>JASFXZ010000021.1:6763195-7963195 GCA_032209605.1 Mactromeris polynyma | reverse complement strand
ATATAAATACTTGTGTGATCCAAATTATGTCAGAAGTTGATAACAACCGATGAAATGTATGTATCATTCGTCATCCGTCTGATTTGTGTGAAAAAATGGCAGTTGCTTGCAGAGCTGGTTAGTACTGGTCGGTTATACAAGAACAGAGGTTCAGAAAGCTGACTGTCGTATATGTATACATGTAATTGCGTTATTGTTGAAAATCGGCATAAAACTCCGATCAACCATGCTTGCACATGTAGCAAGTATCATAATTATATTAAATGCTCTTCGTTTCTGCATAAGGGCGAAACAAACAGACATGGACTATGTTTAACACGATGTGTATTCTGCCAAGGAATGCGTTTGCGACAGATTGAAGCGTTCAAGACAGGTGAGTAGTGGTGTTAATTGTCTGACCAATACTTTGTAATTTCGATGTTTCTGTAGGACAATTTATTGTCTGAACGACCCCCAATGTCTAAATATACTCTAAAAATGATACAAAGCGATATCTTTGCGAAATAAATCTGGTATCGTCTGTTTAAATTGACATGTAGGAAAATATGTAAAATGTCGCCTTCAGCTGCTCCATTTTAAGCGTTTTCTGATATAATTGAATGGCTTTAGTCCACATATCAAAACACATATCATTTACGAACAATTCTAGTGAATTGCAAGTCCGTCGATGTTTTAACAGACGTTTGATCCTTCCAAAGGGACCCTGGTATGCAAACATATGATGACGTTGTTTTACAATGATGACGATAGGGGGTGAACATTATGGATGCCATTGAAGGCTGAGGAAAACATTTTATCATATGTTTATAATATTATAAAAATGCATGACTCGGCGGAAAATACATCGGGTTATACACAGTGATATAGAGAAGACAATGCAACTGCAATGCACCAAAATCTAATAAATTATTACGGTGCTTCCCTCTTTTTTATTCGTTCTCAATGTAGAAATCTATGTGATCGTGTTTTGTAAATATGAAATTCCCGGTTTGTATCAAATATAAACTAAATAGGACAGTTAAATTTTGGAAACAACAGACTCATCATGTAAGTGAGATTGACTGGTTTAGAAATATCTACAGTATCAGCAATATCGTCTACAAAAATGTTCTACAATTTGCATGTAATGTCAATAGATGGCATACGTGACATTCAGCTCACCATGTGGTTAATGGACGTGATAAGTATGATGTCAAAGACCTCGCCGACTGACGATTGACAGATAATGACATTCATTATGCATACAAGAAGCTTAATTATGAAGAATAACGTCTGCTACATTCTTATAATATCACCAAGTTCCCACTTGGGAAAAATGAATTTTACGGAACAATAATATAACAATACTATTATGTCGCGAGGTGAAACCTGAGCGTATTTTTGATGTAACAAAAAATGCACAGTCATCATTTATGTGTTCATCGGAACCAAGTTAACAGCTGAAGACATTTCAACATTTGATATTATCTTTAACATTACGGTGACAAAAGAATGAACAGTATTCGTGAACTATCTATTACGCACAACAAATGTATAACATAGATAGGCCTTTACTAACATTCTGTTAGCATTATCGTAAAATTTACATTATAAGGAAAGCTTCAATACAGGTAACAATTCAGTGTAATCTACACACACATCCGTGTATTTCACATCCATTTTCGGGCTAGGAAGTGCTAGTCAAGCATATGCCTATATGTTGACAAATGTCAGGGCAAACGCAATTACCAGTAGGACGTTTAAATATCTGCGTGTTCTTGTTCTACAGATGACAATGTAAATATTTTGAATATAAAGGACATACTGAATTTTATTATGGTCAATACTTATTGTGATACAAAGCGTAGTTATTTGCTGACGATACAATAGTAATAACAATCAGTTCCATCCCACTCGATTCTACTTAGTAACAATGGGTAAATCTGTATATTCAATATGTACATACTGTGTAGTGGCTATTGCCATGTGTTGTTAAACCTGTCTCACCATAATACGAAACGTTTACTTTCGTTTCATCATGACTACTGACATCAGAGTAATACAATAAAATAACAAACGCCTTTGTCCACTCTTCATGATACACGAATCATCAATCTGTCGCAATTGTAGAAGGGAATGTGCTATTTGTGATTGCCCGAATTTGAGTTTAGTTGTTCTTTATGAGTTTCTTTAGTTATTCTTTATGGTCGGCTTGGCGATTCCTTGTGTTCCTTTTCCCATACACCCATATTTCCATACACGTTTACTCTTGCACCCATATTTCCATACATGTTTATCCTTGCACATCCTCGGTGCATGATATATCTTGCATTTGGGTATTTCTTCAACAATTTAGATTTTATTAGGAAAATGTTGTTATCAAGGTAGGTTAATTGAAAAGGGACCATACCCTCCTAATGTTGACAAGGCGATGTATTTGTCAAATCTGTATAATTGAAACAAGGTTGACAATTACACAATATACATTTTATTAATATCTAATAAGAAATCAGACTAGCAGTTCAGGAGGAGATATCGTTAGAATATTTCCTTTTTTTGTGGTGCCATTGGCAGCCGAGCCAAACCATTTGTACAACGTATGAAGAGGACCATCCATGCAATAACATGCCATGTTACACATTAACTATATGGCTCAATTAAGTTCTGGTTTAAATGACAGTTGAATGGAATAGTTATAATAACTCACAGTCATAAATGCATGATGTTTGAGATTTTGATATTTATTATTTTTATTGAATACACGTCATACGTATGTGTTTGCCACTGTATATCAATACTATAGTTTTTGCGATATTGTCATCTTCAGGAAAATCTTAAACATCTTTATTCGCATGCGTTTAATTGGTAATCGACAAGTTATGTTGTATCGTCCACAGTCGACGCTTTCTTTACATTTGAAGAGCCACACATTACCCGGAATTGTCACAATTACACGTGAAACTTCCCTTCAAGCTCTTAAAATCGTTTCTCTCTAAACGATTATGAATAAAGAGACAATGAATTATTGGTATAAATATACGTATATCTTTACTGAAGAATTAACGTAAGCTGTCTGGTTTTTCATTATAACAATAAGCCACTTATGCAATTTACAAAGATTTCGTCTGAGAAATATTCTGAATCAATTTAGTTTATCGTGCAGAAAATTGTTTAGCCATACTTCATTCATATTCAACATTAATGTCTGGCTTTAAAGAACAACCAATAACATATTATATACATTCAGTACATAAAGGAGAAACGTTCTTATCTCATATTTAAGCGATTTACGGGAAGTAATAACTTCCACTGAATGCTGTTAACAAACACATACAGGGTTTATAATACAACATATGATTAAATAAACTTGCGCTTTTAATTATCCATGTCGTGTTCATTGTATTTTAAATACTTTCGGGCGGTATATTAATAACACAATGTATGAAGAGCCGTTTGTGTTCGATCTCCCAACGGGATTAGCTGTCAACAAGGACATCTTAATCATATGGCCATATTCGTGTAAGTAGACATAACATAGATTAAGCAATGTATAAAGGAATGGACAGGGGACAATGCTACTACCGTATTTTATCTTTTTATTAATTTTTGCAAAATTTTTACAAAGAAATACTTGTGTTTTCCAGTTAATTTCCGCTTTGGTTGAGCGACTCTTTAGTATCGCTGGAAAGTTCTTTCGACGTGAGAGGTGAATACTTGGTGACAAGACACTTCAGTGAAAATGCTTATGATGATCAAATGTAATATATATGTATATATGTTTGTGCCTATGTGTTATCATGCATTACTCGTGACGATATCCATCATAAATTAATATAGAAAATAATCATCAATCAATATTACTTGTACTAAATTATGAATCAATTGTAAATTATGCAGTAATTATGCACTAGACGATTACTTAAAAGGCAAACTAATACTTAATTCAATCATTGTTTTAGATAATCGAACACATGTCTGATCCCCAAAGGTGATTGCACTTACAGCTTCTCAAATCCTCGTGTTTATATTTAAGTGAAATATTTTCATTACAGTAACTTCTGAAGGTAATTTGTTTCAAGACACGGCACGAAAGTAACAAACATTTCATCCTGACAATAATTCTGTTGCGAAAATAGAATCTATTATCTATAAGCATAGAAATGCATTTTTTGAATATTTAAACACATACTAAAATAGAAATTTGACATAACATAATCACATTGCAAAACTTCCGTATACAATTTAAGCCTAGACAAAACTGACAGTTATTGTCGATTTATTCGTATGAAATATACAAAATAAAAATAAATTACTTTCAATAATGGAAATTAAACTTTATGAGTCTTCCAGAGATTTATTAGAAATACAACAGAAATTTCAAATTCGACTTGATTCCATTAGCAAGCGGTGTAAAATAAGTAATGCCGGTACCATCTAATGGCAAATGTATGGTGTTATCTACCAATATAATTCAAGTCTGTTTAAATAAATGGCGTAGCAATGGGAAACAGAGATGTTCATTAACCAATGGGGCAAATGTAGACAGAATCCCTTTTTAGAAGAATATTTTATGATGAAGTTTCATGTTATAATACATATGTAATGTCTAGGTTTCACCATTACTGTTCAGTATGTATGATTTGCTGTATAGGAGATTACGCAGGTTTTTAATGAGTATTTCAGATATAAGTTACAGCTCTAAGTTTTTTTCAAGAGTTCTCGTATGCAATATGGCCCATAGAGGTACCAACACATAAAATGGCAAGCAATTTATCATATAAAATACGGAGAAGGTTATAAATGACACACTATAATCAAGATAATAAAGTGAATTCAAACAACGCTCGGTTGACCTAAAGTTAATTTTCACAGAAAACGTATGTCTCACTTGGAGTTCGAATCTTTGACATCCAAAGTGATAGTCCAATGTTCTATCGACTCTGCTAACCAGACGGGTTTACAGTAAGGGAGCCGGACACTCGCAGAAAATGCTTAGGAATCAAATATAGCAGCTTAACGTGTTTCAAAAATTTAAATTTGTGGTAATGGTGTTCGTTTCATGAAAGTGATCAATATCACTAATGGGAGTGATAGTATTTCATAAAATAATCATTTGCCCCAAAATCGCACGTATCCGATCGATCTAATACATGAAAAAAAAAATTAATGGACATGCTCGTATTTGTGTGTCTGCTAAGATCAACAACCAGACATTATTTTGACTCTTTAAAACCTCGTACAAATTAAAACAAGAAGCCCATGAGGGTATGATGCTCTACTGGCTACATTGTGGACATGGACTTTGGATAAGAAGTTATTCCATATATACTCTATAGAAAGCACGTGTCCACTGGGCGGGGTGGGATTTGACCTCAGAGGCATAATTTGACCAATCTTGGTCGGAGACCATTAAACAATGCTGCATAGCAAATGTCAAAAGTCCTGGGACAGAAGATTTTTAAAGAATTCCCCTGTAATTCTATAGAAAAACCTGTGACTCCCAGAGGGGCGCCAGATTTGACCCAAGTGCATAATTGGAACGTTCTTGGTAGCGGACCACAATATAATGCCACATACCAAATATCGAACATTCGGTCTTCTAGTTCTGGACAAGACTATATTCGATGCTATTCCCTGTCTAATACTTTGTAAATCATGTGACCCCTGCGACGGGGCCAATATTGACCCAATGGACATGACTTGAACAATCTTGGTAGGGGGCCACTAGACAATGTTACATACTAAATATGAAAAACCTCGACATTACGGTTCTCAATGTTAGCTCCTATTTATGCAAAAAGGCATAACCATTTGAACAACTTTGAAAGATGATCACCCGAGGAACGTTTCTGATAATTCTAATCAAAATTGGCTAAGCGATTTTGATTATAAGTAGAAGAGATTTCGTTTGAATGAAAAGTACACGAACGCACGCTGGCATGTACGCACAGACGCACGCACACACAAATGCCAGAGAGCTTTTGTCATAGTTATGGACAATTTACCATGACATAAGCCTTTGGCCAGTAGAGCCTAAACTAATAATTTCGAAACTCATGTAAAATATGTAACAAATGCTAGATGTACTACCTATAAGATAAGACTAGGAAAATGCAATGTTCAACACATTCCAACAATTGATTCAATTTTTCAGTATGACATTAATCGAGGCTACATTAACGAACGCAATGGTTCATTCTTTACGGTAATTGTTAGACAGGCCACTACTCTAGTTAAGTAACTGGAAGTAATATGCTGCACTTTGTGTTGTAAGCTTCATCAACTTGTCATCTTTACTTTTAGTTTGTCGTAGATACATTTGTCGTTCCAGTAGGGAAATAACTGATTACATTAACTTTCCCGAACAAAGAAGTCATAATGAACTTACATTAAGAATAAACATTAGATGTCCCGGGTTAAAGGGGATAGTACCTTCGCCTAATTATTGATATTTAAACTGGTGAAAATGGTATAATCCTACAAGAAGGATATATTTGCATCGGGGAAAAGAAAGTCAGATAATACTACATAGCGAGAAAAGTTCATGTCTTAGTCTTAGTTCATGCTTAATCACGTGTCTACAATAAGGTTTGGTAGGCACATTTGTTATCGAATAATTCGGCACTCCCAGCTAGGTATATATAAAAAAGACATCACTAACATATCATAATATATCTAGCTATACACAAAATCAACGACAAGTTAAATTCATCAGTGTCTCTTACTAGTTTTGGCTGTTATATATGTTTGCCCTTGCACCTCCCCAAGTCCTAGTGTTTAGAATGCTGATGGTTCCATGGGAACTGTGTCGGGAGGTATTGCCTTATGAATGTGGCATTCCCTGTAACAACTTAATCCTTCGATTAAAGATTACGCTGATGTTAAAATTTACTTGAATACAATTTATCCGTATATCAATGTCAGCACCATGTCAGTACCAATAAATTTTCTTAAATCGATAAAGAAGTCGACCAAGAAATGCCACGTATAAAATGCACAGTCACCACAACAAGAGAAGAAAAATATACATGCATATAAACAATAACAAAGGTAAATGGAAAACAGTACGCAGAAATAAATGATTGTGAAAACAGTAATTTTGCGTTGGATCGATCTGTGGCAAAGTATATTGTGCCGACGAACCGTTTTCTAATGTCATACTTTACCAACCTGTTTACATACAGTGGAGATGACCCAATGCCGCGTTGGACTTGTAATGTGTAATGAGTCAGTATGGCACAATGTTTGTATTTTGCTATTGAAAACACCACGATTTATCTAATCCGTAAGTAGGTCCTAAAGCTGAACTCCAGCCGGTCGAACCCGGAACATCTAGTGTAACTCGAACAATACCTATAACATGGTTGAGGTGGAATTAAAAAGGTGCTAGACTCTAATAAATCTAAAATAGCACTTCTGATACGCAGATGAAGAGAGTTCTGACTACAATAACAAGAAGTCACAAGTAAGTTTTATAGATGACCAAATAAGAACTCAATCACTTTATTCTGACATTTGGGAGACATACACTACCAGATGAATTGAATGGCAGAATAATTAGCATACTTGCATCGATTAGAATTTATAATTTTTTACCAGTAAACGCTTACGTTTTAAGCAGTTCATCGCACTTTCACAATATTTGGCACATCTGTCGGTAATCCGTATCGTCGCCCATGCTGTCATGGTGTATCTTTTTATTGTTTAATAGAAACTCATGTAATTCTCAGAGGTGCCAATTATTAACTGGTATATGATGGTTCCATCGCTAAATCAAACGCTTAAAATAATTGGATTGTCAAGATATAGCTCGAACAAAATGGATACGCCAAGGCAGTCTAGACACACAGCTTCGTTTGCTTCTGATAGGAAAACATAATCACTGAATTGATTGTCTTCTCAATTATCAACTATGGACAAGTCATGATTCTTGTTTTTAGGTCAAATGTGCATATGTTACAGAGATTCGCGTTGACACGTTGCCTGATAGTCAACAGAAATACAAGCTGCGGATCTTAAACTTTACGCCCTGAGCGAGAGAAAGACCTCTGTTGTGTTTTGGGGTCAGTTGATCGAAGGTCACAGTGATAGTAAGACTTGAACTGGTATCCAATCAAAATCAGAGAATGCCAGGGCATACAGCCGCATTTGCATTGAAGTTTCTTTGCCTGTGAACATGATAAATAGAGTTACAGTTTGTTAGAAGAAACAGCGACATAAACTCGTCGTAGACTTCCAACCCCTTACCTCTCACCGGCGGGGTTCGAGTCCCATTCGGGACATACTATCCCAGCTGGCTTACGGAAGGTCGATGGTTTTCCGAGGTGTCCGCCTGGGTCCTCCTTCACCCTAATAACTAGAATAGTCACTGTTTGACCCTGGCTATTGTGACTTAAAGAGAGATTAAGATGTGTCAGGGTATACCACATACACTTCCCCACACAGATCCCCGGAGAAACAGCAGTCTATCTTTAAATTACGGTACAAAATGACAATCATTGCCTAACCTTTAATGTGGTTTAATGTAGTGACATATTTAAAGTCCCATTAAAATAAATACCGATCGGGTATTATTCAAGATTTACTATAAGCAAAACGGCGTTTTTCTTCTTACTGATCTTGCATTACTGATAGCTATTTTTGAGTGTTAACTTCCTGCTACACAAATACTCACAACAGTGGAAGACACGGTTACAAACATGTTTCATGAGCTACGGTTAATCTGATCATGTAGAATAAAATTACACTTTCCCTTAATGCAAGTTTAGTGCAAGTAATTGAAAGTAACTTCCTTCTTTATATGAACTACTAATGCTATTGGCACCCATTAAACATCTTTCAACATAGCGTGTCAATCACGTTTAAGTATAAAGCAAGTCTAGCCAACGTTAATGGACGAAATATTACAAGATTGCATTATCGCTAATGGTTTAACAGTATCAAAATGTCGATAATTAGGAAGAAACAATTAGTTGCACTTTGTGCATTAGGTAGCATGAAATTGTCTCATTAAATATTGCTTCCGTTTTGCGGTCTCCTAAATACGGATTGTTGGTTACAGTAAAACGAGTTCACATTCAGTCTAGAAAAAACTGTTTTCATTGGGAATATTGATGTTTCTTTTTCGTGCTTTGTGGTTGCATGGGGCATCGCGGGTAAAAATAAAAACATTACGTAAAATAATCAAAATGAAGTAATGGAACCTTTGAAACATTTTCAATTATTTTAGAGTTAAAATCATGTAGAATTTTAACAAGGAATCAAGCAGCTTCTGTGATCTTCAGAAACAGAATACGTTAAGATATTAGTGAACAAACATGTTCACTGTTGTTATAGAATATAGCATCACAAATAAATAGTTTTGTCCACAATAGATGGTTCTGTTCATACAATTCATTCTTGAATGTTATACACAGACTTTTCTGAAGCGCAGCAAGATTTACGTATTTTCTTCCGAAGATAAATAAATTGAAAATGTCATCATTTATTTGATCATGTCAATACAATTCTCTGTTGTCCATTCACATCTGGTTACGTTGACATAGTAACGAGCGGTTCAGTAATTTATAAGCAGCATTATCAATGCATACTGTCAGAGCTTTGCCAATTCCTGTCTGTTTTTGCCAAAAATAATGATGTTCAAGAATTCTACGCAAACAAGACATTCGTCAGTGAAAGTAGGTCTACATTGGATAGTAAATGTCTAACTGACTTATACTGGTAAACTCTCAAGTGTGTATTTTATTTCATAACCTGGGGATCTGCGTGGAGATACCCTGTTTTGTATACACTCATGGTTGCACAAATATTTTAATTGTCTTATTTTAATAATCTACAGAAACGTATGGTGACCTATTTTAAATGTGTTTCAACGTTTGTGGTATTCCATGCGCTATTCTAAGCACACAAGTGCAGTTGTTGGAGAACAAAAGTAGGAGGTGCACACATACACGATTTATTTTGCCACAAGTTAACTTCATTTTACACATACTGCCAGGAAACAATAGACATACATAATTATATATACATATACAATTATGTTATTATAATCGTCAGTGCAACAAATTTTCCAACACAAAGGTCACATATAAAACCAATACAACAACGCAACTCCCTTGATGTGCAATACTATAAGGTGGACGGAAACTTGGAAGCAGTATAATTTACACACAATAAAGTTTAGGGTCGAAATTTCCCTTGTTGGTGGTTTAATAATGATGGGCGGTGAATCGTAATGTCAATATCTCCCATCGGATCTATAATGCTTTACACTTTAGATACTGGTCACAAGGGAACAGATAAATGTCTAAGCAGGTCACATAATAATGTTTTGGACACAGATATCCGTTGGCCTTACACAAATGGTACTTAATTTCCACATCGGTTTAGAAAGCAGAGTTTCTAATCACACAGAGTCACTAATTGAATTTGAATGTCGGTATTGTATATTTCAAATTGCCGGAACGGACCTATACACTTGGGACAACCACAGTGACATTGCAATTGTTGCTTACTACAATATACATGTACTTCTTGGTGTAAGGGTACTGATCAAAACTATTGTCATGAAGAAGATTGGATGATATTAGAGCGGTTTTCTTCCATCGCACATAATTGATAAAATGGTGTGGCACAGTAAAAAATTACGAATAACCATTAATGCAGAGTATATGATAATGAATTACATTATACTGAGGAAATAGAACTCCCAGATAGAATCAAAGGCATTATTAATGTTAATACTGTTCTGTACTACAGACATAAGAATTGAGCAAGTGTTGCATAAAGATGGTCACATTTAAAAAAAGTCTCGCCACGCAAATCCCTCAAGTACAAAGTAAAAGGAAGCATTTCAAGTTCCCATTTATGACGATGGGTCTATGTTTCCTAAGACACCAAACCGTGACGCTGTCCTTTCAACCACATCCCATTCACGTACGCAACATTAGAAACCGTTCAAAAATGCGACGGTATACTCACTCATTTCCATTGGGAGACTCAATGTATTTATCTGAGAAGCCGTGCAGTTCCAGACTTCTCGATACAAGCTACGGTATTGCCTGGTCCATTCGAGCCGCCAGACTTAATGTTGTCAGCAATTAACCCGTATATGATCAACATGCAAGAAACGGACGATTAGCTTCTCTCAAACCCTGTAAGATCGTTCGTGCTTAAGTAAGGATAGGACTAATAGTATCGGTAGCCGGCTGAAATCGATTACTAACACGAAAGCGAAGCTGTATTCTTACAGCCTCCTCGCACATAGGCGAATCCATTAAACGCAGCCTGGCGAATTGGGTAAATTTGTCAATTCTGGCAAATTTTGACCGAAACTGTTTGAAAATTCGTTACATAATGTGAAATATAACGAAAGGTAAACGTAGGGGAACTATTAGTTACGAATGATTTACGAAGTGTGACGAACGGTTACTGTTATTCGCTAAACTGCGTTGGGTGGCGCAAACAATCTTGTTCTTTCCGTTAGCGATTAGGAACGCAAACATGCGAACCGAAGCGCAACTTTGCGCATGCTTCCGAAGCCGTCCGAAAGGGTATTTCCGCATCCGGCCGTTACCGGACGCTATACAAGACTGGCGAAAACCAGGTGGGGTCAATTTGCCTTCTAACTTTCTCCGACTCGACACCACGTCGTATTGCTGTTTGACTGCTGTTTGATTTTAACTTTTTTGAAGTTTTGTAAGGGCAAAGGTATGCCAAGGGGAAGAGGAAAAACATCTAGAGCGAGAAAGGCTGCTGCTGTAGAGCCAGAGAAACCCGAGGAACCAGAGGTGCAGTCTGAGGAGAAAATACCCAATAGTCCTCCCGGGTAAGTTTCAAATTTTTAAAACTATTTTCCAAATCTTGTATTGTATGTCAGGGTTATATGTTTTGAGGTGTAGGTGCTAGTCTTTTGTGGTCTTTATTTGTCATGGTTATATGTCATAATTGAAGTGTAGGTTCTAGTATTTTGTAGCCCAGTAATGGCACCTATTTTTGTCACGTTATAAAACTCCTGTTTTTCACAAACTACTAGGTAAATGTAAATGTTTGTCACTGTCTTGGTGTATGCACAGTAAAATTGTTCCCAACTATTTGTTGACAGTTATTGATATTTGTTTTGTACATTTCTATGTTCAGTGCCGGTGATATACAGTCTGAGGTCCCAATGTCCCCAAGGTCCCCAGCCCAAGCTTCTGAGAAGTTTGAGGGCCTCGAACCTGACAGTGAACATGGGGAAAAAGACTCTGACAGTGATTAAGACCCAGTACCTCCGTCCCAGCCCATGCGATATCTTCCGATTCACAGTCCTGCCAAGATGATTCACCAGTGGGTTCACAGAAGTCCAAGAAGTCATCAAAGTTACCACAAGGTGACCCGTCACATACAAGGTACTATTATTTTTTAAATTTCATTTTTGATTAAGAAGGTATTTCTATTTGGTTAATCGTGACTTGTTGTCACCATAAAAAATTAATTACAAAATAATATAACTTATTTTAATGTAATGTAGGTGTTGTAAATATTAAAGGGTTTACATGTGTGTACATGTTCTTGATGTTTCTTTTCTTTTCTTCTTTCAGTCCAGCAACACAGAATAACAAGAGGTCTGCAAGTCCAAAAAGGGAGAGACGAGACTACAAGAAGGCCATGAGGAACGACCCCCATATAGAGAAGGATCTTGTTGAGTTTTATAAGACGAATCCCTCCCACTGGGATCTCCGGCAGGAGGACCACCATAACAGGGACATCAAGAAGAAGCTTCTTGAAGATATCTCGAAGACCACCGGAGTTTCGGGTAAAAATAACTAACCATTTATTCTACATTTGTATTTCTTTCAGTTATAATTAACTGGAAATTCAAATTGCCATACGTTGTCATGTACATTTATGCATACTTTACACCTTTTATATGACACTGTGAATTCTCTATGTTGTTTTATGTCAATTTTTAGTTAATAACATAGTTGGGTGGTGGAAGGGCATCAGAGACACGTACACCCGTTTGTCACAGAAGAAGTCCGGCGAGGAGAGGGACGACCTACCCTATAAGCAGAAGAGGGTGTTGGACAACCTCGCTTTCCTACTTGAGAGGCCGGTTCAGAGGAGGGCACCTATCAAGAGTGTGAGTACAGTGATGCACACTTACAATGTACTCGGTTATAACGATTTTATGGTTATAAAAAAGTAAACTTTATTCCCCGAATGCCTCATTCTATACCATCATATATTTATGTATATAACACAATACTGATATTTATAAGGAAGTAATTTCTTAGGTCCCCTGAAACTCGTTATAAGCATGCATCACTGTATTTAACTGTAGCTTTCTTCCTACGACTGATTTTATAAGAAAATAAATGATTATTAGTTGAAAAATTAAGCAATAATTTATTCACAGATATTTCTTATGGTGGCAATATTAAAACAATAAATATATAGCAATGCTAAATATATAACAATAATAAATTATAACAATAAAATAAATATGTTTTTACAACAACGTCTATTCTTTTTTTCTGTGATTTCAGCAGTTAGCAGAGGACAGCCCTGGGGACTTGGATGCTGTAGAGAGGGAGGCTGCCAGACAAGGGAAGACGAGTGATGGCTCAACATGGAAAGGCACAGGCTAAGGAAAGTCGAAGAAGAAGAGCGGGGAGGCTGAGGAGGATGCGGACATCCTGGCGCTTCAACAGACAGCGAAAGACTATGTGAGTGTCCCTGAGTCACTGAAAGAATCCATCAACAAAGTTGCTGTTAAACGTGATAAACCGTCTGATGTCGCCACCTTGTATGGACAGTATCTGACACAAGAGATGCGACAGATGTCCAAGAGACGTTTTAAGTTATTCCGTAGGGAGGTGGAGGCAAGTTTGGGAAAAATATAACTCGTCAACCGACTCAGAAGATGATGATTTCACATCTCTTCCTAATAAACCCAGCACAGTGACAACCACTGCTACATTCTCCTCCTCCTCCAGCATGGCTTCATCCTCTTATGGGTAAGTAAACTAATTATGGATTCATTAAATTTTAAAACTATTCATTACTTTGTATTTGTATTTTGTACTTTTCGTTTTGTGACAATTTCTTTTTTCTGTCATTTCAGTGCTAGCAGCAGTTTCTATCCCTCTGGAATGCAGCAATCTGGTGGTGATGAATGGCAGCCTCCCCCAAACAGATACATGCAGCAGTATAGCCAGCAGAAGAGGATGCCAGTTTTCCAGAAGCAGTCAACTTCCCAGATGCAGCCAACATTGCAGTCCCCCAATCGATCACCCATGAGGCATGTCTCCTATGGTGAGTTATAAACAATATATATTATCCCCACCCTTTTCGATGAAAAAGTGGGGATATTGTTATCGCCTCCGTCTGTCCGTCCGGCGTCTGTCTGTCTGTCCCTCAATCCGTCTGTCCGGCTCTCTCCTCCTAGACGGTTATACGGAATCCAACTAAATTTGGTGTGTGAGTTCCCTACAACCATGAGCTCTGCCAGAGCAGGTTTATTTTTGCCCCTGACCCCTGGGGCCAAGGCGGCGGGTGGGGATTCAGTGATAGTTTACTATCACAGCACATTCTAGTTTATTATTATGATAATTGATTACATTATTCAGCTGATTGCATTTCATGAACATTTAACTTAATGCAATTATTATTATTGTACTTACAGGCCAGCCTGCCCAGGGCTAGGTGGACTTTTCTCAGGGTTCTTTACGTCCATTGTATGCTGTCCCTGTGACCCCTGTGACCAACGTGGCCTCCCTTCTTACTCAGGCACTGTTGTCCTCTGTTCACTCTGGTATCGACGCATCAACACTCCAAGATAACTTCAAACAGGAAGATGTCAACATGTCCGTAATGACCAGGAAACTAGATGTCCTGGGTCAAGAAGGGATCAGCATGGATAGTAGTCTTGGTGGTACCACCCGTCCGCTATCTGCTCCAGTTCTGTTGTATGCTTCGGATGCTTCATCCAGTTCACGGGCCATCACACCACGTAGTCAGTACCTAGAGACTTTGTCAGTGAGATGTTGTAGATGTTCACTGTATTTGTTGCTATTGTATCATTGTATGTATGTCGATTACACCTGAAGTCTTTTTCATTAAAGAAATTTTGTAATTAGAATTTCTTGTCTTAGTATAATTACTTCTCTTGTTAAGCCCAATACTTTAAAAAATCGGGTGTATTATTGTAGTGTCTTCCATCCCTTTATTAAGAATTGTCGAAGACGCGGCGGCTGATTTGGGTCTACACTTTTTGCAACACCATAAGACCCATTTCCCCTTGAAATGGCTCAATTTTATTAATATTGCAAAGTTTTGATATTTATTTACAATTGACTTCCATACCATTTTTTAAGTTTATTATTTATTTACTTTTCTTTATTAATATTTCTTTATTAATATTTCTTTATTAATATTTTGAAATTAATATTTTGATACATTTCTTTATTTTTATTAGAATTTGAGTTAACAATTCTATTTTCGAAAACAAAAATACTTTATTAATTTTAAATTTATTTCCACTAAATAACACTTAATTTCAAAATTCTAATTTGGCACCATCCTGTCTTGCCATGGCACACTTCCCGTTGGAGAGTTGACCCAGTGCTTCGGAGTATTTCTCACAATCTTCCCTTTTTTGCTTGCTACGTTGTGGCCCCTGATATTGACAGTTCTGGTATCCTCCAAGTTGCGATCTCTCCTCCATTCCCCAGGAACCAGGTCGCCTCTTCTGTCCTCATGGTCAACCCGTGCATTCTGCATAGTGGGGTACCTCCTCCTCATCAAGTTGTGGAGAATGCAGCATGTCTTGACAATCAGCCTCACTGTGGATGGACTGTGGTTAATCTTTGAGAGGAGTATCTGAAATGTCCGAAGACAAATATTGCCATGCGTAAAAAATTAACGTAAAAAGGATTCTTTTATAAATGAAATTACAGTCGAACTTCGATAGGTCGAACTCGTTTGGTTCGAATTTATGCTTATCGAACAAATTATTAATGGACCAAAACATAAAGGTTTTTGTTGTGTAAGCACATATCTTATTTGCAGGGACTTTTTTGATAAGTCTCAATTACCAGAAATTCGAACTTCCGGTAATTAAGACTTATCAAAATAGTCCCTGCAACTTCGACCCAGCGAAGTTCGACTGTATGTTTGGCCAAAAAAATGATAGTTACCTGGAATCGGTTGGCCAAATGCCAAAGGCGTTTTCTGATACCCTCCTAGCCCTGGATTGGTAGTTCAGAATTCTTTCCTCTCCGGTCAGGGCTCTCTGTCCATAGGGTTTCTGCATGTGCTCACTGAGGCTTAAGGCGTCATCCCCCACCAATAAAAAGGGCATGTCGACGGTGTCATTGGGAAAGGGCTGTGGGCACGAATTTTAACGAATGATAGACGAAACTTTTATCAACATGCTCAAAATGTTTCGACGAACAAGACTAATAACAACGGACACAAAAGCTCACAAACGCATCAATACGAACACCACCAACGATGTACAACGTACATATACTGATGGGAACGAATTTTACTCAAGTCCTATTCGCCAGTTCACGCAAGTTGACGTCGGGGGGTTCTCGCCTATGTGTGAGGAGGCCTTTACACTTTGATCTCCGAAACCCATTGAAATTTTAGATTTAGGTTCCTTTTGTCTGAATCTGACTATGTAAGTTCTTCTTTGTAATTGTGGCCCTTACTTGTACTGATGCTTTTTACACTCTTAGCAATTGTATATCAAGCTCAACCAAAGATTCGGCGTACTTGGGCAACGCACTCTAGCGTTTTGTCTGATCGTCAGAATATTGCGTAATTATGAAAATGCAAAAAATGTAAAACACATTTCTTATATAAGCACAGGGAAATTTGCTAATATATAAATGCTCTTCATGATCAATTGATGCTATTTATCAAGTTGAAATTAAAGTATATTGGCCTTATACATACTCCCATCCATTTAAGTTGCAAAACAAATTGAGGCAACTTTCTTTAGTGAACGATCTTGCAGTTTTCTACATTGTCACTATACTCACTGGCCGCTAGATATATTTTTATATTTATAAACGTCAACCGTAAATTATCAATTTTGTGCGTCAGTGACTTTCCGTGTGCGCTTTAAATATTCATCCGAGTACAATAGATAGATAGATTTATTTCTCATACATGTAAAAGATCACAAGACAGTTACAATGTAAAAAAACATAAAAACCATGTCATATACATAATACGAAAATGATGACAAAAAAGGGATAATTAATTCCTTATTTACATTGTGGTCCTTGACAATATACATGTGGACCTAGGAAGACATGACATTAAATAAATAATAATAAAACCTACATATTCATTAGGTGAGTTTTTACCTTAGACTTAAAACAAGTCAGAACATTAGTGTCTCTTACTTCCTGTGGTAAGCTATTCCAAAGAGAACAACCATCGTAGGCGAAAGAACGTTTACCAAATGATTTGACCTTTGGAAGTATAAACCTGTTGTTGTCAGAAAATGTATGACTATCAGTGCATGGGGACAGTTGACCCTGAACCTTGTTGGATAATTGTGAAATGTACTGACTGGAATACAATGCTCTTGCATATAGCTGGGAGATGTGTTGTTACTAATTTTAAAAAACATGACACAGTGCTATTTGTTCAACCCTTCTGGAGACTGTTAACCAATTTAAGTGCAGAAAATGTTCTTTACCAATGTGGTTTCTAGGTTCTAGATTCAAAGTAAATATGATCAGTTTATGTCGAGTAGTTTGTAATTTGTTTTTTAATTGTTGGGTTTAGCCCCAGTACCAAAATGTAGATTCATAGTCGAAAGTGACACTTAATAAGGGACATTATTAATAACTTGTTTGTATACTGATTGAGAAAAGTTTGCTTTCTATATTAGAATTTCAACCTGGAGTTTGGTTTCTTTACGATAGATTTGACCATGGACTCAAATGACAGGTATTGATCTATGGTTGCACCAAGGTACTTCACAGAGGACTTAGGTTCAATGACTTGACCTTTACATGCGATTTCAAGATTAGACTGTGACTTTAATCTTTGTTTTTACCCATACAAAATTGATACTGTTTTACCCAAATGTAAAGAAAATTAGTTGCAAATAAGCAATTCACTGTTTGTGTTTAAATCACTACTTAGCAGACACTCTATGTCATGTTTATTTTTACCTGAGACTAAAATAGCAGAAATATCTGCATATAAAAGCAATTTATTTTAATGACAGCTGACATGTCATTTACATATATTAAAAATAGTAACGGGCCGAGTATGGACCCTTGTGGGACACCATATATTATGTTTGCCTCTAAAGACAGGGTACCTGACACATCTACTACATGATGCCTGTCTGATAGGTATGATGCGAACCATTTAACGGCATTTTTGGTAAGACCAAGTGCTTTAAGTTTCATTAAAATAATCGAGTTATCCATAGTATCGAAAGCTTTTTGTAGATTAAGTAACACCATGCCAACAATATTACCTTTGTCCATTTGAAAGCGTATGTAGTCGGACAAACGAATGAGACAAGAATCAGTGGAAAAAACATGTCTGAAACCCGACTGAAATTCATAAACAATGAAATAATTAACAAGATAGTCCTCTAATTGGTCATAAATAACCCTTTCAAGTACTTTAGAAATAATGCTTAAAATTGAAACTGGGCGATAATGGCCCTCATCAGTCTTATCATTCGTTTTAAATAAAGGCACAACACGTGCCGATTATTACAATTAATGATGACGTCAAACTTAACTCCAACAACGACAACTAATCATAAATTTAAAACTCACATAACGTGACGAGACGTTAAACATCTATGTGTACATGTCTGATGCAGTCTGGAACATTGGGTTAACAGTGAGTGTAAACAAACAAACAAACAAACAAACAGACAAACAGACAAACAGACAAACGAGAAACGAGACCAAAACAACCGGTCGTCAAGATAAGCAATTACTGCTTTTTGCTTCGATATGGAATCTCCTGAAATTTGATGGGACATCATTAGTATCTGAATAACTTAGTTGTATGGTATACTATAATATGGAATATTCTGAATAAAGAAGATATTTCTGAAATAAAAATATAAACGATCCTTATTTGAACATTGAAATTGACATTTTGGCAAATAAATGTATCAGTTCTGCCTTAAGCTTCCGTAGCTTTGGAAGAATATGTTTTTGCAGAACACATGTTGGCACTAATGCACATCATAGATTTAGCATAGAACATTGGCAGGTATAAATATCATGTCCTCGAATGTTATTAATTCTTTCGAAATACAAATTAATGAAAATGTCGAGCAGGAAGTGCCCCATACAAAGACATAAATAGAACTTCAGCAATTAAGTGTGAAGTTAGCTAGCTTCAATTGGATTTACCCCCCCCCCCCCCGTATTTTTACTGACAGTTCAAAGGCTGTAAATCGCTGTATGATTTTTATTTCTATTAATGTTTTAGATCTATGTTAAGTTCTCCTTTGCTCATGTACAGTTGTCACACTTAACATGATACTCATACCCCCCCTTTCCGCCTATTATTGCCGACTTCCTTTACCTGTTCCGTGATATATTCCATCTTTTATACAATTCCCATACATTTTAACCCTTGCACCTCCTCAGTTCCTCATATTTTGTAGACTGTTGTTTTCTTGGGGTTCTGTGTGATGAGGCATTGTCGTGTTTATGTGGCGATCCCTGAAACAATTTAATCTTTCTTTCATCAACCGTAAGACAATAAGTAGAAACTACTTTCAATTCCAAATTAGAATTATTGTGTAAAAGTAAATGGGTATACTGTTAAAATCTTGTATAACAAACAATATTCAAAGCAGAGACTGGTTTTGAAATTTAAATACACTGACAGGAAAGTAAATTATCTCATCCGTGCTTAATTAAAAACAGGCAGCAATGTTCATATACTCGGTTATCTACGTTTGAAGCAGCAGAGGAAGTGTGATTGTCTTCGTACATAAAGTAATTATCTATCTCAGAAATGCAATTTAGCATTTCATACGTGTTTATTTAGTTCGCTGTTTTAATTTACTGACGTTACATCTTGTCGAGTGATTTCTGATGGTACTTGTAGTGTTTTAAATCTAAGACCTTTTTCCCATTAGAAGGAAGGAGAATACTATTATGATGTATACATTAGCTCGCGTTCGTTCCGTCACGATCGAGAGTAACACTTCTGTTTGGAATATACTGGCTTGTAATAAAAAAAGTCTTAATTATATACTGATCAAAAGTGCTAAACCACAAGTACCATTTCTCATTATTTTAACAAAAAGCAATTGGATAACTTTATATTTAATGATATTTTAGTGAGCTATAACTATTTCATTCGGATTTTTTTGTCGAAAAATCGACGTGAACATGTCAAAACCCCGTACATCGAGTCAGATCAGTGCAGTGAAGATTCCAACAAAACAAAATGGCGGGTAAGCTCTTTTGACCAGTATATAATGTAACACTAAAATACATAAACTCTCCAATTGGCTTTGAAGCCATCCTGCAAAAATGTTTTGATCGACTTACAAGTCCAACTATCATGACTGACGTTATTCACCATCAATAATTGCAACATACTATAAATAATTTGTTACTCATGTAACATTGGTAATAAAATAGAATCAATGCGTAAATGTTTTGATATATGAATTATATTAGGGAAGGAAACATGAAAACAGTATATTGAGCTGCTCAAAAGACAAACTTTCTATTAACCGTGAACTGGAATACACCTTGTGTTGTCAGAGTATTGCCATCTTCTACCAGTGTTAAAGAATAACTCTCGTACTCCTGAACTAAAGTTACGGTGAATGAGCAAGACCAAAACATCAGCATCCTGACTGAATACCACGGCTACTTTGGCTCATGGACTATCACTGTATCTGACATGAATTAATATTCAATTATTGCATATGTTACGAATATAGTCACATATTTGCACTGTACATAAATGTATATCGATGGACAACGTGAGGCCAATATCTATGATCATGTGACCTGGTGTGCCGAATATCGGATATTTGGCATACTTCGGGTGTGCTGAATATTGATATTTGGCATACTTCGGTGTGACATCAATATTTATCGCATCGACGTTCAGAAATGGAACATTAAATAGACGGCCGACGTTCGAATGGCTGATCAGCCTATTGGGACTTAGATGTCGATGTTTGTAATTCTTTACCAAATCTGTGTGATAGACTTTTAGAAGTTTAAACATTCGTGACGAACCCTGGGGGCAGTTTCATTAAGCTTAAGAACTTCTTAGCTTAAGAACGTTCTTAAGAAGATCTTAACGAAGAAAAGCGTTTTCAGAAAGCCTTTCTTAGTTAAGAATTTCTTAAGAACGTGCGTAACTTTACGATAACGTCACATCTTTCTTAACTCGAGCATTTTTGCGTAAATATGGCCATCTTTATATATAATGTCAACAGACGACGGATTCGCGAAGAACGATTGTTTCTCGGTATATATATAATATATGTGGCTGTGACTGC
Organism: Mactromeris polynyma; assembly: GCA_032209605.1. Taxonomy (NCBI): domain Eukaryota; kingdom Metazoa; phylum Mollusca; class Bivalvia; order Venerida; family Mactridae; genus Mactromeris; species Mactromeris polynyma. Next base: position 7,941,693 of record JASFXZ010000021.1, on the reverse strand, counting down.
GGTTTTTGGGCTAGTGGCTCAGATGACGTCATAGAGAAAACTTGACGTAAACATTGTGAATAAATTTCATTCAAATTGAGAAGTAAACTAGCTCTCTCTGATCAGAATTAACATTATTTAATTTAATGTTGATAGTGTATGATCAGTGTTGATAAACTTACTGTAACATCAACTCGATAGTTTCGTGAGACCATACGAAAACGATATAATTGTTATTCAGTCGGTAGTGATCTCCCTGAGAAGTTTCACGATGGATATGATTTCCGGGGAATAAAAATGTTTATTTCGCCATGTTGCGTCTATACCAACTCAAGGACTACATACGACAGTATCAACAAACATCATTTTGTAAGTAATATTTCGTTTCAACTTATTTAAATCTTCTGATCTTTGAAATGTAAGTGCTTTCGGATGCAAATTAAATCCGGAAGTGCCAGATTGCCATTTTAAAGTGTTTGTTTACCTTAAATACCAACTTGATGGCCACTTAAATTTTTGTTTTTAATTGTAGTCAAAGGAGAACCACTCTGTACACAATATCTCAGATTTCTGATTTTGAAATCATTGGGCTGCATAATGTTCAACGTTTGAATTTCCCACATTCACAACAACTTGAACAAGACAAAAGTTAAAACCGTTTTCAGCTGCCTTGATACAGAAAGTAGCGATACTTCAAGTTCATGTGATTAAGAGTATGATTCTATATGTGAGTCAAGTTCTGATATTGAAAAGCAAGTATCAGTTGATGTAGATGCCAGTGCAGTTGACAACTTGGAATGCAACTGCTAAACACATTTTAGGAATGACACCTGTAGTTCCAAGCCTGTAGTGAAATATCACCTCTATATTAGCACTATTAATTTCTGACTTCTAAGATACCTTGTTTCTGAGCACATTACTTCTGATTCCTGTCCTTTACTGACATGCACCAGGGGGATAGGCAAACGGTAACCTTCATTATGCCCCCCTTCGAAGAAGAGATGGCATATTGGTTTGCACATGTATGTCGGTCGGTCGGTCCGTAACCTATTGGTTTCCGATCAACAACTCCGGAACCCCTTGACGTTTCATCCTCAAACTTGGCCAAAGCATTCATCACGGGTAGCAGGGGAACCCTTATTATTATGCCCCCATTGAAGAAGTGACGGCATATACATGTATTGGTTTGCACATGTCGGTCGGTATGTCCGTCCGTTGGTCCGTAACCTTTTCATTTCCAATCAATAACTCAAGAACCCCTTGACCTATCATCCTCAACTTGGTCCACACATTCACCTTGGGTAGCAGAAGAATCCTATTCATTTTGGGGTCATATGTCAAGGTCACAGGGGGGCATAATGTTTTACTAACATATCTTGTTATTTCCACTATCTGATGGCTTACTTTGATTTGAACCTTCAACCTCACATTCTCCAGATAGATGCCTTACATCTGGCCATGGTGTCCATGCACAATCTATTTTCAATGTTGTGTTCTTTTTCAGGTAACCATGTGTTTGTCCTGATTGGTGAATCAGAGTGTATGGATTTAGGGTGCTAATACTGTGGCAAGCATGATTCATCATTATTTTGAGTAATAATGAGTTGGAGAAATACATTGACAGGTATTATCACTAAACCTATTTAGCCTGTAAATAAAAATACAAATATTGAAAACAAATATACTTCAATGATTTAACTTTATTCAGTCCATTCACACATATAATTAATCATGTTCTTTCTTTAAAAAGTTATAAGCATGTCCAAAGTTTTTGAAATCTTTATTGATCTCTACATTTTCTAGAAAAATGATTCTGAATCATTTCTAAAATGTTTAATAATTTCAAATACATTATTCAGCTTGTTTATTTCTACATTTTTATCTTGTTTTCTGATAAAATTAAAGAATTCCCACTGTAGTCGAACATATGCAATTAAAATGTTTTAAAACAAGACTGGTGTACTTTCTCGATATTGTCATACTAAATCGATATTAGCCCGAGGGCTTTACTCTCCTAGTATGCCAATATCCCCGTAAGCCACACCAGCCATGTAAATAATCTCTAAGTATCAGCTTCTTCCTGGTTAAAGCCTTGGTCATGTATACATGAAAAAAGTTATTATAATATCATGGAACGATGTCCTGAGCATGCTCACTGATGTTTCTAGTGAAGAAGTTGGTTAGCTGATGTTCACCTTCAGTTCTAGAAAGAACTTCTTTCTTCCAGTCAGTGCTTCAGCATCTGAATGACATTCATACCATCAAACAATACTGCCAATAACTTCACATTTAAAGCAAGACCAGTCAAAGATTCTAATTTAAGAGAGAGAATAAGTTGCTACAGGGTTAACACAACATACAAAAGACAGTGCCTCCCCACACAGACCAACAGCAATCCATAAAACATAAGGCACTTGCCATAAATCTGATTTCTTATTGGCTATCATAACACCTTCATCGGTAAACAAGCTTAAAGGTGCACAAGGATTCTCAAATGCCATCACACTCTCCAAAGGCACATTTTTGTAACTCTTTGTCAACAGCCTTAAAGACGATTTCGGTAGTTTTTTATGCGCAACTTTATTGCGCAGAATACTCTTCAAAAATGACGTTGTGGAATAGTAATTCGGACAATCACAATGTTATGACGTTATCGAGAAAACGTGACGTAAAAATTCATTCAAATTGACAAGTAAACTCGCTCTATCTGATCAGAATTAACGTTTTTTAATTTATTTTTGATAGTGTAGGACGAGTGTTGATAAACTTATTGTAACATCAATTCGATAGTTTCGTGAGACCATACGGAAACGATATACTTGAAATTAAGTCGCCTGATTGTCGGTAGTGATCTCCCCTGAGTAATTTCACCTTGGATACGATTACCGGGGATAAAAATGTTTATTTCGCCGTGTTTCGTGTATGTCAACACAAGGACTACATACGACAGTATCAACAAACATCGTTTAGTAAGTAATCTTTCGTTTAAACTTTTTTAATTCGTCTGATTTATGAAATATACGTAATTAGAATGCAAATTAAACCCAGAAGTGCATTGATAGCCATGTTTAAGTGCTTGTTTAAGTTAGATACCAACTTGATGACCCCTTAAATTTGAATTTGTTTTGAAGTGTACTCAATGGGGAACCATTCCGTTCACAATATCTCTGATTTCTGAATTCATTGAGCTGCAGAATGATGAACGTTTGTATTTCCCCCATTATCCACAGACTACAAGACCGTTGTCAGTGTTGACAGTCTGCTTAATGTACAAAGTAGCGATAGTTCAAGTGATACAGAGTATGATTCTATATCTGAGTCAAGTTCTGATATTGAAAAGCAGGTATCAGTTGGTGTAAATGCTAGGGCAGCTGACACAATGAAGTGCAACTGCATCTAGCAAAGTTTATGAATGACACCTGTGGTTGCAAACAACTATGGCAAGCCATGTAGTGAAAGATCACCTCTATATAAAGTGCCAGTCATTTCTGACTTCCATGACACCTTCTTTCTGAGCCTTTAATGACAGGCATGAAGCAGATATGCAAACGATAACCTTTATTATTTAACTAGCTTATGGCTAACTGGGATTTGAACCCTCACCCTCTCGTTCCAAAGGTAGATGCTTAACATTTGTCCATGGTGTCTATACATAATATAATTTTCATTTTTTTTCAGGTATTACAACCAGGTTTATTTCCTGATTGATGAAGCAGAGTGTTTGTATCAGGATGCTTATGCTGTGGCAAGCATGGTTCATCATTATTTTGAGTAGTAAGGAGTTGGAGAAAAACATTCACAGGTATTATCACTGAACCATGATTTAGCCTGTTAATTATAATACTAATATTGAAAAAAATACACTTCAATGAAATAACTTTATTCAGTCCATACACACTTGTAAGTAAGTAAATGAGTATGTTCTTTCTTTCAAAAGTTATAATCATGTCCAAATTTTTAAAATGTTGAATATTTGTTGTATTTGAAACCAAGTGCTTTTATTATTTTCTTTGTTTTCTGTCAAGTACACTTTAACAATACATGTGGTCAGAACAAATACACCATATTACTTTTGTATACCAGTATATTGACAAGTTTATTATTTTATAACTGAAAGTAGAAATGATGTTTTACAATCTATTCATTATGTAGTGTGTTTCATGATCAATTCATCTTAATCACATATGCTAGATATGATACTTTTGGATGTCACTATTAAATATTGCTTTAATACAATTACATTGTATTGCAGTTTTTAAAAAATGGATGATTTACATGGACATATTGTTATAATTGTTTTTAAATTAAAGGTAGTGAGTGTGATTTTAACGTCAAATTCACTTATTCGCTGAAAACCGGCAAATTCACATACAATCAACATAAACTAACAAACATCAGCCAAAAATCCGAAAGATTTCAACTGGTTATTGATAAAATACGAGTTTTACCTGGGGTCAGCAAACCGAAAGTAACGCCGGTTGCGGAATCCTCGATCTATTTTTAAAGACTGTTCTGAGCATGCGCGCACAGCGTGATAATTTGTAAACAAGCAGTCAAGGAATCGCAAGAGTCTAGCTCTACTACGTCTTCGGTAAGTATGTGTTTTTTTTGTATACAAATTAAAGAAAATACGAAAACTTGAAATTTTGTTTATAATATTTGTCGTGAAACTTATTACCTATCGAAGATTATAATTGTTCGATCGTCTATTATTGACTAGACAATTGCGCTAAGTGGGGGTCATCTCAAAACGATTTCTGTTCGTAACAAGATGACGTAGCATATGACGTAGCGGACTTCGATCCGTGTACTGCCGATCAGATGTTTGACTGCCCGGTTTTACTTTTTGTAAAACTAGCTCATTATTGACGTACAATGTTTTCAACGAATTATAGCTTTGGTTATTCCTGTCCGTCCGTTTACGGGTCTGTATTTAACAAAATGTGGATATACTGCCATGATTGACCAGCATAGATCTAGATAGATCTGCAAGGTTTTGGCAATATTTGATCAGTAGATTCTGTTAAAAAAGAAATTGCTTAACTTTGAAAGGGACATGTATGAAACTTGGTACGATCTACCAGATATGGAAAAATGTGGATAATATGCAGGGCATGCTTTTGTTGTTATCGCATTCAAAATTCGCTGTGGCAATCAAGAATGGCCATGTTCATGCATTGTTAGTTTTCAAGGGGTGCAAATAACATGTACTTGCATAGTTAAAACCCTTCTCTGTTTATAACCAATAATTAGTATGTTGAAAATTAAATATTAGACATGCAAATGAAGGAATCAAAAGTAGAAAGAGTGCCTGATCCGATGTAGGCCTTTAACTCGGGACCCCCTAAACACTAGTATATGGCGCTCTACCGACTGAGCCAACCAGCTTACCCCACACCATTATACTCCTCCGACTTCCAGCATTTGAGGCTCAACCACCTTTAGCCATCAAACGTCACTGCCACCGTTGAAGTAAATCAAGGAAAATGCGCATGTGGGGCTCGAACTCGCAAACCCCTGAACACTAGTATAGCGCTCTGTACCATCTAACCCACACCACTAAATGAAGGTCTGATATAATTGACACTTGAGTGGTTTTTTGAAATGGCCACAGCTACTGTGTGAATGGATTCTGTTGTCAGTTGAGATATCACAGACAATTGGTCACCAATATCTTTTTGACTTTGAAATACTTCAGTCAGTGCATTAATTAATAAATTATTTAATTTACAGGACAATACAACACTTGATTACAGTTTTGATTTGCCAGGGAGAGGTGTAAGAGGGGGATGTGTGACGAAGAGATGAAGGGGTAGAGGAGGTAGCGTGAGGGGAAAGAGGAAGCAGAGGGGCAAAAGACTAGGTGTTGGGGATGCTAAGCGACTCCCGAGAGTTGGCAGAAAATAAGAAGCAACGTGCTAATGTGTTACTATTTGAACAAGCATATGAGTGTGACTGCTATAATAATTAATGTATCATGATAAGGGAGGCACAGTGGTCGAAGAGTAGAGCACCCGACTCCTGATCCAAAGGTCGTGAGTTCGAGCTGCGCAATGAGCTGGGTTTCATTACAAACTTCACAAGCCCTAAATTTGGTGCGGGTACTGGTTGGTAGCCAGGAAGCAGTCATTAAGTGAGATAAGTATAAGTTGTAAGAATTTGTTTCACAATCTATGTAAAACAAATCAGTTTTAAATATAAGATGATGTTCTTCAAAGGTGTTGATTGCATTACTGAAAATGGCTGTGTATTAGGCCCTGTCAACTATTTATTTTTTGAGTCTCAATTATTTTCCAATTTTGAGTTATTATGTCTCCCTCTCTCCCACTGTTTTTGTCTTCCGTGTCTGTCTGTCCATCATTCTGTCCGTCCCTCCACTTTTATCTTGTCAGCAGTGATTGAATATTGGGAAGAAGTTGCATTTTTTTGGCATTCCTGCTCGACTTTATTGGAGATTTTGTTTAATTATTTTCAGGAACTAGTTGATAAACTAGATAGACTTGAAGCGAAAGAGTTATTAAGAAAGGTAGCACAGAAGATGCCATCTGTGCTGCTGGACATTTCTGCGACCTTATCCCGGCAGCATGCACCAGAACCTGAACCATCAGGTAGCCAAAACTGGTCGTCTTGGTGCATCTGCCAAAGGTGCAGAGAAATGCCCACTGACAGAGAATGTGTGTTGTGGAATGAGACCAAACCTGTGCTCAAGTGTTCAGTCTGTAAGATCTAAATCATAGTGTAGGTTTTACACACAAAATAAATGTCCAATTGTATGTACATGCCTTAGCTTTTGTTCTTTTACAGTTTTCTTGTAACTTATACAAATCGGCCTTGGCTCTATAGTTAGCATGAAGTGGTTAGCCAAGCAGAAGAAAATTAACCCATTAGTGTTCTAACAAATTTTATGTATGGGACATTACACATTATGCTCTCGTTTTATGTCATATGATACAAATGTGTTATATGTAATAAAACCCTGATATTCATACCAGATGTGAGAATACTCATTTGCAAAAAAGAAGAGATCAAATGTCAGGAAATACCCACCGAGCAATAACAAAACATTTTTGCATTTATGGAGCAATAAACTTTTATTCCATTAATCTTAAAAAACAAGAAATCTGTCAATATTTAACAGTCATAGGCTAACAACAATCACATCTTATATGGTAAACTACATTAGGTTTATGGTACAGAGAAGTTTTCTTTGTGAACAGGTCAACATGACAGATGTGTAATTCAATTTTCACAACCCAACAAATATTTCAACTTGATATTGGTTGACCTTGTACATACTAATACAGAAAGAGATTAAGTGAAAAATAACTGAAATCCAAGTTTACATATTTCTTACAGTGTTGGATACAGTCTGTCCTCTTTCATTCAAATGCATCAGATCCAAACTTTTACATAGAATAATATGATTTTCGAATAGCTCATTTCAATTTTGATGTGCGTAACTATATACATCGGAACCTGATATTTATTTCGGGCAATTCGGAGAGAAGGTTGTCGAAAGAACAAGGTCTTACTGTAAAGAAGCAGGAATTATTGTAAAGCAAATGTACTAAACAAATGACACAAACTGCAAGTACTATAAAGAAATTACATCTCTAAAGACTAGGGCCTTGATACGCTCCCTAATAGTCTGCAAGCTCAAACATTATAATTATACATATGTTGAAAGTGACTATGTCCCTTTCGCCGTTGTTTTTGATGAGTAAGAATAATTTAGCTACATACACAGGATAATACTCAAGTTCTCCTACATACTTTCCTTCAACACACCCACTTTGAAATCTCTGAACAATCTCGGTCGAGGGTCCTCAATAATCTTTCCTGTCGTTATTTCAAAATCGAATGGGTGGTTTCGGAAATGCAGTTTTTTTAAAATACCCACTGTATACATAAAGGGAATGAGTCCATGCCCTCCCTAGCGACCATTTTTGAGTATTGCAATAATCTGGCCAAAAGCCTGTGTAATGAATATTTGTGAAAAATTATCTCAAAATATACTTTATAGTACATACGTCAAAAGCAAGTGACAGAAATCCATAGTGGCCATGTTTTGTGAATATTCAACATAATCTGAACAATCATTGTATCAAATTGTATAAATAAACGTTACAATCAAATTACAGGAAGATCAGACCAGTTATCTCATTCTCATAAGAGTTTGAAGTTGTTCCTTCATGTGACCATCTGACCCTTTTTCGACTAACCAAATATAACAATATGTATGGAAGTCAACACCAAGAAGCACAGTCAGTGATCACAAAAGCTCAACCTGAGAACATGCACTTTTGAGCCGAGTGCAAAAATGAACTATATATGTATACCATGAAACAGTCGTAAAACGAAAATGTATTATGACAATGAAATAAGTAAAACCGAATAATCATAAATCCGTCGCATAAAAACTCAATATTCTAGATTCAAAAATGCATTGTGTCTATGCCTACTCTCTCGTGTATGAGGAAGAACAATTATACAATTTTTCAAGGCTATGGTTATGTAATTGTACAAAAATAGGACACATGTTATATAAATTATTTGCAAACAAAATTCAGGTAGCACACACACAGTCGACAGTTATGACTTTGTTACTTTAAACACAACAGAAACAACATACAATCTGTCTTACACTAACTGAAAATACTATACAAAATGGTTGTAAAATATTGTTTCTGTTTCAATAACAAAAGAGAGTGAACGCCACATATATAAGACAGTGCTTTTCCACACAGACCTCTAGGTCACAACAATCCATGAAACACAAGGCATTTCAGGAGGCTCAATGGTTCATACATAAGGGAACAGCCGTACTGGATAACTAGGAGAATCAAAGAGGACGAACATCAGGGGACTTTATGGATGGAATACATCACAGGACAAGTCAAGACAGCTGGCAACAATAGGCCGAAACTTGGGAGAAAATAACGTAAGTGATATAATTGCACAGGGGAAAGGGAAATTTAACATACATTTCAAACACAAATAGAAATAATAAGAAGTCACAATTATTCTGTACTAGTTGAGGGTCTTGGCCATTTTTCCAGTCGAGACTGGTATTTCCTTACAATGGCTTCTGTGGGAGGTGGTGATGATGGAGCAATGGTGCTCGATATCCTCCTTGGATCGTCTGGATCCTGAATCACATTTCTGCTTATAGGCTGTTCTTTGTGGTGTGCTGTGTATGTATTGACAATTTGTAGCATTATTTCGGGAATGTATTCATATGTTTTTGGAACTTTCACAAACTTGAAGGTCCAGTGATTCGCTGCTTTTGAATATGTCCTACTGTAGCTACAAAGAAAATTGTAAAAGTAACTTTTGAAGACATTAACACCAATGACTACCTGTAAAGACATATAGTGAAAAAGAATTATACACAACTACAAGAATGAAATTCAAATAGTAAAACCCACATAAGTATTATTCAGGTAGAACTGACAACAACTGCAACTAGAATGTCGTGAGCAAAGTTGTTAATTCTCAACAGGTTATGAATATCACTATGTCAGATTATAATGTATACATTTCTGGAAAAAATATTTTTGGAAGTTTCCACCATATACGTTCAGGGGAAATGGCTCTGCTCCCCATTTTTTTTATTAATTAAATTTTTTGGACAATCAAAACCCGAATATTTTTGTAGAACCCCTAAGTATTAAGTATATTAAAGTTTTCTTGTAATTTCAAGTATGTAAATGAACCAATACTTTTAGTTTTTTTAGTGCATAAAACTTTCTTGTGTACAACACTATGCATACTTACTATGTCTCTCCGTTCTTGTTTTTTCTAAGAGGTCTATCAATGTGATACATGTAATCAATAGCAGCCAAATATGATCTGCATCGATACACTGGAAACCTGAATGATAGAAAATAGTAAATCTTTTATATTTTGCTACACATACTTAGTTTACTGTAAACAAGATGTCAAAGGGCAACGTCAAGCCAGCTAATTGTCAAAAGATGAAGAGAATAGGGATATATAATGCTGTAAATTGCACATCTATTTTATTTATTCTCAAAGTAATGGTCCAGTATGTCAAGCCCACAGCAGCGGGCTTAACAAAAACTTGTGCCGAAAAGACTCATGGTAATAATCTGAAGTTCCAACTTTATGTCACACTGATAATTTCCCCATTTTCAAGAACTAAAAATGTAGATTTTTTCGGTATAGAGAAGAAGGGATACAGTGTATTTTTATCCCCCCCCCCACCCTAGACGACCATCACTGCAGCACGGATAGAATTACACAGCTTGAGAACTGCTATAAGAGGGCATAACACCTGTCAACTACCTACCATACTGTATTACCATACTATCGCCTACTCAGCGATAGGCCCTGTCGAAAACAGTTAATTGTTTTCATCATTGTTGGTCCTTTTTCTATTCAAATCTGTAGGCTTAAAATTCAAGGACTTTTAAAGACATGTGCGAAACTTGTTAATATTTTTGGTGCAGAATTTGAGAAAACAATATGAAAATGTAAAGTTCTTATGTGCCACCACAAAGTTTATTCATGTGGATGGAAAGGATCGAAACAGAAAACGACAACCAGTGATGTAGGATGTAAAAAAAAGAGTGAGCATTATTTACACATATAACACTACATTACATTTAGGAAAATATGAAATAAAATCAATAAATACTTTTGTTAAAGACTTGCACATTAAACAAATAAACTAATTGTGTCCACAGGACACTGATATGGACTTTTAAGTTGAACATTTGTAGATTGCAATAAATATCAAACCATTCCTAGAATGTCAGTGGCTTACAATTTAACGTCTGAAGGATGAGTAAATAATTCAACAAAAGTGTGAAGGTATTTGTAATACAACTTACTCATTATTGAGGAAATCTGCGTGTGTGCGTCAGTGACCACTTCTACATTTACTCCAGCTCCAAGTATGTCAGCCATGGCTCTTTCAAAACCTTTTGCCTCCATGTGGCCAGACTTCAGCTGGACCTCTCTCTTGTCTTTAACTTCCATGGCTTGAATTTTTTTACCATCCTGGTTCATCATGATATATGTACAGAAGTTGGCAGTGTGTCCAGGACTGTCCATTCTTCCATCGCCTACAACAGTACAAAATAAACAATCAAACATGGGACTTGTATTTATAAGAAAGGAGTAGTGCAGATGAAAATACACTTTGTTATAACTAACACCACTATTTACTTAAATATAGGCTATGCATACCATCGACTTTTTCTATGATAAAAGTGACTTCAGCATAGTGCTGTAAGCAAACCACAGAACAGCACTAGTTGAACAATGGTACATTCTGATTCAATACAATAAATTATTATGATAATAAGACACAAATATACATGTATGTAAAGATGTGATTTGTAAAAGAACAAATGGAAGTCTTGATATACCTGCTATGACAATTCTTGTGCTCCTGTTCTTCCTGTGCTGAGGCTTTCATGTTCTGCCAGTAGGTATTTACAACAGGGACAACAAAATTGCTCTGTATCTGGTTGAAAGCAGTCTGAGATAGTAAGCCAACCCAAAGAAACTTGAACAGCAGTGCAACTTTGGCATAATTGTTGCCCGACAAGATGATTGATGCAGCCACCTTAAAATTTCCTAGCATTACCCCGTTTGGCAGGACAGGTTGGCTGGACCAGGTGTAGTTTGAATGTGCATTTTTGCACTCCTGTCATTATCAAGAAAATATTTGTAAGATAAACTATATAAGACTGAAAATTAGATATCACAAAATCTGCCACGTAAATTTCATATACCTAATTATTCTTACATGAACTGAGATAATCAACATTCAGAACATGACATTGAATGACTTGTTGGCTGGATTATTTAGCATCTCATGTTTTCTATTATTGAAATTATGAATACAGAAATATCCTGAAAACTACATTGAGTTATAATGTCTGTACATAGCATGTCTCTCAGTCGACGTTGTGAATGAAGCCACGTTTATAGAATTAATATATTTAATTCATACAAATATCAAGTAGATGGACTTCACAGTACAACAATAAATGCAACCTTTCATCAAAAACACACATAAGTAATAAAAATTGCCGTAAAGGTCAGCATATAAAGTATCAAATATAACCTGGGTATATAAATACTTATTCCGCTTGAATGGTTTGTTCAAAATTAATGGAGATTATTTCACTATACAGTCAAACCTGTCTGTAAAGATCATCCATGGGAACAGCAAAATGTGGTCTTTGTTTACAGGTGGTCTCTATAAACAGATTAAATATCATTGAAAATGGTCTGATGGGAGATAAAGTTGGTGGTCTTTGCAGACAGGTTTTGCAATAGTGGTCTTTGTTCGCAGGTGGTCTTTAACACAGGTTTGACTGTAACATGGATGAAAATCTTATCCATTAATTGAACCAAAGATGAGAACATCATTATCTGTCTATGTTACAGAAATTTACTCTCAATACTCAATAATTTTTATTTCAATTATATCATTCTATATGGGAATAAATAACCTACCCATCTGAGCTTCCAACCACACCCTTCTGTGTGCCTCTTCACCTCTGTTTTTTCTTTGCACTTCGTACAAATGGTATATGGAACAAGGTCGGTCAATCTCTGAAGACTTGAAGCCGACACCATAACCATTGGCTCCTTCTGGTCAGTTGGTGTCACATGACATAAACGGATGGTTCCCTTAGATGCAACATCACTGTCTTTTTTACGGGTGGTTTCCTTAGATGTAAGATGTCTTCTTCGTCGAAACCAATGTCATGCACATCAGCTTCCAAATCCATTTCCACAACTAGACCTTCAGGTGGTGCTGTAATGAAGTATTGACAACATATATTATGTTACTCTTTCAACAGCAATATAATTTACAAAGCAGATATAATAATTAATGATTTGAAAGAAATCAGTTTTGTGCTATATATGCTATACAAGAATCAGAATTATGATATTCTTGAAAAATGAAATAGTCATTATAACTCAAAAAATGGAAGCTCATAAAACAGTAGAAAAACAACAAACGTGTCCATAGGACATAATATGCCCCCACTTAAACATTAAACAAATGCTATTATTCTCCTAATAGTCTGTAAATGTGTATCAAAATTACCAAGTGAACAACAGATTAAGGGCTATAACTTTGCACTTACAAGGCGGAGCCAAACATGAAACCGCATGTGCACAACTACACATGCTGGTGAATATTCCTGTAAAGTTTTGTGAGTCTAGCTGATATACTGTTGGTTATATGCACGACACAAGATTGCATGCTCTGTATGCAATATGATCAATAAGTCAAGAGCCATAACTTTGCATGTACTAGGCGAAGCCAGACATGAAACCCCATGAGCGCAACTACACATGCTGAAGAACATTCACTGTAAAGTTTTCAGACGGACAGACAAGGGCAAATCTATATGCCCCCCTTTTAGAGCGGGAACATAAAAACATGATCGGGGCTCAGCACGATTTACTTGACACAGCCAATTAAATATATTGAAAGGGAATGCAAATAAAATGTCTTTAAAAAAATACAACATGACCTTAACCTCTGACCTATTGATCTCTTAATTTATAGGGGGTATCTTATTGTCATAACCAGGAGACCCTTTCAAGATTGAGGACCATACGCCCGAGTGTTACAGATTTCCTAACAGGAAACCATGTTTCAAGTCAATGTCACCATAACCTTTACCTCCGACTTACTGACCTAAACATCAATAAGGTTCATTTACTTGTCACAACCAGCAGGTCTGTTATAAAGTGCAGTTTGATGACCATATTCCCGAGAGAGAATAGTTCTATAATGCTATACAATGCATATCTAGTACACCCATTTTTGACGTTTGACCTCTAAGTGTGACATCGACCTTTGCACGATGTACACAGATTATTAGTGTGTAAAGCTGAGGTCAATAATAATGATTTATGAGTACTGAACATACCAGCCGTCAAACTGGTTTAACCAGTCAATCAGGAGATCTACTGGATCAATATTCTATATCCTGAAAAATAGCCAGGTTTTGAGGGTCGCAGACACCCATCAGGATCAAGGGCAGCGTTCCTGTAGGGGGGGGGGGGGGGCAGAGTAATGGTCAAGAGAAGATGTTTTAAACCCAAGCCAGCTCAACAACAACTAATCACTCGACAGAAGCGGCGATTACTATAAGGCACTATACTGCCGGGCCTTAATGAATAAAAAAGACTTTAATGTAGACTGACTTACACATTCATGGAAATGTCCCAGTCAGATGGGATGTATTCTGGATCATTTTCATTCATCAACTCTCCAGCATCTAGCTCTCTATCATCAAATCTACAAATTACAGATAATTGTGATATTGTAAACACAAATACTATGACATTAATTTCATGAAATTATTTTTGTAATATACATATATATAAATACACATGATATTTTAGCTATTGCTTATGCTGGTTAATATCAATATAGAATGCTGGATGTCCATTATATCTACACGATATGGACATTGCTTAATCTGGTAGTTTGATGCAACTCTGGAGCGGCAATGATTGTTGCAACAACAGTCCTTCTTTACACAGGGGTTCTAACAGCTGAATGTTCTCAATCCTGAAGATTTGCTTGGGTTGGGGGACTGCAAGCTGCTCTGATCGAAGCTTCAATGACCCAACATTATCAGATGCAGACGTCTGATGATCTAGACTATTGAAACGCATTCGTACACAAAACGTTTCGTACCAGTCGCGATTCGGCACCTACCCCCCAAAATATTCATCAGATTTACATTGATCTCAAAGTGACCCTGAAGCCACTTACAATGTAACTTACATGATACATCTTCAAATGTATTCAAAGAAAGGAAATATTAACAGAAATACACTGTGACACTCACACTTAATGTTGCAACAAAATATCTGTACATACCAAATTCGATTGGACATCTGCTTCCCTTTGGATTAGCTGCCATACTTGAAAACTTGGTCATCCTATTACATTAAAAAAAGAATACTGTGTTAAACTAACAAAACTAGCAATGATATGTACATTTGATAACCATTTCTGGCATACAATATATAAAAATGTAAATAACATATAGTTTATCAATTCAATCCACTTACAGTTTTATGAAGAAAATACAAACTTATAACAAGTGAGTGGTAACCAAGCAATACTGGTCATTCTTGTGTTTTAGCATGTTCTGTAAATCCATAAACTGGCTGTTACATATAACTATTATGCAACACTTCCCTGAACCATCAGTTCTGCTATTGTCAATGATACAAAACAGTTACAATGAAAAACTGCTAACCTTGGTGCATCAACTATGATGGGTTTGTGGACTTCTTTAGGGGTTGATGTTGATGGTACAGCAAAAGTTCTGTAAAATATTGAAACATGATTCATTGTATTTGTTCATATGTGCCAAGTGTAGCAGTAATCATCTCTAATGGAGCTATGTTATAACAATAATCATTATCTGTATCTTACATAACATATTCAGACAAAGAACATACACCAACATACCTACATAAATTAAAATTACAAGAGCATGCAAACAGATTAAGAATTATACTTTTTACAAATTATAGTCTCACAACAATCACATGTCAACATTCATCAGCAGTCACACATTACTAACAATGTACCATGGTGTTCAATGTAACAAATGGATTCTTTAAGTTCTACTGACAATATACAATGCATAATGATTATTAATACAAAAATAACAAAAGTAATGAAATAACAATGCATACACATGTTTGTAAGTAATTTTGCATCATATTGATTTTGCTGATTAGGATAATTTCAGTGATATTTGTTTTACATTGCTTTATATAAATACTAACCCAATATCTGATTATGATGACAGCGCTTCAATACCAGACATTTGCACCTCCCTACAATATATAAATACTTAGATGTTAGTGTCTATTATACAACAAATATATATATTATTCAAATGAAATTTATGGATCAATATACCATAATTGATTTTAACTGACATTTGATCTCTTGGGCAACACTACTTTGATTGTTACTGACTCTTTAGAAGTAAACTTATTCAATATTTCAAAATGAA
The DNA here is from genome assembly GCA_032209605.1 of Mactromeris polynyma. Classification (NCBI taxonomy): domain Eukaryota; kingdom Metazoa; phylum Mollusca; class Bivalvia; order Venerida; family Mactridae; genus Mactromeris; species Mactromeris polynyma. The sequence goes on along the minus strand of JASFXZ010000021.1, from coordinate 7,925,665 downwards.
ATATTATTAGTGAGCTTTATAATTATATTTTTGGAACAAACTTCCCTAAAAGATATGTACTCAAAGATATTTCGATAAACTATTATTATATATTTGTTTTCAAAGTTTTTGATGTGAAATGACTATGGGTGAAACCACCGGGGGATGAAAAGAAAATTTAATGATACAACAACTACCACATAAGCTAACAGGAAGGTCTATTTTGCTCTCAGATTTGTTCACTACAAAACAATGAACATACGGATGTATTTCAATGATATTGGCATTGATATTGCTAAATTTTATATACTTTTATGGGAAGAAAGATGCCAGAGTGCATACAAACTGAAGGCCAAGTACACAGATCTTCAAGCACTGTGTAAAGAGTGGGGGTGACATACTTGGCTGATTCCAGTAGAGGTGGGCTGCAGAGGGTTCACACTCACAGCCCAATCTGTATGGACCACATTGAGCTCCCTAGGCATAAGTCGAGAAGCAATGCAGAGCTTCAGTGAAAGAGCTCGGGCAGACTGCATAGAAAGCATCCAGCTGGTTATGGATGAAAAGAGATCAGAAGAGCTGAAAGCTATTCACTGAGGGGTAGTGATCACACTACTGATCCGCTGTCCTGAGCTAAAAGGATCGAATCACTCTGTGATGGACGGCGCTCTGCAGATGACCTCATGTGGATGTGCAGCTTATACATAAGTTATAGCTGTTTTACAAGCTATAAGTATTATAAATACAAACAATAGCACAATAAGTTAACATTAGCAATACAGTACAAATCCCTCACCTTTTGGACCCGCGTATACTTGACGATTCAGATGATGGGGCTGTGAATGTTTTTTTCCTCTTTCTTTGATGTGATTCTTTATAACTACAACATGAAAATAACATTGCGCATTTTAATATTGGTATAGCTCAGCTTTCGTCACTGTGAAATTAGTGTTTGTATTATTTTGATCTCTAATCAATATGTCAACCAATCGCACATCTATTCAGGGAATACGTTCTTTAGCTAAATATGTTCATGCTTTTGAATTTGACTGCGCATCTTCCATCTTTGTTTTGCGTTATTTTTCGTCGTTTAGGCATGTATTTAATGTTCACAACTATCATTTCTTTTAAATATGTATCGATGGAAAAATATCGAGGATTCATCGATACCGTTTCATTTGTTGACAGCTCTAAACTGAGGAAAATGAATAAACGACGGACTGCGAAAATTGAAAAGAATAATATTGAGACTATCCCTCACCATGAAATCAGCATCTCGGCGACTTCTTCGTCATTTTCCAAGCCATTTTCGGCCTTTATATTAACCCATGTGTCAATAAATGGCCCAATCCTGACGCTTTCGACACGTCTCTGTTAAGCTTGTGCAGCTTTCTGCTTCTTTTTAGTCGAACCAGTAACCGTTTTCGGCGGACCGGGCATTGTTTTGTCTTCGAATGTCGCGATCTTCACCTTCTGATCTCACGAGACCTTCCCACAATGCATTTCGAAATTTTGGCGCGAAATATAAATAGCTCTAACTAGGCGCGTAGGCCAAGATAGGAAATACCTGTTTAAAGCTTAAATTTGTATGGTTATAGAGGGTTCTTAAAAAAATAAATAATGCAGAATGAAAGAACAGATCTGTACAAAGGTATTAACATGCAAAATTCCGAAATTTACGAGGATCGATTTTTTTGATAAAGTGACACTCACTACCTTTAAAGGGCACTTTGGTTTCTGGAAAATTAAGCAGAGGGATTCTGCTGCATAATCGATTCAAAGAGTTGCTGCGACTTTTTTAATGCCGGGAAACCAAGAGTGGTAACCTACAAAAAAAAATGCTTTATGTCTGACAGAAAGAAATTATGGTTACTTTAGTGCTCTCCTGATGATGTAACATGATTCAAGTTATTCCTAAAGGCTTGGACCCAGACAGGCAATATAAGGCAGTTTGTTCGATCTAAAGATGATTCTTGGATTTATTATTTATCTAGAATATACATTGTCAACATGCCTTAAAAGTTGTTTAGAACTGTCATACCAGTATTGTTGTGTAATATTTCATAATTTTATATATATTAAACATAAAATTAAATCAAAGTGCCCTTGCACAAACTTAGCTTAAGTCTAAACATGAACATATAGGGTTATTATAATGTACATTTGTAGTTGTCTGTGCATTTCATGAATTAAAATTATTATTAAATTATATTTATGAAATGGAACATAACTAGATCGAGACATTGTTGTGAAAAGCTTGAGAATTGTATACTATTTAACTGTTTGTTGGAAAATAATTGACTGCCCATCATTTATTGAAACTTCATTCAAAAAATGCAAGTCAGTTTTTATGTTGAAATTTGTTTACTTTGGTGTTTGCTCATGCAAACCTTATTCATAAATCAGTAATTCTTTCTGAAGAGATATAATATTTATATTGTAGATGTACCTGTACAACATGCATATTGTTTTTATGTGAATGCTCACTTCTTAGTGTTATAGTTGCTTAGCTACAAAAGAAAACAGATGTGTTCTGGTCAGTGTTTTCTGTGGATGTTATTGTAATTCATTTACATATATGCATAAGACACTTCAGTTAGTATGATATTGCACAATATGCCTGCGCTTTCTTAATGCAATCATTTATAAGCAAAAAGGAAGTGTGTGAAAACTAGCAAGTAGAATTGTTTGTTCAGTTGTAGCCTTGATTTCATTTCAGCAGAAAACACCTAAAATATACTCTTCTAGAGGTTTATACACTATATAGCATGTTTTTAGAAGGTTCTTGACTTGATTTGCCATGCTGTTTCAAGCAAATATAGGTCTATGGCAAATTTTGTCAAAATTTCATTTTATCTTGGTAGTTAAGCAACCACAAAAATGTCAGTTGTTATTTTACAGTTAAATGTCAATAACAACAGTTGGTATACAAATAAACTGCTATGAAGTTATATATGTTTTGTTTATTGTTTAAATGTGCTTATTATATCATAATGTATACTAGATTTGGAATGGAAATAGTCGGATTTTGCAGGAAATCAATGTTACTTTAGTAACAACAAAATAGTCATAACTCTGTAAATATTCAAGACATCATCTTGAAATTTTCAGGATTTAAATATATAATATATATTATATGTATGTATGTGTGATTGGAGAATTGTTGTCTATTTATATACATCTAGTTAGGCATTACAGTCATGGTCACAGTTTTTATCAAGCATGTAGTTTTGTAAATTCTTAAAGTAGACCATTTTTTGCCAAACATGCAAGGCTAACTATACATGGTATTTGTACCATGCAGATAATATTCTGCTTTTAGCAGACAAACATGTTATTTTTCTATGAAAAAAGGAATGCAATTAGTAAAAACTGTTTTGTAGGTATAAAATATTGGATAATTGTATTTTGATATGCATATTATGATGTCTGAAAATACATAATTGTATATTTAATGAAAATGATTCAAAACGAAATAAATTCGGTTTCCATGGCAACATAGATCTTAAACAGATATAAGTAAGCTTTAGAACATTGAACATATAATTGAAATGGATTCGATTTATGCAACAACTAAAACAATCAAATAAATCAGAAAAGTAGCATTTTATATGGGTTTCATTTTGGGGTTGCCATGGTGACGTATTCAAATACATCTTATATTTGTCTTTTTTTTCATGATGTTTGTTCTTCATGCTTTTATTAAACACTAATTTTATCAAACTATTTCCAGTGCAAATATTTACCCTTCGTGAACTAGCCATTTCAATGTGTTCGTCATATTTCAATAGATTTGGTAAAAATGACCACAATGGGGGACTTTAGTCGGTTATCCGCCCTTGTCTAACAGGTGCCCGTTTGGTGGCGCTGTTGTCGAGTAGGTCCTTTGTTTACTTCCGCATGTCAGATTCAGATCGATACCAGCGTCAATTCTGATATTTTCATCGAAGTATTGTTGTTGTTGTTTATTAATACATTTGCACACCCATTTGATAGTTTAAAAGACTGCTGTGAAAAACAATTTTGGTCAAATAATCTTTAAAAAGGTGTATAGATCGACCAAACAATGGATGTAGGTCACGCCAGCAATATGTCATCATGACATTTTTTATGTACACAAGTCTCCTATTTTCACCAGCACAAGGCGTAAAAATCAATATTAACGTAGAGGTCAAATCCAGGTATTAATTGTCTGTGCAGCAATTCGTGTGACATCAATTTTATTTTGAGCAAGATTTAACATTCCAAGATGTTTGAAGTCGCTGGCCAAGTCTTTGAAGTAAATATTTTTGGATGACAGATGCAGCCCCATTGTGCAAATTACTAATTGAGATCAAAGATTGATATAACCTAATCGTTGAAATTATCAATGGGATTAATTATATCTTACCGGAAATTAACACATAATAAAGATCTCCTGTGGTTTTATGACTCTTGTGTTTTTACAGCTGACACATGGGGCAATTTAGTGAAATTTAGATCTTATCTTCTGTCTAGGGCGTGGCTTATGAATTGCAAAACAATTAGCATCAACCAATCAGATTAAATGAATAGTAAGAAATATATATTAATTAATGTCAATTATCATTCGAATTTTATATCAAATTAGATGACACTTTAGAATACGATATATTACTCATTTTTCTACTTACATAAATTGTAAACACCCAGTGCAAATGAAATATTAAATGAAGAAATAATACCTTTTCTCACTCCTCTAAATTTAAATTACTGTTGAAAGACAGACTCAAAAGTAAGTAACCAATACTGGTATGTCACCCAAATTTATAGTTTTCACAAATAATGCCAAAATTATTGGATCAAATATAAATGTAGCTTATAATGTTTCCAACTTGTATAGTCTCAAACAGACTTTTAATGTCAGTGGTATTGAATAATTGGGAACGGACTGGTTGAAGGTTAACACAGTCGACAAGAAAATGTTGTACTGTGAAAGGCGTATTACATGGAATGCAGTCCAGTTTAGCATCCCGGTCAAACAGCCAGGAGTGTGTAAGACGTCTGTGCCCAATTCTGCATCGGGCTATAATAACCTCTTCTTTTCGGATGGGCCTGTACGCAGGTTACTGATGAATTTTTCAGGCATGATTTATCACTTTCAATGTCTAACTGTCAAAACTGTCAAACGCTTCGGTAAACAACAATGGCGTGGGCGGAGCGATAAAATCCGAGATTATCCGGATTAAGGACCTACTCGACAGCAGCGCCACCTATAGTGTGATTAAGGGGAGATAACCCGCTAAAGTCGCTCATTCCAGATTGAAAGTAAAGGTCAAGGACACCAGATATTTAATTTCTTAATAAACATTTCCAATTTGACAATAGCTTTGATGTTTGCATTGGCCTTTAAAGTATCTGCATGTTTAAATGTGTTTTGGGAAAAAATAAGATGATTATAATGTTGTCTAATCAATGAATTTGCTTGATTTTTGCTTGGCACAGGGTTCATACAATGACATATTGCAAAAAACGAAACACGGTGACCCCATGATTTTTTTATTGCAATATGTTACACAGGTACAGACCTAAAAAATATATCAAAATAAAACAAATTCATAAAAGGAATTTTCTGATAATTATAAAAATGTGTTGAAAACTGTATTTTTGTGGCCCAAATCAGACTAATCTCTGCCGCATGAAAATGTCAATAAAAGTTTTTAATTTCTGATTATATCTTTCTTTAATATATGAATCATGCTAAATTACTAGAACAACCCTATTACCAATACTTAGAAAGGAAAATGTTACTGTAAAAGTAATAAATGGTTGTGATATTTGAGTATCAATTGAATCGTGTGATGTGCAAATTTTAACATAGAGAACGCCAAAAAATATCGATACACATAGTCCAAAAACGAGCTTTTATCTTAAAACGAGCACGGTGACCCCCTTTTTTCTTTTCGTTTTTGGTTTTCTAATACTTTTTACTATTAAGTGTGAAAAAATGAAGGATTTTCACCAAAGGAAAAAAACTATAGAAATCGTCTTTAAATAATCTCTTCTCCAGCAATAGAAACTTCTCAGCTCATTTGTTGGACTTCAATGGTTTAAGTTTGCTTTTTGAAAGTGAATCAAAACATTTTAGCTAGATGACTGTTTGAAGTCTGTTTCCATCTTGTTTTACAAATTGTTCATCCACACATTTGTGAAGCAGGATATGGCCATCTTTGTGGCAGTCAAGATGTTTCACACAGCCTCCTCTCCATGTTGCTACAGATGTGGCAAACCAACTGACGAAGGACATTTGCGAGGGAGAAGGGATCGATAAATGTATGGACAAATAGATTGCTCATTCGAGAAATATCAGATATGAACGGCTTTTTGTACGCACTACATTCTTGGTGATGTAGTTTATCTGCATTTACACCGGAGAAGCTGATTCTGTAAACCATTGAATATTTTGACAGAAATCGTCTAACATGGGCAGTACAAGTGAGAGTCAACCCACTTATTCCCCTGGAATATTTCAATACCTTGTTTTCAGTAACCTCAAGAACATGATCGATCGACACAGAATAGTAGACGCCATTAGTCAGCTTAGCAACAAAGCTGCCTTTACGAAAGGAATCTAGAGCTTGTCAAGAAAAATGGTCACACTGACATACATGCAAGTCATATACGTTGCATATAAAAGCCTGTCTGTTTCAAGAAAAAAATGGTAACTTATCAGCTTTATGAAAGGATGAACATCCCACATCCCATGACGGCAAGACTCCATAAATATTTTGACAGATACAGAAACATTGTGTAAATGGTCATTACAGAACTGAAAAAGAGGCAAAGCGTCCCTGTTCGATAAGTGGAAGAAGTCCAACATAACTGTAGGACACTTGGCAATATCCTCAGATAAATCAGTATATGTGCAGCAGTCACCATTACACATTTGTTTCGATGCATACAAATATGTGCATGGTACTTTAGTTTACAAATTCGAGATTGTCATAGGCTTAGGCACAATGCATAGAATGTGATGACATTCTCATAATGTATCGGAGCATTTCATCTTGTACAATTACAGACGTAATAAAATATAATAATTTCCAGTAACAAAATTGGAGGTTTTTCTCGATGAATGTGTGAATCGAAAATTTGTGAATGTTTTCAAGTTTCTCTTTTGAAAGTTTAAGCCAAGGAAGCAGATTTAATACATGCCATCTTAAATACAACCATGGTTAGTACACACACTTGGTTACTTTAAAACACACTACAAACAGCAATGCTATGGCTGGATCAGAAAAAGTATCAATTTTTCATATGATACTTGATATTTTCAGAAAAAGTTGAACTTTTAACCTTGAAAATGACCTTCGACCTTGAATTATATCTTGACCTTGGTTTTGACACTTGCAACATCAGACTTGAATGCAGGTATTTTATTTCTATTTCACACCACAGTACATTCTTTATGATTTAAACACTCGGGTACTTCCAGCAAAATTTTACGTTTTCAAACCTTACCACGTTAATTTGTGACATTGTGGACGCCATCCTGAATACCAGTGTTGCCATGGTTACAATTCTGAATAATTGTATATTGTACTGTAAGCTTGACATGTCCAGTTTATATTTATATGTGTCAAGAGTTCTCATACCTAAATTCTTTACAAAGTTAGTCATTTTTGGTAGAGCTACAGCATTGAATATGACCTTGACCTTTGACATTTTATCAATGTCTGAACATATGATTGGTTTGCACTTTTATAGTGAATGTTGATTTATTCCATTTAGAATATACTTACAGGGCCTTTTTCATATTATACATTTATATCCGGCGGCCATCTTGGGCGCCATCTTGGATTATGGGGCCCGCACCAACTGTAAAAAAGTTATGCCGGTGGTCTGATAAACTACAGACCATGACAAACATTTTGGTATATGACACTGTTTGTTTTACTCTTGTGGTCACCTCACCTTGATTTGAGGATGTAAAGTCACCCTACTATTAGTTCCAGAGCAAAAGTCAATGCCTACAAAGTCCCGAACATAATCCCTAAATACATTGTAATCAGTCATATCCTGCCATATCAAGTAAAGTTTACAGATATAACTTCATTTAGTCTCAAAACATTAGTGTCCGGCGTGCAGTAAAAACAGGTGTGAAAATCTATCAAGTATTGATTTACTTAAAATCTTATCTGCAGTTGTTCTCATTATGTCAGGATTATAACCCTTCCTTTTAAACTGGTTAATTAATTTCACAAATAACTGATCAAAGTAACAACTGTTATGAATTGTGCGTTTTTATATAACAGATCTCCATAAAAATTGGGTTTAGTAATTCCTGTCTCTCACATAGATTTTCCACTAGTGCCATATTTTAAAATAATATCGGGATATTTATGGCAAAACGTACAAAACGTCTTACATAATTTATGATAACGATAGCCTTGTTTTAGCAGTTTACCTGTTAGTAGAAGGTTACGCTTATTAAAGTCCTCTAGATTTCTTTTGCTCTCAGAAATCGTATAAGTTGAGATATAAATAGCCCATAGGTTTTGCTCCTCGGGATATCACTATTGAGCCAAGGGAAGTTTAAAATCTCAAAGTCATAATCATCTCGTTTATCATAAATTTAGTAGTAATAATACCATTTTTTATAGAAATGTCCAAGTCAAGAAACGAGTCATATGTATCCAAGGTGTTAGCTTTCGAAAGTTGTAGTTCTGTTGGATATATATTATTTATCATGGTTGGGAAAACTCATTATCAGTATTTAAAATACCGCTATTTAGCCATATGTTTTAAAATGTGATTTATGCTCATGTTTATGGATTTAACTACATAAAGGCAGGCTTTTTCGTATGCGTCTTTAAGCCAAATAAACAGCCAATGTCACGAAGTGACCTATCCAGCCATTTTGGTGGAAGAAGAACCGAATGGCTCTTTTTATCATTAGTTTTTGAATAGGCGGGTCAACTGGATTAATGACCAATAATTGAAAATTAAACGAGAAGTTTATAGAGTATATAATTCTGAAGATGAGAACAGCTATCTACTTAATTGCCGAAATAACGTCCTTGTTACTAAGCAAAAAACGTTTTGTGACAATAACACAAGCATTGCTATCATTATTTATCTAATCACGCTACCATCATTTCTATTGTCAAATTATGCCCGGTTGCGTCGACATTTAACGAGATACAGGGTGTTTTATTACTACTATCTTCGAAGTAATTTGTCAATCTATTTACAATTCAAACCCCGTCTTCACCAGTAATAATCGTCTTTCGATTCTTGTGAGAACAATACAAACGTGACGTGGTCTCAATATGTTGTCTTATTAATTGTCAGAGTGTAAATTATTTCCCCAATTTGTCATTCTTCACAACAGAAAATGACCATTCGATAAACATTGAGAATAGAAGAATATGTTCTAATAAGAATACAAATTCCAGTTTTTAAACGTAACCAACTAATTTTATGCAAACGTGCTTTGTGATGTGAAGAGCTTATGTGACAAAGTCATGTGTCAAACTAACCGCAGACAGGAATATTTTACAACCACTCGGTCATTGCCTTGTAGGCGTCAATTGAAGATACTGGAAATAATAAATTATTCGGTATGTTTCCAGATGAACACATGAAAACTATTGATGCCTAGCACCAAAGGCGCTGCAAATGAATGAGTTAGCATTGAATGGGACATACTGAACGCCGGTCTCCTGTCTTTCCTGCTGTTTCGAATTTAAATGCAGTGATACGTTTATAATCATTTGAATGGTATAATTCAGATGAAATATTCGGATTAAGCATCATACATTGACACTATAATATTGTGCTCATGTAATGGTAATGTCTTATGGCCTTTGCATGATCGTAACTGTGACTAAATTCTTAATTTTGTAAAACTTATATAAAAACATAGTCATTACAGCAAGTGTAATAGAACACATACATATTTGTCACAAACTGAATAAAATAATTCCAAAAATTATTCACACGGCAAACTCATCTACATGCATCTGGCGCGATCGGGGGTGGCCACTCAATAAACGACGCATCAGCAAATCGCTACAACACATACACAAATATGTTCAAGACTGTTAACATTATCGTTAAAAAATTAGAACAAAATGTTTTAGTTTGATTGGCTAAACTTTGAGTAATCGCACGACCACTTGTTAGAGCTTATGTGACAAAGTCATGTGTCAAACTAATGTATAATAAATACACCCATACATTTTCTACTTTAAACTATACAAAATGTATTAAAACTTTTAAATCAACGAAGGAGTAAATTGATTATCATGTAGTCCTCATTGTACCTTATGTTGAATCCGTTTGACTATCACAGCTATTGAAAACATATTAATTGCTGTTGACTTTGTCCGAGTAACAAAACATTGATAAATATAACATTGCTTTATGTTGATGCATTCAGTACACCAAACTGCGACAATTATTGTTCAGTAATTAAAATTTTAGTTACTGTCTGTAAGTTTGTGAAACAAATCAGTGTCCATATGTGCTTCGGATGTTACCTTAAGATATTACCTTCTAATAACTTTAACTTTCTTATTACAACTGTCTTCGCTTTCACGGGCAGCACCAATGATATATTTAGTCGAGCAGGTGATACAGAGGGACATAAAATCCATATGCTTGTAAACAATTACAAAACAAAAGGGAAACACGACAAAAGATGGGTGAATATAGCAGTAGGGCATTGGAACGGTCAGCGGCAAAAACGCCAATGGGGTTTCATTTGATATAAGTATGTTTTACTGGACACAACTTTCCAAATCTACGTTTCATTGTAAGAAAGCAGAGGTACGACAGTTCATCATTCCATGGCGAACTTAATATCATGTTTGATGATCAAACATGTTTATACATATTTGAACATGTTTTAATGCCAATGAACATGTTGGCTAATCATGTTTGACTGTCAATACATGAGCATATAGTTCATATAGCATAAATCATAATAATTTGTGAGAATTTGCCCTAAATCGATGTTTAAAAATGTCAGAACATTTCTAAGCTTTACATTTTTTTATTTGTCTGTTCACAATCAATAATGAACATGTTTGAATATGTTTGAACATGAAAGTTGGTTATATATTTATGCTGGTGTTTGTTACAGGCTGAACATGATTAAACATATGTCAATATATTGTCACTGAATTACCTCCCTTTATGAAAAAAATCAGTTTTTTAAATAATTGAAATTATTTGTTTTTAGAAAAACTTGTTGAAGCAATTTGGAATATGATTTTATAAATGAAATAAATTATCAATGGTAATATCTTGATATTTAAATCTTGTAAAAAGTTATATAGTTTGCCTACTGTGCTATACATAAGCAATGGAAACAATGAACTTCAATAATGGGTGGAATACCATAAGTATACTGAACACCTGTCATTATGTTTAAACATGATCCATCATGTTCACAAAAGACATGTTAACCATGATCTTGTGTGATTGTGTTAGATTATGGTGCCACTTAACGCACATGTTTCATGCTTTTTTACCATGATCATCTTCAATCATGTAAGACCATTGTGCCATTTAACGTACATATTATAATATGTTCAAACATGTCCATAACATTGCCAAACCATGTCTACAGAACATGATAAAATATATTTTAAACATGTTTCAGGCATGATATTTTTGCCAGGTGTAATGGACAAAGTAGCATGTTTGAACAAGTTTGACCATGATCAATCGTTTTAGACCATGGTGCCATTTAACGTACACGTTATAATATGTTCAAACATGTTCATAACATCGTCAAACCATGTTCAAACATGTCTACATAACACGATCAGACATGTTTCAGACATTATTTTTTTGCCATGGTTAGATGTAGAATTTAACATGAAACTTATGTATCTTTGATTAACTCATGAACTTACGTCTACTTGTGGTTTTGGTGTGGAGGTAAACATTGTATGTAGCATATCCTGTTCGATATATATGTTCTTTTAATATAATTGATGTGTTAACCGCGTTGAGTACGGTATATTTTTACTTAAATCTTGATTACATACCAACAAGCTATAAAGTCATGTCATAGCAGTGTTCTCAAATCATTTGCTGAATGTTTAATCACTCGGAATAATGTGTGGGTACTTTGATTGAACGATGTTTCATGCGATCAATAAAATATACCATAAGCATATTTTATTGTACTCACCAGGAGAAGATAACGACACATAAAACGACCAACAAAGAGAGTAAGAGATTATCTTTAATGACAGTTTCAACTGCTCGATCCTCCTTTATGTACAACTTCCATAAGACATTCAGCATAAGTGTATCATAAATACTTCATGTACATTAAGAATGATTAGGTTGATGCGCACGCAATAAGAGTCCTTCTGAAAGCCGAAGCTCAGATTTGCGACTCTCTGACATGGACGAGAGTAATTTAACTATCGGTATTCGAATAATACCGGTATTCGAATAATTATTGGACACACGCCTTGTACATATGTATGTTAATAGTCTATGTAAACTTTAAATCGCTATATGTTTATCATTTCTATTTGTGTTTTGGATGAACGTCAAACTCCCCTTAACACATGTGCAGTTCTTTCATTTGATATATTATTCATGTTTCTTTTCTCCCCTTTTGGCCTATTATTACTGACTTCCTTGACTTGTTTGGTGATGTGCTTTCCCTCTTGCTGTCCCCCTAACCTATCCTAATTGTTATTTATGGTCGGCCAGACCATTCCTTACATCCATATACATATCTGTGTCGGGAGACATTGCCATGTGAATGTGGCGTTCCCTGTAATAACTGAATCTCTCTTTTGATAAACATCAAAATATATTTTGAAATAATAAAGTGATAAAAAGTGATATGTATTGTTTAAAGACATACCTGTGCACACATCTATTGTGTTATATGACATATCTCCGTCGTTTAAGATATATAGAGTCAGACACCAGGTGCCTACTGGACATAGTGTAAAATCGAGCAGTTTATATCATACATGCAGTCACATTTATTACCTGGGCCCGTATTCATAAAGCTTAAAGGAGAAAGTTTTCTTTAGTTTCATCAATTTTCCTTAGATTTTATAGAATTTTCCTTAAATATTGGAAAAAAATCTTAGGTGTTATTTTAAGGAGATTTTATAAAGATAACGAATTTCCTTACTTAAAATCTTAGGAGCTTTATGAATACGGGCCCTGATCCTCAACTATAATAGTTGCCCAAAATCGGTTAATATTTGTTTAACCGGCAATACGCATATATCCTAGGATACTTCTGAAGGACACTTATTAAAGCTGAAAGTAATTATCCTATTATGTTTGCATAAGAATACAGTCATGTTATGTTTGAACAACTGCAGACATTGTACTAATCAAAAGTGCGAATAAGGGATGATAGCATTTATTAAGCATTTGTGGACACAATATATGGCCACCTTTCATTCCCCGACAAACGATATTGCTGTTCACCGCCGCATAAATCTTATGAACTTCAGAAATACGAGATCGTCGATCAGCACACGGATTACTAAACTAAACAATTGCTAGACAACATTCGTGAGTTTTGTTCTCAGACAACATGCGGCGATATATAAATGCGACAATATTTATATCATTTATGTTCGTCTTGTATCCCGGTCTCGTCTATACTAGCTCGCATGTGTGTGTATGTTTGTGCCTTTTCTACTAACATAGAGAGCCTAACTTGCTACAGGGAACGCCACATAAATAAGACAATGCCTCTCCACACAGACATCCGGAAAACAACAGTTCATAAAACAGGAGGCATTTGAGGAGGCGCAAGTGTAAGTAAGTAAGGGAACAGTGGGGCACAAGAAATGGCCTGGTCGACCATAGGCTATACTTTCTCCGACTCGACACCACGTCGTATGGCTGTTTGACTGCTGTTTGAATTTAACTTTTTTGTAAGTGCAAAGGTATGCCAAGGGGAAGGGGAAAACATCTAGAGTTAGAGCGAGAAAGGCTGCCGCTGTAGAGCCAGAGAAACCCGAGGAACCAGAGGTGCAGTCTGATGAGCAGCCTGGTCATCCTGAGGAGAAAATACCCAAATAGTCCTTTTAAAACTATTTTCCAAATCTTGTATTGTATGTCAGGGTTATATGTTTTGAGGTGTAGGTTCTAGTCTTTTGTTGTCTTTATTTGTCATGGTTATATGTCAGAATTGAAGTATAGGTTCTAGTATTTTGTAGCCCAGTAATTGCACCTATTTTTGTCACGTTATCAAACTCCTGTTTTTCACAACCAACTAGGTCATGTTTAAGGAAAAGGATTTACAGTAAATGTTGGTCCCTGTCTTGGTGTATGCACAGTAAAATTGTTCCCAACTATTTGTTGACAGTTATTGATATTTGTTTTGTACATTTCTATGTTCAGTTCCGGTGATATACAGTCTGAGGTCCCAATGTCACCAAGGTCCCCAGCCCAAGCTTCTGAGAAGTTTGAGGGCCTCGAACCTGACAGTGAACATGGAGAAAATGACTCTGACAGTGATAAAGACCCAGTACCTCCGTCCCAGGCCCATGCGATATCCTCCGATTCACAGTCTTATTATCCACTTCTTGAGGAAACCATCAGCCAGTTGTTTCCATTCTTCAGGTGTGGAGGGGGCTGTCATAACCTCATCAACATATTCCTCACATATAGCATGACATACTTCTCTGACCACTACAGAGAGGGTATTCTCAGCGACCCGCCAGGAGTACTGCATGTCTGAGTACTTGGCACCAGAAACCAGGTGGCGTAGAGTGGCAGCTAACTTGAGGCCTGGATCCAAGGGCTCCCTGTACCAGGTGTGTTGTTTCCAGAGGCGATGATGGACCCACTCGAATATTTCATCATACATTTCAGTTGGCATGCAGAGGAATTTCTTGAAGGTTCTAGGATCTTCTCTTCTGAGCTCAACCATGAGCTGATCATAGATGCCAAATTGGCGCCGTCTCTCGGGATGCAGCCATGGTCTTCTCCAGATGTGACGTGCTCTGGCTTCTCTTCTCCACCTAAATCGGCCTCTGATGAACTGGTGGATGTTAAGTTGTTGCTTGAAGACTTCTTGGTGGGCCATAGCAGCCACGTACTGCAGCCTCAGGCGTTGTATATCTTCCATTTTGACGAAGGAATAACTAATAATCTTGATATTCAGCCTCCTGCTTTTATATATGATATTCAAAAAAAACTCAAAACTGTTGAGAGACTCAAAACTACTCAAGAAATTTAGATGCGTTATGATTCGCGTGGATTCGTATGTCGTAGTTACCCTTCGTAATGATTCGTATGCAAGCGTATGCCGTTCGTTTTCTGAACGTCAACCAATCGCTTTCATTCGTCATGAAATTTCGGATTCAATTAGCTACAATACGTAATTATTCGCTACATTTCGTACAAGTTCGCAAACTATCGCAAAGATTCGTCATGGGATCGTCCTCGATCGCTTTATATGCAAATTAGCTGATCACGACCTGATAACTTGCGACCTCTAACGCCAGTTGACGAACGCTATGCGAAGACTTTTCGATTGGTTAACGTATTGAAACGAATTTTAACGAATGATAGACGAAACTTTTATTCGCCACAAATTTTTCAACATGCTCAAAATGTTCCGACGAACAAGACTAATCGCAACAGACGCAAAAGCTCACAAACGCATCCATACGAACACCACCAACGATGTACAACGTACACATACTAATGGGAACGAATTTTACTCAAGTCCTATTCGCCAGTACACGCAAGTTGACGTCGGGGGGGTTTCGCCTATGTGTGAGGAGGCCTTAATAGCCTCCTCACACATAGGCGAATCCATTGAACGCAGCCTGGCGAATTGGGTAAATTTGTCAATTCTGGCGAATTTTGACCGAAACTGTCTGAAAGTTTGTTACATAATTTGAAATATAACGAAAGGTAAACGTAGGGGAACTATAAGTTGCGAATGATTTACCAAGTGTGACGAACGGTTACTGTTATTCGCTAAAATGCGTTGGGTCGCGCAAACAATCTTTGTTCTTTCCGTTAGCGAATAGGAACGCAAACATGCGAACCGAAGCGCAACTTTGCGCATGCTCCCGAAGCCGTCCGAAGCTTTCCGAAAGGGGTTTTCCGCATCCGGCCGTTACCGGACGCTATACAAGACTGGCGAAAACCAGGTGGAGTCAATTTGCCTTCTAACTTTCTCCGACTCGACACAACGTCGTATTGCTGTTTGACTGCTATTTTGACTTTCAACTTTTTTGAAGTTTTGTAAGTGCAAAGGTATGCCAAGGGTAAGAGGAAAAAACATCTAGAGCGAAAGCGAGAAAGGCTGCTGCTGTAGAGCCAGAGAACCCGAAGAACCAGAGGTGCAGTCTGATGAGCAGCCTAGTCATCCTGAGGAGAAAATACCCAATAGTCCTCCCGGGTAAGTTTCAAATTTTTAAAACTATTTTCTAAATCTTGTATTGTATGTCAGGGTTATGTCTTGAGGTGTAAGTTCTAGTCTTGTGTGGTCTTTATTTGTCATGGTTATATGCCAGAATTGAAGTGTAGGTTCTAGTATTGTGTAGCCCAGTAATGGCACCTATTTGTGTCACGTTATCAAACTCCTGTTTTTCACAACCTACTAGGTCATGTTTAAGGAAAAAGATTCACAGTAAATGTTTGTCACTGTCTTGGTGTATGCACAGTACAATTGTTCCGAACTATTTGTTGACAGTTATTGATATTTGTTTTGTACATTTCTATGTTCAGAGCCGGTGATATACAGTCTGGGGTCCCAATGTCCCCAAGGTCCCAAGCCCAAGCTTCTGAGAAGTTTGAGGTCCTCGAACCCTGACGGTGAACATGGGGAAAATGACTCTGACAGTGATGAAGACCCAGTACCTCCGTCCCAGGCCCATGCGATATCTTCCGATTCACAGTCTTATTATCCACTTCTTGAGGAAACCATCAGCCAGTTGTTTCCATTCTTCAGGTGTGGGGGGGCGGCTGTCATAACCTCATATTCCTCACATATAGCATGACATACTTCTCTGACCACTACAGAGAGGGTATTCTCAGCGACCCGCCAGGAGTACTTGGCACCAGAAACCAGGTGGCATAGAGTGGCAGCTAACTTGAGGCCTGGATCCAAGGGCTCCCTGTATCAGGTGTGTTGTTTCCAGAGGCGATGACGGACCCTCTCGAATATTTCATCATACATTTCAGTTGGCATGCAGAGGAATTTATTGAAGGTTCTATCTTCTCTTCTGAGCTTAACCATGAGCTGATAATAGATGCCAAATTGGCGCCGTCTCTTGGGATGCAGCCATTGTCTTCTCCAGATGCGACGTGCTCTGGCTCCTCTTCTCCACCTAAATCGGCCTCTGATGAACTGGTGGATGTTAATTTGTTGCTGGAAGACTTCTTGGTAGGCTATGGCAGCCACATACTGCAGCCTCAGGCGTTGTATATCTTCCATTTTGACGAAGGAATAACTAATAATCTTGATATTAAGCCTCCTGCTTTTATATATGATATTCAAGAACTACTCAAAACTGTTGAGATACTCAAACCTACTCAAGAAATTTAGATGCGTTATGATTCGCGTGGATTCGTATGTCGTAGTTACCCTTCGTAATGGTTCGTATGCAAGCGTATGCTGTTCGTTTTCTAAACGTCAATCAATCGTTACAATTCGCTTTCATTCGTCATGAAATTTCGGATTCAATTAGCTACAATACGTAATTATTCGCTACATTTCGTACAAGTTCGCAAACTATCGCAAAGATTCGTCATGGGATCGTCCTCGATCGCTTTATATGCAAATTAGCTGATCACGACCTGATAACTTGCGACCTCTAACGCCAGTTGACGTACGCTATGCGAAGACTTTCCGATTGGTTAACGTATTGAAACGAATGTTAACGAATGATAGACGAAACTTTTATTCGCCACAAATTTTTCAACATGCTCAAAATGTTCCGACGAACAAGACTTATCGCAACGGACGCAAAAGCTCACAAACGCATCCATACGAACACCACCAACGATGTACAACGTACATATACTAATGGGAACGAATATTACTCAAGTCCTATTCGCCAGTACACGCAAGTTGACGTCGGGGGGTTTTCGCCTATGTGTGAGGAGGCCTTAAGGGACAACTAAGGAGATTTAAACAGTCATTTTCTACTTGACTACATCGTCCTTTCTGTTGTTTTTTTTCAAACAAATAATGACACAACCGTAAACGTGTTTACTGAGCATCTATATTAAATGGAAAGAAAAAATGCAAAGTTTAACACAGGGAAAGCTTCGACCGTTTACTGAAAATAAGTCAAACGAAGTAATTAGATTTCGGTATCTTATATAAGGCAATTGAGTATAAAAGGATCGGCCATATTCACAAAAGACAAATCTTTGGGTCACGAAATAAAATACAAAAATGAGGATGGGATATAAAAAACGCCCAGAAACATCATATTGATGAATATAAAGTACTTTATTTATGTCAAAGAGAACACAGTTCGTCATACCGAAATCCGTTATCGTTATATCTCTCCTACCGAGTTGACATCTACATCGTAAGAAGTTGACATTATTTCAACAAACGGCCTATAATCTCTAGAACGTACCATTCCACGTGCAATTATTCCCATTTCAGTTTCGCCAGAAAAGAACAACTAGTCATTTTTAGAGATAATTGCACGTTTCTATGTCTCACATCGCTTTATTGTCCTAATAAGAAATGGATGATATATCCTAATTATTGACGATGAACGATCCAAATACTAATCAGTACTAATGGGTTACGTTATAGTGCCTTTAGTATATTGTCTAAGAATTAATGGTATCCAATGTACTATTGGTACAACTTGGAAAATGAATTACTGTGGAACAACTTCCCAGAAACAGGACCTCTCCATTAAAATTAATCTTCAGGAAACGTACACATAATGGATGAGAAGCAAAGTAACTATCGGGTATGTACCAGCAGGCAGTCGCCAAGGAGCAGAAAGGTACACCTGACGGGAGCAAATATTTCATCATTGCGTAGAAAAATAGACCAATAATGTTTTACTTCGACACTTAATTGGCCTTGAATAACTCACACGCTAAAATCATGTAAGGTATCGTTTACTTAAGGATTGTTTGGCTTTGACTGAATATTTGCTAATATATACCTCATTTGAAAGTTTTTTCTTTACCAATTGAATCGTATTATTCGGATTGCCTGACATATCATATAAATATCAGATGGCTTCCTGTTTGACAGTACATATTGTCAACATGAGTGAAATACTATTGCCCGAGGCGAAGCGTTATGTCATAGGGTAAAAACGTTATGTCACAGGGTAACATTACGGAGTTGCTTATTGCTTGTATATGTGAATTTACGTGAGGTATAATCAATGAAGTTATACCACCGGGTGGTTGTATATTTCCGTAATATTAAGGACGTACGAGTAACTTCAGTGCTACATTTTTCAATAACTTATTCTTATCGGAGTTTAGAGTTTATTTCATTTTCAGTTCAAAAATCCGACCATATGGCCTATGAGGACAAACAAATATGTACATCTATACAAACATACATGGAGCCGGCACAGTATAACACATATACAAACAAACATATAAGGCTACTGTGGATAAATATATTGACATGCATACGTATACAAAAAAAAAGATAATATATTTTTGTGACAGTGAAAGTACAAAACACTTGATATAATTAAAACGCTATTGTGTCTCCTTATGTCCTAAGATGAATGCAATCATATTGATAAGATTATAACAAAGCGTATTGTACGTACTATGGTGTAATCTACACCTTTTTTACGACGGTCGTATATGTTATACTTCGTATCCCCCGAATCAACTTGGGAAACATTCTACAAAAATAAATTTGTATATTCTTTGAATATTGTCGGAAAGATGAAGGTTTATTTCTTAGTGCGATGATATAACAGCGGTATTCTCGCTATGGCGGCCGGGACTAAAATACTGCGGTGCTTATGTCAAAATTTTGGTAAAACTTTTATTTACAATTTGAATAAAACTGTTTTCTTCATGTCATCTTCATGTATGACCTTTCACATTTTTCTAAACTCTTGGTGGTAATCGTTACTCCAGCTATGTGTACAGAGACAATCTTAACAAATATGATTGATCGAAGGTCAAATTATATATCACTTAATTCTGACTAGAATTGATTTTTTATATGGAAAGCCCTAAGTCTAAAATGCAACGATGGTATTCTCAAGCAGGCATAGTTCTAGGTCAATGACCAAAATTAGAAGTGTTATCTGATGGGATCTGTCTAAGATAGTTTGTTTCTACTTTCAGGATGTTAAGCCATTAGGTCGAAAGTGGACTGATCAAATCAAGCGTTTTAAACAATAAAGACATATACGTTGATAACAGAAAAGGCTTTACAATTATCAGAGTAAACCATACATATTGGGAATGTGGTCAGAATAACCATTTTTGAAGTGGTTGATATGTCCTTAATGGCTGTTCATTCTTGGAAAGACAATCCTTTCAGTGCTTGAAAGCGCGAAATAAAGGAACTGTTGTCTCCCTTGTGATGCAATGCTGTGGATGAAAGTGTACATAGAATTCTAGCCTTTATAGGAATACTATCTCTTCATACAATATCAGTCGGTCGAGTTCTCTTATATATATTTAGATGCTATTACACTGGGCTGGTGTGCCTTACGGTAATATTGGCTTTCTTGGAGAGATATTGACAAGAGGGTTTTAGCCCGAGGGCCAATATCGGTCTAGTATGCCAATAGCGAAGAAAGGCACCCGAGCCCTGTTTTATTACATTTTTATTGCATATGTTCAACTCCATTGTATACTTGCTTACTATTATCAGAAAAGGTAAAATCATAAAAATAAACAATTTAAATAATGTAATAAAATAATTGAACATTGAAGAAATGATTTAGAATCAACATTATTTACTAGAAAAGGTATTGCACTATAGCTCTAAAATAGTTTGTAACGAATGTTTGAAAATCTTAAAATACACATATTTGAACAACTTTAATTACAAACATCGACCATCAGGCGGATCAACCATTCGAACGTCGGCCGTCTGTTTAATGTTCCATTCCATCCGAACGTCGACGCGCTAAACGATGATGTCACACCGGAAGTATACCAAATATCCGCTATTTGGCACACTGTGACACATGATCAAAAATATTGGCTTCACGTTATACATATATGTAAATGTACAGTACAAATGTGTTGCTATATTTAGTAACGTATATAATATTGGAAGATATATTCTTGATTTTGCATGTGGAATAAGATATTGTATAAATATAAACCATGTATAAAATTAATGTATTAACGACTAAAATACATACTATTATGCTAGTGGTAAATCTAAATTGCTTTGTCGATAACACGAAAAAAAGTTTGATCAATGGAACGTTCACTGAGGAAATCAAATGTTGACTATGAAAACGATAATTTGTCCATCGGGATTATCATATTAACACCGTTGATTTTATTTGGGAATTGCAGGTGAACTGGTGAGGCTAGGAGCACCTTTAAACCAGATTTAAAACCCCGAGGGTGTTTTGAAACTCACTGTTCCAAGACAGTAATCCTATTTTCACCAATAATTCTGCTGGTATTTCCCCCATTTGCCTATGTATGTGTTTAGTTGTATGTACATAGTTTCTTGTATTCTTGTGCATTTGCGGTGGCTGTGTACATTTGTGGAGTTTCCTGCTCGATCTCTTTTTATTCAGGTTCGAAATCGACGCAAATGTCTCGTAGTTATATAGTACATAATGAATTATAAAACGCGAAATAATGTGAACATGAACAATTACTAAGGAACGAATAATGCAGACAATTTTTGTAACCATAGAGATACTCTGAAGTAAGAATTAAAATATAAAAAAGCAAATATTGATGCAATAGAGCCGTATAACCAGTCTTGCACGAAACGATGGAACCAATTAAAAATGACAACAAATATGATTTAACTACAATTGGTTTTGAAATAGTATTTAATATTATAATTGTAACATAATAACATGGGCAATTAGACGGATACGTGGATGACAATAGAAACTACGCTCCTATGAGGAATGGTATTATTGGTGAGTTGAAACAATTTATTGGTCGCAATTTGGATGGCTGTGGCTTTATCCAATCAGAGTGCGGGAAGTCTCTCGTATATATATAGAGACAAAGCTGAGCTTCTGTAATGGAAAGAATCACACCGCGGATTGATAGAGGGGACGAAAGAACATGTAATTGTCTATTTCGTAAAGTTTTGAATACTGTTAAGGCGACACTGAAAGTGATCCAGTTGCGCATTGATAAACTATCTGCAGATACCATCGGAAGTGTTTCATGAATTACAATACCGCATTAACCACTGCTTGCTTTATATCAAGGCAGGTTAATGGTTCTATGTTTTATAAACTGGAACAGAAGATAAAATACGTTTTACTGGGAGACTCTCGGGATTCTACCTGATTTATTGTTTGCTATTGAACAGACTGATGCATCAGGAATATATGTTTATATCGTTAATGTTAGATTAACAAAACCTTTGTATCTGACTGTTGTCAATTTCTGAAAGATTATTAAAATATAAAAAGGATATCGTTCCCTTAGCAACTGGGTGGAATGTTCGCAGTTTTCAATTGTTGAATGTTTTGTAACATGAACATGTTTTGTACGAAGAGTGAGACAAAAAAAAAACAACATAATTGTGAAACTGCATTAGAACTGAAACTATTGCATTCATCATTTTGAAAATTAATGGAGTTTGAGTGATGGAAAAGTTAAACGGATTGCCTGCTTCGAACAAATTGTTCTAGAGAGTAGAATTTATGTGTTTCTGAGTAGGAATTGGGTGATGTATGAATTAATTTGTTGGACGAATATTCTTCAATTTTACTTTTTATCTTGACGTTCCCGGATGTATAATTCAAACATCAGTCATGGAGAGTTACGAGAATGCAAAACATTCGTTTTGTTTATGGTTATATATTGTGTTCTGGGTTCCAAGAAAATCCATTTAGGAGCCTATTTTAAAAGTATTTCTTTATTATTTTGACAACATCTGTGCATTGAACATCAATTCAGTGTCAGAGTGGGATGCATTTGAATGGATTATTAGATTTGCTGACAAATAATTGGAGAAAGAGAGAACAGGACAAACGCTAACTATTTCTAAGGAATCTGTTCTTCAGACAAAACAGTGCACGACTAGATTTACAGGATTAGACAAATATATGGATAAATAAGTAAGCACAAGCGTATTCACTGTCATAGGTCGCTTGTGAAATACTTTATATACATCAGATAATGTGCTTGTTGACTCTAAAGGATGTGAAAAGTAATATGGTTCTGTTATGAATTTCGCTTATATTGATACAATTCTTCACAATTTCAGACAACAACGGCACGTATTTCTTTTCTACTATCCATGATAGCAGGGGGATTCTTGTTAATACTAGTATAGAAATCGAAGAGACTTATTGTTTACGACAACATAAGTGGGCTAACACCGAGTTATATTGACAGAGACATTAGTGGAATTAAGAATGGAGAATAATACTTCAGTAATTGTGATGGATAATGGTGAGAGGCAACCTTGGTATATGATTATCAGTACTTTAAGTATGATCGTCATGTCCATACTTACAATTGCTGGTAATGTTTTTGTCATTGGTTCCATTTTTAAATTCAAGCCGTTGAGAACGGTTCCTAATTTTTTCATCGTATCCTTGGCAATGGCTGACATGCTTGTCGCTGTGCTAGTAATGCCATTTCACATATCTACGAATATTACCGGTGTATGGATATTTGGAGAAGTTTTGTGCAAAATATTTCTGACAAGCGACGTGTTTTTATGCACGGCTTCGATCTTAAATTTGTGTATAATTGCTTTAGATCGGTATTGGGCAATCCACAATCCTCTTGAATACGCCCAGAAAAGAACTATAAAGAGAGTGTTAGTAATGATCGGGATTTCGTGGACGCTTAGTGGGGTGATTTCGATTCCTCCGGTGTTTGGTTGGGGGGATACTGGGGACAATCATCTGCATGATGAGGACTCTAAAGCATGCAGACTAGCCTCTGATAGAGGATATGTTGTTTACTCTGCTTTAGGGTCGTTTTATATTCCGCTGTTTGTTATGTCCTTTGTGTACTTTAAAATATACGTCGCAACACAAAGACGATTACGGGAGAGAACGAAAGCCGCACAAAACAAAATGGCGATACTAAACAAATCCAAAAACGATTCTGAAGAGAGACGCACAAGTAACTCAGACAACAAAAGTGACCATTCTAATAATGGCAATACTTCGAATGCAGATCATTCTGATGATTTAGAAGACAGTCCTATTCACACTGCGGTAACTGGTACTGTCAGTGCTATCACAGAGGATGATGTTTCTAAAAATAATAATGGTAAACTTGAAAATGGTCGTGTAAGTCTTGGAAAAAAGAAAAAGGATTCTAAGAAAGCTTTAAAGAACAAGGCACGTGACATGCGTTCCAGGAACTCGATTCATGCATTTTTTGAAGAAAAACAACGAATATCACTGTCTAAAGAACGCAAAGCAGCTCGGACACTCGCTATAATCATGATTACATTTGTTCTGTGTTGGATCCCATTCTTTCTTATGTATGTCATTTTACCCTTCTGTGACACTTGCACACATCCTGGCGATGCGGTTGAAGTTCTTTTTACGTGGCTTGGATACGTTAACTCACTCTTAAATCCAGTGATTTATACTATTTTCAATATGGAATTCCGTAAGGCTTTCAATGATATTATTGCTTCATGCTGTGGTAAGAGATCTACACGTCAACATATGGCCAGAAGTTATGTGTAGGTGAATAGTGCTTTAAAACTTGTGTAGGATTTATATTGCCATCAATATTTATTAGAAAACGTCTCACAATACTCTGTAAAATACACTGCTTTATTCAATTATATTCGTATAACACGTTTGTTTCGGAATTTCACATTTTTTACGTTACTTGTATTGCTGAATTTTACAATTTCTTTTCAAATTTTCACAATGCCATACAAACTGATTCGCTCTTTTTTATGTAAAAGTCTGAAGCTACATAAAATACCATATTTGACGATATTAACATTTGCACATTTTATAAGTATTAACTACGTTGATTGAAATTGCTTTTCGCCAGAAATATTCATTTTAAAATGTTTTTATATCGTAATAAAACTAATCCTTAAGTAAACTGTTTTACTAAAATAGTTAAAAGATATACAAGTACATGTACTCGTACTTCAGAAATATCATTAAGTGCTTTCAACGATCGTGTGAGTCTATAAGTTAAAAATACAACATACATCATTTTATTTTCTGACCCATTATTGCAATCAATTTGTACATTATACTTGATAGGTATTAACCTTGATCATTAAAGCTTAATTTCTCATTCATCTTTAGATAAGACATTATGAGATCGATTTCCGAGAGGAAAGTCTGGACATTAATGGTTAGCGTATCATCGCTTGAAGCTACGTGTTCATTTTATTGTTCGTCGATTGTGTGCTTTTGTCAAAGGTCCATTATTGTATTACGGGATTGTTTTAAGTCCACTCACTCTGAGAGTTATAGACGTCATTATCAGGTGTGTGTTCTGCAACGAGAAAAGCATGTAATTGTTTTTAAATTATATAATGGGTATATGGTTTGTTCCAGAAATATTACAAACCATTAAGTCTATTGTTGTCGATATAATAGTTGAATTTATATCAGTTATAACACCATTGATTATAATTAGCAAAGTATTCTTTTACTATCGATTTTCGGACAATTTCTAAAATTTCTTTAAGAAAAGCTGAGGTAATTGTGCACCCGATCGTATTTCTATAATAAATTAAACGTAGGCCACAACATGTTTACTTAGTGCAGCTATTTTACGTAAAAAAGTGTAACGACAATTGTGTAGAGCGTAGTGAATATGTAAATACCAATTTTATAATAAAAATAACACTAAAATAACTCTTTCAAGTTATTTGTCGGTATGAAAAGTATTTGTCAAATCCATTGGAACATTTGGAGCACTTTTTGCAAGACCGGTGCACTCCACGAGCTTGCTGTGCTAAAATATTTTTTTTCATTTTTTTGTCGTTATAAAAAGTATTCGTCAAATCCATTGGAGTATTTGAAGATCTTTTTGTAAGACCGGTGTACTCTACGAGCTTAATGTGAGCATGCAGTATTCCAGTTTGTGCTCCATTGTCAATTCGTTTTCCTCATCACTTCCAATATCCTGTTTTCTACTTTCAATGTCAGTCTAGCGACACGTCAAATGTCTGCAAATGAAGACATCACTTAGAACAAAAAAATAATTCCACAGAATCCCCGGACGGAAATATTAACAAAATTGATCGTTGTTTTGTTATTTGTATTACATCATCTCATTCGTTTTATGATAATGAGCGGAACATTACACTGGCGGAAAATTTTAATTCATAGTCTCTATCAGATTTTGTTAGTATGCAGCACTAAATAATCAAGATTTAATATTCCGTTATTTTATCACTCTGATGTGTGTCAATTTTCTCTGACAGTTCTTGTTACAAATGTTCTAGCATGTGTACGAAATCAAAGCGATGCTGTAATGCGTAATTAAGTTTACTTAGATATAATTACAACGAAGAAGACATGGACAGTGTAAGATAAGATAAAGCCGAAGACATTTTCAGACATTATTTTAGACATTATTTTTCCTTGGTATGTTTTATGTTTACAAAATGTTCCCTTGTACTCGTTCTCCGCTGAGAGCAAAGACACCCAGCTGCGTAAAAAATAAATAACTACTACATATATAAAATATTTATTGAACAACATGCTGTTTATGAGAGAAGAATTATCGTCGTTTTTAGAGAACTTAGTGGTTAACTCGCCCCGTATATAATAAGGGTCGTAAATACAACATTAATTTCTTTCAAATATCAGTATTATCTAGAAAATTGCCATATATAGTTCAACCTAAAACTTAGTTATTGGCGTTATTATAAAAGTAGTTCCATCAAAATCCGGGGGATCTGATGTCGATGCAAAACGTAGTACTAGACTAGTAATTTCTTATCTCGCGACTGGTTACTTTAACTTAGGTTTTAGTGGTTTTGATCGATGTACCTGATGGCGTCCGGCAATTTCACATTAATGACTGACGCCACATCATGAGAACACAGTTCAAAACTAATTATGATAAGTTGTTGTTGTTGAGTTTGGCGTCATCATTTTTTGAGCCCTGATGAATATTTATATCGCATACGGGAAGTCACGAAAGCAGACCGGCAATTTACTGCAATAGCATTACGCCATAACATCTCATATTTTGAAAACACCATTTGATGCCTATCATAGCGTTTATTTAAAAAAACGAAGCAAGAATGTATTGATATCCTTCAACCGTTTCAAGATATTACAATTTCTTCCGTCAGGATGAAGAAAGATAACCCTTGTTGGGGCTTTAAATATACCTAATAAAAACATAATTTTTTTCCACGGCCCGAAAAGGCTAGATTCCACACCACACACAAATTTCGATGCTCTAAAACCATCGGGTCTTCGACGTCATACCGGACCAATGAGTTTTAAGCTGCAGACATTTTGAGGTATGGGGTTAGCATCTCCAACGTAAACATTTTTACACATAGTACAAGCACTAGTTCCAGTACATGGTTTCTATGACAATAAATAATATTTATACATTCAATTAAACAAATGTCATATCCCAAGTTATTGTTTATAGTCATTCAAACATATATAATACATTTACGACATATATTTCTCATTTAACTCAAAGAAAACTTTCACAAAATTGCGAAATCAATTGCATTTATTTAATGGTATCGAGTATAAAACCATTATTTCACAGTCGGGGGTATAAACAGAGGAACGTAAATTTCTTATTTTCTGTAATTATACTTCTTGTCAATAATTATTATGGTGCAAAATGATCGTTTTCGTCGATGACAATATTGTATAGATAGATAAGTTTAATTATACAAAGGCAATGAGCCCATCATAGCGAATGAATAAATACAATACAATAAATACAACATGTCAATGATGATTTACAATACATATTGTTCTAAGTTCTAAGAGTAAAGTTTACAAACAGAAGTACGTACATACTTGCATAACATACGTGCGATATGTACTTTCTAAAAAGTTATTACTAAGTAAATTGGTAGGTTAATAAATAAATATATGTAGATAGTTGATAGCTGATAATAGGGAGAGTTGTGATTATTATTAGAAATCTATTGCGATCTCAATTCAAACCTTTTATAAACAAACAATGATTATCTTCTTATTGTACAGTTACTTTCGCTGTTTAAGAGTTCTGCAAATTTTAAAATATTTGGAATTTTCCAGTTATGTTTATTATTGTACTGTTTTCTTAAGTTATGATACACGGGACAATATATATCAACGCGGAGAACAGATTTATACTATACAGTAAAACCTCAATAATGAGACCACTCTTAGGATCCTTGAAAACTGGTCTTAATATTGAGGTGGCCTTAATCTTGGGATTGAATAAATGAGCAAAACAGCGAGCATGGACTCGAACATTGTGTTCTTAATGTTGAGGTGGTCTTATAATTGAGATGGAATTTAGGTGAGGTTTTACTGTACTTCAAACATTAATATTGCACTCTGGGTCTGAACATTTCTATGAATCCAAATATAACCATTGGAATCATTTAGTACAAGCACTCAAAAAATCAAATATACATGAAAAAGTACATAAAATACAGTATTTGTCATTCGAATGTTACAATATAAGAAGAAGAGGTCAAATCCAAAATGTTTACAGCGCGTTTCGTATTTTTATAATTCTTCAGGCAAACTAAATTGGATACGATACATGTCTTTGACAGTTTTGGCCCAAATGCACTGAGCCTCGTTTCTAAAAAAAAACGCAATAACTATGACGTCATATTTTCACATTATGACATCATGTTTTCACATTAATTGCAACAGCTAGTTGAAACATTTAGAAGATTTATGATTCATCGGCGAGCAGAAGCAAAACAATTATTATTCATCATTGAAACGGCCACTTTTCTTAACGAAAAAGTTATATACATTCATTTGTAAAATAGTGTTGTATCTGAAAACACATTTGCTGTATTAAATTTGTGAAATTCATATTTTTTTTGTAGATCTAGATCTAGTCTTGACGGCAATATTAAAAGTTCTGTAATTCCGTAACAAAATGTCTTTTTTGTCGGCGCAATTTGAAGGTTGTGCAACATAAACAAATGCCGAGATCTTACGATTGCTTGTAACTCCAGATCCAAAATGGATTTCGGTAAATCACCGAAAGTCAGTGGATTTTGGTAAGGTGACATACCATTTATCGAAAGGTTAACCAATCCGCGTCAAAGTTACAAACGTTGTTCGGTCGAAGAGAAATTGCCTTGTAAATAAAAAACATGTAAGCGAACATAACACATTTAGTTATTGCTATCTGAACAATATAAAAGTAAAAATGGTGTATATAATTTGATCACTATCATTTTATTATATATAATATGATGTATTAAGTAATATTAGTAATAATATTAATAAACCAATAAAAACATATGCCAAACGTAACTTCACGTAAGCAAATCAGGATAAAAAAGATGCAATAACACTAGAATGTTGAATTATTGCCATATTAATATACAACATTTAGAACGGTAGCTTGTATTTTAACATGAAGTAAAATAGCAGTAATTATTATTATATAACATGTTTTTTTTGCTAAGAAAATAAGTCGCTGTAATTTTAATATACTGATAGTCAAGATAAACTCTACGTTCTAAACACAAACTACATTTTATGCAAATATACTTGACGTCATTAGTAACGCAACTATTTGAACTAGACGTCATTTTGTAGTACCAACTGTCAACAGCGTGTTACAGTTATCTATGCGTTAATTCTTGTTCAAACTTTATTAAACTTAAGACAAATTGTTTTTATTGCATTATTCATTCATTTAATGAAAATATGTTTGAGTAATAAAGCATATCTTTGCCTTTGTAATGTCACTTTATCTATATGCACAATTTTTGGTTGCGTTTTTAATGGCGTTAAGTATATACGACCGGTTTAATGAATCACGGTTGTCGCTGTTTGACGTGTTTACTAATTACTTCTGCTAAATATTTAGAATTCAACAAAAGTCGGTCGGCCAGTCGTTGACTTACGGGATTTCTATTTTATCATATTACTGACAGTCTATATTTCAAATTATTGTAATACCATAGAGACAATGATGTCGTGACAGAAATATATTTACATGTAGTTCTGTCATTACAAGAACCATGTAACGTCTTGAATAAATATAACGTATGCGTCTGTGATTCTGTTTCTTTCGTTGCAATATATGTACCTACGCTAATCCATGACTTGGTGGGAAACTTATTGTCTCTAAGGATATGGGTAAAGCGATTAAGATAGAAATCGGTGAACATTTTCTCAGCGACGTTGAAAACGATAGTGAGTGTTTTTTTCGCAATAATTGACTAATTGAAGTATTGTTATGTCTTTATTATCTTGTTATACGCCATTTTGTTGTAAGCTATGATCAGGCAGAGAAAATAACAAAAATAAATTGAATTTAAAATGTAAAGATAATTTTAATAGAAGGCAAACGTGCACATATTCATTGATCTGTATATAAAGATTGATGATAAACACCGCGTGCTGCGAGCGATATCAAATGCATCTTTGTCTTTCTTTGTCTTTCTAAATATTCCAATACAGACAATCACTTCGATATAGCGGCACGTATAACAATCTTTATATCCTTGCTTGGATCGCTTTTTAGATATTTGAATAAACTTTAACTTCACTTTCAGCACAATTGGAAATACATTTCAGAAAAGTGATGTCTTCAAAGCAACATTTACTACATTCGTTATAAACTTATAAACTTTGTATACATATCTAGTAGACTATATTTAATCTATTATTTTGTTTGACAAAGAACTGATAATCATGTTATATAAATAAGATATATGTGATAGAAAATTTATTAATCGAGAATACATTTTCCTATCTAATTTAGCGCAAAATACTTGTTTCCCTCTGCATCATTACATGGAGTAGAATCTGTGGTCACTTTTATATAATACGTAGCGATTCATAAAAACATGAAGAACACACTTTTGCAAATATATAAACATGATTTATTTCAATAACGTTGTTAATAAATATAAAGGTCAAGCAGGAAATGAGCCCGACTAAGTGATATTAATAGAATATTATTGTAAATGTTTATTAATATTGTATGCTCATAGACTGTAAAGAATCAAGTATTGAAAAACAAGAAATATCTTTACGAAAAGATGAACGGCGTATATAGAATGATGCCCAAAGAATCGCCCTATTTCGGAACTCTGATTTCGCCAGAGGTTACGCTACTGGAAACTGAATTATCTTTTCGAGACACCCAGTTTGGTGTCTCTCCGCTAAAAATATTAACCTATCACATCGTTTAATGTGTTGCATATTTAAACAACGCGCTTCATGTACAACATTTGATTGGTCTAAAATGTAATAAAGTAATGTTAGTCTAAATCAATATTATACAGCTGCACCGAAAAAGTATACGTACAAGTAAACAAATAGAAACCGGACAAGACGCAAACATGGAGTTTATGTTATACCAACATCAATCAGGGTTTACTTTAGGATATACACCATAATCCAATCATCTTCCATTGATATTATAGTCAATATTACCAGTCTGCTTAAACATTGTTAGTTCCTAATGGTGTATGTAAGATGGTGAACACACAACGAAACGATTCATAAAACTAAACCATACAAGACAAACTTAATTATTGTAGTCCTAATCGAGGCAGAACACAACAAAATGTTTCATATTGTATCCCAACGTCTGCTTGCAGACGACAAGCCATGAATTATGGTGTTGTTGTGTTTTACGTTCCTATTTCTCAACCAGAATAATCTAATAGACAACGAAAATAAGACATACGTCGTTGTACCGCTACATATTGCCTACGAATATCGAAAGCGATAAGCAATTTCCAAAAACCATTATTGCAATTTATAAAGGAGAGAGAATAAGTAGCTACAGGGAACGCCACATACATAAGACAGTGCCTCCCCACACCACAGTGTATAACCCGATGTGTATTCCGCCGATAGATGTGTTTCGACAGAGGGAAGCGTTCCAGACAGATGAGTAGTGGTGTTCATTTTCTGACCAATAATTCGTAATTTCGATGTTTCTATAGGATCTTTTATCGTCTGAACGACGGTGAATGTTTAAATTTACTATACAAACAATACAAAGCGATATCTTTGCGGAATAAAGCTTGTATCGTCCGTTTAAATTTGACATATAGAAATAAAATGTAAAAAATCGCCTTCAACTGCTCGGTTTTAATCATTTTGTGTTAGAATTGAATAGTTTTACTCCACATTTTAAAACATATATCATTTACGAACAATTCTAGCAAGTTGCAATCTGTCGCTGCTATTTAACCGACGTTTGATCCTTCCAAAGGGACCCTGGTATGCACAAATATGATGACGTTTACCGCAGAGGATATTTTGCAATGATGACGTTGCCGGCTGAGTTGATACAACTAAGGATGACGTTTTCGGCCGAGGAAAACACATTTTAACCACCAATATAAATAAAAGGCGTTCTTCCAGGTCATGCACGTTTGCGATCATTGATATTCATTCTTGATAGTATTTCGGTTCAACCAGAAATGTCATAAGTACTTAAGAAGTGGATGTATGCATATAATGTCTTCTTTATGTTCTCGATATAATATCTGAAGTTGATCAATGTACTTGCAATGATTTACCTAGATATTTCGATATGATTTCATCCCCCTTTTTATACACGTCATTGCAACTCAACTTGTTGTCCAGTTAAAGCAAACCAGCATACACAATTAACAACATTGCAATTACATGAACTTATAAAATCTTCATTTATTTAATATGAAGAATAACATATCTGAGCAGTTATTGCGAACGTGACTTCGATATGTTTTGTAGAAGTCATTGACCACCTGGTTTATAGG
Source organism: Mactromeris polynyma (assembly GCA_032209605.1). NCBI lineage: Eukaryota > Metazoa > Mollusca > Bivalvia > Venerida > Mactridae > Mactromeris > Mactromeris polynyma. The sequence goes on along the minus strand of JASFXZ010000021.1, from coordinate 7,892,634 downwards.
CATGTAAAACAGTGTTTGAAGTATAGTGTGCTATCTACTGGACGAACACAATGGACATTCGGGAAATGCTTTATGAATTTCGAGATAAAATAGATCCAAACCCTGTTAAAAATTATATAAGTGAATTAGTCCAAGAAGTGGAAATTGGTTCAACCATTAATGACTCTAATTTGAACGATTTGGACGAACTCGATCATTAACTGTTTGCAAGGCGTAATTGAAAATGTAATGGAAAACGATGGTGCGATCTGATAGATTAAAAGCAATTTACAATGCAAAACGTTTGTTTCCGAATGTGTTTGGATGTTTTCGATTGGTTTTTGATGGTGAACACGTCCAGTATACGATATAGAAGGCCTGAAACTAGACAATTCGAATCGGAGTAATTAATTGTTGAGCCAAGTCCATTTCCATGATAGTGTGTATTTACTTTTGACATTTTTATATGAATGTCAGCGAATGGAAATTTTGGTATTCGAATATTCGGCCTACCTTCCGTACGAATACTCGAATATTCGAACATTTGATCTTCTTGTATTTTAAACACACTACTCAAGCTGTAAAAATCCCCGCGTTTACTAAAAATTACAGGGCAAAAGTGCCATCACCAGAGTGTTATATCTCTCTTGCCCCAACCTATACAACATGACATGTTAATTAACACCAGTAGATATTATTTTCACGCGTAAACTGTCTTTAAATGCGATAATGACCATACATTTTTAGAATTTATTACACTTGCATTCAGCTTTTATATCGAAAATGATTTTTTATCGAACATTCGAATGCCGAATCTGTATTCGAATACTCGGACGTACAAACAAATATTCGAATATCCGAATATTCATTGACATTCCTACTTTTTTATCTATCATTTCTATAAATGCCAACGTTTTTATGTATGTTCTGTAACCCACATTTCCAAAGTTTTCGTCCAGTTTGTAGCTCTCTATACTCCAGACACTGTTCTACATGCCTATATACACTGGAACCCCTTTGAACCGGAAACCCCTTTAAACCGGACTAATCGCCCGGTCCCAACCTTTTTACTATATAAATCACCCCTTTAATCCGGAAACCACTTAATTCAGGAAACCGGACAAGAATTTTGGCCCAAAAAGGATATTTCTATTATAAATCACCCTTTAAACCGTGCAAGAATAAAGTCTCCATAATAATTTTCTCATCTTGCTCAAAACCTTTTGACGGAAGAGTTTGATACAGAGCACTTTTTTTAATTTTGAAATCATATCTTTAAGAGAAAACTTTCAATAAAAAACAAAACAAAACAACAAATATAATCACCATCCAATAAACAAAATTGTAACGCTATTAACTTCAAAAGGGAAATCACTGTGTAGAAACTAAATTGATTTGCCTCCCTTTGTATTGAAATGAGACTAAATCACAAAATTACCTCCCTTTTGTACATGTACTTGAAAATTATGACGCCATAATCCGGTAAAATTGTTGACATTTCGAAGTTAGAAGCGGTTGTTTTCCGCTTGTATTTCACATAATTTCGAACAAATCAATGTTCTTTATATATATTTATTTACATAGCGATATCTTGAATCGCGGGTATTTTGATTTAAGTGCCTGTACCGTCGAAAACTAAAGACGCCGGGATACTTTATTTTTCGTCTGCAACATTTAACATATAGTTAACATGGAACAGCTATTTTCATGGAAACGTCTATTTCAACTTCAACCGCACGGAATCTAGATCAAAGGGACTCTCCCAAATGGTCAACAATTCGAATGTACAAAACCTGAGGCAAATTGATGAAGCGTAGCCACGTGAAGAAACCCCTCTCGCCAGACCATTCAAGAGAGTTCGTGTCATCTCTGACATTGACAGTGACGGGTATTCTTGTGAAAAACTCGTCCGTTAATACAGACTGTTTAAAAGCGTTCTCCAAATTTCATAGTTCTTTGTTACAAGTTACGCCACACGTGAAAATATGTATTTCTTTTGACCACTCGTGAATTAAAATTCGATCTTCCATCGAAATCAACAAATATCCTCTATATATTGGAAAAATGAAGATTTTGTAAGTACTTGCAATGTTGTTAATTTTATATGCTGGTTCACATTAACTGGACAACAAGTTGAGTTGCAAAAAACTTTTTTGGTACTATGACGTGTATAAAATAGGGGAAGAAATTATATCGAAATATCTAGATAATTCGTTGAAAGTACACCAATCCGCATCAGATATTATATTGAGAACATCAAGAAGAAATTATATGCATACATTCACTTCTTAAGTACTTATGACATTTCTGGTTGAACCGAAAGGCTATCACGAATGAATATCAATGAATCGTAATTAACGTGTATGGCCTCGAAGAACGCCTTTTATTAATTGCAAATTGCTAGACTTGTTCTCGTTAATGATATATGTTTTGATACGTGGTGTAAAACTATACAATTCTAATGATTAACAATTAAAATCTAGCAGTTGAAGGCGAATTTGTACATTTTTTTCTATATGTCAAATTTAAACGGACGATACAAGCTTTAGTATTGTTTGTATAGTAAATAAAGACATTCACCGTCGTTCAGACATCACTCGGCGGAATACGCATCGAGTTATACAATGTGCACAAATACCTCCTGGAAAACAACACTCCATAACGCATAAGGCACCTGAGGAGGTTAAAGGCTACATACGTTTAGGAACACAGGCGGAAGGAATGGCCTGACGGGCGATATGGAATAACTATGAGAATCAAAGTGGACAGTGATGGAGGGAGGTGGGAATTATTGGATGGAAAGATCACATGACAAGTCAAGACAGTTGGCAACAATAGGCCGAACCTGGGCAGAAAATAACCTGAACACTATATAAATTGAATTCCACAGGGGAATGGGAAATATAACATACATTGAAAACACAAACAGAAATTAATGGATGGAAAGATCACATGACAAGTCAAGACAGCTGGCAGCAATAGGCCGAAACTGGGCAGGAAATAACCTGAACACTGTATAAATTGAATTGCACAGGGGAATGGGAAATATAACATACATTCAAAACACAAACATAAATAATATCCATACAGCAAATTACAGCCTTGGAACACCTAATCAATTTGATAAACAATTGATTTACTATTTAGAGTGTAGAAAAAAAACGTAGTCTCGATATTAGTTTGTAGTCTGTATATGAATGTGGAATATAATGGTCAAATTAGATTTTAAACATTTATATACTTTATAGTGTACATTTATATACTATATTATCCTGATGAAAAGGAATGGAAGAAACGTCATTCAACACACCAAATCACACGTCTGTTCTGACAAATGCAAATACTGTTCAGTCTTTCCCACATTGCACAATTTTCCAGTCAACGACACATTGTCTCACTTATTTGTATGTAATTCTTCACCTACAACCTATTGCATTACACCCTGATTCTTAGAAGGCAAATGTGGTATTTCGCAGACCACAATATGAAGCCATAAATATGGAAATATGTGTACTGTATCGTGATACAAATACCATTTTTGGCGGCGTAAGTCTCTGGATACTAGGCAACCGGTGCAATACACTTTTATACGAAACTGTATAAATGAATCAGTAGCAATGCATTTCGCTTGGTGAACATATCTAATCTGTCAGGACAATTTGGCTATGTATCAACAATCCACTTTTTTTAACAATGTCATCTACCTCATGTATAATGAGACATTTTTCAGTCTTCGTCTTTACCAGGAAAACATACAGTGACACGGTTTGAACACTTCTATGTTTTGTGATGACGTGTTTATAAATATTACTTTGGTAAAGTAAAATTTATTGCTAAAGTGAAGTGATGTCAATGTAGTATTTAACTGAGACATATTTACTGGTTAGTGTAATTATCCCACACTGCGATCTTGACAAGGAAATTACTCTCACCAATTCGTTCACGTATCTACGTAAGACATATATATTACAGACTGAATATTTTAAGCCATCGTAGAAAACAAAAAAATATCATTCTTGGAACAGGACAAGAAATGTAACTCGATCAACTGAGACGCAATCTTCAGTGAAGACTTACGTTCTAATTAAACTTTGGAACAGAATTTCGCTGTGAAATTACGTATATAGAACTTTCGAAGATTTTATTTACCCAAAACATCCAACACATACTGCCATAGTTCATAAACATTCGGTAGTTTTACAAAACGAGCTTGCAGTGTGTCGAGTTTTTAAAACAGAATACATTTAAAAGTTCTGATCAACCAAATTAATGTTTTTATTAACCACTAGGAATTTTATGCTACAAGCATCATGAATACAATTTATTGCCACTGTAATAGAATTGTAATTAAGTGCAATGATATTTTTTTCTGATGGTAAAGTCATTATATTCATTCATAATGTTTAACGTTCATCTGATAAGGACCTACACATTTATTCATTCTGATTCGCTGGTTAGGTATATGCACATTCTGGGAACAAATACATAATTATTATTTCTTGTAATTAATATACTCACAAGACATTATATTTCATTTTGAGTCCGAACTGTCCACCACTAATGAGCGGACTGTGAAGAGTATGGATGTTAACAGTTTGTCATTCAGAGATAAAATTGTGAAAAAGTACAACGAATATGTTGGGTTCGAAGTGAAATGGAAATGGGGAATAAATATGAAATAAAACAAACATAACGAGAATATCCAAAAGAAACGGAAGCAAATAGGTCAAGAAAGCATTCATTCTAATTTTGTGTAGGCTGACATAGAACAATGTTTTATTCATCAGTAAGAACTTGTTTCGTCCTTGTTGTGTATATTTATATAATACATCAAATTAGGTCAGACTACTCTATAATCTTATGTCAAATCAGCGGTCTTTCCTCGATAAAGACCTCTTTATATACACAAAACGAATAAAGAGAATTCTATATCTGATAAATAACAACCATCACGCTTTCCCGTTAACAACATTTTATCGCTAAAATAAACATATACTTGACGAAGTTTTCTTCAACTGTTTTAAACAGTTTGGACTATTCTGACCAAAACCTAAAATTGAATAAAATAGGTTTACTTAATTATAAAGAAAATATCTTATCCCCATAGAAACGTAAGACAATGATGGTATTTTACATTCAATTAAATCAAGGAAAGTATCATTTTATTGTCTTATTTAAATATTTCTAAATAAGATAAATAATTATTTTATCTATTGAAAAATGTTTGACAATTGAAATGGAGATGCCAGACCATCACTATGCAATAGTAAACACAATTATATGCTTTAACATTGATGTATCCGATAGCATTTACATGAAAGGAGTCAAGCTGGAATGTCATATACAAAGTGCATAATCACCACAAAAACACGTGGATACATGAACAAAATTCTAAGAAGCTTACTAGCTTATACAAGCGCGAAATAGTAGCCCTGGGAGGACAACATCCACCATAGTGAGCATCACCGCATATTCGGTTACGAAGCGTATAGTGTAAAGTAGAGAACGGGAACATCAAAGAAGAAACAGCAATTAATCCTGAAGAGAAACTGATGATACAAAAACATGAATAAATAGACCTATATGAAAGAAAAATAAATAAAACGTCGTGGATAGTTTCACGTCATATAATCAAAACGACGACACTTAATGTATCCTTTGTATTTCCCGTACCAATGCTATTGACCATTGCAGATAGTTGTAATGTCCACAAAGGTTTAAGGATAAAAAGGAATACAGAAATCGGTCGGCAAATTGCACAAACAAATGCACTTCCACCCCAAAGACAAGAAGACACATGAAACGAACTACTGTATTCTATTAAACTGTTCCGAGTGTGTGAAATCTTTTAAATTGTGACAAAATAATGCAAACACGCTTGTCTTAATACAATATGATACAACATGAACTGACGACACCAGTTTTAAGTTAACTAAAACTAAAAGCACGGAACTTGAATTCAAAGACGCTTAAGTGAGAAAAACTAGCGGGAACAAAGACGGACGTATCGATTTGTAGATTTTCACTGGTTTCCGAAATAAAATTCTCAAACTGTTCTTTGCGTGAAATGAAATATTGCTTCAATTTCCTGTTTAAGTTTGGAGAAAACATTGAAACCATTTGCTGGATAATAACAAACGAGTTTACAAAAGCTTTCAAAAATGTTTAGAATATTAACGATTTCCAAAATAGAGGAAATATAAAATTCGCGTGACTATTGCACATAAATCCTCGAGTATGTATGTGAAGTTTGGCTCGTAAATGTCATACACGGTAAATCAATTTGTAGCAACCGAATAAATCAAAATAGTCTACAATGAGATCTTAAAACTAGATCTTACATTTTACTGAGTCATCATTCTCAATGGTTTTTGCTTTAAGCAGCATTATATCTAGATTTGAAGCGCAATGCTGTTTATATGACATGAACAATTATTAAAGTAATTCTACGTATTGTAAGCATGTATGCAACAACATTTAGAAAGCTGAAAATAGAACACAAAGATACGTAAAAATATATGCTGTATTGGCTTACTTATATAGTGAGCTGTAAAACATGCGTTTCTATTTCATTTCGTTGTGTTTATCGGATAATTTCATTTTTTATTTTATTCCATCTGATTGCAATTTGTCTTTATTAAGGAACTTACGTGATGTTTAATCAGGGCGAGTACAAGGTACATAGGCACATACACGCGATATTATCTCATCGAAGCTCATACGTGCATGATTGGATACTGACACGGAAATAAGTTTATCACAACATAAATGAGTGAAAACATGTTCATGATGAAAAATATAAAAAACGAATTTAATATGACATACCTTTGTATTTTATTTTCAAGGAGCAACTTACATTATGGTTATTGAAAACAACAGAACGAATTGTTTTGACAGATTTACAGTATACATGAATACAATTTTACCACTACGGAGCAGCCTTATTAATAAATCAGACCTTCCCTAGTCAGACATAGACAATTACATTATTACCAGCAAACATTAATACACAACTGATAAAAACATTCACGCTGTTTCACGACCACATCTACTGTTATCATTTAGCCTAAGTCCATTCAGAATGCAGTTCACATAAACCTAATATAAATAACATAGTTCTATACATTACAATAAAATAATAGTACGTTACAGCATAGAATATTTGCTGTTTATTTTCCGTTTGGTAATTTCGTTGTCCCTCTCTTTTCTAGTGCCTCCGCCCTTTCCTTTTGTCTAGACCTTACTAGGGAAGCTTTGAATGTTGACTTCCCTTCTTCGCACTTGTTCCGTACACTTTCAGGAAGAATTTTACCGTGCTATGCCATTCACAAATATTGTAAACTGATCGTCGATTTTGAAGTACAATAATCTCACACTAAATTAAACAGTAAATCCTAAACATAACTTGAACCACTCAATCGTGAGTAAAACTATCAAACAGACGGCTTTCTTGTTATGTTCTGCTTAATTGTGCGGTTATGTTCACCATTTCATGCTTGTAGGCATCTTGCAAATGAAAATGATTACATATTGATCATTTGATTGCGGAATGTATGGTGTATAAAAAATGATAGCTTAACTCGGAAAAGCCGGAAAATCTTTATCTGCAATAAATTGGAATAAAAAGTAAGCCGGTGTCTATAAATTCAAATCATTATCTCTGGATGTAAGAAATCTGTACTTGAATACACGTTCATTTCCTCCTTATACTTAATGTGGAGATATAAGCGACAACAAACAAATACATTTAAAAACAACTGAGTTTCAGTCATAACATAGGCAGCAAAATTCTGCTAGGAGCATCTCCAAATTCTCAATTTATGACCTACAATGTTTTAGATTAATGTCAATATCTCGCTATCTTTGTTCATCTTTTATCCATTGAATAATAGGCTTAAAAAGATATAAGTAATTCAGAACCAAAAAAAGAAATTTAAATACGAGGTCTAGCGACGAATGTTAATTATTTCTTCTAGACATCATTGGGAAACAATCAATCACTCTGGCAATGTTGTCTCTAGCAATATGCTTTGCATTTTCAAAAACAACCATTTAGAATAAAACCCTCTTCAGAACTATTATAATCCTTAATTGGACGCTGCTCATACAATTTTTGTTATTTGAATTTTATAAAAATAGAAAATAATTTTTTCTCCGTTTTATGATTTAATATTTGTAATATACATGAGTTTTTAAATATTTGTGTAGCTTATACACGTTTGACATAGCAATGATTTACCGTGGTATTGATTGTTTGAAGGCCTCGTGTTATATACATGTGTATTACATTTCTCTGTATTATACAGTACTTAGTGTTATGAGTTAACCATTAGGCAACCATTAACATTGATATTTGTTGACCGTCATGCAATAAAGGCGTTATTTTTGAATGTATATTTCACTGTTGACTAAATATTTAACTGTTGGCCAAATATAGCGGATGAAATGTTAGTGTGTGAATAATACATCAATAACGTAACTCTTGTAATGATGCTCTAGATTTGTTCCCTTTCTGCACACCATTTGATCATGTTTAATGGTGATGCGTGTCCCAACTCATTGTCGATGGTGACACTTAGAATGCATATATGTAACAAAGGAATACACCCGGTATCTCGTCAACTAAGTATTTAATTATCAACTTATCACAGTTGTGAATGTAACAAGGTCAATACATTCCATGAGATAATTTTCTATAATTTTCCGTTTGGTTTCCGTGACAATAGCTTAACTTTTGATGACAATTATTATTTAACATTTTTTTTATATCAGCGTATTGGAGAAACATAGTAACTGTAGGGCTTTTTCATCGAACAGCATGTACTACTTTCACTTGAAAAAACAGTTTTGGTGAGGTAAACAGAGGCGAGAAAGTTGGTCAGGCAATTCAATGCCCCTGACTCAGGCATGCATGTATATACACGTGTGTATATATGTATATATATACAATGAGAAAGGAATTTCGGGATCCATGTTAAGCAATAATTCTGTTGTATTTAATGAAACGCTAGGCTTGAGCAATTTCGAAGAAACAATACATCGTACCAAATTCGATTACAAGAGAAGGGAATGACATTTCGTTATGAACTTATTTGGAGAAAATCGATGCATTCATCACTACACACTGTTTATCAATTACAAGTGGGGACTTGAACATAATTAAATTTGTTTCATTGACAGTAATTATAATGAATAGTCAACACGTTCGATAGAAAAAATGTTGACCACGCAAAACGAGAAACAAAAGAACCATGGTTGAAAAAGATACTCCGTACTGTGGATCAAATCAATTTTAAAAATTAATTCACTGAAGAACAGAACAGAAATCAAGTTAAAACTTAATAAACAAATTGCAACAATGAACAGATATGCAAACTGAAACAACAAATTCTGCTATGTCATTTTACTCACAGGACGTTGCCTGTAAAGAAATTGGAGTTAACTAACTTGATAGATATATCCATACTGAAAGGAAACCACCTTGCTTGACCCAAGTTATCGTCGCTGATTGATATACTATTGGTTTCCCAAGCATCAAGCACAATCAAGTTAAGGAAAAATCATAAACACATTGTACGTAACTAATGAAAATATCTGTTATAACGTTGATTAAATTAGGTTAGTTTCAGTTAGTAAAACGGCGATGGGCGACCATGGGCAGAATAGTATTTGAACGTTCGCTGGATGGCAGTAGATCGGATTGCAACCTCCTGTCCAATACATGTTAAATTGAAGCACACGGAACTTTCAGTAATAACTGTAACCTATCATATATGATATTGGCTTTATGTTTCATTGTATAGATATAACGAATGGTGTTGCTGCACATAATTATATGAAATAAGACATGCAAGAAATAATTAATGCACTGTCGTAAACAAATACAGAAATACAGTAAGATTTATTGATAACAACCGTACACTAATGTAGTTCGAAATGAATTATTTTCTGATCAATTAAATACGCATTTTCTCCGCAACTTCATCAAGATAAAATCATTTTTGCACAGTTTCTATTATTTGTTGCAGCGGTCTCTGCCTAGAAAGAGTAGAGTTCAATTACAATTGTTTGCCTATTCCCGGTTTGAAATAAGTGGGTTTGTAAATTACATTACCGTTTCAAGAATGACATCGAACGCTAATCTTATTTCGTGCCCGGTTGTGATAAAATAAATAATTCCGGGTATTCAGTGTCTTCCCAATTATCGAGCTTTTGTCTTAAAAAAGAGAAAATCATCTTCCGCGAATGATTCTAAGAAGAGATTGACCTAGGATATTTGCACATTAAGACATTTTACTCATTGTCAACGAAAATCACGTCAAAACAAGGCAGAACACTTTAGGCAATAAACTGTATAAATCGTGCTTCCATCCATGTTTAAGCGGAGAACTCCAATGCGATACAGTCGCTGTGTTGTTCAACTTCCTATTGAATAGTTGTACAGTCCAGTTATGTCTACTCAACCCCCAGTTATAGTTTTATTTCGTGTCTCCTCCTTTTGTATTAAACTTGATAACCAAAAGAACTGCGTTGCATGTTGTATCTTGTGGATGTGCTCTTCCCTGTGTTTTTCTTTCACACTATTGCCACTGTATAAGTTACAAGCATGTTTGATTTATGTTACTTACATGTTCGATTGGGGAAATGTCAAATACAATTCAAGAAAGTGCTTGAGTTGTGGTATCACCATTGGCATCATTTAATTACTTATAATGTTATTACTTCTTTATTTCTAACCAGTAGTACAATGCAATATCCGTCATCGTACGGATATTTCTGTCATAAAACACAATATTGATTGGTTCTGTAGGATAGTTAAATATTTAGCACCGTTGTCATTTACACAATATCCTGTCTTTCTGCATAATATAATATATGATTTTATTTATACAATTGGTCAAACTCATTTTGATTGATGCGTACGCTCGAATGAAATCCAGGTTATACTGTAGGTTGTAAATCTTTCAGATATTTAACATTTTGCCATGGCTAATATCGATTATTGGTTATTCTACTATATCTGTAATTATCCCTCGTTTCGTTAGAAAACAATTAAGAATCACGGAAATTAATTATTTGCTCCTTGCATATACTTGTCCATTGTATTGAGCAATATCTAGTATTATTACTTCTTAATTGATTTCACTGGTAATGATTTGTTACAAATTGGGTATTGTGACAAGCAAGCATTTTATCTTGTTTCATAGATCGAAAATATAGATAGCTATGTGAGAGGGTCTACGTTCCTGTTTGAGTAACTCCAAGATCGTCTCCGAGCGATCATAAGAAATTCAAAAATTGAACTTTAGTCGCAAGTCATGAGAAGACAAAGTCATTGCAATAAATAAGGAATCATTTGAGTTAGCTAATTTCATTAACAATAAAGCAACAGCAGGGGCTTACAAATATACCAATGTAATTTCATATCGCAAAACCCATAATTATAGACAACACAACGCACCACAAAATAGTAATATTCAGCTTCTTTGTTTCATCGGGTTTTTTGCCGTTTTATTCTGCACAGGTGAAGGACGGAACATAACTGGCAAACCTGGATACCAAACCCGGATCTGCCGGGTGACGGTCTATCGTTTACCAACTGAGATAGTTGGACAATACAGACTAATTTACTTCCGAAAAACGTCAAAACCTTACCAAAGTCCTTTGCAAAATGATACGGTGGTATTAAAAACGGATACAAAAGTCAAGCAAGAAATGTCACCTACAATGTACACAATCATTAAAAATTCACAACTAGACACAACAATATAAACGTACCGTACATGTAAACAATTACAATGGTAAATGGATACAACACGCATACATTATATGTGAAAATCACTCAACATATACGGAACGTATATAATGTACCGGCTGTTATGAAAACCTCATTTACAAATGTAAAAACGTTGATTCCGTAATGCCGCCACATCTTAAAGGATCCCATGGAAAACAAAGAAAAGATTATATGCAGCCATGAACACATCGAAACCATTTACGACAAGGGGCAAATATCACAACATCACACAATCCCAGCCTCGTTAGGAATTTGTAGAAAAACGATTAATAGAGTCCAGTAAATGCTTGTTATAAAGAACATTTATACTAAGCAAACAACACAGTAATACCAAAACATGATTGGTTTTAAGCACAGCGTGGTATCGGTGTTTTATGTACTATTAGGTATTAGACATACAACAATCAACACGTATCAAGCAGATGTTGCAAAGTTTAAATGCACACGCCTAATCTGGGCATTTTCGTTATCCCTTACTTTGACAAGATACGATTCACAAAAGCTTTTAGGCAAGTATATAAAGAAGACGAAAGAGTAAACTATTTGAAGTATATTGACAAATCGTCAACAGCTAAAAGCCTGTCAATAAAATACGCTGGTGTCGTTTGCTCGCAGGCTTATCTATATCAGAACAGTTATGAATAAACGGGCATATGTATAAAACATACCCTAATTCAAATGCAATTGTCTGTAGTATTCAATTCATATCATAGTGCAAGAAGTTTAAGGGTTTCGTATGTTCTAAAACATGACTTGTCCTTACATTATTTGTATCATTCCGAAATTGCACTTTTGAACTTCGTAGTTGCAATTGTGTTTAAATCAGTTTGCAAGAAACTTAAGCGAATTCTCAATAAACGTCACATACAAAATAATTTCGACCTTTCCGAGCACACTTCTAAACCCAAAAGTCAACAAGCATTTGTTTACTGGAAAATATATCATATCTGATGTCTGTTTAAGTCGCCCTACCGATACAGACAATATAATAGTTATCTATCGTGAATGATAGGTACCATAACAAATTTACATTGAAGTGTCAGTTTAAACTTACATCGGAGTTCTAACAGCTTATACTAATCACTCTCGGTGACTGCTTCCTAGCCAGTACTCGCGCCAAATTTGTATTGAGGTATTTGGTGACTCTGTATTAAGTAAAAAGGTAATTGTCTAATTGATGCATTTGCTCATCAATCCAAAGTTTACTCTGGTAATTAACCATCAGCAAAAAAGATTAAATATCTAAAATGCGGTCATAAAAGTATCCATATACAGTTGAATGACGAAAACATACAAAATAACGGCCTTGTGAAACTTGCGACTAGACGGATAAAGTCGCAAATCTAAAGAATTCTGCATTTTGAGATGAAAGAGAGCTAAATTTGTTAAAAACAACGCCGCATACACAACACAATGCCTCCCAATACAGATCCCGGGAAAACAACAGTCCACAACACATAAGACACTGAGGAGGTGCAAGGGTAAGCATGTATGGGAATATGGTTGTAGGTAATCGTAAATAACAACTGAGGACAATTGACGGAGACAAGTTAATGGATCAAGTCAAGAAAGTCAGTAATAATTAGCCAAAAGGGGAGAGGAAAAGAACATGAATTTAATATCAAGTGAAAAAGCGGCACATGGAACCTACCATACATCTAAAACATTAAACAAATATAATAACCATACAGCGATTTATAGTCTTTGAATGTCAGTAAACATACTGGGAGTTTAACAGTTAACCGCTATATGGTCATTGATTTCCAACATATACACATATATTGACTAAGAAGGATTAAAAGCAATTAAGCATTGCGTTACACACATACACTGTATATTATCCAGCATAGAAAGTATGTTTTGTGCAACTATAGTGCAACACTCATCTAGTTCGAAAGTTAAAGACACTTTGTGAATAGACACTTTGAGATACAATCATTTACTAATTAAACAATCTGTGCTTATCGATATTATTAATCTCCTTACAACGTTTTTTATAATTCACTTCTCAAACAAGGAACAATCGATGACAAAATCCGCCTGTGACAGCTTCTCCTGATTATACTTTTTGAAAAAGCCAGTATAAGTAATTTCACGCTTACATGACAGATCACCATGTGTTTTTACTTTAGGAAATGAATGTGAACTAATTTTAACCTATATGAGCTCTATATAGACCTACCAGCTATATTTACCATTAAAGCGCGTTACCTGAGTCAAGACATAAATGGTTGTTCCAATCAAATCTATTTCCACAGCAATGAACATGAAATTAGCGTCTTGTTTTACCAAGGAAATGATTGCTCTATTGATTGTACAACAAGTGACATTTGGTTTATTCATAGGTAGTGATTGAGGTTACGGCTACATTTCAGAAATCGGTTCTTAAACGTAACATCATGGTGGTATTTAGCTTATTCTATGGAATGTGAGGGGTCGTAACTACTCAATTCGTGAATCGCATTGACGACATCACTGATAGAAATTAAAACCATCCACATTCCATTTTAAAGCTGATAAGTACCGAGAATAATTGTAAGTATTTTTTGTATTGTTCACAAAATAAAGATACTATAATTTATTGAATTCCAATTAGCATAAAAACAACATTTTTAGAGACCACTTACACTGTAAATATTTTGCGAAACTTGCCTTTAATTTAAAGATATATCTGGCCCATATAAAAATGAAACAAGAAATGTTTGAAAAACATTATGCCCTCCTGTGACCTTTGACCACGGGACCCTAAAACCAAGAAGGTTCCTCTGCTAACCAAGATGAATGTGTTGACCAAGTTTGAGGACTATAGGTCAAGGGGTTCTTGAGTTATTGATTGGAAATGAAAAGGTTACGGACGGACGGACCGACCGACGGACATACCGACATGTGCAAACCAATATGCCCGATCAAGTGTGAGGTTAGATAGCTGACAAGTTGCTGCAGGGAACGCCACATACATAAGACAGTGCCTTCCCACACAGACCCCAGGAAAACAACGATGCATAAAACATAAGGCACCTGAGGAGGACCAAGGGTAAAAACAGTAAGGAAACAGAGGCGCAAGGAATGACATGGTTGACCATATGGAATAACTGGAATAATCATAGAGGACAAACAGTGAAGTGGGAAAGATAACGGATGAAAAATATCTCAGGACAAGTCATGGCAGCTGGCAACAATAGGCCGAAACTTGGCAGAAAATAACATGAACACTATATATATCTACAATGAAAACATTACACAGGAAAATAGGGAAATATAACACAATTAAAACACAAACAGAAATAATAACCATGCAGGGAATTGCTGCCTTGGAACTGTCAGTAAAATATTGGGGGTTTAATCAATTTAACTGCTAGCCAACCTCGCACTCAACCTTTTTATGGTCATCGATTTTTAACATATACGCTTAAATAGACTCAGTAGGCAGTAACCATAAAAACATTAACCATTACGAACATACCAACATACACACTGTGTATACTCCAGAACGAAGGAACAAGCCGAATTATACTGACCTTGCTCCCAGTTACTACATTATTAATATCAGAATGTGAAATAACCATAAAATATCAAATGAATAACTGACTGTTAAGTCAACCGGATAATGTAGTTAATGATAACAGAAATCTTAGATACTAGTGCTAGGGAAATGGCATTTAAAATAAAGACAAATATAAATATATATTAAGAAAACTAAAACAAAATGAATATTAAGATGTGTTTTAAACCGGCATTAAAGAGGGAAAAGTTTTCTTGGTAGTGCCAAGTGACGTCATAATAAAGAAAAGCCTGATACCCCACTCATGTACGTAATGCATAGAGAAGAGGATGGCCGACTAAAACACTAAAAATGATCAACCTAACTAATACGGGACAGAACAAAATGAAACAAGGAAAACACAACGTAAACCCGGAACATCATAGACTCCAAATTACAACACATCCCAAAAGGACTGTTCAATAGTCTTAAGATACTAAATGGAACATATTCTGTTGGTTCGAGTTTACTTTTAAATTTGTTCAGAATTGTGCACTCTACCAGACATATACAGAGAAATGAACAAATTCCTTGTCATAATTATACAACTATTCCAATTGTTAAATTACTTAGTCATAAATAAGACCAAAACAACACATTTAGATATTTTTCAGTTATATATGTTACATCTAAAATGAACGTATAAGGTAAAATAACAAACTGAAAAATGTTGATGGTAAAATGAGCATGTACGCGCCCTACATTTCGGACTTTTTTAACTTTTTTACCATTTAATAATGAATACACTTAAACAAACTTATAAGTGTGCACATATACAAATGTCTATATCACGGTCTAGATTGGTCTGATGTTATTGAAATTTACAACAGGTATAGCTTAGGTACTTGGCATGATATTTACTTATCTACAGATTTAAGAAAAAATCGATACATGTGATGATGCGTCAAAATGTCAATGTTGCAAATCTAGGTTATTGATGATCTGCATGCGTTTGTGAGCCCTCACTTATGATCGTAATATATAAGTGGCTGTTTTAGAATGTCCACGTTGTTGTCAAGGGAGGTAATCAACATTACTAGTTGTCATATTGATCAGCATAATAAATAATTATTATCCTTTTTGACCGTAGATTGTGATTTCCTCTACCTTGTTCAAACAGTTTTCTCTCCAACACATCGCTTTAACGCCAATTATGACGTTTCATGGTTCATCGAACCGTCTCTATCAAATTGATATACTCGAATTATGACAATCATTATCTTCTTATATATAACCAATATAGAAAAGTTCATGCAGTTATTCATATAAATAAAAATTTATTTAGAGTTAAAAACTGCAAACACTTATAAATTGTGTTAAGTGTATACTGTAACTAAACATTTACTCGCACTTCCAGTTATTTTCTGCAAATCACTTTTATCAGTGGTTATAATTAATAAACTCAAATCCGATCTGTAGGGACGCCATTTTGTTTATCAAAGCTAGCAAAAGCAGACGGCCCTTGCCTACCTTAAGATAGAGACTATTTTCTCTACGTCTACAAAACGGCGCCGCTACTATTTCTATTAAGCGCTAGGTAGCATTCTGCTATTTTTACTTCTAAAACACGCGCTTATGTTACAACGTTAACGCCGTCTAAAAGTCGTCACCAACCCGCACAGAAGCTCGGACTGTTATCAAGTTTTACCAAGAATTAGGGAAGACGCCGACAGA
Source organism: Mactromeris polynyma (assembly GCA_032209605.1). NCBI lineage: Eukaryota > Metazoa > Mollusca > Bivalvia > Venerida > Mactridae > Mactromeris > Mactromeris polynyma. The sequence goes on along the minus strand of JASFXZ010000021.1, from coordinate 7,875,643 downwards.
AACTAACAAGATACTTCATACGACATGTATAAAGGATAAAGTCACTCTAGTTTTTGAGTGGAACAAACGTTTCCGAGACGGGAGAGAACGTCTAGAAGTCGACGAGGTAAGTGGGAGAAAGAAAAAATACGGCGCGGCGTTGATGACGTCCGTCGCTGACGCATTGAGTAAAGACCGGCGATTGACAGTAAGAGCAATGTCGGAGAAGTTGGACGTTGTCTATGGAACAACACACAGTAATCTAACCGAGGGTATTCAAATGTCTAAGGTTTGTGCATTAATATATTTGGAAAATAAATATACATAGCTTAAAACTTTAACACCATATCGATTTTAATATTTTGTCATTTCCTTCAAATGAGGAGCTGTACAAACACAATTTTACATTAAACGGAAAAAAGGAATACAGCAATTTGAATTCATCATTCCAAGTATATTATACGCTCAACATTACCACTTATACATATGAATTTATGTAACTTAATTTTGCCTGCAGGTGCATGCACGATAGGTCCCCAGACTACAAATGACCATGACAAGGAACGCCGTGTCCGCAATTCCAGGACATTCTCCAGAAGTACGAACGGGAGGTCGACGAGTTTCTCTACCGACGAGACATTACGCACAGTATTCAGCAGCAATTTAATACATTTATTTCCGTGTCAGATCAACGTATTCGCCTTTTGATATAAACCTGAAGCTGATGACTAATGTCCAATAAATCCACGTAATTGTTTAATGTTGAGAATGACTAAGACAACGGCAAAATGTTTGTCAGTATTATGTTGCAATACGCCTGTTATGAGTCAAGTAATTTAAATATGTCAAGGCGATTTAGTGTCGTTATACGTCACCGGAAATAACAAATTGGCAGATGATCGTGATTTATGTAAAGCATGTGATAAACAAAACTCTTTTCAACTGTTTTTGGTGAGTAAGACTATTTCAGTTCAGGTAATACTTTCATACACATGTTCTTTCTCATTTCTCAGGTGTCTGATGTATGCAAACATTATCGACAGCAATGCTCGGTAATTTTCTATATTTCCAGACATACCTTGTTTGAAGAAAATGTGTTCGTAAATGGAACCGTCATCTGAATCGTTTGAAACATACTACATAGTTTAAAATAAATTTCAATGTTTGCATCTTGGAATAGATAAACCAATCAAATCGATCAAAATCAATTGGGACCAAATCATCAAGAAACGCGACAATGCCACGAATCCAGGTTTTCAAAATATCATCAGGGAGAATAATTGTGAGTGGTACGAGTTATTTTACAGAACGTGTACAAGAATCGTTCCGACTATCGCATGTAATATAGTGCAAACTCATTTAATCAGGCGTTGACCGTATTTATACTTGCGGCAATATTAACCTTGATCTAACCATACCAAAATACAACAGGTAGGTATCCGCGTGAGCTTACTATATACAAATGTTGATGAAAACAAAACAATCTGAATTAAAGTTATAGAGCGGAAATATTTTTTCAACTTTCGGCCTTAATGACCTTGACCTCAGCAAGCCAAAGTTCAATTCCAAGCCATGTCCCCACATGAGCTTGTTACAGACCAAGTTAGGTGAAAATATGTCAGTTGTAACTAAAGTTATTAATTTTTATACTCACTGCCGTAGTGACCTAGCATGCCAACTTACATTCCCAACCTTAAATAAACTGGTGAGATTTGTATTGAACTTACATCCTAGATCACATATTGGCACAGAACATTTTCCCCGTTTAAATTGGGTACCCGTAGAAAGTAGAGTGAATCACATTACGCTATGTCATATATATATAATCCATTCCCAAGTTTCCCCTTCTTATTTAAATGATCAATTTACCCCAATTTGCAATTCCTAAAGTCAAGGGGTTTGGAAAGAAATCTTTTGTATTCAATGGTTGTTGTCTTTGGAACAGTCTGCCACAAGATGTGAGGGATGCCAAAAGTATTTCTTCTTTCAAATGCAAAGTAAAAAAATACATTTGTAGCTCGTCTTAAATAATGTATTATCTTTCCTTTTTAATCAGTTTTATCATTTGTAACTTAATACCTTGTTAAATTTTATTTGTTTAGCTTTTTCATCCATTATTCCTGTCAGAGATAACTTATTTTTTCATCGTTTTATCTATTTGTTTATAAACATGTAACACAATGTCCTGACTTTATTTATAACTTATAATTCTTTCTATGTCATACAATACTATATATTAAGGACCACAATGAAAATAAGAGTTTTTACTTGTACTATTTTTTGTGTTCTCCTTAACATATAATATTGATTGATATGGCTTTATTGATTCATGCATATTGTTGTTATTAATATATGTCTTAATTTTATATTGCCATGTAAATTGTACATTATATGTTGAAATAAATATATCTATCTATCTATCTAACCTTGGTCTGAGCATTAGCCTGCTACATCTACCAATTACGTAGCGAATATGTCAATCTGAACTTAATTTTTGACCAGCAAGTTTACGTAGGTGATTTCCTTGTTTCATTTTGTTCTGTGGCGTTCGCTGTAGCAACTTATTTTCTCTCTTATATCTATCAGTTTTATGACGTCATCAATATTTTATTATACATATGACGTCAGTTGGCACTACCAAGAAAACTTTCTCTCTATAATGCTGCTTTATAACATATCTTAATCTTTATTTGGTACAGTCGTATTTTTGTGTTTTTGTTCTGGTTTTCTCAATATATATACATATTTGTTTTAAATTACATTTCCCTTTCACTAGTATCTAAGAATTGTTTAACTATTATCTACATTATCAGGTTGACTTCACTTTAAATTATTAATTTGATATTTTAAGAATATTTCACATTCTATAAATAATTTAGTTACTGGGAGTGAGATCAGATGAAGGCTGCTTGTTCCTTCGTGCTGGATTAATTACTGTGTGTTTGTTGTTATGTACGTAATGGTTAATTGCTTTTATTGATAAGTAACTGCCTACTTATTCAATTTATGTATATATGATGAAATCAATGACATTTTAGAGATTAAGTGTGAGGTAAGCTAGCTGTTAAATCGATTTAAACCCCCAGTATTATTACTGACAGCTCCAAGGCTGTTATTCGCTGTATGGTTATTATTTCTTTTTTGTGTTTTGAATGTATGTTATATTTCCCTCTTTGATTCTCCTTGTTATTCCTTATGGTCTGCAAGGCCATTCCTTGCGCCACTGTTCCTTAGCGTATGTGCCCTTTATCCTCATCAGGTGTATTGTGGATTGTTGTTTTCCCGGAGGTCTGTGTGGGGAGGCACTATCTTATGTATGTTGCGGTTCCTGTAGAAACTTATTCCTTCTCTTTTAACGTATTGTGCAGAAACTATTTTTCTACTTTCTGCCTTAGTGACATTGACCTTAGCACAATATAATACAATCCCAAACTAGATCTTCACATAAGCTTGCTTCATACGAAAATTGGGGAGAGTATGTGAAATAATCATTTTATTATTATTAACTCCTTACTTTAGCTTTATTTCAAACAGCGTACAGTGCTCAATGTTTTATCTAACTTTTATTCCAATATCCCGTCATTCCTTTTACTATAGTCTCGTTTTACATAAAATGCTGAGTATTTTACAAAGTTTATTCACTTCTTTTCAGGTCTTCAAGCGAACAGTTTTGGAAAAAATACTGTAGGCGATGGGGTTGCGGAAAGGGCATTCAATTATTGGAAGTTATGAATTCTGTATATCAAATTCAGTAAAATAAATATACGTGTCTTAGCAAAGTAACCATTAATCAATGGCAGTGAAATATACAACGATCATTTTATGCATAAACATGACACTAATTTTATTATGACAGACATTCTAACCTATACTGAACTTGACTTGAATTTTATTAAGACAAAATTTCGGATGAAATCCCATGCAGTTTGAGTCCCAATCTTCCCTATAGTCAACAATAATAATTATCACTCGTGTGACCTATTTTTACCCCGCGTGACCAAGTATAAAACGTTAAGCCAAACTACCTAATGGAGTTGCATGTAGTTTAGGTCGAAAATATAAAATCTAGAGTGACCACAAGGAATTTCTATGATTTGACCATTTGGCCTAGTTTTTTAACCAAAATGACAAAGTATCAACTTTTGCCAAGATTTTGTTAAGGTAAACATTACGTGCAAGTTTCATACGGATAGGTCAAAACTCGTGACCACTAGTGGGACCACAAACAAATTGTTGACGGACGCCATGTCGTCATGAGTCGTGCTTATGTGAGCTAAAACAACATTTATGTATGGAGTACTACTGTATACTAAATTCCATCAGTTGATGATGGCATCCAAATGATTATTTTGATCTATGGAATGTCAACTGACCGTCTGTCTGTAACTTAAATATCGATTTGAAAACGCTGAAAGATTTTTATACAAACTGATATATGTATTTTTATTAGAAAATATGAACTTATCTATTATTTTTGTATAAAGTCACAACATGAAATGGTAAAACCTGCTAACATGGCGGAATGTTACATATTCTTTACTCACAACACGATATAGATATAACGTAAACCATCAATAATAATTGTATTTGCAATTGTTTCACAAAAGTAATGTACTATGGTTTCTATTTCTTTCTGATTTTCTGATACAAACATAGAAGTTATTACATTGATTTTTCTATTGTCACGAAATAAACACATAAAGTTACTTATTATTGTGCCATCTTATTTTTATGAACGTTTGATAATGGTCCTTAATGTATCTTGTTAATGAACAATCATTACGTATTATATTTGAAAGGCATTGGTCGTGTTTATGGTATTTTATCTCGGAATCCATTTTTCACACTCACAATCTTGAAATCAAAAGAAATATGCTTTATCGAAAGTTTTCATCTGTTTGTAACTTATATGAAAAGTTACAAATAATTGCAATATCGCACTGGTCAATTTAGGGGACAACAAATGTGAGGGAATTCGTGACAGAACAAGCCAAGCAAATAAGTACGCCACGGTAGAAATATTACGACGGAAGATATATATATATGCAATGAGTCCTGTTTTGTCAACTTAATGAGTTCCATTTTCGAGGGATATATGTGATGAGCTCTTTCATGTTTTAATGTGACATTCCCGGAAACAGTATTTTTCAAACTTCCCCAAAACATGACTTTATTTATATAATGTACAAGATCCATCGAATCAGAATCAGCTTTTAATTTCTCTTCGCATGCCTGTGAGTAGAACTCGCAATGAAAAGCTTGTAAGCACATGGTAATCACTGACATAAAAACTTGCACTGAAACCTTGAACAGAACGTGACGAATAGACACTAAATCGTAACACGCATGACGTTTGCTATTACAGGAAAAAAAGGAAGTGGTTTATGGCAAACAAAGTCAGATGAATTGTCCGAGTCTGGGTTTTAGTGATTGAATTATCTACACAAAACGTGTCATATTACTTTTGTCAGCCACTCGGGAAAATAACAATGGTATTTTATGATCTGGTACTGTTTTCAGATGTCGATTGCCTAATAGTTTATAGAACCACAACAAATTTAATTGCGAATACTAGTTGAATAAAGAGCAAAACAGTTAAATTGAATTGAAAGTTGTGTTCTTAATTTTGAGATGGTTTTATTATTGAGGTGATCTTTAAGAGAGGTTTTACTGTTATAATTATCGAGTATTTCGTAGGTTTTTTATGCATTATGAGTATACACTTAAAATCTCTAAACTAATGCATGTGGAAATATATATTGAAATTTACATTTTTGGACAACATGGTTAGTTTTGAGCTCGATGAAAGTATCTAATGCTTACTTGTTTCAACACAGCATACTGAAAAACAGTATTATAGATATGGTCGTGATTTGTGCAGGGTCGTTAACCATTAAGATACTGTTTTATGCAGTAAGAATATACACTACAAATTCTCTAAACATTATAATGTATGTGGCAATATATGTTGAAATTTACATTTTTTGACAACATGGTTAGTTTAGAGCTCTATGAAAGTATTTAATGCTTACTTATTTAACACAGCATACTGAAAAACAGTAAGAAGATATGGTCTTGATTTTTGAGGGTCGTTAACGCATATCATACTGGTTGAGAGGCCGACACCTCACAGCTACACTGCCACTTACCGCGTAAACTGTTTGTAGCTAATGTACTTGTAATATGTTATATAAAAAAACGAGTCAAAGATATATATTTTGAAATAATAAAATTGAAAAATGCTATCCCTTAGAAAAATAAAGTGGTACATCAGTAATAAAACAAAAATTGCATTATAATTAATTCCCTTTAATCATGTTATGTTTATCAAATATGTAATTTTGACCCGATATCCTGTTATTTTTGCGCAATAAAATAACCCTATTTCATTTTGTGTGTCTTCTGTACTTATTTTGATTATAGAGTTTACAGAAAGATCACTTAATTGAATTTAGCGAAAGTTCGTTGTATCATGCGCGTGTACAGTAAATAATATTTAGTCTTATGTATTATTTTTTACGATGTCGCATTATTCCGAATTTGGATTAATCTAAGCTTAAAAGTTTTCATTTAACGAATTCGTTATGTATTATTTCACCTATTAAATTGATATTATTGTTCCAAATTTGCATTTATAAATAGCAGTAGCCCAAATGTTATGTATTACCTGACAACGAGTAGTTTATAAAATACCGCGTTCGAAAAGAGGAGACTTCATATACATATCGTTAGGGTAAAGACAAACAAATGATGGGGGCAATATAAAAGTAGAGCTATCATTCATAGTGATAAATAACAGAACTGTTCATCATTTTGTCATTTAATCCGATATTTCCTGCGCGGTTTGTTCATATATCGTCTAACGAAACACATGAAAATGCAAAGCAGAACTAGTTGATCCGGTGTCAGGTTGGTGTGACTAGATTTGGTATTTTGTCATGTGACAACAGCCTATTAAGACGGCACTGCATCTGTTACAAGGAATTATCGCCACCAATTCCCGCTAAATAACCCAAACTGTCTATGTGCCATTCAAAATATTAACATGCATGATTTTACGGTAAGCTTGACCTTTTACATGCTAGACGTCTTGAATCGAATGTTTATTGAAATCATATTTGAATAGTGTGTGCCGTCTACACGACCGAATATACATATATGTGTATGCTTCAGTACGTATATGGAAAAAATGATGTTTTCAATCACCGCAAAGCTGGATTATAATGTCCATTCAGATTATGCTATATAACATTAACATCAGGATATTAAAATACGGCCAGACCGTCATTTAAATCTAAGTATGAACGTTCTACAGGCTCTCCAGCAGTATATACCAATAAACTAGGAGAAAACTAGAAATAAACGTCACACACGCCTAAGACAAAACAGTAGGATAAACGGGAAGTCAATGATAAAAAAGTATTAGTTTTGAAAGGAAATAGTTAACCTTTTCAGTCCTTTTTTTGTGTTAATCACTTGTAGACATTACTGTAGCAAAAGCAAAAGTCTTAGTCATCATTAGAGAAGACAGGCATATGCACCAGTAACACCAGACCGCACATTCAGCAAAGGAGCCTGTGAACTTAACATCTTTTTGTCTTCTTCTGCAAGCGAGTCTCCAAAAACACATGAAAACCTTATAGACCTTAGCCACCATACTACTCTAATGATGAAAAAGTGGGAATACTAGGAAATTAGTTTGGAAAACTAGGGAAAATAGGAGCACTTTAAAACAAGGAAAAATGAGAAAAACAAGAAACGCTGGAGAGCCTAGTTCTGCTTATGTTGTAGGCAAACTATAAGACAGACAAAATACGTACGAGTGAATTAGCTTGTTTGAAATACCCAAACAAATCTTCAACCGTTAAAAGCCTGTCATCAACATACGTGATGTTTCGTTTATCTGTGAGTCTAAAAGTGACGCTGATACAGTGCAATAATCAATGTTTGTGTCCCCGACATAAGTTTTCACACTTAGATTTACCTTTGTCCCTCCGTTCGCGTTAAGTTTGTATCGCTCAGGTCTAAAATTATTTGACATAGTGTAACTTAATTTCCTCGGACTGTCAGTCATCACATGAAATAGCGCACATGTTTTATTTCGATTGGATTAATTCAGTAAGAGCAGAGTAATGTCCCTTGATTTAATAAAGTGTAGGCACATGTGGCATATAGTCTTGTGTTTGGTAAGAAACAAATCACTGGTCACGTGTTGAGAAACTTTAATGGATTTCGCAAAGTTTCGCTAACTGCTTGTCAAACAGATGTCGAGAACGTTGTTGACTGCCAAGTATAATCTGACATCAGCTAAAGTCACCTAAGGACACAAACTATTAACTGAGACAGTCATTATAAATGCATTATTCATTAACCCAAAATTAGCAATTTTAGATGGCTAGAGGACACGATCTAAGCAATAAATTCAATGAATATTTTCTCCCCCTTTAAGCCTCAAGACAATTTGTTAATCAGACATTAAAATATGCATTATTGAATCAACTGAATCAGAACATATTCCATCATATTTGATAAGACAAATATTTTACAGTTGCTTGGCTTTTATACAAATTGAGACATGAGTTTTGGAGACAAGTGCAGACAGGAATATTGTCCAATGTGGACTCTTATACAATTCGACTTGGCTGCAAACTTTGGAACACTTTTATAGTCTATTTCTATAGTCTGAACGGAATGTATTTGAATCTCCATAATCTATAACAGACATATGTACCCATGTCTGTATTGACGTTATTATAAAACAGTTAAGCAACTGATTTAGGTGTTTAAGGTAGTGAAATCTTCTAACTGACCATATTTGATAATTATTATGATCACTCTTTATCCGTAACGGAGACTTGGTGTCTTGAATTCGACTCCCGCGATGAACGGGGTTTGATCAAGAACTTCACAATCCTTACATTTGGTGCGAGTCCTGGTTGGTTGTCAGGAAGTAGTCAAGAGTGATTAGTTAGAAGTTGCAAGAACTCGTTTGCCAATGGATGACACATAACTAAGTTTTAAATTTTGAACTTTATTCATTATTCGTTTATGCGCAAGACACAAGAAACTATAATATGTGATATATCAATAAGGTTTGAAGTAACACGTGTGTTTATGAAGGTAGCTATAAAATCATTTGTATTAAAATGAATAGTTCTAAATACTGTCCATCTGGACATCGTACTGACTCTAGCAGCGTCACTAAATTGCATATAAAAGCTCATCATGTCCCAATGGAAGAGAGATTACGTTGCTACAGGGAATGCCACATCAAAAAATAATGCCTCCCCACACAGCTCCCCGGGAAACAATGTATACAACATTAGTCCCATTTGGAAACATGTTTGGTTTGCCTAGTAACGAATAAAAGTAATGAAAGATGTTGAGATATAAAAGCCGCATACAAACGACGCAGCCACATTATAAGCCCGACGAGACGTGAAAAGATACAAACACATAAATAATTACAAGAGCATATAGGACAAGGGACAAACATTAACAATATGTGATAATTCAAGTCTTTCGTCCGCCTGCTATCGATGTTGGCAGTACTTGCCAGACTCAGTTCTCGTGCTACAATAGTACGCAGAGACAGAAATTAATGTTGTGTGAATAAGGTGTATTTGCCCGTTTTGCCGAAAGGAAATTCACAATATTGTCTTATGTGAGATTACAATTCTGTCGTCAACTATATGAGCGACAGAAATCGTATTTGGCTAATGTCTAGCGTGCCAACAACAGTTAATCTTCTATTTCATATTCACCTGACGTATATCAAAAATTGTATGTTAAATCGCTTGATGGTGTTTTCGTAGGGCCGATGTTTTCTGCCTTTGTTGAATCATTGTTATTATTTAAGAAATGTTTCTGGTTTCAGTCGATTGCTACATCTAATTGAAGTTTATCTTGGTTTATGCATGTCTGTGTTTGTGGTATTGTTTTCATGTTTTACTCCTCTTCTATTTAATGGAAATAATCAAATTTTATCGACGCTACATTTTGTACTAGATTATGTACGACTACAGTTTGTACTTTTTTCTTTTTCAAATTGAATAACAATGCTAGTTTCTTCCCAATTATTACGTTTTGCAGTTCATTATATAACTGTTTTTTTCTCTTTTTTTCTGATCAATTTAGTTGCTCTCATATTTTGTAGCATTCGTAATTTAACTATTTTGATTTGTAATCTTCCTCTTGTTTGCTGATTACTTTAACTTAGATTTATTTGAAGTTGATGTCATTATCGAGAATCATGTTCGTCAGTTTATTGAGTTTTGTTTTGTTGAACGTCTAGTGTATAGTTTAGTGTCTACCAGGTTAGTCAGTCCTTGACTAAATGAAGATGACATTATAATACAACGCATATATAATATGTCGATAGGCTGTTAAAGTGGTTGATTCCTCCAGTTCCGTTCCAAGTCTGAGTAAGTGTTGTTTTCTCGTACCTACATTACATTCTCTTTTTTAAGTTTATTTTCCCCATTTCCATCATATTGAGTTTAAATTGTATACCTAATTTAATACCCCAATTATTTAGTTTTATGTACCTCCTCTTCGGGTTTTTCAATCAATTGCCCCATATCAATTATTGATTGCATTTTGTACCACAAGTGTCCAAGTGGGGAAGTCTTTTCAAATGAATGTGACCTCCATAGCGCAACACATTCTGCATTGTTAAAGCTAAACACTGCATGGTCGAAGGCGTTTGTTCATATAAGATTCATGAATAAATTAAGAAAATATTCGAGCTGTGAATGCCTTACTCAAAGTGCACAACCACACAACCAGGCTACAAGCACCAGGAGAAATGCAAAGTATTTATTTAAACCCACAGTGATGCATTTTATACGGAAGCAATAGTATTATATTAGAATGTATCGAATGTTACAAAACAAGTTAAGAGGAAGCATAAGCATCGAAGCGTTTTCGTATCTGAAGTTAATTTTCACTAGCTTATGATTTAAAAAAAACTCACTTTTGGCATTGGACAAAACAAAATACCAAACATAATCTCTTCAGTGCAGAACAATAAGGATTTAACAGATGCATTATGCACGAGTATGAAAGACAGAGCCGATACTACAATTGTGTTGTAGAACTCCGCTGGAATTTTACCCTAGTTTTATCCTAGTTTCCTTGAACTTTCTATTTAAAAAATGGTAAAAGAACAAGCTACAAAGAAAGGACAATATTAAAAACGCCTTTGAAATGGATTGTTGAAGTCTGGACACTTAAGAACTTGTCAATTACACTTGAAAAAACTCTAAACTATTGGTTGTTCGCATGCGTTTTTATTTTAGACTCTCACGCTAGCAGCGACATTTTAATATCTCTAGTCTGTCAAACACATAATGTCATTGTTTGATAATGATTGTTGTCGCGTGTGTTGTAAAGATGTGCGCAATCGCACAACGCGTTCTCTATAGACTCATTATGATTTAATACTGTAAAGAGGCATCAAGTCTAGTGTGCGTCCGTTTCAGACCGACATCTTTTAAAATATATATGAACAGCTGATGGTACGTGATCAGGTTGTGAAGTAGTTACCTGCTCCTTACTTGGAATCGCGTGTAGCAATAAATCCAGTCATCGCTTGTATGCTTGTTGGATTAGAACACGATAACTAATATACTGGTAATTTCCAATCATAGTTCAATGACAATACAGAGCAATGAATGACAAATACAAAGTACACACTCACCCTAACAGCAAACTGAGACACGAAACTATATACAAAACTTTTAGTATAAAATTACAAATCAAAATGAACATGACACAAACAAAACTATGGGCAACAGAAGTACCGCATTTGCAGGGCAACATGCACATCGAAGGAGATTTAAAACTGGTGTAAGGGTGCACCCAACTTCACACTATTTCCACCATCACCCAACTTAAAAGAACAACGTTACTATGACTATGACAGACTGGTACTGTTATTACATGGATGGACTATTTTTAAATAAATTTCGGTAGTATGTATACTTTAGTTGTCATGTTATACATGAAATTTCATTGGGTCTAGTCGGGAAATTCCACAAGTGTATATTATATACAAACGAAGGATAAAACAACCTTTACGAAAGAGGAGTTTCAGAATGTACATGGCGTCCGCTACCGAAATTACGTCGTTATGCTTTTTGTGGATATTTATCATTCCAGCATCGAAATTAACCTTTTAATTGCATGGAATTCTACGTGTATTGCCGATTTTGTTTTTCATTTCTCACAGAAGTAGCAACGAAATATTTCTTTTTATTTGACTTACTCCGCTAGTATAGTCGGTGTTTTATTTTTCTCAATATATTATTTAATTTTTGTTTCCATATGCCTTTATAGTGGATCACCAGTCAGCAGTACTTAATATTATGTCTAATTAATAACTTACAATTCCTGTTGTCTCTATTTAATGTTATTTACTTTAGAGTTTGTGGTTATAACGCATTCTGATGTAAATAATTTAGTTACAACAAGGCCAGTATAAGGTTGTTTGTTTCTTCGTACTTGATTATATACTGTGTATGTGTTATTGTATGTGTAATGATTAATTGCTTTAATGATAAGTATTGCCTACTTAAGTCAATGTATATGTACATGTTGGAAATAGATGAGCATATGGCGTTTAAGTGCTATGTTAGATAAGTGTAAGTGTGCATTTAAACTCTAGTTTTTACTGACAGTTCCAAGGCTTCAAATTGCTATATGGTTATTATTTCTTTTAATGTTTGTAGATGTATGTTTAGTTTCCCTTTCCCTATGTGTAGTTCCTTTGCTTGATATAATGACTATTGACTTACTTGGATTACGTGATGTAGTCAATTAAATTTCTCCCCGCTTTTTTTCCTAAATTTTCCACAGTTGTGTTCTTGATGGCTGTACCTTTCTCTACATCCCTTCTCCCATAATTGTTTACCCTTTCTCCTCCTCAGTCTCAAGTTTTTTGTTTCCCTGGGGTCTGTGTTGGAGGTCATGTCTTATGTATGTGGCATTCACTGTAACAATTTAATCTCTCTATTATATTCACAGACGGATATCTTCCTATTAAACCAATAGACCAATATAATGAAGCGTTCGTTTACAATCGACATATTGTTCTTTAAATGATTAACTAATAAAAACAAACCTCAAAGAATGATCAGTTATGAAAGTCTTACCTCGCGTAACCTCGGATCATAGCCGACCGATGTTGCTAGGTCTTCTATTGTACCTATAACCTCTATGGACATGCTTGGTTTTGTTTCTAGTTCACATTTTCTGCTTAACATATTTTTTCCAATTTCTGGTTAATGCAACCGGTGATTTACTTTGCTTATTTCTAAGTTATTTCGGAATGCGGTTATTTAGACGCCGCCTTCTGGAATAAATCAAAGGAAGTGACACAATGACATCAGTTTGTCCGTACAAAAACATCAGTCTACATCGTAATGAAGTATGATTAGTCTTCTTACCTAAAGAAATGCTCAATATATTGCATGTTAAAGTGCTCTTAATCCATTTTATATTTATCTAGGCTCTTGGCACCTCGAAATACTTTGTGTAAATATATCATTGTGACTTTTATGACTGTGAGGTCATATCAATTAATTCCCTAACACTACATGATGTTCGAAAAACTTTAACATCAGCAAAATAATAAATTTCATATAATTGGTGGTTTCAGTAGACGTGAATATGTCTCTTGTCGTTTCCTATTAATGCAGTAAATGTCATTTTGCGTCACATAGTTGTAAGTTATAATGCTAATACTCAAATACACCATCGATGTTCAATAAGTTTTCAGATGTTAGCTGTCATCTGTAAGGCTAAATACGACATTTCCTGTAAATAAAGGCTGGAAATTCTACATTTTTGTTTACGATAAGGATTCATCCCGCTGACTACATTACCTTAATTGAGATTTTCCCCTGACATTTAGTAGTACACCTTCTTTAGCTCCAGCTTAATTATCCCGCACAGAAACACGTTATTTTTTTAAATATTGGACGCAAGATATATCTTTGTGGAGCAATATTAATCTCAAACACTTAATTTTGTACTTATGTTTACATAGACGTAGGATTCATCGTCCCTTTTCCTTTTAATTATGGACACACAACGCCTAGAATAATAAAAAAGGGTCAATGACCCGAATTGTAAAGAATATTTGCGCATACATGAGTGTAGTGATTTCAAGGAAAATCAACATATGGAACAGCGTGACCGAATGTGATACATTGAGGGTTCATCGTTCTAGGTTATAAATATTCCTGTTCCACATGTATTATATATTGTGTTCATCGACTCTTCTGTTGACATATCCAACTTTCAAGGCCGTAATCAATATTGTTTATTGTGTTTCATTTGCCTTTGTGATTGTTCACAAGCTTACATATTCTCTCGTGTCTCTTGTGTGGCATTTCCTGTTTGTCTTCCATTATTGTAGCCGTGTTCTCGTACGTTATTTGCTGAAAGAATATTTTAATTAAAGAACATTGTCTTGAATAATTTCATGTTGACTATGATGCGTTGTATCGCTTATCTCTAAAAGAACATTGCGCGATATGTCGTCCTTGAGTATCAATGTTGTGTTGTTGTCCCAGTAAAGGTATTGTAAAAGTATCTTTGCTGAAACATCTCAATAAATCATTCAATGGTATTAAAATTCGTACATGTTACGTCGGTCATGAAACATTATGATATTACAACCACAGCTCTGATACGTTATATCGTATTTACATTATTTCTAAAATACAACATAGACACCACGTGGTGCTGAGCTTGTTAATTTGATTGCATTTTACAGTATTTAGTATTACTGTGCGGGTTTCTCCCGGAACAAGAATTAAGTAGAAAGCTAATTACGGTAAGAATCTGGTGATTTCTTTTGAAAAACTTCGGCGACATTGATGGTTCCAAAACGAAATATACTCGGCGCTTCTCCAATTTGCCGTCGTACACATAAATTAATTTGTATTTGACAGATACATGGATGTTTAATACTGTGTTTGCATTTAATCTTACTGCTCGATTAAAAATGAATGATGAAGTCGGTATAGTTATGCCATATTCAATGGGAGCATCCGCCCCAAACGCAAAAATGACACGCGACCAATATAAATGATGGATGATCATTCCATACATACACGAATTATTACATGTTTTATATACTTGAAGTGAAATATGAAATCAAAGTGGATTCAGTGCAATCATAGTTATAAGAAATATACTATTATGATAAATAGGAAATGTTTTATTCTGATAGTATGGCATGACTCATTCCTCATGTGTAGTATTGGAATAGAACAGTAACTCTCCAACCTACTTGACGAAGATAAAAAATGATGTTCTGTATAACAGTTGAGCTATCAATATTGGCGCCGTTTGCTTCAATGGAGTATTTGCTCACAGTGCAAAAGTCATATTATTTTTAATTTGTCTGCAAATAAGTTATTGTCCGTTAGAAGATTGACGTATTCTCATATAACCCCAAAATGCTGAAGAATGTCCGACAGATTGCACTTCACGAAATTATTTACCAATGATTTATTTGCAAGTAAAATTCCAGACAATATATACGCATAACACCAGCGGCAGCAAAGCATGTCTTATTCCAATAAATGTACTCATAACTAGGGCACTGCGATGATCTACATGAATACCCATTTTCAAGAGTAATGTCGAGAACAAATCTGTACATACTGGGTGAAATTTATTGTAATATGTCGACTGTTTGTGGCTGCGCTAAAACCTGCGCATAAGCATCATGGCAATTATATCATTTTTGAAGTAGCATTTATCTTACCAAGTGGTTGATAGTATTGATTTGCTCCTGCTAAAGTGATAATATGTAACATTATTTAGGAACATCTTGAAGAATACCTATATTAAAATTTAGATTATGACTATGTAGTATATGATTATTTTTCATATTCTAAATTGCAATAACAACATAATAGTATCTGCGCATATTGCACATTAATATCGCAGTAGATGCAAGTCCTGTGATAATTATAAAATGATGATTGTGCTTGTTATTCCATGCAATACTGAAGACTGCTTTTAAGAATTATAATGGTAATTTTGACAACTAACATACATTTGAATAATGTTGAACAATACACTGTTTATATTTTTCGCCGGTACAATCCAGTATCCAAGGAAAGCAGGTTTACATGACAAGTCAGATACATTATTTCTTAAAACAGAGAGAATACGTAACTACGGGGAACGCCACATACACAAGTCAATACCTCCCCACTCAGACCTCAGGAAAAACAACAATCCACAAAACATAACGCACCTAAGGAGGTCAAACGGTACACATCATTAAGCCTTTGTAACAACAAACTGTGACATATCCGTAGGAAGAAATCTTCTTCTCGGTTAATTCATTACAACAACAACAATGAACTAAATGCTCAGTAGCAAAATACTTCTTTGTCAACAATAATCGGCCAGTGACCTTATTTCTGGCAAATTACTAATTAATTATTGTTTTTCACTTTGAATTAAATCATAACTATTATAACTAGTAACTTATATTTGTTTAATTATGAACTACATATCCAGTTGACTTTACATTAAGCTATGAATTTGATATTTGATGGTTATTTCATATTCTAATATTAATACTAATAACAAAGTCAGTATTAGGCTGTTTGTTCCTTCGTGCTAGATTATACACAGTGTGTCTGTTGTTATGTACGTATTGGTTAATTGCTTTAAATAAATAGTTACTGCCTACATAATTTATGTGTATATGTTGGAAATCAATGACCCTATGAAGGCTGCTACATGATTTACAACCTCTTCTTAAGTGATGTCTTTTCAAGATAACGTAAGATGTGATGTCACTATTTGCAAGCAGGAAACAATTTGGTAATTTTGTTTTCATATTGCCATTTGGGGCAAATATTGCTTACTGTCAGTACATTTTCATGAAATTACGTCACTTAAAGAAGAGGTTGAAAATCGTACAGCGGCGCTCATATAGCGATTCAGTGTGAGGTTGGCTAGCCGTTAACTCGATTTAAATCTCCAGTATTTTTACTGATAGTTCAAAGGCTGTAATTCGCTGTATGTTTATTATTTTGTGTTTTAAATGAAAGTTATATTTCCCTGTCCCCTGTGCAATTGTTTCACTTTATATTGTGTTGATGTTATTTTCTGTCCAGTTTCAGCCAATTGTTGCCAGCTGCCTTGACTTGTCCTGTGATTTTTTCCATCAATAAATCCCCCACAGTTTGTCCTCTGATTCATCTAGTTATTCCTTGTGGTCTGCCAGCCCATTCCTTGCTCTTCTGTTCCCTTACGTATGTAACCTTGAACCTTCACAAGTGCCTTATGTTTTATGGATTGCTTTTTTGCCGGATGAATGTATGGAGAAGCACTGTCTTATGTATAACTTACTCTCTCTCTTGTATTACAGAAACATTTACTAAGGGGCAATGATCCAAACAGTTCAAGAATTTGCACTATTGCAATGCTTGTACTACAGCTGTGTGCATTTTGAAAAATAAGTAGTTGAATTCGCGGAATCGAATTTAGTTTAATTGCAATCATTAGCTATAGGACAACTTATATTTATTTATTTGCAAATTTAAGTAAGTTTCATGCATGTTTTATCTGTCCGTTGCCTCTTCATAAGGTTATGTATTTAATATTTGGTGGTAATTTCGCATTCATTTAGTTACTGAGAGCACGTTCAGTATAAGGCTACTTGTTTCTTCGTACTGGATTATGTTGATGTATACGTAATAGTTAAAAGGTGCTCGCGTCAAACTAACATTCACTACTGGATGTTTTCATACATGAATAACGTGAAAATAACTGTTATAGGGTTATTTATTCTTTTATATTTCTGTCAATGTGACTATTTAGTCGATTTATGTGTATATATAGACACCAAAGGACAATGGTTAGTTGTAAGATTAGCCAGCTGTTAAATCGATTTAAACACCCAGTATTTGATTATGGTTATTATATCTGTTTACGTTTTAGTTTTATGTTAAGTTCCCCTTTCCCTATGATCAATACTCTCACTCGATATAATGTTCATATTCTCCATTCCTTTCGGCCTATTATTACGGACTTTTTTGACTTGTTACGTGATTTACTCACTCCATTAAATATCCTCCCTTGTTGTCCCCGAAATTCTCATTAGTTCTTTATGGTCGGCCTGACCATTCCTCGTACCCCTATTCCCATACATGTTTACCCTTGCACCTCCTCAGTGTTTACCATTGTACCTCCTCATTGTTTATCCTTGCACCATCTCTGTGCCTGATATTTCGTGGACTGTTGTTTTCCCGTGGTTTTGCGGAGGCATAATTTTGTGTTTGAGGCGTTCCCTGTAAAAAACTTAATCTCTCTTTAGTTACTTTTACCGTTTTATCGTTGCTAATAATAGGTCAGACGGGTGTGCTTGCCATTGACAAAACTATAAAGGAATAAAAAATCCATTAACATGTATTTTCACGTTATGCATGCATAAAACATTCAGTATTTTATTTTACCTTCACGCGAGCAGCTTTTAATTCATCCCCGAGTTTAATGCCAAGTAGGCAGTAACTAATTAATAGCAATTAACCATTACGCGTACGATAGCATATACACAGTATACTATCAAGTACGGAGACACAAGCTGCCTTATAAATTATTTACATCAGCATGGGAGATTAAGTTGTTCAGGGATCGCTACACAATTAAAACTATGCCATCTAGTATTTTACTGATAGTTTTAAGGTAGTAACACATAATACTAACCTTTATTACCTCCACTACAGGAGAACACAAGGATACATGCGATATAACAAAACTGAGCAAAACAGTACACTATAATAAACAATTACACACAATTACGCATACATTCAATCTTTACAGTCCATTATTATACACATATCAAACGATAATTAGAATATAATTTTATGCTTACATTGTTGCAAATATAAATATTCTGTAATACAAAACATACATCTAAGTTTTAGAATTACATTTTGTATCAATTTTATACATTAAGATCAAAATCCTTAAAACGTACGTCAATATACAACATATATAAATATGTCAACATACATCCATAGAACAAAGCAAAATCAAATTATTACAATAATATACCACCACGGATAATATCTTGCTGAATCTATGTCGAAATTAAGTACGTTAGCTTTGCTTGTACTTAAATGTAAAAATAGTGCTTGTATTTCATTTAAATAGCTTTTCCCCGAGAGCATTGCATGGCACTGTCTTGTACACGACTTATTAATGACTGTGCCAAATAGATCATATATATCCGGTTAAAATCTATTTCTCGATTTTTCATACTGTGGGCAATGGTACATCATATGTTTTAGATAAATATAACGTTCCGATATCCCCTTGTACAATTCCTTTGTTTGTCCCAATGTTTTGTGAATGTAGCGTTCCCTGTTACAGCTTAATATTTCCTTTATTTACAATTCAAGCAATGTGTGATGTTTCTCCTTTGCCTAATGTAGTTAAAATCAAGTGACCGGAATAGAGGCGCCTTTTTAATACATCGTTCGACAATAATTTATAATTAACGTCTTTATTCCCTGGTAATTAACTTAACTTTAGATTCTCCTGTTCATGTTTTGACATAGTATATGAGTGTAATAAAATTAATTAAATTCAGTTGGATGAAATCCTGATTTGTTATCTTTTGAACGTGTAATGCATTGTGGGTGACGAAGCATTTATGCTCGCAGTAAGCGAAGGAGGTGCAACCCTTACTCGGCTTCTATATTCATTTTGCACCAATGCAATTGCACAAGTCATATTCAGTCGCTAAATTCTTATATCTTTCAGTATGTAAAAGTCGTTGGTATGTGTCTCTGCGAAGCTGAGCTTAGCGAAAGCTTTGCTATTTTGGTACAATAATTGTACTGAGTTTCGACTTTCAATAAAACTAAATATTCCTGAACATAGGAATGTTTTATTGTCCTAAAACAAGAGAGAATAAGTTGCACAGAGAACGCCACATACATAAGGCAATACCTATCCACACAGACCTCCAGGAAAACAACAGTGCATAAAATATCGGGCATTTGTGGAGGTACAAGGGTAAATACGCAAGGGAACAGGGGCGCATGGAATGGCCTGGTCGACCATAAGGGACAACTAAGGAAAATTAATGAAGACAAACAGGGGGATTGGGAAAGGCACATTTCACATACATCTAAAACACTAATCGAAATAATAACCATACAGCAATGTATGTGTAGCCCTTGAACTGTCACCTTGAACTGTCAGTAAAAAAATGGGGTTTTAAACCGATTTAACAGCTAGCTTAACTCACACTTCATCGCTATATGGTCATTGATCATTATCCAACACTTACACTCAAATTGACTAAGTAGGCAGTAACTAATCATTAAACATTATAGTCGGTATGTTGATCATGAATAATAATCAATGTGAAAAGAAATCGGAGGTCATAACTATAATTGAATGTAATCGTCGAATGTGTCATTATTATGAAATTACAAGCCATTATGAAAATTATGAACAATACATAATGTCATCATACAGCTAAATAAATCACGTACTAAAGCGTCAGGTTCCTGTCCGCTACTAGAAAGAAAGTTTGAAGTAACTAGGTTATAACGAAGTCTTAAAGTATATTTTTATTGAGTCATTGTCATTTAAGCCCATCAAATTTTTAAGAACAAAAATCCTTACACGTGTATATGTATTGGTAAAATGGATTGTATATGCTTCAGCTTAAAATCCTTATTGTAAGAAGCACTAACCTTAAATTTATAAATCTAAATTCTACTTGATTGATGAGTAGCTCCGAACACATAACCTTTTATGAAATGCAAGCTACACTATTGAATCAATCCATGCGTTCGCTCTATATCCACTTCGGAGATTACTAACTAATCAGTTAAATTAACAAAAAATCTTACGCTTTTAAGATATGCCTCGCTGTAATGTTATTAGTATGGTATAAATTCAATAGAATATATTAACATTTTACAAAATAAAGTGTTTTATCGTCGTAATCTAAGCTAACATAATTAACCTTAAATAATGTTTACTTATAACAGGTTTATTTGCAAATGTAAAGCATTGACTAACTCGGTTGGTCAATTAATTTTCACTCCTATGAAAGTGGTATTCCGAAATAAACTAATGTGGAGTTTAATGTTAACAATTTTATCATGTTGACATAAATTGCGAATTTACAAATCATTAGTAAACATCAAACCTTGTTAACTTAACACAATGTATGTAACATAAGTGTAACGATCATTATAGATTGAAAGAGAGAAAATAAGTTGCTACAGGAAACGCCACATAGGTGACAGTGCCTCCCCACACATACCTCCGGGTAAACAACTATCCAAAACACATAAGGCATTTGAGGAGGCTCAAGGGTACATACGTAAAAGAATATGGGCGTAAGGAATGGCCTGGCCGACCATAAGGGATAACTAGGATTATCAAAGAGGAAAAAAGCCTTGTTAGCGCAGTAGACAGTGTGTCTTATCAATGCCAATTCAATACTAAATTACCTAAAAGGTTGTGAGTTCGATCTTCAACCGGAACTCTTGTTAATGCACAATCACTATTAATTACAGATATAGACACTCAGATGCATTGCCCAGCTCATGAACGTATCTGCCTTCAGTCGTCAATGTACATTTCTACTACTAGTAATGGGTACTGTTACAGGAGATAGGAATGTTAAATATAATTATTAACGAAAATCTTTATAATCCTTCTAGATATATCGCTATATCATTTTCGCCTTTCCTTGAAAGTGGCTTTATTTTGTTAAGATAAAAATAGTGCTTTACCGTCTTTCTTTACACTTTCAAAGTATGTGAATTTTATCGAGTGTCTGCGTCAATACTTAGATCTGATAGGCACCTAAAACTCTTGTAGGACGATATGAGTTGAGTACAGTAGATGTTGATTATTTCTTAAATGTACAATGGACTTGAATTCGTGTATTATGTGGATTCTCCCGTATCGTTAGTGTATTACTTCGCTAAAATACCGACTTGTTTTATTTTCAGATATGAATTTGTTTACCAGTTGCAGTTCATAAGTACATATTTCGAAATACCTTTGTTAATATCCATTAGTATTTTCTGTTTACCTTAGCTGTATTATGACTCGGAATGCGTTGTGTATTATGTGTATATATGAGATATTTCTTTTTTATTGTATCTGTTTCAGTTTGAACATATTGTTATGCTCTCCGTGCATGGAGAAAGTAAAGGTACTTATCATTAAAAATGTTATTTCTAAACCGTTTACACTTGATCACGTTCTTTTTCTTGATTACGGTTTATTAATATTGGTACCCGCGTAAGCTACACATTCCATGCGTGTACTGTACAAAACAATACGACCGCATTGACATTAAATTTCGATTATACATAACTGTTACGAACGATTTCGTAATCATAAAGCCTATTATGTACTGAGGGTATTTTAATTGAATGTGAGAAGGATAAATCATTATTAATCATACGCACTCTATGTCCAAATGTGATAAATATATCTTACAATTAACATTTTGCTGACCGCTGTCCCCAAGGAGAATATTCAGAGTGAATCAGTTCATAACACCGCATTAGTAATTGACAGTTTTTATATGTTATTATCTTGATATTTGCTACTTTATCGGAAGCATAGTGCATGAGATTACGTCTTATGTATCCTTTGAAGCTCAATCCGCGTATCTTATTTGCAATCATGTTACTAAATGTTCATGGAAAATAAGCCTCAATGTGGCATCTCTTCCTATCATGACCTGCATTAAATCCGATAATACCAGTTATATAGTATCTATGGACATTATATACCAGCAAATTATCCGATCGAAACTGTAGGATAATATAATTTAAAGAGATTCTAATTCTAAAAATATTTCTGTGGTATTAATGCCTTTAGTTCTTCATATTAGCTAATTTTATTATAGTGTTTTGTTGAAACGCAGACATCAAACAGCCATTTCGGAAATATATTCATTAACCTGAACTAAAACGTTTCCCAGTCCTCAAGAACATGTTATCAAATATTCTACAACTGGAATTTGTGAAACAAATTAGTTTGTATATTACTAATATGCATCTTATTGCTTATAACACACTCCCGCTTAAACAATATCAAAGTGAAGTTACTGATCGTCACTAATGAATTGCGCAAAAAAAGTTTTGTAAGTGAAAACGCTTTTCCGTGTATTCAGCTCATTCTTTGCATCGATATTAATCATTTAGTTACTATTCTCCGGCTGAACAACATTTCTGGAAACATTTGATAAAGATAATGAATGTACAACCTTTCCCATTGATGGCAATTTTATATACTGAGGTACTACAAGAGAAGGAATAATTTGCTACAGCACATCAGATGTGACCCTTGATCTTAAATTACCGCAATGCAAATAAATGAAGAATTCGAAACACACTGTCACCACAACTGTATATGAATATACGAATACATCTACATATGAGTAAAACAATACTTATGTTGAAGGGACAAGACACAAACGTACATATGGGTGAAAGTAGGAGTACCAGCCCTTAGGAAAAACCACTTCTGTTGGGTCTAACCAGTTTAAAGGTAGAGCCCAATCTCACAGTTATCATACAATCACCCAAATAAATACGTATACTGTAAATCAGAACAAATATATTGGACAACTCCTTATGATAAGTGACGGCAAACACAGTAATACATGTGGAACACACATATTTTAACCAAAATACCTTTGAATAAAGTCAAAAGCATTCATCTGTGTTAGTTTTAATTGCGACCCCATACTACACTTATTTGTTTGGTCCAATTTACATAGCCCACCCTATTTGGTTTCCATTACCCTATTGTTTAGTGTGTTGTTACCCTGTGCCTTTTTGTTTGTATATGGTGCTGAAGGAATATAAGTGAGCAGGCCTCTTTGCTGAATGTGTTTCCCTCTACGCTATTTTCCTCACCATAAAATATCTTTTATTTTTAAAGTAACGAAACTTTTGAAAGTAGTGATAGCGTTTTTGTAGAAGTTTTACTGGGGATACCACATGCAAACCGCGCTGCCAACTCAACACAAATTATCAAGAAACCCTTCATTTGATATTACTTGTTTACGTTAAAAGTTACCAAATTGCTTTGACGTAAATTGCTATAATGCACAAATACTTGAGGCACACATTTAGAACAAGCAACACTATTGATACCAGTAGAAAATGTAGCGTTGGGAAGATTCTCCATCAATACAATACATATAATTATATAAAACAGTCTCTGACCTATTCTCGGTAACAGAAAAGAAGATGTATTGGCAACCAGGTACAGAAATAATGTCATTATGTCTACATAAAAGGCGACTAACGTTCATTAGTTACATAATCAATGTTGTATAAGGAAGGATTTAACGATCGAGATGCATGCCAAGAAAACGTAATACTCACTGGTAAGAGGGCAAGTTGTTTGTTGGATGCAACATAAAGACCATGCAACTTATATACCACGCTGTGATTAGGTATCGCAACGAAGAGGTATACATTGGGTGAGATTTATGGACACGTGTCAGACAATTACACGATTAAAAAAACAACCACCAAACGGTTAAATCAGTTTGTAGAAAGCACATATGTACGCAACTGAGACAAATATTATTTTGCAACCTATTCGCGATGACACCAACATACACTCTAAGCAAAAGAAGAAAAGGAAATACACGTATAACCTTGTAAAAATACTCCACGAGAAAAATGAAAATAATATGATCTTAATAAACATTATGCGAACTTCTAAAATACAACTGAAACCCACCAGGCAGTCTCCCAAGCAAAGAGAAGCGAACTGGCCGACTGAAAAGGGGTCGTTGCAAAAACATCTACATTCAGTTTAACCATCACCGGGACCTGCTAAAATGTTCGGGATCAATACAGAAAAAATGCTATCTTTGCAACTATGGAGCTTTTTATCAAAACAGGGAAATACGTTTTAAATGGACGAAAATGCTGAAAACAGGTCTGGGTCCACGTAGAGCTTATAAATAACCAGAGCAAAGCTTGCTACAAGGAAGATGTCCTTGATATAGCTGTTGCTTAATTTAGAGTCACAATAAGGGTCGTCAAACATGACCTTACCATAATCATTCTGGTAAGTATACATTAACTTTAAATATTTTGGCACTCCCTGAAATAACATATTTTGCACACGCATATTGATCTGCACTAACCGTTATATGGAGACACTACGTAAATAGACTGTACTACGTGATCAGGGAAGGTCACTCAAAAAACGTGTAGTTAAATTAATCAACTTTTTTTATTTATATAATAAAAAAACGTTGATTAATTTAACTACACTTCGGAAGAAGTACGGGATGAATTTATACATTAAAGACACAAACTACGTCAAGCGATTTCCGTTTGCTAAATGAACATTCATCAGAGTACAGGTACTGATCACCTTAAACCAAGCTACAACAAAAACAACGGATTATTTTGAAAATGCGATTACATGTATTACATATACGTAAATTTACGTGTTCCTCATACATGACTTTATTTTAATTGACCATTTTACAGAAGAAACTCCTTATAACCATTAACCAACAAGCTTAAAATGATTACATATACAATTAGATGTCACATTGGTTTGCGATTTAGATGGAGAAACATACCCTTATTGGACCTTTAAGCCTGACACAATACCTAGCACAATAGTTAAAAGCTATTGAACCCAATTTTCTGCAACTTCAGTTGCTACGTTATGGGAATCAAATAAGGAGCAATGGTACATTTCTCTAATATGCAGTTATATTCGCGCTAACTGTACCGACTGTTACTCAACGTTATGCAACAGACACATTGCATTAATGACACAGCTATTTCATGTAAAGAAAATGCACGAAACGCACAGCCAAGGTAAATCATTGGTTTTGTCTTCAACTACCGGTCACAAATAGGATTTATCACATGTATTACATCAGTGAACGTAAGAGTCATATCTGCCACTTTGTTTTAAGTAATTTTGTTTAATCAAATTAAGTGCTCGAAATCGCTAACGTGTCATCACTTCACTTCAGCATTCAATTCAATCACTTTATATGGAGGTCCCTTAAGTATTTTGGTGTGTGTGGGTGAATTTTGGTTTTGTCAAATGACATCGACTGGAAAGTTCAAAAGTTCATTCCTAACCATGCAAGAACGTTCTGGAAAGTTGCATTATGCTTGTAGGGAAGGGTCCTAGATAATGTTGTTAAAGCTTGTGGCTCAACCCTTTTGTATGTATGTACAAATTATTTGTATGTTTGCGCAAATATGATAGTTATATGTATAAATATAATAAAAAATATGATTTAACATTATGCTAATATTTGTTCAGTGTGTTTACGTAAATATGGATTATTATCGCAGTTGGAAGTATTATCTACTTTGGTCACGCTCACTCTACATAATTACACATCACAAATTAAGGTGTAAATAATGATAATTATGTTTATTTATCAACATGTCGCCTCCTTATAAAGGATCGTAATAAAGAAGTCATTGCCGACTTGCAATGTGAGGCACCAGGCAGGTAGGTCACCGGTAACAATTCGTTAACTAGTTGGTGGTACACCAACCGGCCATATCGATCCTGACCCTTTTTGGGGATTCAAACCACCGACCTTCCGCTTCCATTCCGAATGCATTAATTTATCACTTGGTCGAATTTTTAACCAACTTGGGAAACAACGTGTCAAATGTCAAACTACACAAAGTCCATTACGTTTATCATGTAACATTTTATTCATGGTGACTGGTCTCTTGAACCATATGTTATTATTCAAGTTTAAAACAAATTAAGTATTTAAAACATAAAGAAAATGGTTGGAGTTGATGTCGAATTATAGCCTACGCACGAAACGAAACGTTCAAACATATACATATATTGCATCAACATTTACTAATAATGGTTCTATCTGTACACAATAATCTTGAAATCCCACCCCGAAACTGGATACTTGACATTTTGCTTATATAATATACTCCGTTATTGACTTTGCTGCTTTTATCATGAACCAAATGTTGAACCAAATGTTGAACTAAATGATGACGACCTGTGTGAGATTAAGAAAGTAACATTCATTTCAAAAAAGACTATGAAAGTCGTTAATATGTAAGTGGACAGCTTCGACTGACTTGATATACCTTTCCAGCTTTCTCTTATTTCCATAAACGTTAAACACTTTTCCACTTTCCATTGAATCATATAACACGCATGGGTCACGCGAATTTACAACCCTGTACAAGACAAATCACTATGACAACAAGTACCGCATAAATGTTGTTAGCCTTAGATTTTTCCCTAGAGAATAGCGAACCAATCACTACAAGGTTTCCGGATTACAATTAACTTAGGGACATTAACTGAAATGTTTTGATAACATAACAGATATGTATGTGCATGGTTTGATAATAAGAAACCACATTCACTAATCAGAATGTCAAATTGCCCTTGAGTCTGTTCAAACGTGTATACAAAATTATGTTGAATGTTTAGAAATATATCCTGATAAGAAATCTTGGGCAAACTCTGTTAAATGCTTGCTAGAATCATAAGGCCTTAACTACGCATGGCAGTTTCAGGGCGTTGGGAATGTCAATGTATTTTTAGAAATATTTAAACATAGACTCAGAGATGTATTTATCCAAAACTCGAATAGTCAGCTACAAAATTCGTCTAGAGCAAAAACATATAACTTACTTGCAGACTTTCGATTTTAGCCTTTTTTGGACATTATTTCAATTTCTAAATTTAGACCATATCTTTCACGCGTTTTACACGAGTTTCGGCGCATAGACTAGCAGTTGAGTCGGAAAGATGGCAAAAAACAGTGAAAGTATCATTGCATGACCGCAAATGTAAATCTTGTGACACCTTGGAAGACGAATTTCACTTTGTTTTAGAATGTCCCGTGTATCATACCCTAATAAAACAGTACATTAATAAATATTACTGGAAAAGTTCAATTTTTTTAAAATTTGCAGAACTCTTAAACAGCGAAAGTAATTCTACAATAAGAAGATTATCATTGTTTGTTTATAAAAGTTTTGAATTGAGATCGCAAATATTTTTCTTATAATAATCCCAATTCTCCCCATTATTTTCTGTCATTTATTTATTAAACTTCAAGTTTACTTAGTAATTACTTTTTAAAAAATTGTTTGTAAACTTTATCATAGAATTTAGAAGAATAGGCACTAATAATCACCATTGACATGTTGTATTTATTGTATTGTATTTATTCATGCGGAATGATGGGCTAATTGCCTTTTTTTCTGAATAAACTTATCTATATACTCTATATATTATTCACATATCTATATTTAGTCAGCTGACCGGAAATATTGGAAGAGTGTAGTAAATATTTCAACGCAAGCCCTAACAATGGTTTAAACAAGTTATCATTGAGTCATCGCTCAACAAATCGTTCTACGGCATTTTTACTAACAATCGGCGAGCATATTTGCTTCGTCACGCAGCATGTACGGTCAAACAGTTACCTTGATGTTAAAAGTACGTAGTAAGTGTCTTGATTATCGCGATTTCTTCGAAACTCGCATCGAAGTATACGCTCGGTTAACAAAAACAATTGTGTTTGTTTTGATTCATTGTTATTCGAATGGAGCAAAACTAGAATCTAAATGTGTTAGCAGCACTTTGTCCCTTGACATATATGTATGTCTGAATCTATTCACATCACTTTCTTTAATATACTAGACCACATGTTTAAGTGGACAATAACTAAGTTCATTGCTTACAGCATCTTAAGTTGAAGAACACAACGGAATGCGTTACGTTTCTTGTGTCCCGATATCGTAGGATAAGGTCGCATGTTATGTCGAAACGTTAACAAATAGAAATGTACAAACAGTTCGTGCATACCACAAAGACTTTCACTATTTCACACACTCCATGCGTATCATTTATTGTTAATTCTGTTAAATGGCATGACACGTCTTTATAAAGTATTTGAATTTGGCCTCATCGATTTGCCCAATTTGTTCATGTATTTCCTGGCTTTTTTTCCGTTTTTATTTCAATATGATTATTGTTCGTTGCAGAAATAAATTGAAAGATTGTAAGGAAGTTATAGTAACGTTGTCACTACGAAACGACGTGACGACCCGTAAAGGTGAAACCTTTAGAAGAACTCATTGCAAAACTTTAATATTCTTATTTAATAAACAAATTTGAGAATTATTCTTTACATATTCATGTTGATATAATTATACTTTTATTATATCAATAGTTTTTACTTTGGGTATGTGAGCCACGACAAATCTCTGAAGAAGTTTATTTGGGTTACTGAACGTCTAAGCGTAGAAGCAGCGCTTAGAAAAAGCCATAGAAGGTTTCTGGCATGCGGCAGATAATTGATCAAATGGCATGTTACATCAGAAAAAAACAATGATGCGTAGAATACAGTGCAAAAAAACTGGAACCATAATTCGATCTCTCTTTGGCCGTATGTTACTACATCAATTTTATTTTGACAACCATTTCAAAATTAGATACATGTATTTCAAAAATTGTATTCATGTACAACCATTATTTTGTAAATAATAAAAAGTACATTACTCGGCCAATCCTCAATGAGGAGTATACATTGGTTCCACCTATAGTCTTGTTGTTTTGTTTCGAATACCATGGGTTTGCGTGGGGATACGTCTTTTAATATTCTTTTCCTTTCTTCCTGTTGATAAAGGTTAGGCATGTTCATATTTGTTCTTTAATTTTAGCAATGACACGGTATACCGTGCACCTATTTCTAAACTGAATTATTGTTATTGCTTTCCAAGTTAAGATGCGTTTTCAAGGTAACATTAGACAGTCGTAATAACACGTTATATTTTGCGTTTGATTAATGAAGTGCTGTTTCCTCTTAGCTAACTGGTATTCTTCGTTGCTCTCTTATTTTATGAATTTTGTTATTCAATTAACTTAATTTGAAGTCTGGTTAATGCCTGCTAATTAATTTGATTTGCTTCAATTGCACGCGTTATTGATAAAGGGAACTAGTCATTTTGAAGGGTGTTTGATTATTGGATGTTTCCATCAAACAAATTTAATCCCTAGTATTGATAATATCAGCTCTAGGCTCCAAATTTGTGATCTCGTCGTGCTGCTAAGTTTCTCTTCTTGTGAAAAGCATACGAATGTGCATGGCAACTGATCTCAAGTTTGTAATTTTAAATCCTTGAAAACCCTTCGCGCTATGATGTTTAGTAGTTTACAATGTATACGTGTTACTTAGGTGTGTCTATCACATTTTATTTGCGTTATGTAAAACATATGTTTTAAATCGACACATGATAGCAGTGTTGTTACATATGTTTGGTTATTCAGGCGCTTAGGTGACGGTGTCAGGGCCATCTAACTGCTGTTCATTCAACATACTTGTATTTGTTTTCATTACAAAATTCAAAGATATCGAACAGTTAAGATAATTAAGGCTTCAATCTGATTTATTGACTGATTGAACCGATTCAAAGACAAATATCGTGATTTTTAAATAAGGATTACCAAATGGATAATTGTTATATAACTTGCAATGTGCAGTTATCACGTGCTTCGTTAGCGAGGTTGGCAGCGCGTCAGTCCCATAGTCAATACAATACGGTGTTATCTGAAGGTCGTGACTTTGATCCTCACCCGATATAGTTATTTCAGAGTACCCCTCTTGCAAGTTTCCCCCGGCAACTAAAAAGCCGAATTAAGATTACAAGGAGGTAGGATGAAATCAATTTCAAATTGCCCTCAGCGTCGGTAACATGGAGGTAATTTCAAACTACCCCTAAGATTTTAGATTACCTCCATCAATCTCTTACGTTTATCTGTCCCCATTTGCCTTGCATATATTGAAACGAACAACAGCAAATGATATAAATAAAATATTAAGCATCAAAACAACAACAGGTAAAACAACAGCAGCAGTAGGAACGACAACGGTAGCAGCAACGCCCAACAACTAAAACAGCAGTGTAATAAACATTTTATTGACGACTTCGCAATTTTAGAACCGCTTTCAATTTTGTATGTTGCCTAATGTTATATTCAGTTGAATTATCATGATTTTAAATAAATGAAAACTACCCCATTAGCTCAAAAAATGGAGTGGGAAATCTAAACCGCGGGGGTGTTATATGTAATCTGGGTCAGGTGTCGTCCGGGGGTTATGGAAAATCGATTTAAGATTACCGGCGTTAATTTGAATAGGGGATAGCTTGAACTCTTTATACCGGGGCATGAGTAGTTTGTCCAATATTTGCATGCGTGTACTCGTACTATTTAAGTGGCAAATTACCCGATGCATCAGGACGCAGTAGTTGAAGCATTCATAATCCTACACAAAAGAACTTAACTCGTTGCGCTCAAATTGATTTTTTTTTCTAATTCACATGAGATTGGCCAGTAAAGCACTGTATTTGTTGCTTTAAAAAGACTTGCATTTAATGTCACCTTCACCGAGGAGTGTAATAAACTCATTTGTTAAAGCGATAACATTTTTGTCGCACTTCCTGAGAAATACACAACAGGCATGTAAATGAACATTGCTTTGTTCAATTCTGTTATGTGTTTTATGCTATCAGTTGTCATTAACAACCATTATGAGCCTGTTGAGCTGTCAGAAGGATTAAAGGTGATTCTACGATTCGAATATTATTCTAATTGAAATGCATGCCAATGCATCAATAGGCGTACAACAACTCGATTTCTGAAGCTTCAAATTTTAACTTATATTTCAGTTATAATATCTGCTGAATGAACTCGTTTTAAGAGTTGTGTCAATTTAACGAGTTCGTAAATGCGATAGAACAAATCGTGTATATGTAGGCATGATAAATCTTCCGTCAATACATGTTAAATTCCCGCGATATCATCATGTAAACATAAAGACCAGTAATTGGAAATCAATTTCCATATTGCATTTCTAGTGCTGTGTACCAACTACATTGTTTCATTTCGATATGGCAGATATAGCCTATTTCTGTGGATTGCTTTATCGCAATGAAATCTACCTTAATATTTGTTCTGTTTAATAGCTCTAACATGTCGAAAATAATTACAAAATACTAATCGACCTAATTGGATGTCATACGAGATACAGGTACTTAATTTTCATTGCGTTGCCCTTCATTAGAAAGCCTTGCACTAATGTTTCACTTGGTTGTCATTGTGGTCGAACTGTTGAACCCAAATTTGTACTAATTGAAATTCAGATGAAATGACACTCTGAACATTTCCTCAATTTGAAATTATATATAACATTTCAAAACACAGCTTTGCAATAATGTTCTAATGTATAAATATTTCATTGCAACACTTAGGTAATCACACAAACACAATGCCATACCAGGAACCATATGAACAGCAATATGTCTAAAAAATAGACGATTTGCTATAACGAATGGAAAACATCTAGGGTAAATCCATTGAGAAACAAGATCAACATAAGTTTTTTTCCGATTTTGGGTTTCCTTAACTCGTATATCGGGTTCATTGTATGGAAGTTAATATCATATGTTTCACCTGTCATTGACCTGCAGTGTAGCTTTCAATGTACTTTTATGTTTAGCAGATGAATAATTTTGTGATAATAATTGCTCTGTCCAAGTGCATACTGTTTTGCGATGTATTTGTAACCTTTTATGTTTTCAAATATATATCATTTGTTTAGCGGTTAATAGAAGGCCAGTGTATATTCTTATCAACTGCATTGTCTTCACTTCAGATATTCTGAGTAGACGTTACTATCTTAATTCATACCTATGATTGATATGACCGCGTTGTATCTTACGACAAACTGACAATCATCAACTGTCATTTATTAAATGAAACGTGATACAATGTAACGTTTTGCTCTTGGAATGTAATTTGTAAGGCAAATACATTTTGATATTTTTTTCTCCCCAAATGTTCAAGACACACGTGAGACAGACTAACAGACAATGCACGCCCATAACTGGAACACAACATTTGTCTTTAGATATCTACTCACCCCACATACACAATTTATCATTATTATTTAATTATTATGTACTTTTTTATTATGTCCATACATATAATCATATATACGGAGACATGCATTTGCCCTATATTAACCACCTATAGAGCACATCATTGTTATTCTTGGATCATTATATAGATTAATTTACATTTATACCTGTATGAAGAGCCTCACTGGTGTTTACCAACTGGTCAGCGTTTTTGTAGCCCACATGCGCAGTTGAGTACTCCGTCAATTACAGAATTGAGCCCCGCATAGTTGTTGTTAAATGTTAAATTGGGTGGATTGTGCCTCTGTATATCTATTAAGACCATATAATACCATCATATCCGAGAACGTAGATCCCTTCTGCGTCAAAATGACGTTTCCAAAAAAAGTGGAAATAGCAGCACTTAACTATGACTCAATAATGAGTAGAATCATTTTTTAAAGATATTTTAATATTTAACAAACATTGCACAAATTGTTGTATTAAATTATAAGAAGGGGTATGAGTTCTGTTGTAGTTTATCCTTGAATATATTCATGACATGACCTGGTGAACCAACGTAACTCACATAAGGACACTGCCATAAGCATTCTGCTGTGTCATGATATTTATCCAATCAGGAAACAGTCATTAAACGGTTGTCACATACTGCTCTAATACCAGTTGATTAATAGTTGTTTTATTGCAAATTAAGCTGTCTGGTATAGTTGGGTATTACTCGTTCTTTGAAACAATTCCTTAAGGCTTCCTGGCTGAGATACGCAAATTACGTTTCACAATAAGAAAGCAATCGCAAAACTTTCAACAATCTGTAATTGCTGCGTATAAAGATTTGCCAACTTGCATTTTATGTATTAAAACCTACTTAGAGAATCATTGTACAATCTACATTGTTACTCTATCTAAAACAGTGGATGCTGTTACGACGCAATATAAGGTAGGGCACCACAATAAATCGTGAATATCATATTGCATATATGCACACTCGTGTACATATTATTAATCCCTATTGTTTTACAGGACTGCTATTTGTGGCGTTTCCCTATCAGGTACCGTTGAATTGTTTTACTTCTTCACTTCTCCAAATAATGTATCCCCAAAAGATAATTGATGCAATACTTCACATGCGCCGCAAATGAATGATTTGGCCTTGAACTGGACATACTGAAATCCGGTCTCCGGTCTCAGCTGGTCTTCGAAGACTGCTTTTAAGAATGTTTATTGCAGTTGATACATTTATAAGCTTTTACAATGGTAAACTTCAGATGGAATACTGTGTTGAAGCCTCATACATTGACGTTGTATTGTTTTAATATGCTATGTAAAAGTTGTTAATTATTCTTACTATACCATTGCATGATTATATGGTTCTGTTGACCTGATTCTTTTGTTTGTAAAATTTACATAAACACCATAATCATTATGGAAAGTATAATATAACTTTATGATAGTTTGTCACTCTTTGAATTAACATAATGCCTAAAAGCCTATTATTCACACGGCATATCGATCTGCACTTACCGTAATCTGGAGACTGGATTGTTCTACGCGTGTCTGGTCACAGATCAGCCCTGGAAGTGTCGCAATTTAAACATTACTCGGACAGAAAATGAATCAATCATTATTTTATTTCTTTTTTGTTTGTAAAAATCATAAATACGGAATTAAAAAAAACACGAAATTATGTTTCAAATTTATTTACATATCATGATAAAACACGTTCCGACCGAAAGCATGCCATACATGCCCTGTTCTCTTAAACGTTGCCAATGGCATTACTTGTATATGCAAATTAGCACACTGTGACCAAGTATAGTTAATACTGACAACAAGAAATGTCGTATACACCACGTGATAGAACGCTACATAATAGTATTTTCACGGAATGATCATTAGAAATAATGTATAGTGTCTTTAAGATAACAATTCCAATGCATGTTTCCTTATATTATTAAAAGTTTACAATTGCATCGCTTCAGTGCCTACTGTTTTGTATATTTTGATTTCTTGGGGGCCTCTATAGGTAGGCATGTGGCGTACCTGGGACAATCTCTCTTAAATTAATACACAATTACAATATAGGAAATATACACATTGTACAGAAATTATCTGAATGAAACTGACACAGTGTATATCTTCATAGGCCGTAACGCTATATACAACTTTTAATCATAGCTCATAGAGCAAATCATAGATAAAAATAGTTTCCCATAATATATATGTATATTGGTTTAATGTTTGCCCATGTTCCTGACGCGAGCTATCAGTAAACAAAAAAGCTGAAATATCTTATAACATTTACTTTAAAAATGCTCTGTACGAGACGAACGTATTTAACTGCACAACGCTTTATTCAAATTAAGTAAAGGTAGAAGAGAGAGAATATGTAGCTACAGGGAACGCCTTATACATAAGACAGTGCCTCCCCACGCATACCTCCGGGAAAACAACAATCCACAAAACACAAGGCACTTAAGGATGTTAAAGGGTACATATGTTCAGGAACAGAGGCACAAAGCATGGCCTGGCATACCATTAGGAATAACCAGGTACGCGTGAATCTGGACACTATTGTCCAGTGATTTCATCAGTTAATCAAATTCTCTATTGACTTTGCTATCCACATAATTAATACTACAAAATCCGAATGTTTTTTTGGCGAAACGTTGACGTAAATACTGACACCATAGCACAAAAGTTGGCACCAAATAGTTCATGCCCACCGTTTTGATTTTGCTTTCTTTCGTATTTGTTTGTTTTCTTATTCGTCAAATGACATTGTCAGAAGGTGGCGTTCCCTTTCAACATCTTAATTGGTTGTTACATAATCACAGGACAGAAGAGAAATCGTTCAAAAATCAAAGACAAACTAAATAAAACAATGGAACAGTGGAACACTATTATCATCCAGCCTGTAACTTGACGTTACGATTGTGAGATATGAACATACCGCTGGGGGTTAACTATGTTAAGCATAACACGAAACGCTTATTAAGAATAAATAAATTTCACACACTATAAAGCAAAGCAATTTAAACTGGATAATCAAAAACGTCACCCATCCACTAACATCATGAATAAAATTAATGCAGTAGTGAGCTTTGGGGAATCTGTACTGACTAAATAAAACAGAACTATTACAGAAAACCAAATCGAACAACATTCGTGTCCAAATATAAATGTTAAAATATTCACCATTTGCGTTGCGTGATAGAACAAACAATTTGGCACACGAGGACGATGCAGCTAGCCAGCTTAGGTAAACAACAGATATAAATAGTCTGAAACAATGACTTTATTTATAATAAGTGCGGGCAATTCAACAATTAAAACAATTTTCCACAACGCGTCCCCAAAATATTATAATTGTTGTATGTTGTATTTTAGATAATGGCTTTAACGAGTATTTCAAGCATCTTGCAATTTAATATAATGCTTTGGATAATGTGTTATCCACAGAATGTCTATTTTCTCATAAATAGATTCATACGTTTAACAGTCACCTGATACCAGGTGCTTCAAAAATTATTTCTTTTATGAATATATGTTACGACTTGGGTTACGTTGGTACAATGGCGTATGTGTCTGTAATATGTCCTTTTGAGTGCCGTGCTCTTCTTCTTCAGCCTTTTAGCCTACTAAACATCACGAGAAAATAATTAACCATTGAAATCGATTTCATACATTTACGACTTTCAATTAAGAGTTCTCATTTCCGGAAATTTATTTTTTCTCTGAAACATCGAATGATCAATTTCCTGACAAAGTTCGTTGACATAAGTTTAACATAAGACATAAATGGGCGGTTTTTTTTCGGAAGAAAAAAACAAACGAAACTTGAAATCGCCATTACGTCAGTCATGTTATCGGTGAAATTTGAGAGAGAACAAGTTGCTACAGGGAACGCCACAAACATAAGACAGTGCCTCCCCACACATACATTCAGGAAATTACAATCCGTAAATCATAAGGCACCTATTGAGGAGGTTCAAGGGTACATACGTAAGGGAACAGAGGCGTAAGGAATGGCCTGGCCGATCATAAAGAATAAATAGGCGAATCAAAGAGGACAAACAGTGAAGGGGGGACATTAATGGCTGGAAAATATCACAGGACAAGTCAAGACAGCTAGCAAAAATAGGCCGAAACTGGGCAGAATGTAAAATGAACACTAAACAAAGTGAAAGAATTGTACAGGGAAAATGGAAATATAACCAACATTTAAAACACAAAAAGACATTATAACCATACAGCGAATTACAGTCTTGGAACTGTCAGTAAACATACTAAGGCCATTACATAATCAGAGTATCCATTTGTGCTCTGTGACAATGGGCGGCGCCCACAATCGTTGTTCCATTCGGGTATACTGCACCAGTGACTTATAATTAAAATGCGTGTTGTTATTGTCAGTCATTCTTCGGCACCACATACCAATCTACCAGCATTTTAAAAATATTTTTTATAACGATCCAATGTTAACACAGGTTTCAACAATTATAGTACATGCTTGCATAAGAAACAATATTGCGCTAATTGGCCAAAGGTTATAATTAATCATTTTATTTTTATTTCATTTTTCGAAATAAACTACGAAAGGCATAATATCTTGTTTACAAAATACGTCATATTTTCACGATTTTCATAAATTGCCGATGT
Organism: Mactromeris polynyma; assembly: GCA_032209605.1. Taxonomy (NCBI): domain Eukaryota; kingdom Metazoa; phylum Mollusca; class Bivalvia; order Venerida; family Mactridae; genus Mactromeris; species Mactromeris polynyma. The sequence goes on along the minus strand of JASFXZ010000021.1, from coordinate 7,837,991 downwards.
GATTTCGTGACTCTCCATATGCGATATAAGTATTCATCTAACACAAGTAATCATAGTTGAAATTGTCATCACATGGTGAAACGTCTTCGATTTATGTGAATCAGGAACATCGGCATACAACGAGTGTAAACAAAAACGCGAGAGACTAGGTTAAAACGAACCGGTCCAAACGATAAGAAACAACTGCTTTCTTATATTGATATTAAATATTCAGAAATTTGATGCGATAAAATATTAATAACATTAATAATAATATTTTGTTCAGTTATGGAGTATATGATACATAAAAACTTCGAAACCTCGAACAGTTTTGGCTCGAACACAATAGATACCTCGAACAATTTCTTAGGTCTCGGCGAAACCCCATCTTATTTCATATAATCAAACAGTAGATCACTCGAACGAAGATAGGTCGAACACTCGAACAGTGTTTGTGGTCCCTAGATACCATCTCAGTCATTGTTCACCATAGATAGGTCGAACAATACAATAATTCACACCTTTCATGGACAGAGCGATTTTTGTTTGTTTGTTGACAGGTAAGACTGGTGACACGTGTTATTCGCACGTAGTGATAATTACTTGATGGTTGTATTATATACAATACCGTGTAAATGCACTTATGTGACAAACAAATCACTTAATGGATCTATTAAATAGTTAATGAAGTCAAAACGGGAAGTTTCAATTATTAATTGTCTATTGATTGCTGAATGAATAAAATTCAGAAACAACAAACTATCGTTTTTTGTTACCAAGTAAATTGAAATAAATGAAAATAAAGATTAAAAAAATATATGATGTGCTTCTTACGAAACATTTAACTTTCGAATGTGAGAGTTTGTTTGTTCGAGTTTATTCAAGTTTACATTATGCTAATATTGTATGCCTGCCACGAACAACAACTGTGTTAGTACTTTTTGTCTTAAAATAGAACATCGTAATTGCTAACTATCGTGTCTGTAGCGTATATTAGCACTAGTCATGTGTGTAAGAATAAACGAATCATTTATTTAAATATGTTTTAGTTTTCTTTCATTTCTTTTTTAATTATTATTTTTATGAATAATGATGTGACCATTGATCGACGTGCATGCAGTATGAACACACTAACAACACACAAATCCCATCCGTTCATCATGCTTAGTACACTTGCACCGGTGAAAGTCAGTTCGTACATATACGCGTATACCGTAGATGCCTCGAACAGGTAGATGGCTCGAACTAATTGCTCGGTCCGACGGCAGCTCGAGGTTTCGAAGTTTTTCTGTAATTACAACATGTGCGATATATCGGGCCATATTGGCCCTCTTGTTTCGTTGTTATCATCAACTCATTATATGTCTGTGAGTCGAGCGCCCTAGACGTCCCTAAATGGATATATTTTGCCTAATACATCAGATTAAAGGGTCTTGGCGACAGATTGATCGAGCAAACCTGATACCTAATGATACTATATCTAATATAAATAAAATTGCCGCACAACACAGATTTATCGTAATGTAACTTCATTGTGGTCCGTCGGGCCATTCCTTGTGCCTCTGTTCCTTAACATGTGTACCCTTTGACCTCCTTAAGTGCCTTATGTTTTGTTGGTTGTTGTTTTCCCGGGGGTCTGTGTGGAGAGGCACTGTCTTGTGTATGTGGCGTTCCCTGTAGTTACGTATTCTTTCTCTTTTAGACATAGTATCGTTAGGTAACGCCATATGTTATACGGTGTTAGTCTCATGTGTTAAACGGTAAGACAAACAATCATGCGTTCAGTCGGTGTCGCCTTCATGGCATGCTATACTAAACCATCATACGTAAAGAAAGAAGTACCATTGATCATCTGTCATCTCTCACAAATATTGTTGAAACTAGGAAAAAACTTAAGTTGTCGACTTTTTGTGCATTCATTGATTTTAAAAAGGCGTATGATTTTATTGACCGTACTATTTTATGGAATAAACTGACTAGTTCTAAAGTTGGATTAGAAGGAAAAATCATTGTGGCTCTGAAATCACTGTATAACAATACATCATCTTGTGTTAGAATTAATGGATACTATACTGACAGTTTTGATGTTCATTGTGGCTTGAGACAGGGGTGTTCTTTGTCTCCTTTGTTATTTAATCTGTTTGTCAATGATTTAGCTGTTACAATTAAGGCCACAGGTAAAGGGATATCTATTGGAGAGGAAAATAATATGTATTCTGCTTTATGCAGATGATATTGTATTGTTATCTGTAAATGAAGAAGATTTACAGTTCATGTTGAATATGTTAAATAATTGGTGCATGACAAACAACATGGTTGTTAATCCGTCTAAGAGTAATATTGTTTATTTTAGACCATGTTCTGTCAGCAGAACTCCTGTTAGTTTCAAGTGTGGTGACCATAGTCTAGAAATTGTTGGCAAGTACACCTACCTTGGGCTTTTGTTGAGTGAACATTTGGACTATACCATTACTGCCAAATGTGTAGCTCAGAGTGCCAGTAGAGCACTGGGTCTGTTAATTGCCAAGTGTAAATCAATCGGTGGTATGCCATATGAAGTGTTTTGTAAACTTTATGATAGTACCATTTGGCCGGTTATATCATATGGTGCAGCAATCTGGGGCACAAAGTCGTATTCCTGCATAAACACTGTTGAATGTAGAGCAATGCGTTTCTATTTGGGGACTGGTCGTTATACACCAAACAATGGTCTTTATGGTGAGTTTGCTTGGAAACCGCCTCACGTGAAACAATGGAGGTCTGTTGCACAACTATGGCATAGAATTAGTAGGATGAGTCATGATAGAGTCAGCTACAAAGTGTTTAATTTTTGTGATTCTAAAGGTAAAGCTCGTTGCAAGAACTGGCAATTTAATTTTAGGAACCATATGAACAAACTTGGAATGTCAATGCTACTTAATAGTTGTAGTAATTCTTCTTCTAAATATTTTTGTGAAAAAGTTTTATCATGTTCCGTTCAACAATTTATCTCAATATGGAAAGACAATTTTAATAAGGATGTTGGGCGGTCAGGAAATGGGCGTAATAAACTTAGGACATATAAATTGTTTAAACAAACGTATGGGATAGAGAAATATGTCAAATGCCAAATACCTATGAAACATAGATCTGCCTTAGCCAAGTTTAGATGTGGGGTGGCCCCGCTGAGACTATAGACTGGAAGATATGAAAATATTCCTGAGAACCAACGTTTATGTCCAATCTGTAAAGTTGACATTGAAAATGAAATACATGTTCTGTTTCACTGTAATGCCTACCAAAGGTTTAGAGATGCTCTTACACTTAAAGCATGTGAAGTGAATAGTAATTACCTAAACCTCTCTGACGAAGATAAGTTAATATTTGTACTGTCTAATGAAAATATGATTAGAGTTAGTGCCAAGACCTGTTTTAAGATTTTAAAGAACAGAATCGACTTATTGTACACATGATAATCCCTCTGTTCTATTTTTATTATTTTTATTTTTGTTATGCAATTATTTTACAGTGTATAAGACATGACATCATAGCTAGCTCTTACATACATGGAATAGCAAAAACTTATGAAGACAGAAGATTTAACATTTTCTATAACAATTGCAATAATTATGCTTATATTTGTATAGCTACCTTTGTAAGTTTTTAAGTTTTTGCTCTTCCACTTTCTCCTTCAATTAAAGTTAATTGCATTTGTCACATTTTGTATACAAATCGAAATTGATTTTGTGTGTTTTAATTACATATATGATACTTCATAATATTTTATCAATGTTGAAGTACAAACAACATTGCATTGTAGATATTCTGTGATATTGTGTTAATTAGTCAGTGTCTAGTAAGTAAGCCAAGTGTGGCTGAGCACAAAATATTTTTATGTTTTTTACTTTGTAAAATGTACTGTAATATTTTATGTTTGACACTATAATAAACTATATATACGTATCCCGTTTCTGGTAAAATTGTTTGTTTAAATAAAACATGTTTCATGGCAACATAAAGTTGTAATATTATAGTTGTATGATATTAATCAATGGTATAGTATAAACTAAAGGCAATAAGGAGCAAAAGAAATTCGTATAATAAATAATCTCACGTCTAAGACAAAAATGTTGACTTGGAATGATAATATTGTAATAGCAAACAAAACACATATTGTTGACAGTTTTATCTCAATGAAGTAAAATATTTATAACTCGTATATTGAAAATAGTTTACCATTTATTTGATTTAATGTATAATAAAGTGAAAAGTTAATATCAAAATAGTTTTTATTAATAAATAATAATTGCCATCAATTGCATTGTCATTGCAAACCTCGAAACAATGTATAATATAGTTTTTTTTACGATTTACTACTTCACTATTTTTTATAGTGTAATCAGGTACGTTAGTGTACATTCATTCCAGCATAAACCACATGTTGTCCGCTCTCTAAGTCAAAGAGTTTTCATTCGATCTTTACCAAACTTGGTGGAAATGTTTGTGGGTATACTATCTCGGCCAAGTTCGTTAACCAGTAACATCACCCCAGACACTTCGGAATTATGGCCCTTGAATTATCCAAAATTGGCCAATTTAGCCTTGTCCGCTCTCTAAGTCAAGGAGTTTTCATCCGATCTTTACCAAACTAGGTGAAAATGTTTGTGGGCATAATATCTCGGTCAAGTTTGATAACCAGCTATATCACTCAAGTCACCTGGGAGTTATCACCCTTTGATTTGAAATTACCTAAAATTTGTCTTGTTTTAAATCTGAGCTCAGACTTATGACGGGCGTATTTTGTAACAGTTTGCCACTCTTGTTGATGTATGTTTTGGTTTTTGGTTGGGTATTACTGTTCGGACCTTACATGAACATCACAGATACTAAAAAGATACTAATGGCATTAAATCAAATAGAAGCTCCAAGACCAGGCGGTCATTTATTTGGCGTTTCAGATTTAATTTCTTAGCAAATGATTTGAGGGTCACGCAATAATTGTACTGAATAATTAAAATTAGTATCACGCAAGATGTTTATCTTTTTCAATTGGGTGGTTGTAATATCCACGTTTTCAAACATATTGAGTTAGTGTTGGCATTGATGGTAAGGGATCCTTCAAGTCTCATTCCGTTACAATTTAAAGAATATTTTCTTTCTTTTTAATACGACGAAATATGTACAAACTTACAATACAAATTATACAGTCCTATCATTAAGTCGTCATATCCTGCTGTACTTATAGTTAGTTTAGAGATAATTTCAATAAGATTGTGCTGTCAATTCTATACACTTGTCTATTACATGCACTTTGTTATCTTGTCATTAACTGTTTATTACATGACAAGTGATCCAGTAGTTAGTGCGCTGGACTTGTAACCCGGCGATCCAGGTTCGATTCCCTTCCATGAAAATTTGACAAAAATGTCGATTTTCCTCCACATGTGGAGCAGTTGCCGGCTCCTTGTGGAAGGGTAAGTTAGTACTGGTAAGAATTCAGTCCAGGAAAAACTGGTTAGGTGAACCGGCCGCCGTATATAACTGAAATATCGTTGAGAAACAGCGTTAAACCCGATGAAACAAACATGACAATCTAGATAAATAAATAACTACAAATATGGGTTTACAACTGAAATTAGTTCGAGAGTTATTATCTATGTCTTTACTGTATATATTTAGTTAAATTATCTATGTTTTTAATGTTTTAATTGCTTTAATAAAAGCCCATTCACTACACAATCTGATGTTTGTTCTTTATTCTGTTTTACAAGCTACGCAAACTATATTTTGTATTATAACCACTCGAATGTCATGAATATGTTTGAACTAAAAAAAACTAAACGATAATGACGACTCTGTATAGTATTCTTGCATCATTTAACCCTGAATTGACTGCTCTATGTATGATCAGGAAGGAATTTATTAAATGTTCAAAATGATTGTCTTGTGATGTATATTTACATGGGTAATAACACACAATATCCAATAGACATGCTTACATAGAAACCAATGATTAAATCAGACATACGCTGATATGATATTCTTTTGATAGACATTAAACATTTATTCTGAAGGTTCTTGTAATATGCATTCACTGAAACCTGGCATATTGTTCGTTTCTCTCAGGGGATACATACCAATTAATTTGTTTGATATGTTATGTCAAACCAATGTCACTGAAAAAGACCCAATTTTGTGAATATGTCCTTTCAAGCGTTACCTTTTCTCTCTAACTGTATATTTAATTATTTCAGTGCGATTTTTATGCATTTTATTTACATCAAAATAATCCATTGAAAACGTACAAATAAGCCCGTATTAGGTCAATGGATGGTGTCTGTTTGCATTTTTGCAATAGTGCTAGTGCCTTTAATTATTGAGTTTTCTCAAGCTTTATCGAGACTCGTTGTAACTTTTCACGGTTAAATCACATGGTAAAAACACTCAAGATTGTCGAAATTTTGCATTTCCTGATAATTTATATGCAGAACTAAAAAGTCAACCTCTTCATTATACCTAGTGTTCAAAGTTGCTCCAGGCATTATTGAAACGATTAAGTGCCTAACTGTGATTTGTAGTGCTTGATATCAAATCTTTTAAATTAATCTTATCATAGTTTTCAACGGGTTTTGCGCCTATTATCATTTTTTTTTCAGAAATGGCGGCCAGTGGACCTAAGTAATTTTCCTAATTATCAACCAGTACTAGCTTGCTCTTCCGCAAGAAATTGACAACTTCTACTCATGCGGAGGACATGACCGTAGCCAATGTCATGGAAGAACATAACCAACCCAACCCTGGAATCGAAACTGGATATGCCGGATGACAGTCTGGCGCTCTACCAACTGAGCTTACAGTGCGGGCTTGATAATCATGCACATTGAAAATTCATTGTTTATTTCTCGGCGTTGTTGAAATGGTAATGCGGATTCAGTCCATTGTCAGAACTAGGATGTGGTGGGAAACTTCAAGTTTTGTGTTAGTGTATGAAATGCATATTTACGATTAAGAGATGAGCGTGCTCGGCTTATGACGAAATTAATGAATAAATTACCATATAACTAATCACAACTCAAGTAAAGTGCATAGTTTAACATGTAAGCTAACATAACATCTGATCAACTTCGCTTTTATGACCGATATCTTAATTGAATAACTGATAATCTCTAGATTTCTTCCGAAATATTTTTCATTGATGGATGCGTAAAAAAAAGACACGGAGTATGTGGCAGATTTCCTAAACAGTATTTCAATTTGTTGGGAGATTGAAGTGGATAAAAACAGTGAATGGTCGTTGAGTCACAGTTAAAAAATTAAAAGTAAATATTTGCTCAATATTTTATTATTGCTATCACATACGTTTTTCATCTTAAGTTTATACTTGTACAATTTGTTATTTGTATTTCAGGATCGTCGGCCAATATGAACGTACCATGCTTCATAATAAAGTGAATATAAAATCCAGGTGATTACCCTAAAGCAAATATCAGAAGATACACTTGGGAAGTTAAACAATGTTTAAGTTAATCTACTTACAATCTTCATTTAGGATAGTAACAAGAGAATCATCTAGCTCTTAAACAAACGGTGCACACATGCCTTCAGCGATCTGTGTTTTGTCTACAGAGCAGCTGTCGATAAATGTAGCTTTACTGTGACACATGTCGCTTTGCTAGTTTGTACTATGCTGAGTTCTCTTGTGTCACAATTTTACTTCGGGGGAAGCTATTTTTCCAATACGATACTAAATCAACACGATTTTCACAAACGCTTGTCAAATAGCCTCTCAATTTTCTTAGGAAACGTACTCTCTTAATAAAGCTCTTTCCAGTATCGTTAATAGGCACAGGGGACAAAAGTTCATGGTCAGGCAAAAAAAGTCAATGAAATTTCAGCGCTGTGTTCATCATAGTTCTGTGGCATGAATACTGAAGCCGCGTAATTAATCAAATCTGAGTTCCGTGAAAATATAATGATACTAGTCGCAACTCGAAAGTGGACAAGAAGCCAGTAATGAAGGAGGCTCATTAAAAGATTTAATGCGAGGTGCAATGAGGAAATTGAGTGTCACGCGGTAATAAATACAATTGGCGTTCAATTTGTCCAAGGAATAGAGAATGTTTACTAGATGAATTATGTGAATGCCATTTTAGTTTGCTTTCTGTACTCTTATGCGACCAATATAGGAAGAAATGTTATATCCAATTAAACGTTAATACATAAGGCTGACGCGTATTTAGTTCACACGGATGTTCAATTTTTTATAACACTGAAGTAATCTTGTAAAATACTAAATATCGACTTAGCTAAACGGCGAGGTACTATCCATGGTGTTATATCGTATAACAACATGGAAAAGTACGACTGACTTTATGAGTGATAATAATCACAGTAATTTACGAAACGTATAACTAGTTGATAGTGTGTTGTTTGAACTACAGTAGCTGTGTTATTATCACCTTTAAGATGTAAATAAATACAAGGCTATATTAATTTAATAATGAACTGAACAATCAGGAAGTGAGTAAAGACGAGATGTTGGGCGATATCTCACGAGCCGTTTCACTCACTCATATTAATTAAACGATGTGCTTATAGAAATAAAGACCAGAACTATGTTATATTTCAATTATGGGCTTATGATTTGGTTGTTGCCCATAAATTAATCGTTCCTAGGTAATGTTGTAAATTTGTTTCGTTCTGTCATTTGGTTTTAATTTGTCTTTATGATAAATTCCCTTTCCCTGTCACTAGTATTTAAGATTGTGTCTAATTAATGACATACATTTTCTTATTGCCTTTACATTACATTATTTATTTATGATTGTGTGGTTCTTTCTATTACGGATGTCAATAGTTTAGTTACTGAGAGCAAGGTCAGTATGTGATGCTGCATGTTTATTCGTACTGGGTTATATAATGTATATGCTATTGTATGTGTACTTGTTAATGTATTTAAATTATTAGTAACTGTCTACTTAAAGATAGATAAAGATGTTACATGGAACGCCACATGGATTAGACAGTGCCTCCCCACACTGAACCCGAAAGAAAATATACAAAACATTAGGGACTGGGGAAGGTGTACGGGTAAACATGTATAGGAACTTGGGTGCAAGGAATGGTCTTGAAGACCATCAAATACTACTAAGGAGTATTTCAAAGCCTTTACAAACCGATAATTTAAAGTTACAATTTCGAATTGTATTCATTATAGTTCTCAAGTTCCAATCCTGTTTCTTGTGTTTTAGATAAATAGTTAGTTCCCCTTTTCCATTGTGCAATTACTTGGCCTGATATAATATTCGTGTTCTTTTCCCCCTTTCTGTCCTTTGTCAACATGCTTTACATCCCTTCTTTCATCCCTTGCTGTCCTCTCCAAGTCTCAAATATTGTTTTGATACTCAGCCGGACAATTGTCTGACTTCCACGCTCCCCGTTCCTATTGATGTTTGTCCTTACACCTCTTCAACTCCTAATGTTTCATCTACTGACGTTCCCTGTGATCTGTATCGTGAATTGCTGCCTTGTGAATGTGACAATACCCGTCACAACTTAATCCTTCCTCTATAGCATTTAAATACAATATCATTTTCCTTGAACATTCCGATAGCAGAATGGCAGAACCAAACAAAATCAAACAACAGGAAGGATTGTATCTAATTTGTAAATAGTCATTAATTATTTGTTATAAGGACGAGAGTATCTGTGTCAAACTTTCATGAACGTCATATATTCCTGGAATATTTAATCAAAATATAAATGACCGTGTTACGTTTTCTTATGTACGAGTGTTATACAATTTACAACGACATTATATTTGACTTATGTTTTCTTTACATGTGTAATATTTGATCCATTATAACGATCCCATTCAAGAGGTGAGTGTTTTTTCGCTGGATGTTGCCTGAACGACGCCGAGGATAGAGTGGTATAACAGCGAAGAACTATTAATCTCAAACATGTATTTCCTGCTTGTCCTCGTAAACAGTCAAACAGTTTTGTTACACCTAGACGTGGAGGTTTCTATTTCGAGTTTCCAACGATTTATGTTCAATCTTTATTTTCTTTCCCTGAATGAGGTTCCTGGATGTATGCACGTGAAGTTTTTTTAAATAGTTGGAAAATTGTTTTTCTTCATACGGTATCAATTTGAACCATCTTAAAATGGGAGGCCGATACTTGATTCGTTCGTACATATTCTATTATGTAAATTCAACCATTCAGCCAGAACATAAACGGCTAGATATGCAAAATAGCTCACCGGCACTAATTACAAACCATATACGCCATCGCACTTAGCCATCAAATAAGATAGGGCAATATTATAACTGACAGTATCATTGATTTCTATAATGCCTTGAATTAAGTGTTGCTAAAGCCGTATTGCAATCAAAGCAACAATCAACCAAGATGTTCCACCTCGATTAGACAAGTCATAGAGCTTAAAATATAGTTTATGACCGGAGATCGAAGCAAATTACTTTTATTTACAGTAAATACTGTCATTTTCAAGACATGGCAGCGACAAAGTGTTAAGACTGATTGAGTTAATGACGATAGTGACTTGATGGTGATGATAATGGGAAATAATTGTCTGTCATAAACAGTATAAAATTGATATATATATAGGACTGGCAGTGAATGCCGCATACAAAGCTCGCATCCACTTGGAAGCTACCAAAACAGTCAATAGCATTTCAGCAGTGATTAAGATTCGAATTTTGAAAACTTATACTCATTCTCCGGCCCTCTACGTAGCAGTAACCAAAAACGTTAAAGCCGAATTTTTCACACACACACACAAATATATTCTTCACTGAATAGTATGAATAACTTCGTGTATTGTTCGTAATTATTATACAGATATTAACTTTTTAGGTAAAATGAATATTCTACAAAAGACTAACTAGAATTGATATGTTAATGGAACGTCGCGACAGCCCTTCTACCAAATTGCACGATCTACACATTCCACATTTAGCGCTTGTATAAAATTATGCTAATGAACTTTATAAAATCACGGATTTAAATGCCGACCGTCCAAAAATATCACCATGAAAGCAATGTTTTCTAATAAATGTTTATGATCACGCTCATTTGGAATAAAAAATTAGCAGTTTATACGCATTGGGAAATCTACTGAGCAAACGTTAGTCTGTTTTGTGATACACAAATACATGATAACAGCAAATAATGAGAACAAAAACATACGATTAAAGATCATATTTCTACAAAAAAATGGGTGAATTACTAGGGAAAGAAGACGTTAATTAAAATTTATTGTCAAACGGCGCCTGAATTCTGTTTGCAAGATTTTAGTTCTATACAAAAAAAGAATACATCTCTATCCGATTGCATCGTAAATAAGTCTGCAATAGCGTACTGGTTGTTATTATCAATTGCTTTCCCAAGAACCAAAATACATACTTTGATGTCTGACTTTCTGATACAATAGTAATAATGGCGATCAACAAGTTATGATTCGTTAACACTAAAGATATCATACCAATGTATAAAAGCTTACGGGCTTTGAAAACTCAACAGTGGGGTAAGTTGGTTTTTCACCACAAAAGCAAAACAATTACTTGTATTGTAGGTCAACATAATGTCATCATGTAACACTAACATATTTAAGATCGGATGAGTTTTAAAAACAGATTACGCCATAAAAAGCATCGCTCCAGAAAACGAAATTCACACTTGAACCATTGGTAATGATAGCGTCGTTGCATGTATCCAACTTATGCGTGCGCGATTAGTTCAATGATAAAAAACCCATCGGGCATTATTCAGCTTCTGTACATATTCGAGCTAAACAATCCATTAATGTGCTTATGAGTCTCTAAACGAAAATAAATAAGGCAATTGCATTGGTCGATTTAAAAGTCCTTGTTGTGTCGTTTGTTCAGCAACATCCGCAGACATTATTCATGCAGGATTAAAATCGGGCCGCACGTGGCCCAAGTATCAATCAAGTTCCTGCATAAAATGGAATTTAGCAACTGAACAATTATTGGACCATCACTAAACGACGGATTCAAACTCCCGATCCGCATGATATCTAGAACGTTCATGGCTTGCATGGAGTGGTGTAAGGTCCCCCAGGCCTACATCTGGACTTTACTGAGGTCTATGAGACAACGCTGTTGAAAAGTTAGGAAAGACCGGGTGAACATTGTCGTTTCTAAAACGTGAAACCTAAGGACTTGATTCTGTTTAAAGATGCTGGCTTGTCAGATATGTCGGATTTACACTTTGAACTTTATGTCGGTACGTTAATGGACTATTGAGGAATACATGTTAAAGCTGCTGTGATAGTTTTCATTTTTTAAGTTTGTGATATGTGTTACTGATGTAATAGTCTTTAATGGAATAGTCATTACTATGTTTTCATGGAATAAAGTAAACAATATACAGGCGTGTGTATGATCATGCTCTAATAACCAAATGTCTAGATGTGCAATTTCCGTCTCCGGGACACTGTTTTTATCATGCAACCCTTTCTCAAGTTAACGCTTTTATCCCCAATAACACGTAAGCCCTTTTAGTGTGCTCCCTCATCAACACATGTCGAGCTCATTATATTCATAACTTGCGACAGTCAATGTCATTGACCACATTTCAATGACATGTAAAAACAGCTTGATTGACAAGTATTTATTTTTGTTTGTTATTATTTTGCAGGTAAGGAAAATTGAGCCAATGTCTTACAGCGTTGTTATAATGGCTTATTCTGAGAGTAAACATACTTACAGACAGTGGCCTTGAGACATAGAGTACCTGCATTGTATTGTACTCTTGTAAGTTATAATGCGACATGCGTATTGCAAGGAGTGATTCAAGTATGTGGTGCATGGGATACATTTCGATAAGGAAGTTCTATTATATGCTTATTTGAACCCAATATGCTTGAACAATTCCGAAATAAATTTGATGAGTAAGGGTACATTGCCAAATCACAATTCGTCATCAATATAAAACTCTTTAAGGGTGAAACTGTATTTGGCTTTGTCTGGTGTATGTCGCGTTCCCTGTAACAACTTAAATCTCTCTTCGGATATAATAAATCATACTTCATATATTGGAGCGCGATGACCAACTGTTAAGGGGTCAACACCACCAAACATGCGGTCCGTTGCAGTGCAGGATCATATTCTCTCTTAATATATTTTCCTTCGTCAAAATCGCAAAGACTAGAAATAGGTATGTCGAACACAGTTTTTAAATTATATCAACGTAATTGTTAGGACATAGAATTCTCGTCTATGGGTCTGTAGCTTACCCGTTACACTTACTGATGAGAGCTAAGCAAAAGCTCAGGGTGAGCTATTGTGATTACTCACCATCTGTTCGTCCACACTCATCTTTAACTTCTGCTACTGCTTACCCAATCGGTCAACTTTGGTGCCCAGATGAGCGTTTCAGTGCTATCATGGCCCTCTTGTAAGGTGCCTTTTAAGTTATATAACGATTTCGATCATTATACTCATATGTACTCGCTCTTACAGAACGAATAAGTTGTGAAATATATACTTCGTAAGAGGTGGCCTAGAGCACATCACCGTCTCAATGATAATAATTCACTTCATTAAAATTAGTTTTTGTTATAGATTTTAAAAGTAACTCTATCATTGTTGATGGACAGTTTCAAGTCGAGAAAATTTGTTGAAACGTCTAAACTAATGACTTTACTTAAGTGAAGTTCTCTAGGGTAAATGGTAGTTAATATAGACGCAAAGAAAGGATTATCCATATTAAAGATCCGACCAAGATAACCTGATGCATCACTGAAAGAACGAAAAAATATCAAACAAATGCTGTCTACAAAATCCCTAAAGGGAGGCAATCTTTCGCTGACTAACTCGGAGCATTATTCTATGTGTATGAAGGATGTGTTTGAAGGATAATATCCTTGTCAAAACATTTTTAAGGTAAACTACGTAATTCTATGTTTTTGTCATCAATACCACAGGCGCTTGGATCCTATGTTCATACGAGACTTGTTTGCAAAGTGCATATACTGCACACATCTTTCCTTTCTCACTACTGTCAGGCTCAACTTTCATTTTAGCAACTTAAGTCAATTTTAGTAACGGACAAACGACCCAGCAGAAAAAAAAAAAGTAACTATTTCCAATCTGTTCATTGACATTTATGGTAAGATCCAGGGAGGTTAAATCGCAACTCAATAGTTGCATACTCGGCCGATAAAACAAATATTGTTTCCAGATAGCGGACATTCCATTAAATTTTCACACGGAAAATTATTTGTGTAATATATCGCTATTCCCTCAGTTCCATGGCAATCATGTAAAGGTGCCTAAAACATCCTAACCGAAACGTTCGGTTCAATGCATATGCAGTAGCACCTAGCAAAGTAAACAAACTTCACGTAATTATCGACGCCATGATGGACATACATTGCGCCAATAATTTACTACTAAGTAATGGCTCTCCCTAGGCCAGGTCTAATCTAATACATACTCCACATTATCGGATTTTCCTAAAAAAGCTATGCTGAGCATATTATTGAACCCAGGAACAATAGTACGTAATCTATTTAATGAGTAGATTACTTTATTTTTGGTATCTCATGAACTATTGACCTGACTTTATTTTTACTAGACTCAATTAGCACGCACATTGGCTATAAATAGAGAGGATAAAGGAATTCCATTCATTCGTTTTTTGTCGTGAACTATTGACCGATGTCAACATGTTCGTGACTGCAGTATGGTAAAATGAAAATCATTAAGGATCAAATTGCATGTGAGGTTTGTCTAAAAAAGTCAAATTTGTCATGAAGTATAAATCATACGGTATTATAATCAAAATCAGTTTACAAAAAATATTCGTAGAAAAATAGTTGAACATTGTTTTGTATATTGATTGTCACCGGGATCTAGTATGATCAATAATTGCTTTTTAAAAACATGTCCTTTGTACATAGTAAAAATGTATACTAATTTCATAGCAGAACAAACAAACACATGCATCCTAAAATAGGAAACTATTGTTAATGCATTGGTTTGGGTCTTAAGCCTAAAGTAGATATTGGATACATTGAAAAATAGTTACACATTGCGTTCTAACGATCACATTTAATGAGTACGAAACAAAATGATGGTATCAATGAACCTGTTATAATAAAGAGTATTGACACATACATGTTTTGTTTTCAACATAGATAATAAGATAACAAACAAGAAAAAGTCAATGCCCGATATCTTAAATAAACTCATTTCTCTAATAGAAAACATGGAATAAATAAAGCCTAAGCCAGATTTCGTATTGCCATTTCCTAAGCCTTTTCATCAGGATGCCGAACGAATGACACCACAAAAGGGACATAACAATACTTTTTTTCTTCGACTGAAATCAAACGTTGAATACATGCATAATTTCCCGAAGGAAGGGTATTATATCATCGCTTTATGTCATAACGATGTGTGAAGAGCCAAGAACAATTGCCAAGATCTTCTTACTTTTAATATATCTAGTATCAGATGTGTAGTCCTAAGCATATTTTGTTTTATTTTTTTTAAAACTAGGAACTATTTGTTGTGTTTAGGAACTTAGATTTCAAGACATCTTACAAACAAACCTTTTTTTCTCTACAGTCACGTTGCAAATAAATAGCTCCTAACCTTGCAGGTTTAATTATGTGCAGTTTATTTGATATCACTCTAATGTTTTCTCAATTAGAAGTAATCATTTTAATGCATCGTAATTTTATGATTTTAATTACTCCATTTATATCGTTTTCAAAATAAAGTTACACGATATAATATTATTTGCTAAATACTGAAATGGCAGTGGGTCGTTGTTTAATGTTATGATCATATTGGATTTCTCAAAACCATTTAGTTTTGATAGTGTATGTAGCACAAATGGTATGCTTCGATGCATGTATGCATATTTTGTTTAATTCATTAACCATGTTGTCCTATTCAGTACATGTTTTGTAAGTAAACATAACGCCTTTTGATATTGCGTTATTCTTCTCACATTGTAGTTTGTTCATTTTGGTTTCCGCCTGGCGTCCTATTGAATTTCTCATTTTTCATATATGAATATAACCAGCAGATACTGATCACGCATCTCATCTTATACCAACAACATATTACCGACAATACAATACAGATCAAGAAGCTTTATTTAACGTCGCATATGATCATCAAATAACATTAGCTATACAACTTTTGTGTGACCTACAATATATCTTGTACATTACAGACGCTAACATGGACTTATTTAAATCCCGTTACTACTCTTTATATGAGATGCCGAGGTCCTAACTAGGGAGCTACAGCTACCATTTTTCACGTCTTTGGTAAAACGTGGTCAGGGATCGAACCTACTATCTATCGCACTCTAAGCACTCTACCAATTTAGCTTATGTTGCGGTATACTATGCGCATACACGCTTACAAAATATTGCATTTCCTGAACAACTTTTATAACGCAACACTGATTTATGCTGTTATCATAACATATTTAAATAATAATAATAATTAACTTTATTTATTGAAGGTAACTCATTAAGCCAATGCATATAAAACATACATACATAAACTTATCTAACAAGATGCCTTCATACATAACACAATAAATGAACACGTAAAGAATAAGCATTACTATAATGCTAAATCAATAATAACAACTCATTTTCAAAATTTGAAGTAACACTATGTATGAAAGAGATATTAGATAATTACAGGGAGCGCCGCATGCACAAAACAATGCCACCCCACACATACCCCAGTGAAATATATTAGGCACCGAAGAGGTGCTAGGGTACACATTGGAAATAGCTGTGCAAGTAATGGTATGTACGACCACCAAGAACACCTAAGGAGAATTTAGGGGGTGAAAAGGGGGAACTCATTATTGGATGGTATATATCACTGAACAAGTCAAGATAATCAGTGATAATAGGACGAAATGGAAAATAAAATGCTTAATAATCATTTTAATTCAATAAAGTATAACAACGGTACCAATTGTACCTTAGTTCATAACGTCAATAGTTATAATCGGGTAGCCCAAAAGAAAAGACACATGCATAGAGAGAGCATTTATACAGAGACCGGCCTCCCAGTGCTCACTAGTACGTGCACCATTTGGCGTGAAGCTTGTTAACGTCACTGCCAGAGAACCGGTACCCTTTGAAGCTCAGCAGCTACCATGGCAGGGGTTGACCCAAGTTTAAAGACTTGAGGTGTTACATATTCAATTGATTAACTCGGCTGTCTGTCGGAAACTACATTTTGAAAGACGACCGCCGCGCGCCTCTTTTCTTCTTTTATAATTTGACACATTATGTCGTTTATTCTTAATTTTTTGAAAACACCGCTCTGTGTCATTCACACACATCGCATCTTATTTATTGTGTTGTCATTTGACGTATAACAATAAATATCTTTTAAAAAGATGTTCAGCGCAATTTGAAGCGAGCACATTTTTGCAAACTGAAGGTTAAGAGTTGCTGTACACCATATACAACTACCGTGATGTTACGACGGTTCGTCACTCGATTGCAACTCCGATACATGCGAAGGAGATTGCATAAAAATAACTCCGTAGTGCGCTTAGTCATACATATACAATATAGTATGTTTCAATGTAGTTCACCAGTACTTATTGTATTAGTCGTGAAATCACCAATTCATGTTAAATAATCCGATTTAAACAATATAAATGTCCGCGAATGTCTTTTTTATTATAACACCGGGTAATTAAATTTCCCGTTGGGTTGACTAACAACACTACTTACTAGATAAATCGTGAGATATACGTTAGATCTACTTTCAGACACAGTTTTTCAGGCAATACAACATTGTCATTTTTACAATAATATGAATAACGCCTCTATCGTGATCAAAATGTTTTCGTTGCAAACATAACATCATAGCAATAATTGTGTTCATTACTTTGCTTCGGCACACAATAGACAAGTTATTGTTTTTAGGTTCGGTAAACAAATATTTCGGCCATAACAAAATATTTACCAATCCGCGTCAATGCAAATAGCAAAGCCATGTTAAAAACTGTTAATGTCGATGACTAGAGTGTATAGAGTATGTATTGTGTGCCGATTTAGTTAGAATTAGCTCAATACATTGAAAACGCGCACATAAAACGAGTACATCGAATCAGTTTAAGGACGCAGTCAGTGGTCAAACATATTAATTGCAATATATTGGCCATGTAGTGTAATGGGGGCAGATGCAACTTTAGACATTATTCGTGTATAATAAAAGTTTATATAAAAATTAAAAGTGTAAAAAGATAAAGAGAGTAGCTGCGAATATTAGTGATCATAATGACGTATGAAATGGTAATATAGAGAGAATACGTAACTACAGGGAACGCCACGTACACAAGACAGTGCCTCCCCACGCAGACCTCCTGGAAAACAATAATCCACACAACATAAGGCACTTAAGGAGGTCAAAGGGTACACATGTTAAGGAACAGAGGCACAAGGAATGGCCCGGCAGACCACAAGGAATAACTAAGAGAATCTACTAACCGAAGTTGTGGATCGAATTTCAACTTAAGTTATCGATATATCCCTATAAAAAAAACAAACCACAGCCCCAAGTAGAACAAATAATCAGAAAGCGAACATCTCATGACTTGACCGTCGTAAGCGTATAACATTCGAGGTTGCAAATGCGAATATAATTTAAAAAATGTATGTTTATATCATAGGGTTTTGTGGAAAAGTCTTCTCGACTCGTGAATAGTTACAATACAGATGCATATATTTGAAACTTCACCATGTTCTTAAAGTGTGAGCTTTAATATAACCACCCTTGAACACAAATAAATGGAAACGCCTATCAGGAAATGTCGCATACATAGTACACAGCCATCCAAAAACACGAGAAGGTATGAAAGTATATACATACAGTGTAAAAGTGAATAAATACGTTCATAATTACACACAGTACATTAAAGTAATTGGACGTTTCATTAGAAAAAGGATAGTCCATTCCTTCTTTCTGTACTTTACCTTTCCCTTAATCTCCCTTACCAATTCATGTATCAGCAAGACGCACAATTCATTCCTCTCTATCGTTTAATGCTCAGTGTACAACTCCTTTTTCTCCGGACATCCATCCATTTGATAATGACGGCATGGAACATTATTAGTTATTAGAAAGCCGTGATACTGTCACAGCATTTAGATGGCCCTGTGTACGGAAGTCATCCATTAAACCAAGATATAATCAAGAACATTCAGACGTTTCTTAAGCGATCGTTTCAAAAATGATACTTTTATTAGACACTTGGGGTCAATAGTTTAGGTATCAGTACAAATAGTTGCCAAGGTTTATGTAAGGTTAGATTGGAATAAATGTTTGTGTTCTAACAATTTATGTCGTTTTTTTTCTACTAAGGCAATTACGTTAGCGCATGACGCCTTCATTAAAACAAATTTGTTGCGATTGGTTAATTGGTTATCATTATACATTGCAGAAGCATTTACAGGATGTATTCGATATCAAGATTGCAGCGCTGATTAAAGACTTATTTGTGGAGAATCATTTTACGTTTTCACCCATTCTCCTACCGAGAGATATTCTTGCAGACACGTAGTAACTGTGTTATTCCGAAGTGCATATGAAGGAATTCAATTTACGTATATTTATCGGGAATATATTTTGATGATCCATAAGCAACCAACAATACACCATGCTTCAGAGGATACATGCTATGTTGGAAGGCTGACATTTCTTGTTCGCGTTTCGGGATTTGATTTATCGAAATTCTCATGCAATGATATTCAGAAATAGATTTATTTACAAAACGACATAGCACAGAAGGAACTTAATGTCGACAACTCACGGAATAAGAATACATTTATAAATCCTCATGGGAAATCTGGGGTAATTCAGTATAGTGTTTTTCTATACAGCAAAATCATATAAAAGTAGGGAAACAAAACGCCTACATAAACAGTAACGACAGGATTAATTACAAGGGCACGACAGTCAACATGTTCGCAGTTACTTAGTAATACGTCGTTTTAGATTTTTTGATAGTGCAGAGATCCACGTAATCTTAAAAAGAATGTTCACATAAGCAACGACATTAGACCTCTTTGAATGGATTTTATTACATAAACGTTATAGTTGGAGTGCCTAATTGAAAACAGAACGCCCGTGTAATATTTCACAGCTATGAGTATTTCAGCATAATCAACATTTAATTGAAACAATCAACCTAGACTGTATGACTCTGCTTTATTATTTAAATGCTAACTTTTGGATTCCTTTTCGTCTGTTTGAGTCCTGACTCGATGATAAAGGAAATGGCGAAATAAATTAATATGTCAACTATAATCGTCATTGTAAGCGTTGATTATACCGCCACTTTCGATTATAGCATAAATAAATGACAAATCATTCCCAGAGACGACTATCAAAAATGAACGTAATTATTTCTTTACTTTTGAATTGAACACTGCATTAATCAATTGTGAAAATTATTTAAACTAAATTTGAGAATACTGTTATAATGTGCACGACGTTAGCTGACAAATAGTGGCACATACATGTCGTTATTGGCTGACCACTTTCCAATTTGGTTCACAACCTTTCTTAAGTAAGTAAAATATGCTATACTTAAACTAGTCCCAAGTCAGCAATACACCATTTGTAATTATTAATGTTACATTATATTCATTTTCAGTTTCTTTGAAATTCTAAGTTTAACAATCCTGCGTTTCGTGCAAAGAAAGACAATTCTGGTAAATCAGAATAAATGAATATTAAAATGGCTATATGTAACGGCAGATGCCATCGTAATAGCTTTGCCTTAAAACGTTTACAGTTTTATACATGTATATTTTCGTCATAAAATATTGCATATACTTATACGAGCTACACACATTAAACAGTAATCCTCGTAGAAGTATATTGTTGTTGCTTTTTGGTATAACAGTAAGGTCCCATTCTGCTACTCTCCTAAATTGTTTTCGGTAGTCAGTCGGACACTTCCTTTTAGCCTAATCTCATAGATGTTTGCCCATTACACCATTTTAACTCTTCGTCACGAGTAGAGGTTTGTACTAATGTTTTTCCTTATTTCTTTTTAACTCTTGAATGTGTTGCATAGATGTCTGCCCTTACGCCATCGCAACTCCTAGTTTCGAGAAAGTGTTCATATATATGATAGCGTTGTCCCCTTCTTAACTCGAGAGTTAGTTTACATTTTTGACCTAATATTTTCACATATCCTAGTATCGTGAAGGTGTTTGTATAAATGTTTGTCCTTAAACCTTCTCAACAGCTCGAATCGAGAATGTGCTTTATAGTTGTTTGCCCTTACTATTTCCCAACGATCGAGTGTTTGTTGAGCTGGCTCGTTGATGCGGCGTCCCCAAAATCAGACTTCGTTAGGAAAAGGCGAAGCAAAACACTTTCTGGTAATAAACAAACTATGCAAATAGTGTAAAGCCTAAAACTATCGTTATTCTCCTTGCTCAGAAACAAACGTATTTCATTTAAGACAACATGACACGCGCATTCTCAACAACATTAAGCGCAATGTGGATATTCTATGGTTATGTTGTCTAAATAATGGTCTCACAGTTTCTGATTAAACAGCTTTAATGTATAGATATATAGCAAAACCCAAAAGTTTGTATCGATAACGCAATTGACGAGTGTTTAATGTGTCCCTTGTGACATACAAACTTGACCTCTAATTTACGTTTGAACCTAACCATTTCATTTACACGACAATATTATATATCAAAGTCGAATCCGTTAGGTGGTTACCATTATGCAATTTTGGTGTAACATCTGAACGATAAATGTTATCATTATGATACAGTTAAAGTAGCCCCGGATACGTGTCTCTGTACTCCGACTTTTACATGCGTATTCGTAACAGAGCTACATACAAGCCTATAGTAAAAACCTGGGATTTTGCCGCATGATTTTAACGGCACTATTCTGGCGTCTTTTATGTCGACCGAACATACTTATGAGGGTACGGAAAAACTGAAGCAATCTTTCACGAGTAGAAGCAAACAAAACTCGAATTGCTAGCGCATATGGGTGCCTCACAATCACTTCGACAAGAAGACAGGAGTCAGAAGTTTATGACTGCAAAAATTGTTGCTAAGTCATCTGTCAATCAAATGTAACTCCGCTCACGGTGCGCCAGTAAACAATCTACCTTACAAACTGGATGTTGACATTCGCGCTTCCGCCAATTTCGCACGTCAAAGTAGCAATACAAGATGGAGTTTAACGTTGAAACAACTTTTTATCGAATTCGTGATTGATATCACTTTCACAATTGGCTCAAGGAGGAGCAAATAATAGCAATATCGACGGGATCTGGGTAGGGTAATAACTAAGTGCACACCGCCTCCATAGCAACTCTCCCATCTTCTTATTTAACAGGTGATCGATTCACTATTTTTTTTTTAACAAGTCGTATCCATGAAAATCTTGTGTTGAAAAGACGAATAAATCCAACGAAAAGCTACAATGTTCTGTCGTACAGTTTTTTATTGCATGCAAAGCATTTATATGTTCACGAAAATAAGAGTAAATGCAGTGGGAATACCGACGGTGTTCAACTTCTATATACTTTTGTGAATGGTTAAGCAGGACGTTGTACAGCTACAGTATAGAGATGTGACGTCCGTTGCTGGACTACAGTTAAAGGAAACGGTAAAATGCTGAAAGATATTGAACGACACGGGAATATAAGCGTGATCACTCACAATTATGCGACGTCAAATGACAATATCACCAGAGAATATCTTGAGAAATATTATCGTAGGAGTCAATAAGGTTTTGCTTAAGGCCGCCAATTAAGGTTTTGGGAATGTGAATAACAACGTTAATGTAGTGCCTTTCCTGGATTATCATTATATATACTGGAAGTCATTGAAACCGCGCCATGACATACACTTATTTTGTTTTTAGACTGCTTTACTCTGGGTTATCGACACTAAGCTAAATAATGTTCAGGGACTGACAACAAATGTATCATGAAAGAACAAGTGCAGTTGGGCCGAATTTTAGTAATGTTGGGTTCAACTTAAAGTTTACAAAACTCAGTTACGAGTGTGGCCGCTGAATCCTATATTGTAGGATGGCATCCCACTGGTGTATCAGTCGTTGTACACCCGCCGCCCAAGATCGCCCTATAAATGCTCATGGCGCTTATCAGGGCAGAACGTTGTTTTGACACAGGAATTCAGACGTTATTCTGGCTGAATGTGGCATAGCGTTGTCCTGCTGAAACAACTTAACGTCACGGTGATCACGAAGAAACGGTACAGTGCACGGTTCCAAGATTTTGTAAACATTACATCGAGCCAACAACCACAATCAGGGGTGATTTGTGGAGCCATGATATACCAGTCCACACCATCACACTGCCCCCACCGTGTATGATGTCTGACGATCCAGCATATATGTATAAAATAAGAACACATTAGTGAAAATAACACTTCCGCGTATCTTGCTTCCATCGTAGATGCCGACGACACCTCATCTCACGGTTACATGGAATGAAATTCCGGCATTTAACAGGCGTCGGCAAACGGTGGATCGACTTATGCGTTGCCGGTTACATCGCCTCGTTTCCTGTGCAGTCCGTGTTGCTGTTTGAAAGCGATCTCGGAGGTGTATAAGGAAAGCGGTCTTGTTGACCAGACGTCACTCTTTGGCGTCATGGATGTGCAAGATCAGCAACATAACCAATTTAATGGTGTCGTTTAACTAACCGCATGATAATGGAGTGAGTACTCTGCATGCTATGTGAAGCAGTGTGATAATACATCCCCAATATTACCATAGCGACGGCTTCATGATGTTGAGCGTCATTTCATTTAAACAGCCCATAACGTCAATAGTATAATATAGTGAAGTATTTTGCTGGCGTTTTGATAGTCTAGAACTAAGTTATGAAATGCTATCATATGTATTATAATATGGTTTATCATAAATATGATTGTCAGCAAGAAAACACGGTGGTTTTTCCACTTACCGTTCAATGCAGACTTTGGTAATTGTCTACACTTACTAATACATTGTCATTGTATATTTGAGTGGTTGTGCACTATATATTTGGACTTTCTTGGTCGACATCTTGATTCATCTTTAAAATGCAATGGCAAATACATGTATATTTTAGTCTACGACTATGCGCTTTTAAATGTACAAGTTCACATTATCTAGATTTTGTTCTCGATATAGGTCGACAGGGATGCATTAGATTATTCGCTTTACTGAGGTCAGTTCTCGGTAATTGTAATAGTCATTATGGAAACCAATTGATATTCTTTAAGACGCCAACATCAACAGCTCGTATAACGTATTTTTGACAAACGTGTACAATTAATTCACTTTTATCTGCGGTAAGCATTTAACAAGCTACCAAACACTTAAGTGCCTCGGTCTTCCATAGGCAGAAGAAAGCATAAACATTATAGTGACTTCTAGATAGATAAACACAAACGTCACAATGATCAGTAAAACTGTTTTCAGCTTCGTTTTATTTTATATTTTTCACAAATTTTATGGCTACGTGTATATCAAAGGCAAATTATGCGTTTTAGTCTTAGCAAAGTTCCAAATACCATTATCTTGATGGCGTACGAAAAAAATCCCCACACGCCATCTTACTGGCTGGGTATGTTTATGCGTGCTATTTCTTCATATTTAATTTTATTATTTGCTTAGCCATCATTTCGTCGTAATCTATTCAATCTTAGTGCCAACCTCCAAGTTACATCACGCTATCTACTTAGCAGAACAATCACAATATTTCTCCAATAACTCATATGTTTTACTCTACCGTAAAACATCACGGAAATGAAAATCTGAATACAAATTTCCTTCCTTTGATTACACGATAAAGTAATTGCCTACCTTAAATGAGGACTGATAGAGAACAACATTAAGCAGTGTTGTATGACGTTGTTGTTTGCGTAGACAACTACTGATTACATTGACAATATCTATAATGAAATACTACTGTGTGGAGACTTTAACGCACGTACTGGTACTGAAGACGATTTTCTAGAATCTAATAAATTTATACCTGAACTAAGAGAATTTGATGATATATTAGATGGAGATATTGGTGTACCACGTACGTCAGCAGACAACATCGTGAACAAAAATGGTCGTGATCTTCTCTTATTCTGTAAGACATTTGGTTGCTATATTCTAAATGGTCGTTATGGTCCGGGTTGCTTTACATTTATAAATCAAAATGGAAGAAGTGTAATTGATTACTTCATCGCTACCAGAGGCATTATCAGTATAACAAATTCTTGTCAAGTTTTATCATTGACTGAAAGCACACACCTCCCATTGGAATTATGCCTAGGAAACATGACATATATGCTTTATTCTTCGTCCAATAACAACAATCAGACGTCATTTTCTACATCCTATGTAATCAACAATGAAAATAGTAGCGCATATGTAAATTCATCGTCTGATAATTTATTAGCAGGTAGTTTAAATGATATATCTAAAATGATTGAAAATAAAACAACTTCTGTAGACATTATCATATGTGAAATAGAGAAAGTGATACTGAAACGCGCGGAGCAATTTAAGAAAATTAAATCCTGTAATAGAAATCATTCAAGGAAAGGTTGATTTGATAGCGAGTGTTAGCGAGCAAAACAAGCGTCGAAGTCAGCATTGAAACAGTTTAGAAGAAATCGCAGTGATAGTAATATGCAGCATTATCTACAGATTAAGCACAATTACAAAACAATTTGTAAATGTAAGCGTATACAGTATGATAAAAATCGAGTGAACAAATTAGAATCATCGGTGAATAATTCTAAATTAATTTGGCAAGAAGTCAAAACCATTCTTGAAAAACAAACGTCTAGTACCCCAAATATATCCTCGATGCTTAGTATGAACACTTTAGTAACGTTTTTGCCTGTGATAATCAGGATGATGGCGATCCAGTACATGATGATATGCATGCACCAATATTTGACGAAGCAGATTTTGATGAGATAGAACAATTAATTTTTAACTCTCCAATCACAGAGCAAGAAATATCTGACTCTATAAAAATATTGATGTTAATAAGTCTTCAGCGGGAGATATTTTACCACAACATATTTTGTATGGTTTAACTCAGTTATTTTCTATTTTGTGCAAGCTATTTAACAGAATATTTGTATCAGGCGAATTCCGAAGTTGTTGGACTGAGTGTATTGTTGTTCCCTTACACATAAAAGGAAATAGAAATGTACTTAACAATTATAGAGGTATATCATTATTGGATAGTGTTAGTAAAATATATATCTCAATATTAACAAAAAGACTGACTTTTTATGTAGATGCATATAACATTGTAACAGAATGTCAAGCAGGATTTAGATCCGGCTATTTCACCATAGATAATGCCTATTTTTTATATTCTATTTTAAGCAAGTATTTAAATACGAAAGGTAAACATATCTATGTCGCATTTATCGACGTCCAGAAGGCTTTCGATTCTGTTAACCGAAGTACATTGTTTGAAGTTTTGCAAAGGGATGGTATTAAAGGGAATTTGTTCAAAGCTATCAAATCCATCTAACGAAGTTAAGGGACATGTTACAACAAAGTTAGGAAATACAGATACTTTTCAATGTCCAATTGGACTACGTCAAGGGTGTAATCTAAGTCCAATATATTTTCACTGTTCATCAATGAACTATATGTATTGCTTTGTAATAATGACATTCGTGGTATTCAGCTTTTTCCTGATATTGTTGAGATATTTCTATTAATGTTTGCTGATGATATAGCACTTATAGCAGACACCATTGTTGGTTTACAAAGGCAATTAAATCTCTTAAGTACTTTCTGTAACACCTATAAACTTACTGTAAATATTAATATAACTAAAATTGTGTTCAAGAAAGGTGGTCGTTTAGCAGCCCGCGGGAGGTGGATGTCAGAAGCTATGTCAATCAAGGCAAAAACAGTGCTATGCATATACTGAATTATCTTAGTAAATTGTCTTGTTGTCCGTATAAAACTTTGTTCAAGGTGTTTGATGCGAAAGTTGGTTCAATACGATTATATGGTTCCGAATTGTAGGGTTTACAAAATATTAATATTCTTGAGAATGTACAAGTTTATGCATGTAAACGTTTTTTGAAAGTTAACAAATATTCATGTAATGATGCTATTTTAGGTATGTATATACTTATAAGCGCTGCATTAAATACTGGATGAGACTATAGTGTATGCCACGTAACCGTTATATACGTTTGTGTTGTGATATGCTTGTGCACCTTGATAATATCGGTCTTACAAACTGGATAACTTATGTAAAAAACAATTTGTTTGTAAACGGGTTCGGGTATATTTGGGAAAATCAGTATGTTGAAAACCCTGAGGCATTTTTGAAACAATATATTCAACGATTAACTGATCAGTACAAACAATCATGGGCTGCCAGATGCCTTGAAAACAGCAAATTGTATCACTATGCACATTTTAAAACTTATTATAAAATGGAACCATACATTCTATACATTGACATTAATGAATTTAGATATTGTTTAGCTTCATTTAGAAGTTCATCTCACTCCTTGATGTTTGAACAAGGTAGTAATTCTGGTGGTCCCAGAGAATTTAGAACATGTATATATTGTAAAGGTTGTGTTGAGGATGAATTTCACTTTGTTATATGATGTCCTCTATATGCTGAATTAAGATCACAATACATTCCTAAGCGTTACTTGAAACATCCTAGTGTTCAAGCATTTTACAACCTGATGTCATGTTCAAATAAATATGTTGTCCGTAATATTGCTATGTATATGTATCATGCTCTTAGATTAAGAGATGATTTTATGTCAATATTTGTTTGATTGAATATATTAACTTATAGGGTTATGTCTATGTCATTCTACAAATATGTTGTTTTTACGTTATAATGTCTCCAGTTTTGGAACCTTACATATGTATTGCATGTATTACAATGACCTTACTACGCTCTGTAATATATCTATTGCTATATTTCACAATAAATATTTTAATAACAAAAACACACGCCAGTTAGGTTCACTTATCATTCGGGTTTGCCTTTTGTCTCCATTTAGTGTGTAGGTGTTTGCGTGTATATATATTTAATGTCTCCTTGCGCTTGCGGGTAGCTGTGCTCTTTATGTGTGACTTCTCGACGCTCTCATTCTGTTTGACCTGTTGAATGAATTCTACTTGTGTTGTTGATTCAATTGTTATAGTCCAAATGTAGTATCGCATGTTCTATTATTAAATAGCCTTTTCCATCAATTTATCCCGCTTTCACTGTTTGTCCTATTTGATTCTCTTAGTTATCTCTTATGGTCGGCCAGGCCATTCCTTGCGCGCCTGTTCCGTTACGTATGTACCCTTTCACCTCCTCAAGTGCCTATGAATTGATGTTTTCCCGGAGGTCTGTGTAGGGAGGCACTGTCATATGTAAGTGGCGTTCCCTGTAGCACCGTATTCTCTCTTGTTTATTATTATAGTTAAAATACTTAATATCACACATACGTTTCGGTCTATGCAGATTTTTGTACATTGCACACTTTTATAATCATCGAATGGCATGTGTTTTTACAAACAAACATAATTTATTCACACTTGTAAAATCTAACATCGTTAACATATGGTATCGACATATGGACAAACTATTTCTATAGAATATAACATTTGTATTCGTCTTGTAACTGATGTTTTCTTTCACTGGAAACGAGGAATATTTTCAAAGGTCTTATCGTAATTAAATCGAAACGAGAAACCCTAAGAATGTGCTTTTAATAACTTTTAATGGTTTCTGTCTCCACGATCACTCCGATGATGAAGTCAGCGTTAATGATTTACCTAACATACCCTGATCAGTTTATTACAGATGAAACAATGCTTTTTAGTATCTTTATAACAGACACTATTAAGCGCTTAAATTTCTAGTTAAACTTAATCAAACTCGTATTTATTACACTCATGTAATTTCTTTCATCATGTTTACTTTAGTAAATGGTAACACAAATAGTAATTATTTGATACGCTGGTAGTGTGCCGCTGAAAAAGAAATCGTATATGTCATTTTTTTTGGGATACAATACTCATGTGACGATGTAGGCTTCTATCGAGTTCAAATTGCTATTCATTGTAACTACATGATAAGTTTAACGACCTCGTTTCATTTTACACGTACACTCACATACAAAGTCCTTCTTTCGGCTGTCTTGATGTCTTAATACCTACCTCTATCAGAAAAATTTCCGTTGTCAAGATCAGTTATTCAGAGTGCTAAATTATGCCAGTCTTGTCTTATAAGTTTGTCCAGCAATTCCTTCCAATTACTATACGCTGGTTCAATGGACTGATGTCACCATGTTTGGATGGGTAGCGTAAATGATTACAAAACAAGAACGGAAACTAATTATTTTATCCTTGATACTAATTACGTGTAGGAAAGCCTAAAGCATTGTAAACATGTTTTGTGGTATCGAGCAAAGAGGCCTGAAAACACATCCATTTATATACATGTAATCCATTACCAAGGCTGAAGGGACTCAAAACACAAACATATATATACATGTAATCCATTACCAAGGCTGAAGGGACTTAAAACACAAACATATATATACATGTAATCCATTACCAAGGCTGAAGGGACTCAAAACACAAACATATATGTACATGTAATCCATTACCAAGGCTGAAGGGACTCAAAACACAAACATATATGATGGGTGAAAATTCTTCACTATCTTGAGTATTGTGTGCTGATGGATGTGATTATATAACTCGTAGTACGGTTCAACACGTGACTCAATACATTTAATATAATGAAAACGACATACATTTTGTACTATGATAACAGTGTTTAAATATTATCGGCTGGAACATGGTTTTTCTTTAAAGTTTGATGTCGAATTATAAAGTAGATACAGCTGTACACCATCGGCCAATTGCATAAACAGCGTAAGACATTCTTATCAAGGGTTTCTATGAGCTTCTTACTATAGGTTATTCTCTAATTGCCAGTGGTTTCTTTGACTGCAAGGTAAAAACTCCGCTGCAGTTCTAAGCTTCGTTGAACATAATTCGTATCATAATATTGCCCTTTTTAGGATGCATTGACGGACGAAATAGAGGTATCAATAAGTTCACAATGATTGCACCCTTTTTATTCTCGTAAGGCAATTTGTACAGATTTATATCTCAGTTACCGGATGATAAGAATATGGTTGCAATGGGCAACTCCTTGACCTTAATTGTTGCGCATTAATGAATTGTTTTTGTTATATCTCTTTTTTTTGAGGCACTTTAGCGTCGTTTTGCTATGATCGTCAACTGGATGGTCTACTCGAAGTGCCGCCATATTCATCAGCTCTAACAATACTCGTAGTACATGTGAAGTCCTCTGATTGTATTACAAATTTGATGAGTATCATGACTGATTTGTCAGGGATATACGAATAGTCGCGTCATAATTTCTAATACGACAATATGGAAAACGTGCGGACCTGCCCGGCAGTAATCGAAGTGATGTTGGATCAAATGTACTTTAGAATTGGTTTCCAAATGTTACTAGCTAAAGGCTTACTTCTTTATCAATAGCAAGGTCGTATCTGAATGTCAATGTTGTTAGACATAGTGTATGGATTAATATGACTGGGTCGTATTTACTGTCACCTGTGCTCTCTAGACTTGCAAGTAGATGTTAATCTAATACACGAACAATCAACGCATTATCCTCAGACAAATAAATTACAAAAAGATACGCAGACATAATCTACACACCGGCATAATTGCAAAATTATACGTGTTTCTATAACAGACGTACCGGCATTACAAAGCTGTAAATTCATAATAATGAGTGGTGTCTATAAGAACATCAAACAGGACAGAAACAATTTTGGCTAACCTATCGTCTGTGAGCATGAACCGACGAAATTAGCCTTCGTCTATTTATGATTGAGTGGTTCGTTGTCCTCTACTTCGGGAAGATTTATCATTTTGTCTTTATGATCTTATATGTTTTCTTAATTTCATTATAAGTATTATCATGAGTTATGAGTCTAGAATTGTGAATTTTATTCATATAACACGCTGTCATCAGACACTATGCATGTCATCTAGACATGTTGTACGTTTTATATGTTCACATTACATTGTTAAAAGAGAAAGAATAAGTTGCTTTAGGGTTAACGCCACATACAAAAGACAGTGATTTGCTAACCTGGGACATCAAGTATATTAGTATTTATCATTTTAAAATTCAAGAAAGCATTATTTGGATTTGGTGTTTTAAAAGTATTACTATTGCAATACTAGAAACGCTATGCATTGGATGTGGTAGGTTTAAAAAGTTTGCAAAAAGTCAAGTAATACGATTTGTTTCAAAATGAGAATTTTAAGATGAACTATTCTTAAAATGCGATGAAAGTGTTAAATTAATCGTTTGATCGACATTGACGATGTTGGCTTTACATTGTAATTATGGTATCCCTGTATCAGTATTATCATTGAAATCCCCATATTTGCAACAGTATGTGTGGTAATGATATATATAACTTTATTTCCTCCACATACTCAGAGAGTATAATATATATGCAATGTCACACAGTACATGCACTATATAATAATTACAAACTATTAAACATAACAACCAACATGAATAAACACACACACAATATAATTACTTGAAAAAGCAAACAAAAGTATCATCTGAATATTAATTTTGAATGAAAATTATCATTACAGTACACAGGATGACTCACATTTTGTCTGTTAGGGAAATGCAACATATCATTATCTTATACATGCAATGATTAATAAGCACAAGTACACGTATAAAACCTCTATTTCATGCGTCGTCAGGCTTCACATTCCTGAGTGTAGTATTGAGTTGTTTAACGTCAATAAGTTTGCTCATAAAAGAGTGATTCTAAACAGTAAGTGATATCAGTAAGCTAGTTTAAAACTTACAGCGATACGCTGAAATTATTACGCGAAATATTGAGTTTTAACAAATTGCAATTACGTCAGAGTGTACGTAACACATATAACAATAACTATTGTTTGTTTTTAAATGTGCTGCCGTTGCGCTAGGTTTTGTTGTTATGAATAGAAAAAACGTCATATTCCATGAGCCGATGGTGTTATTGTCAAAACATTTTCCAATTACAGAAGCAGGTGCATGTTGTTTGTTTGTTACATTTAGCTGAAATCTGATATTCCAAATAATTGCGGGGATTCCTATCAGCGTGTGTAATAAAAGTATTGCTTTAAATGAAACAGCAGCATTTCATGTGTCTTCTAATATATAATCCATTGTTTTTGTAACCGATTGTATACCCAAAAGCCTGATTGACCATAATGCATTTTTGCCATTCGGAGTTGACGACAGTAAAGGATGTAGTGGAGCGAAGGTCACATTCACAAAATCCGGACTTCCATTACTACGTTCTTTGGTACAAAATAAATTTAAAAAAAAACGAGGTTGGGTATCAAATGAAGATAGATGTTGAGCATACAAAGAGCAAAAGACATGTAAAAATGAACAACATATATATAAGCAATTATACAGGGAAAGAGACTTATAGTTTGTCCATTCCTAGTTAACCCTTATGGTCGACCAGGCCATTCCTTGCGACCTGTTCCCTTACGTATGTACCATTGAGACTCCTCAAATACCTTATGTTTCATGGATTGTTTTCCCGGAGGTCTGTGTTGAGTGGCACTGTCTAATCTATGTGGCGTTTCCTGTAGTAACTTTTTATCTCTCTCTTACCTTGGAACGATCAGTTTCACTTCGCCACTGGGGGTAATTATATATTGTTTTAGGGTGCACCCGATCTCGCATTTATTTTATAGTCGCCAAAATAAGTCACACGGACATCATTAAGATCGCTTACCATGTTTAAGAGAGTTTATCTGAATCACTATCAATCTGCATAGTGTTTAAGTTAAGATGCTATGTTGGTCCCGTGCTTTGCATCTACGGTTGTGTGTATAGGTGCAAGTAGTTCAAAGTCAGAAAGTTAATTATTTCTCCGTAAAATCTTTAATCGATTTTGCTATTTCGGTGAACTTTTTAGGTTAAGTTTAATTGATCTTGACATTTATTGATGCAAGCTGAATTGTATCAGACAACAAGCCATGAAAATAGTACAATAATCGTTCAAAGAAACACCATTACACATTGCCACTATTGATTCAGTCAAATTTAAATAAATTGTAAATAGTTAAATATGACAATTGTACACGGATTCAAACATTACGCGAACGAAAATGCCTGAACTGTAGTAAAATGACGTTTGCATTAAACATATGTTATTACTAACTGTTCCCTCAATCTCTTATGGCTACATTACACCACCTTAAAATGTTTAAAACTACATTTGAATATATTTAAACCAAAAGTGAGAAACAGTAACACTGGTCAGGCAACATTCACAAAACAGGGACTCCTAACACGCATCCCTGGATCATGAAATGAAATGAAACAATTAGGGAATAAAATAAAACTGAAAAATAGCGGTTTTGTGACACCCTTCAGGATTACACAGCAATTTAACAGGAAGAAAAACTTAATATCATGTCATTATACTAAACACCACGGAGCTCGCTTTATCTTTATGGAAATGGTATTTGAAATTTTTGGGTTCACGATGGTCTACTTATATTGCTTCCGTTTTACTTAGTACAATATTTTCGAATGAGACCTATTACTCACGGTGACGATTACGAGAATTGACAATTTCTGTGTCATTTTAACGAAAACAGTTTGCCAGATGTACTCACTGTAGATAAATATAGAATAATACATAAAAATGAGATACGATTTATATATTCACGTAGTTTTAAAGATGTACCTGGCAAATCTTAAAACACAATTTTCGTACAGGCTTCATCCAGTTACAATACGAACATTTGGAATGGTTTACCGATTCCAAACAGTTTGTGTTATGCACGGACACGTTTTTTTAAGATAAAAAAATTCATTTGTAGACAAATACAAGGGTATTGCTTTATAATGCATATTTATTGATGTTTTAACTACGTATATGAAATATCATGTTCATGTTTATTCCTGAAGAAAATGATCAAACATGACAATAAGTGTTTAAGTGATTGACTGAATCAATAGTGGCAATGTGTTATGGTGTTTCTTTGAACGAGTATTGTACTAAATGTGAATTATTAAAAAAAGAAGAAGAGTATATTGTGGCAAGTTCGTGATAATGTATGTACTAATTTTGTAAAATCATGGAAATATTATTTACGTAAATTGTGTTATTTGGGGAAGGTACACAAAAGTGTGGCAGGCGGTTATTCTCAGTAAAAAAAGTGGACAAGATGAAAAAAATGACACACTTTGTGATATACAGATACTACTTAAAAGGTTTTAAATCGATTTAAACCCCCAGCATTTTATGCTGACAGTTCCAAGGCTGTAATTCGCTATATGATTGTTGTTTCTGTTTATGTTATGAATGTGTTTTGTATTTCCCTTTCCCCTATGTAAATATGTCACTTTATACAGTGTTCAGATTGTTTCCTGCCCATTTTTGGCCTATTAAGGCCAGTTGTCTTGACTTGTCCTGTGATCTTTTCCTTCCATTAATTCCCACCTCCCCTTCCCTTACTGTCCACTTTGAATCTCCTAGTTATTCCTTGTGGTCTGCTGGGCCATTCCGTGCGCCTCAGTTCCTTAATATGTGTACCGTTTGACCTCCTTTAGTACCTTATGTTTTGTGTATTGTTGTTTTTTTCCGGAGATCTGCATGGGGAGGCAGTGTCTTAATATGTATGTGGCTTTCCCTGTAGTTACGTATTCTCTCTCTTTTATAATTATATTTTCCCTGCTATCATTTCGCTGAGATATTGATCAATAGGAATAAAGTACTCTAGGAGGAAATTCCACAAGCGATATGTATCCTCTAACAAAGTTCACAGAATAAACATTCAGTAAAAGGACAAAATGTGGCATTTTACAACATTAAAACATTATTATCTTCTTTGATTCAATATTTTCTTACCATGGTTTACATAATGGTATACATTACACATCAAAGATATGATACTATAAACTAACTTGAAAGGAAATATTAAGTTGTTACATGGAACGCCATATGCACTAGAAAATGCCTCGCCAACACAGTTCATTTAACAAGGTACTTTTGGTAGATTGTTGATTTATCAAAAGTATAGTGTTCATTAAACAAACGATAAATTTATATTTATTTATTGAATAAAACATATGTTGTCATTAGAAAACAACATACAGTTGACAACATCTAGTGGATTTAGCTTGAAATATAGACAACAAATATCAGACAATTGTCATTAAATCACAAATCCCATAAACGAAATCCTTCATTACAGAAAGTACGTCGTCTTAAGCAATGATAATATCGGCTCATTTTTTTCATTGACGATGTGTTGTCGGAAAGTTATCCATTACACTGTATGCACAAAAATTGATCACGCTTTTAACAACGCGATTCTTCATGATTTTTTTTGTTGCTGTTGAGGTTATTTCGCATTGTAATATAAGCATTTAAATTACCAAGAGTAAGGTCAGTATAAGGTGGATTGTTTCTTTGTACTGGCTTATATACACTGTTTATGCTATTGTTTACGTAACGGTTAGGTACTTTTAATGATTTGTAACTGCCTACTTATTTATTGTATGCGTATACGTATGTTGGAAATCAATGGCCATATAGCGGTTAAGTGCGAGGTTAGCTAGCTGTTAAATCGATTTAAACGCCCCATTTTTTTTACTGACTGTTCCAAGGCAAAAAATGGTGTGGTGTTTATTGCTATTCACGTTTTAGATGTATGTTAAGTTCTCCCTTTCCCTTGTTTCTTTCCCCTATGATTACTGACTTTCTTGACTGTCTTATGTATGGTTTCCCGGAGGTCAGTGTAAAGAGGCACTGTCTTATGTATGTGGCGTTCCCTGTAGCAACTCATTCTCTCTTTTGTTCCGTGATATATTGAGTAAATCTGGTAAATGCTTCGATTAAAAAGGTTAAACTCTCCCCCCTTGTTGTCACTCTTAATTCCTCATACTTGCTTTTATGGTCGGTCAGACCATTCCTTGCACCCTTGATCCCATAGAACATATTAACCTTTGCAAAAAGCCAGTCCTTATTTTTTTTAGACAGTTTTTTCCCTAGCGTCTCACGTATGTGGCGTTTCTGTGGCAACTTAATCTCTTTTTCAGTATACACATATCAAATGACAGAGAACGTGACGCAAATATTGCCAACCCGAGAAAGAGAATATTAACCAAGGCGAAGTCTTGACATTATATATTTATTTTATTATTCCACAAATGTCCTATTGAACTATGACGAATTTGTAAAATAGATATATTAAATTGTTACAGGGAGAAAGTTTGTAATTGGCTTTGTACACTTCGTTGTGTGATTTTCTTGTCACACACGACAGTATAAACTCGTTCATCCTCCTCATAAATACTCCCGACGAGATCAACGGTCCTTTTTAACACTCGTTTATCCCTTTTGGATCTTTTTCACGGCTAGGTAAGATCAACGGTCCTTTTTAACACTGGTTTATCCATTTGGGATCTTTTTCACGGCTAGGATAAGTTAATATTCCTCCAAAATTAACCATATTTGACAATTGATCATGTCGTCTGGTTTTGATCATATCACAGAACGCCAGACACTTGCATAAACGGTTTATAGAACACCAATGTTCAGCACGTTTCATGCAACTGCAGCTTTCCGGTGTAGTAAGCAATGCCTTAGCGAATATTTATAATACACAACATAATCAATTAAACACATACAATGATTCCACCATAATGACAGACAGGGGAGATCACTGCGTGGAAGACTGACTCAGGCGCTAAACTGGATGCCATTGTCACTGGATAGGTATCGTTTCAGTTTATCTCAAAGTGCATGGTATGCTTTCTGAAAAATCAGAGCGGCTTCCAATACTCGTGCATAACAAAAAGGTGATCTTAGAAGTAAATAAATACAACTTAGGGCAAATGTCACACATTTAAAGTGCCATGCCGACATGTGCAAATCACCAAAGTCATTTCAGCTGTTCTTTCTGTCACAAGACATTGGCATGAATCGTAATGATACACTTATAAACGGCAAATATAGGCTAAACCAGACAACAACCAGAGCAAAATATTGTGTCATTGGTGTGGGATAAACAACCAACACGATACAAAAGCTGGGAAACTACGTGAATGCATAATAAACAAGATATTAAATAATGGTCTCGTTTTATCACCAATAATGGCCATGATATGATGCAAATAGTATACTTTCCGTTCATTGCCATTCGTTTTTAATAACAAGAAACACAACAATTTGGAGGCATTGGTATAGGTTTTCAAAACTTTACCACTAACAGTTGTTATTTAAATGCTACATTTGATGTAGGTGGAAAAAGTGAGTTCATCGTTGTAATATGTAGTGAAAGTATAGAAACTCAATGAAGTCTATATCGTAAACATGAGTATATCGTGTTCTTCAGTATAACAAGTATCGCAAAAGAAGTTCCAAATTCGTCTGAGATTTCCATAGTATTTTTTAATGTACATATAACCTATATTAAATTGACAGAAGGCGTAAAATGCAACTGGTCTCATTGAAATGACCAACAAGTGTATCGCCTTCCGTCTTGGGATTTTGAAGTGAGTTGGCGACGGGTATCAAAGTCACGAACAAAAATGCACAAACACAAAATAATTACAGCTGTACATATTGGTTTAACGACACCTAGTTTTCCCTCGCAATGAAGTTGTTCAGTTTAATCAATATCAAATTCTAAAGTTTCAATCGATCTGTATCAAGGAGATGGAATCGGATTATTCTAAAAATTTAGTGTTTAGATTTGATTTAAGATAAAGTTGAGGTACACGCAAACGAAATCCGATTAACAAACGCCTCCCAAATAGGAGCCATTCTTTGCAGTGATATAAATCTAACACGTGAAACAAAACAATGTTTTGTAACTATCGTTCAAGAAAACATATTTATTTTTAGAAACAATGATCTTGACATTGACATCAAATTCCCCATTCGCTCTGATTTTATTTATAAACTTACCTCACGCCAAAGCTGTGGCAATACGTTAATCGGAATAATAGCTGTTGTGCGGATAATAGCGGTTACACTTTACTGGACGAATACGGAAATACTTTTTTGTCAGTTGTAACACCAATGTTTGCTATCTGTTTATATAATTAATGAACATAACTCCAGTACGCAGCTGGCGACCCAATCATCAACATAGTGCAACTTGTAACACCGTCACCATTTTTCCGAATATTCTTTAATTCCATCAACGCGATGTCCATACACTGGCAGTGAGATGGAAAATGCAGACAATACCACACTCACAAGACATGACCTCCATTCACAGATAATTGGATTACGAATTTGAATTAATATGTGGGGGTCATACACAACTAATAACATATGATATTAAGGACCAACACGGCACTGCACTAATTAAACACGAAGATACTCTTAGCAACACAGCGGTTGTGAAACAACAATCAATCATAACAAAAATCGTAATTAAATTTTAACAATTTGAGGCATAATACTCTTAGAATAGAGCTCCCGAACCAACTTTGGGCGGGCTACATCTCAACGTTCACAGTGTCCGAATAAGGCAGGAGTACTGGTAAATAACCCAGCCAGATGTCGTCCATGCGTGTTGTGCAGTTATTGATATAAGTTGAAAACTTGTGTCACAATCAATGTTGAATAAATAAGATACAACAAGCTTTGTACCATGTGAATATAAATTATTTGCATACGAAATTGGATTAGTCATGTTATTGACTAAAATGGTGTTCATATATCAAACATGAAGTCTGGTCGAACAGACTTATATTGATATAATTTGTTGAATGATTATTTTAAGTCTAGACATTGGATTAATATTGATATCAAAAATCGTTGCCTGCTTCTTTAAATAATGTAATGTGTTATCTCATCAATAACTCGATGTTCCGAATGAAAGAGAGATTTGCTAAAACTGTGTATGTATCGGTTACCATTGCAGTGTGTAATTGGTCACAGGCGTTCCGATTGTGCACCAAACCTCAATGTGTATGTGTAAATGTAACCGTATATACTAGTGTAAGTGCATGTACATAATAAAAGAACGTGTACAATCGTACCAAGAAAATATGTGTCTCTTTCGTATAATTGTAAGTTGGTAGGCCACATACACAAGAAAGATTCCTACCCACACATACCCCGGATAAACAACAGTTTGTAAACCACCTTGCAATGAGGAGGTGCAAGGGTAAACACGCATGGGAACATGGGATTTCGAATTATGTACACCGAATTCGAAATTTTACAATTATAGCGGCCAGTTTCTTCGTTGTTTTTTTAAGATGGTAAACTGGAATGGACGTGAGGTTTTGCAGATTACCCGACTTGTACTTTGTGTGTGCTTCATCTCTATTCTTTTGTTGACATCTGTCTTGGAAGTTTTGATTTGTGAACGTGGCATTCACTGTTCTGCATATGTTGTCTTTTAGGCATGAACACATTTCTCAAATTACTTAGTTTAGACACCGTGAATGCAAATATTCAATGATATATATTTGTCAAGTCTGTCTAGACGTCACATGACTAAAGTAATACAAATTAGATACTTTATCATCTGACACAATATCTACGAGAGGTGACGTTACTATAATTTTATTTATCGCTGTCATAAACGTTATATAATCGACGTTATATATTATATGTTCGGGTGTTAAGGTATAATGGGAAATACCAAGAGAAACACAAATTACCTATTGTCAAATTATGATATAGTAGATTTAGCGTATTAATATGTCAGTTATTCTACAGTAATTTACATTATGGTACATTTACATATTTTCCTAAATATAAATATCTATAGAACTGCGAATATAAATCGCATTTGTAATAATTTTCTTTTATCAAAATTACAAGCTGTCGCCATATAGCTATTTTATACTTCTAATGTTAAAGACTATTTATGTGCGAAGCTTTTGTTTTCTGTACAGGACATCATATTTACGTTTAGTAGTAAGCAGTTATGTACTACATTGTGGGCGTTCGACATTTACGGTGGTTTGCGTTCTAAGCATTTTGCCAGATAAATAGAGAATCTCGGGTTACTGTCCGGTGAGAACAATGTTATCAGGCGAGGTGATATCGTTTGTGGTGGCGAGCTTTAGCGAGTCACCACGAACGATATCGCCGAGTCTGATAACATTGTTCGAGCCGGACAGTAACTTGAGATTCTATTTATCATGAAACTTAATTTTCCGAGCATGTTTTAGTGTGTCTTTACCTAAAATTTAGTGTTCAATCCGCTAATGTGATTTGTGGGCGGAGCTTAAAAGTGTTATCATGCTACTAGCAGCCTATTGACCTGAGAACACTTTATGTTATCAGGTCATGTGTTATCAGTCTGTTACCATGGTAGTTGCATGATAAATGATAGGCTTAATAGTAAAATGAGATAATGCTCCTTGTATGAGACATTTCCTGCTCGACTTATTCATTCATTTCGATCACAATAAAATGTTCAGTGATTCTAATGCTGTAATCCTATTTCTCGCATGTGAACTGTCATTAAGTATCTTACAAATGAATTTCAGATTAGTTGCATTTGAATGTTATTTACTATCAGATGTCATGTTAAGATGTATGAATAAGTATATATTAGTTTTTGAACAACGTTCAAGAGCTGATTCACGGACCTGTTTATAATGTATCAATGCTTCTTTCTACAAAATGGCCCATGCTCGAATTGCTCTGACAATTGTAAAATAATCTTAGCCGATGTTGGTGTCGGTCATGCTTTTAAGAACCTACAATACATATACAGCATTGAACATAACTTAAATGATATGCATAATGATCTGCTCAAGCAGTATGAAAGAAACGATAAATCATTTAACTGAGTCGTAAACCAAACATTGTAGTGATTGTCATATACATACATACGCCTTTTAAGTGTCATTCATATTCCTTATCGTAATAATTATGCTGCGGGTTTTCTTTGTATACTATGCAATCTTTATACGAATAATTAAAACAGATTAAATGAACTAAGACATTTTTGTTTCGAAAAATAGCACCTCTTATCACGTCCCTGAAAATAAATGAAAAACTAGGTGCAAAAAAAATGTGATAAATTGAAAGCAATTTCGAACATGTATGATTACGTTAACCCTACCTACATGTTACACATTATGATGAACGTTCAGGTTTAATTACAAGAAACATAATATGAAGATTTTGTCATTTTTCTATCAACTATTAGATCTGAACTTTATTTTACCCTTTAATCACAGTTGCTTGGTATCTTCACGTGATGGAAACAGAATGATGTCTTTTGTGTGTTTCGTGTAGCATCGGAAGGTTAAAACATAAGCGGAACCATACAAAAGATTGATTATACTTTATACAATATGACAGCATGACTTAAAAAACTGTTAAGATTTTAGTAGACGGAGGAATTAAAGAGCTTTGGAATTATTGTTGTCAAACTAGTGATGCTGAAATGAAACAGATTCATCGCTTATATATGGAAACTGCGATTATCTTTGCAACTTGATGAGGTTAATGCTAGTTATATTGACAAACACGCCAAACTAAATGTTGAACAATTCACCCAACATGTCCACCATCTAAGTAACGTAAAACAAAATGTCAAACAGAAATGAAACGATGTTATAATTTTTATATTAAAACTAGTAATTTTGTTGGTGATGGTTTTTGGTTTTGAGTAAATGATATAATGGTGTAGCATAATCCTAACAGTAGTACAGAAGTGACTGGTCTTTCCTGTTGTCAAAAACATGTAAAATGTCTTAGATGTAGCAGGTTTAAATATTGGAGTGTAGTGGTTAGCGTTGGCTGTTACGTTTCCGAAAACTTTTATGTAGTGTCAAAAATATATTCTCAGTATCCATCAAAGTATGTTTTAAAATTATATGTCAGGGGTGATTCAAACTCGGCGGCTCTTTCACAAAGATAATTATGTCATTCTCCAGATGTACCTTTATCTCAACATTCATTGTCTGGTTCATTCTCCAACTTACAATAAAACAACAATAAGTCTCTCCCATACAAATCAATCTGATTTTCTATAAGATATTTGCTACTGAGCGAAAATCTTTCAAATTATTTAAATTTAATTATCTTCTCGTAATGTTTACGGACAAATGCACAAACAAGAAAACAAAATCAGACATATACGCATTAACATGAACTTGATACAACAGTTACATTTTCATCGTGTGTTTGTTTATATGCCCAACCATGTCTTTGTTTGTACATGTGGGTTTCCTTCGATATCTAGTTAAATTTTGAATCTTATCGAACGAAAGCACTTTAAGGGGTTCACAAGCGAAATATATAAGAAAATAGAAGGAATTAGTTAAACGAGAAGAGAAAACACATTGGAATTTGCACAGTAACTACTCAATGGCTAGTTACAAAAAGGAAATATTAAAGCCTATGTGTACATTTGCATTACAAATCAGTAATGTGTCGCCTTCACTATACTCCTTTTTCTCGCTTGTACAATTATCTTCGTCGATTGTCAGTTCTGTTTCTTTTTCAGAAGCACGAATCTTAAATCTTATTGCGCTAAGACAGTCGATGTATAATTCCCTTTAATTTAATTTGATCTTTATTTTTATATCGTAATTATTTTCAAGATCTTGTCTGAACAATTGT
This sequence comes from Mactromeris polynyma, assembly GCA_032209605.1. Lineage (NCBI taxonomy): Eukaryota > Metazoa > Mollusca > Bivalvia > Venerida > Mactridae > Mactromeris > Mactromeris polynyma. Next base: position 7,795,270 of record JASFXZ010000021.1, on the reverse strand, counting down.
TTGTAAACCGGTGCGAGTCCAAAAGCCTAGACTTCGAAACAAGAAATGTTGTTGATATTATTTGAAATCTACCAACTGATAATGTGTTACCTAAATAGAGACAGGATTGTCTGAAGCTCATTTGCTGAACAAAGTGTCAAGAAATAGAGAAGCCAGTCATAAAAAGTATGCTATTTCGTAGTATCATCTTGATTTTGCGATATATTTATTAAGTGTCCTTCAAACGAACTTGTATTTTACAAATCATCATAATTATGTCAAATATTTGTCATCAACCGAACATGACATGAAGCCGGTATGTGTATTTTTGATTAATTAATATGCGTATGAAAGCATTGACTTGTGGATGTGGCGTTCTCTACTACTATTAAATCCTTCCTTTGGAAAAGTGATATTTCTTGCAATTCAGGAGTTTAAATTGATTCTTATTAGCGATTATCCCAAGAGTAATTAAAACTCGCAGATTCCATATTCTGCGCAATCAACGCACGCATTTTCGATGATGAACACAAAACGTATGCTTCTAGAAATTGACGAATGTCCCAACCACGTCTACGCCAGTAGTACCATTGCACTTGACCCTGACCTCGGGGAACACTCCATACTCTAGTGGCTCAGCACTGGTATGAGGCATGTTCTGTTTGACTTGACCTCCTTATTCATTTAAAACTGTGAGCCTATACCCGCCTTGTGTGGCAGAAATATTAAGTTGAACGTCTCATACACAAGACAACGCCTCCATACACAGATCCCCGGGAAAACAACAGTCTGTAAAATATTAGGCACTGAAGAGGTGCAAGGGTAAACACGAATACGAACAGGCGTGAAATAAATGGTCTGGTCTATAAAATAACGAATTTCAAAGACAATTTAAGGGGGAAGTTAAAAAGATGGAATACATCACCGAACAAGTAAAGAAAGTGAGTTATAATAGGCCGAACGGGGAAGGGGAACAAAACATAAATATTTTATCAAGTTAAAGTACTGCACAAGGGGAAGAATGACGACGTTATCATTAAACGAAAGTAACCATACCTTACGTAATAACAAATACACTGTATATAATCCAGGACGAAGAAACAAATAGCTATATACGGACCTTGCTCTCAGTTGCTATATATGTTCAGAAAGCGAAATAACCAAAACATTATAAAAAGGGACTTCATTCTTTGATAAAAAATACCACGAACTTTACGCAATAAATCTATGTTGCCGTCTTTTGCCTTCTTACAAAATAAAATGACAAATTATGTATAACAATCTGAAATAGGAATGTCATAATCGATTTTATCTTTACCAAAGTGTCCCTCCTTTTTCTTAAAACAAAACAATATAACTGTATTAGTCTGACGTAAAAGCTTAGTTCTCGTGTCAGGTTTACTACGTGCGGTTGAATAAAGTGGTAGAATTTTGTCTGACATGGTTAACATAGCTGGTCTCAATTTATGGTTAAATGGGAGAAATAGTGCCGCATTAGTCCACATCACGAAACAAGGCGTTCTAAGAGAAGATACACCGGGTTTATGAATATCAAGGTAACTATGATGGGTAAAAAGAAACAACATTAGTATAGCATGATGATGTTCGAATTATTCTCGCAGAGTTTGCTCATCAAACCATACTGCGACGTGCCTATGTATACACACCTAAACATGTTGTTTAAATGCAGTATTTTTACAATATGATGGTTTAGTGTGAGGCTGGCATGATAAGCTGCTTTAGGGCTGGCATGCAATTGTGTTGTTAAGCTTAACCTTATGTTTAATTGTACTTCAGTCTTATATGGTTGCCATACGTTTCCCAGGTAGTATTATAGAACAACTGGTTCAGTTGATCGACATGTATAACTAAAGCATGCTCAATAAAAATACCTTTTCATCTCAAGAAGTTATGTGAACTAATGTTTCCCTGGGATCTTTGAGAGAACGCATTGTGTTGTCAATGTGGCGTTTCCAATACTGACTTAATATTTATTTTATGCGCTACCTCATGTATGTTTAATTTCAATGAATAGTCTAGGTTTTAAGCGCTTGGATAAAGTCTATCAGGATGTGGTATCCACAATTCGTTCGTTGCATAATGTGCTAGAATTATCTTACTGACTCATTTGCTAAGTCGTCACAACTGAGTCAACGCCTACTGGTGAAATTAAACGTTGATACAAAACAATTGGGTAGAATTGAACATGTCGTTCAATCAGTATTAGCTGAGTTAGCTCAGTCGACAAAACATACTAAATGACGAACTATCGTGGGGAAATGTATCATGATGATGCAAATCCTTAATGGCAGTAAGATTGTTGTTATGAGTCAGTGTTCACAATGGATACATTCTACAATTCACATCATATTGCCTTGTACAGTTTATGTAATACGTTTTAAATGATTTATATACATGGATATAATTGTATATAATATTATAATTGTTTGTGTTTTGAGAAAACAGGCCTAGTACTTACAATATTCTGGGAAACTGCTTGAGAAGAAAGCAGGATTTCGATTGTTCTGAAACATACACTGAATGGATAAGGGAAATTGATCAACTATAGCAATAAAAGAAGTAATGTTACGTCTGTTATTACAGGAAACACTTTATTGTAGTTTGGAACAAGGTTGTGTAAGCTTCTTGGATTTAATGAAATCTGTACTTAATTTGCATTTCCAGATATCAACGCGAAACCTACTTGTGTTCAAATTTGCATAAATGAATAAGTTTCGAGGTCATGTCGCTAAAATAGATTACATGCATACCAAGGAAATACATATTGCCATTTTAGATTTTGAAGTCGTGCGTCTGTGTGTTAGTTTGCTAAGGTATACTCTGGCACGTTGCTGTATGGTGTACGGAACTGGTAACTATATAGCCATGAAAGCGACCCTTTACAATATAACATTACTTTATTGGCACACATTGAATTAGCATTTTAATTGTATGTTAATTGTGACGCAAATTACTACAAAGTGATTATGGCATTTATAAAAATTTAAAATTGTATAATTAGCATAATTATGCAAAACTGTAAAAAAGTATCATTTTTTGTTGCTCATCCGAGACATAAGATTAATTAATGTCATAATCATTGCTAATTTCAACATTATTACTGCAAAGGAAAGCAATAACAGTCTGCAAATAGCGTTGCTTGCCCTTGTCGAAGAATTTAAGACGCATTTTCCTTATGCACACTAACTGCTATTTTGTTAAGTAAGGAGTGGGATGTCCCAAGCATACTTTTTTACGAGGAAAATAAAAATATTTCCCCTCAAAAAAAGAATTTAAGAATAGTCACTATTTTCGAGTAGAATATGACCTTTTCATGGAAGTCTATTAGAAGGACGAATAATCCATTTTTTAAATGAAGACAGAAGTAGACCAGGAAATGTCATGCACAATGTACAAAGTCAGGAAGGTCAGGGAGACATGAACATATAAAAAGGCAGTCAAATAAATCGTTACAAAAGGTACACTGGACACAAACATAAATGATACAGAAAAAGGAATACCGTTTTGTAACCGTATGTTATATCTACCTATGATTTATGTTTGCACAACATACCTGTCTCATACATATATGTTATCGTAGTCCCTTCCATTATTACTGATTTTATATTTGCCATTTAAAAAAAGTACTCATATAGCGAAAATAATGTATGGCTTTAAAACATCTCATACCTTACTGCAGTAGGTAATATTTTATCTTGTTCCTGAACACAAAACCTCAGCAAAGAGAAAAAGTACGAAAGCACTTCAACATATTTTAATTTTTAAAACGCGTTTAGTAAAAACACAAACATATCGATGGAAAATGCGGAAATGCCACTTTGACTTTATAAGACATGCTATCGCGTCGTTATTTACAAAATTTTCGTTCAACGGTTATGGTAATCATGATAATTTTAACTAATATGTCACACAATTGACGAGACATTTCCATTGTCTGCAATGTTTAATAAAGAGGTTGTTGCGTGACAATATTGCCACCAGGGGTCGCCATATGAACGACTACGCAGTTAAATCTACTAAAAGAATGACTGAAGATTGTATCATTCTGATGCGCATGGCTGTATGCGTAATCAAATGTGCCAAACATTAGTATTCTAAAAAGATCTATTATATCTTAGCGAATCTCTATAGCGTGGGCAACTACTATCGGCTTTTTAACACTGACCTCTCCAAACGGTTCATTTGCATTGTGTCTTTTTTATATGGGAGATATAATAGTGTACACTATATACTATAATGTTGTCGAATAGATTATCAGAGATTGTACTGATACCAAAGAGACGTGCATGGAGTTATATGTATTTCTGTTGTTAAAAGAAATGTACCAGTCTAAGCAAATAATCACACAACCAGTTTTAAATTGACGCAAACCCTTTAAGATTTCTTCTTGACATGTCATCTCTTGTCAGTATTTCAAACTAATCACAAATACCATCTATCTTTTCTGGGGACATTTATCAAGGGACCTCGTGTTGTTTATGGTGTGTTTTTGACTCTATAAACCTCTTATTTTACCGTATCAGTCATGATTACGACTTGACACGTTTGACATAGACGAGTTCATTAACATATTTGATAATTCCCAAATGGATAATACGAGATTAAGTTACATCAGTAACATTTCAGATTACACAGTGAAAACGATATTCATATTAAGTCGGCTACAGAGTTTTTTCACGAAATAAATGGGGTATGTTTCCAAATAATTTAAAATTTGAATCATTTTTAATTATGTAGTCAATTTTGTTTAAATATGATAACATGGTATACTTCGTACCTTCAACGAAACCTTCACAAAACTGGACCTCCCCAAGAGAAGGCTGATTACAAAATAAACAAACACGGTTGGGTCATGCAGACAAAACAACAAATGTTTTTATACCAATTATTGGTTTTGTTTGCATGGTTTTAATGTATGTGGCATTCCCTGCAGCGAGTCAATCTCTATTTAAGTGCTGATATGTTATATAAGAACACATAACCGAATGAGTTCTTTTTAAATTGTGTGGGAGCGACATTCTCATGGGAGTACTTCATTTCTTGAGAAATTGCTGCATTTAATCGACAGCATTATTTAACAGAGGTGTGATACATCCTACAATGCGATACATCTTACAATGCGATACATCTTACAATGCGATACATCTTACAATGCGATACATCTTACAATGCGATACATCTTACAATGCGATACATCTTACAATGCAATACATCTTACAATGAGATACTCTTATGCACACGCCGAAATGATCCGAACAGTCCATTGCTCTACGGGAAAATGATATGCATTTCTTTTCATTCGGGACAACATAACAATTCAGATTAAATTAATGTTTTGGATTAATTGTACTGAAAATAAACCAAGATAAACGCACTAAAACAAATTGCGATTACTCCATTTATTGTTGTTATTTTGTATGCTCATTACCATGTGGACACCGAAGAGATCGGCTTTGTTCATTCATTTATGTATCAAACAAGCGATTCAGCATTTACCGCGATACTTTTTAGTACAGACTTTTAAGGACACGAATTACCTTGTAAAAGTGACAAATTACTCTACTTATTGCGGAATGGCTACTTTAATGACATACACCATTATACACATATGGTAAATTGCAGTTTGTAAATTGCTTTGTACTCTATTGATGCTCATTATTATGATACTTATTCAATTACACCGGTGCATCGTGTCTAGATGTCTGCAAATAAATCATCATGGATTCACACTACACTGTTCCATTCAGGCCGTTACGGTTTGTTGTGGAAAGTTATACGACTAAACTATTGTGGAATATTAGTAAATATGGCTAATTTATAACGTTCACAAGTGTGTTATCATTTTAACAAATATTATTAACCAGTCGCGTTTAATTAGACATTACGGATAATAACGTGTGCTCAAAGTACTCAAGAAAACACCTTCGAGAGAAACAAACCCCCATAAACATTGGTTCCAGACACATTATTTACGGGAACTGACACAACCATAAATGTGTTTAACTCTGCTATAATCGTTAAGTTGGAATACATTATGTGCGACTGTAAAGTCATAATTATTAGTGGTGTCAACAACAGCCTACGGCCTGGACAGAAATAATGATACTTAACTACAGCCGCTGTGCGGACAAATTACCCATTGTCATAGTATGATACAGTAGGGGCAGCTTTTTTTGCTTTTAACATTACCACTATGATACATCAGTCTGTCTGTTCAGGAATCGCAAGTTATCTTCGCAGTCGTTTGTTTTATGCAAATGAGTATATAGCTGTAATTCAGAACGTCTGTCTCATAAATATATGTGATAGCTCAATAGTTCAACAGGACTTTTATCAATACTGTATTGCTTTTATACAAGTACTTTGTTAGATTCATGTATGTCTTCCTAATTATTTCATACCGATCTGTCTGTGAGCCTGATTAAATGTATGCGTGTATTACATTGGGGTACGTTATATTGGTACAATTCGCACATTGATAACATTACGCGGTTAAAAATAAAACAGAATGTTCAAATCCTATTTGACGCTATGTTGTTACAGATATATTAACCCCGTAAAGTAAGAAGAGAGAAAAATAGCACAAAGAGAAGACTACATTCACGAAAAAGGAACTCGCCACACAGAACCCCTGTCCTGCGTTCAGTTAGGTCTTACAATTGCTAACGTTATGAAACTGTTTTGTTTTGTATCCCTGACCCACTGTTTCACCTTCACTGCAAACGGGGAACCAAATTGTAAACACCTTAACTGCACACAGAACATATTACTTACTGAAATAACAACTGAGGAGAGCACAAAACCTAACCCAGAGTGGCAACACAACTGGGCAATAATTAAACATGCAAATACCTTTAGCAGCGCCAACGGGCGCAAAGCCTTGGAACTGTAAAGAAATTCTCTTTATCATGCATAATCATGCGTGGTCATTTTTCTTTGATATGCCAAGATTGCAAAACCTGAATGATTGATGTAATATTTATTCAAACCAAACGAAGGCATTATATTTTCTATAGATAACTACAAAATCAATTGGTTATCTAAACAATTCTGAATTATATTCTCTTGAAATGTTTAATTCATATTGTCAGTCATCAATAATAAATGACAGCTATATTATAATCGCCCTGATTATGACGATGTTGTGCCTGTGAAACTATAAAAGCTGTAACCTACCCACTAATCCATGACATTTTAGTGGTGTTTTTTCCACATTTATCATAACAGTCAATATGGTGGTATCGTGTAATTCAGCGATGTAGGGAAGCTGACAGCTTATTCATAAACAACCGACCTTCCCAGAGAAACGTTACTGTGATACGTGACATTTCGTAGGCGGATTGAATTGTTTCTGCTCGTATTGTTGTGCTTCTGCAAATTAACCTTGGATGTCATAGTGTATTGTATGAATGGTTTAACCCTAGCATAACTACAGTCAGGCTAAACAAAAACTATCTTCAAAAAGATAAACGGCGAAGATGGAATGCTTTTGTTGGTATATGCAAAATAGACATGTACTTATTTAAAGCATAACAGTAGAAGTTTTACATTGAAAACAATGAATAAAATGTAACGCTAGCCAAATAGTGCTCGTGTAATGTGTTTAGTTTTTTCTTCAACATCGACTATGATCGCATATATAAATTTCTCTCCGCTTAAAATACAAACCAATCATACTGTCTGATTTGTTGCTAATTAAACAACGGGCTTATATGCAACTTTTGATTGGTCTTAAACGCAGGTCAAAATCACTATTATACAGCTACGCCGAAAAACTGACGTAAAACTTTGAAGGAAATGGTTGGAGAAAAAACACCAGGCCATACGAAATTGAATCTAAGTTTGGCGTCAGCTTCATTTGTCAATATCTACCAACCAAACAGAAACAAATAAACGAAGTGTCGATAAATAACTAAATTTATCTTCGTAATCTATAACACTTTTCGAGACGTAAACAATGAATTTGAAAGACCGAGGACGCTTAACATTGATTCAATTTGGTATGGCCTTATTACTTAGTTTAGAAACTGAATCCGAGTATTGTCAAAGTGTTTTGACAAGCACCGCGGCTTCATTTGCGGAACATCAGAACAGTGTGTTGGTTGGTGCAGGTGCAAATACGCAATCAACAGGAAAGCAAACAAGTCTGCCACTAGTCAAGGCTGTCCAATGACACAAACTTGAATCAATATTAGCGTGATTTGTCGTCTAAGGCGTAATACATTATGATATTATATAACAGTTATACCAGTTAATCATTCCATGGTATGAATAACTGACACCTTATTGGTTTATACAGATAGATGACAGAGGAACATTCAATGAATAGTTAATCACCCATTTTTATGGCTGTCTAGTATGTGCATACATTTCTCATTTAAATCCGTTATCATATGTCTGTTTGAATTCGGATATTTATACGTTCGGATAACAATAATGATGTCAGTAATACATTTTATTGTAGGTTCTGCTTAATTTCATGTTTTGAAATGATCATGTGCAGCAGAAGTATAAACCGATGACATAGCAATACGTTGCTTGTTTGTCTGGGAATGGTGTCGTAAACAAATCCTGTCGTTTAGCACGTTTCTAAGCAACAGCATTATTCAATTTTCAAGCTACTTGCCTGTCTGAATGTAGACTCCTCACTGTATTGTTAATACATTCTTGGTGTTCTAAAATAAGTATTTTCAATGTACACAATGCTCATTAAGTACTGCGCATTGCAAACCTTTTGATAGGCGTTAATGCGAAGCAAAAGCGGTGTTAAACTCTATTATTTCCAGACAATGTTTTATGGAAGCCTAACTAAATCAGACAAAAAATAATAGTATTTGTATTGGTTATAAAAGAAAATAATGAAGACGTCGAGCAGGAAATTCCACATCTGAGAGCATAGCAATCTCAAAAGCACCATTTTTTGAAGGGTCATTTTTATTTCCTTTTTTATGAAGAGGTATACTATATCCTTCGGACCAAGAACTAGGGAAAATACCAGTATTTAATATGGTATTGAATAAGGTACATACAAATGGTGCTAATTCCTTAGCTCCGTGTATGAAAAATTCGTTTATACATGTATAATAGTCCGGTCCTGAGGATTTACCATTTTTTAGTTGCTTAATACATTTTAAGTGACGAAAAGGCACATCTAATTCGTAAAACATTATGTCGAATTCATTGCTAATAAAACGTTTGTTAAAACAAAGTACGTCTTCATCGGGGTTAAAGAAATGATCCTCTGGGTTATCAACAGCTTTAAAATATAATTCGAAAGTGCTGAAACGGTATACTCGGTTGTTTGATATGTGATGCATCTTTAAGCATTTTCCAATACAATTTGGCATTTTTTTTCCTTTTTCTCTCAAAGACATTTGTTTGATTAATGTTATAATTTCTTTTTCATTCTTTCATTGTAATTTTGTAATCTGAACGAACTTTGGTGAGTAACTGTCTATTCTCGTTTGAATCATCTTGACGAAATGAATTTAACCGCCTATAAAAATCCTTTCTCTTGTTTTCACGTAATACGTAACAAACACTATGATTATTTTACAATTCCACTGTCACAAATACGAGTAGTGACATATAACCTCATCCCGTTGATGAATGAAATTTAAAAGTTGCATTCGTATAATTCCTATAACGATATGTTTGTATAAAAAATCTCTAAATTGACCAGGGTATAGTCAATTATTGAGCAATGTGAACACAATGGTTTCGTTTTGTCCTGTTGACATAATTATATTTATGTGGGCAGTTTTTACTTAGAGTTCTAAACGTTCTGAGTCACAATATAAATTGCGAACACAGTTTTAATCAGATTGGGGTGGCGTTGTCATGTATGTTGCGTTCCTTGTAACAACTTAATTTCTCTTTGTTATTAATATTACAATATGTTGTTTTTTTGTTAACCAAGGTTTCACATCAGCAGTACACGTGCACTGTTTATTTCAATTTTGATAGCGATCCAATGTTTCATTTATTCAATTAAAATATATTTCTAAGAAAGTAATAATTGTAACTTTCTACTAATTTGTCCAAAATACAGAAGTCTTAGAATCAATACTTAAAAGGTTATTATTACACGTGACCAAACAGATGAAAAGTAACGAATCTTGTATGCGGAAATCCAAAAACTACATGTAATCTTGCGAAATGTTTTTACTTGGCCAATTTATGTAGAAATAAAACAAAGGTATGAAAATGATGTTAAATGTGTGATGCTCTTTGAAAACCATGTATTTCTTCTACATTGTAATTGTATAGTAGGATTGACTTGTGTTTGCTATAAACGTTGTAACATGTTTTATGCAATAAATAATATTGTATTGTATATTAGAGGAATTTGATTCATTCACTGTGTCTGTGTTGTCATAAATGTGACATACTACATTTCCTGAACCCATAGTTCCAAGCCCTAATTGTTCCTCAGCTTTCATCACGGCTATACAACTTCCTACAATTAAACTTATATAAAGACGTTCGCCATTGAAAAACAATTTTCTCGAAAGTAAAAGGTTCTCCATCATTAAATTCATTTGGTACTCTTGCTAATGGTTAAAATGTTCAATCTCTTGAAAAGTATGATATATTACCGGAAAGAAAAAAAGTATAAAGGGCGGAACTCAGACATTGATTACACATTCTACGAAACTAGTTGTCTTTACAGAAGTGAATGTGGACATTGAGAAAGAAAAGAATTAACGAAGAAGTCGACGAAATGAACAGCCAATGCAAAAATATCCCATAATTACATGGATGCGTGTAATCCTTCATAAATGCAATGAGACGCATGACACAAAACGCATGATGGATGAAAATAGGAGTACTGCGCTGGAATACAGTCGGACCTCGTTAATTCGACAACCTTTTATACGAATACTTAGTATCATCCGAAATAGATACCATGCCCCAAATGCATCTTTTTATGCACATCGAATTAAAATGACCTATTCGAAACCATGATTTGTTTTATTGTAAATATAATCTTGGATTCGATGAATTGGAATGATCGTGGTCTGACAGTTATTTGCTAGCAAAGCAATAACAGCTGTCCAACAATAATATTCGAACGTATAGTGTACGTGCTTGCAGTTATTACAATTATCCATACATAATAATAAAGAATGTTGTAAATCGATTTCAGTTTATCATTGTAATGTGTTTTATGCGGACATGCTATCATACAATGCCGGAATATTCTTAACAGTAGACAAATATTCTACATTATGTAATTTATATTATGCTTTCAGGCTGTAATAAACGGTGCCTGGAATGTGCGTTACATTTAGACAAATAAAATAATTTCATATTACATTGTGTTATGTTACTTGGAAAATTATTTGCATTATTCCAACAGAGTGGGCTTTTTAACAACAATGGCAATGTTGTTTAATTTGTGTATAACATATTACTTTCCAGTGCAAAGCTTAGCTTCTTGAAAGTTGTACTAAGTCTGATCAAGGTTTTCGCAATACCCAATTTTGTCTGGAGACAAATTCATTGATTGGTCTTTTCAAACTGTTATTACTAAAACCCACTGCGCATTGATACCGTATTAATTGACGTTATCGGGTTTGAACGGTTTATCTTTGATTAAATGCAACTTCAAGGCTATACCTATGGTTAAATCCCTTCACAATTATAGACATAATGCGGAAATATCTTTTTTGTTTTATCTTTGAATAATCTGAAATGAAGATCGTCTACCGCTTCACTTTATCATCTAAAACGTATTTAAACATGCATATGTATGCATTGTGTAAAATAGTTGCTTACGGTTAACATTGTGTAATGCAAATTAATTGTAAACGTTTTATATAAGTTTAGGTAGGAACGATAATACTCCTTAACATTCGTGCGTAAAAGTCACTAGTAACCTAGAGCTTGTTTAAAAACATAGTTAAGGTATGTCTACCAAGACGATAATGTGACATATATTATGACGCACATATCAGGAGGATTTTTGAATTTTACTTTGCCTACTGCCTGGTAGTTTAGATGAAAAGCAAGGACATCGCCGAATGTGTCCATCTTTCATCATCGAAGGGACACAACTCTGCCAAAACAATTGTTCACATTAAGCAGAAGCAGAATTACTTCAGCCTTTACAATTTCAAGTTTTTTTTAAATGTCCAACAGAAAAGCCAGATAATCGATACATTTGTCTAGTATTCATCACTGTGCTCAAGACAATCAGGCTGACAATAGGCACAGCAAGACTGTGTACAAATGTCATTTCATTGAACTTCAAGCAATGGTTTAGGTTAACAAGCACAGACATCAGCAAATGTTGTCATATTTTAATCTAAAAGGGCCCTTTATATAATCCGACCAAACACACAGACAATATTCATAACTAAGATTTGTACCAATAACTCTCGTGAAGTGCCAGTGAAATCCAACCACAATCGCAGACAAACTTTGTGACAACCAATCATACAATATCACTGCAAAGAAAATGTAACCTCTACCTCAATATTTCACAAATTAAATGTAACCAAAGGGAGCAATTTTAGAGTACACGGTAGTCGTCCCTTCTGTACGTGAAACACCTCCCTACCTTCAATTACGTACGAAAGAGAACAAGCGACATACAAACGCTATTCATGGAGAACGTAATAAGACGAAAAATAGGTAGGGGGTCAAACATTAGTCAATAGGATGGGCATAGGGAACAATAAACTGAAAATATTGACACGGTAAAAATCGTATACAAATAAAATGGCTAAGAGGGGAATGGGTAATTTTATACAAAAAATGGCTAAGAGAGGACAGGGTAATTTTATACAAGTAAAATGGCTAAGATTTCGGATTGAATGTAAACTTTTGAATGAAGACGGTGTTAAAATATACATACTGGTCCAATGAAATTCAGGAAGCACATGATGCACTCACAAGAGCAAGAGATGAGGCTGAATCAAATCCCAGCCAGGAGAATGACATCAAACTCCAACAAAGTAAAGCAAAACACCTCAGAACAAAGCTTGAGTGTCAGAGAAGAGGATGAAAAAAGAAAAAACATTGACAAAAGCACTAAATGATGAGGGAGGTAAAGGCCAAAAGATAACTCTAGAAGTTGAAGGAAGAACAATTACAGGAAAGGCTGCTGCAAATGCATTTGCAAAAGGTTATGAGGCAGAAAGCAATACTAACATTCCAACTTCACGTAAAAAAGAAGTAAAAACATAAATTTGAGAAAGACAGAAAACAACAGCACATGAAATCACGCAGAGTGACATCACAATGCCTGAGCTAAAAAAATCAATAAGAAAGCTAAAGAAGAAAGTCTCCAGGCCCAGATAACATCACAAATGAGATGCTTCAACACCTAGGTAACTCAGCACTAAATACTTTGCTAGACATATTCGATCTTAGCTGGAGACAAGGTCAAGTCCCACAATGCTGGAAGGAAGCCATAATGATGCCAATATTAAAGATAGGAAAGAACAAGTCAAAAGTCTCAAGTTATCCTCCTATAAGCCAAACAAGCAGCTGTTGTAAATAGATGGAGCGTGTAATAAACAAGCGCATGCAGATGTACTTAGAATCAGAGAACATCATTGGACATGAACAAGCTGGTTTTAGACAATACAAAAGCACAGAAGAACACATTTATCGCAAGTAGTCGAAGATGCCTTCCAATCCAAGAAAGTGAACTGGCTGTTTTCGTAGATCTACAAAGAGCATTCGATAAAGCATGGAAAGATGGCCTCCTTGCAAAACTTCTTCGACATGATATAAGTGGAAGAATGTACAAATGGATCAACTCATATTTGTACAAAAGAAGAGCCAGAGTGCTGGTAGATGGGCAGTGTGGACGGAAAGTGCTCTTAAAACAAGGGGTACCACAAGGAGGAGTATTACCACCAACTCTATTCAAACTCTTTTTGAACGACCTAGTACCAGAGCTACCAAAAGGCGTACAATTAGCACTTTATGCAGACGTCTTGTACTCTGGTGCTCAGAGGAGTTTGCAACTACAGCAAAATACAGAATACGAACAAACAGCTTTAGATATGGTAGTCACATGGGCTGAGCAATGGTGTCTTACCAACCACAGAGAAAAAACAACTGGAACTCTCTTCACACTTTCTCCCAAAATCCAATCTGTCAGACTGATTGTGGATGATACACCACTTAAATTGAAGACCAACAAACACATATTGGGGTAACTTTTGATAAAAGAATGACGTGGAAGCAACATATAACATCAGCTGATGCTAAGGCTAGGAGAAAACTAAACACCATGAGGAAACTTGCAGGAACAAAATGGCGTGCGAATGACAAAATCCTGAAATATGTCTACCAAGGAAATGTACGCTCACATCTTGAATACGGAACTAGCTCGTGGATGACGGCAGCCAAGACTCACCATCCGACTTTAGATAAAGTTCAGAACCAGGCACTACGGATCATCACAGGTGCTATGAAATCAACATCAATAAAAAGTATGGAGGAAATAACAAACATACCACCATTAAGAAAGAGAAGGGAGTGCAAAGCCTTGATACAGGCCACCAAATATCAGTGTTCACAAGACCACCCAATGAATGCAAGACTGAAGCAACTCTCCTCATGCAGACTCAAAAGATCCAGCTTTACATTAGAGACACGAGCCTTACAAAGAAAATACCAGTTTTACCAAAGTATGTCAAACCCATAGCTTTCACACTGAATAACAACCCTTGTGAAGATAAACTTGGAAATGTCATCATCCAGACTTCAGTTCCGAACATTACTACCAAAGATGAACAGACTAGCATTGTTAAGAAAACACTGACAATGAATATGCTTGAAGACGAGTACCCTCCAGACTCCTGGGTAAGAGTATATACAGATGGGTCAGCCACAAATGCCACAACAAAAGGAGGGGCTGGTATATACATCCAATATCCCAACTGAGATCAACAATCAGAGGCAATACCAACAGGCCTACATTGTTCAAACTACAAAGCTGAAGTAGAAGCCCTTATTCATGCTGCACACTCCATCAAAAACTAAGTTGACAACACAACTCAAGTAGAATTCCTGACTGATGCCCTCTCTGTGCTACAATCTTTGACAAACGACAAGCTACCTCAACTTTAACAAGCTTTATACACCATCAAAAGTCTTACAACAGTACTACAGTGGTTCCCTTCTTACTGTGGAGTTCGGGGTAATGAACAAGCTGACAAATTAGCAAAGCATGGTGCTGAACATCAACAGAAAGAAAATCCAGTCTGCTACAGAGAGATGAAGACTATCATCAAATCTCTGTTCAACACCCCTCAGCAACAAGACAATTACCACCAGCTGACAAGATCTGACCAAACTACCATCTTCAGACTGAGGACAGGACACAACATACTCAATCAACATCTATACAAAGTCAGTCCAATGTGTCCTTGTGGAGAAGCAGAGCAGGATACTGCACACCTCTTACAGTCATGCAATAACCATCAGGTATTGAGAGATAAGATATGGCCTTCACTAACACCACTCAAAGAGAAGCTATATGGACCAGTGGATGCCCTACAGAAGACCACCAGCTTTGTTGAGGAGATTGATATTCAAGTGTAAAGGCGAACGATAAGAAGAAGAAGATATACTACAATGGGAAATTTCTCAACAAATTACTAAATAAGAGAAATTGTGACTGAACGCATATAGCGTTCCATTGTGATTTGTATTTGAAGCATTGATCACGCATCTCATTCTTAAACGCAAACATAAAATAAAACATGGTATCATTCGCAACAATGGCAGTAAACATAGTTGGTTGTTTAGAAGGGATAAATTGATCCAGCGTCATGTATCAATTGTATTGTATTAAGTCACATACGACAGCACAATATATAACATTCGTGCAGAAAATGCGTTTGTTTAGGATATGAAAATATAATATGCTAACATTAGACAGTTACGTTCAGTATTTAAGGGGCACAATAATGGTCGGTTTACTCATTTAACGGCAATTAGTGGAACATATTATGCTTGTATAACGATTATTTGTTGATGAATATCTGTACTTTTGTGTAGCCTTTGAAGACAACGTATGTTGTTTGCATAATACGGCATATTCAATCTCATTAAAATCAGCTCCAGTCACACGCTCCTATACTATAACTGGATATGATGACTGCACAATACAGGTCACGTTCTTGTGACCTTTGAGTAGCCAATCAAATCGTCGGCTGCACAATGCTTTGGTATAGAGTTATGAATATTCGTCGATCTCCGACGAGCTCCGTAAATTATATTTGAGCGCAGATCACCAAGACGTTCCGATTACGTATTTCGTCAATTTCAATATGACTGCGCCCATGGACACAACCGCAACTCCTACACGGCAACATTCTTTGGTTAATCGATGTTGTTTGCGTGGTGTTTCGTTTGTGGACATATTTATAGCCGGAAGTGGCAGGAAGGACGTTAAAAACAATATAACCAGAAACTCCGAATAAACGACAAAGACGACAAACACGGTTTTGCAAGGAGAAATTTCATTGGACCACAAACGAGCACCTGGTTACGCATATCTTTTTTTAGAGAAGTTATTTGAACGTGACCTCTTACGGAGTGTAGTCAATTCCTTACAGCGGAAAGTAATGGAGCTAAAGTTAGGGGCTGATTTCAATGAGATTGCGTCATATATGACCTTGTCGAGAAATCCGTAAATTGCCGATTTGCCTCCGTGTCTTTCGGTCGGATGCAATCATGAACATCAATAAGCAGAGAGTACGACCAACATACGAGAAAGTTAAACTAACTAACTTAAAGTTAAACTAACTAGTCGACAAGATAACAAATACATACTTTTTGTTTCGAAATTGAATTATCTGAACTTTGATGGGACATCATTACTACGTGAATAATTATGTATAAGGGTGTTCTTACATACGGAAATAGTGTGGCTAACGCAATAGTGTATTTACAACCATTTTTGGACCTCTAAGTCCACAGCATAATTTAATATTTAAACAAACATGTTATATTAATACCATGTTTATACTTTAAGTTTATCGAAACATATATCGATGGCACATACACGTATGTATATCAGACTCATCAAAGTATGCCATTAAGTATTGCATTCATACTCAGGTTTTGGGCCAATTGATATTCACAACCCAGAAAGCCGTGTAATCAGAATTGGTGGAGCACTAGTTCCATATAAAATATCTATTTTTTGTTTGAGGGAAAATATGTTTTATTTTCCTCGTAAATAAGTATATGTGGGTCGAAGACATCCCACTCCATACTTTTTCTCAACATCTAACGTGAAAATACGATATGAATGTACACACAAATGTGTAAAGTAAACCGCCAACGAGCATCAATTAAAAAAAAAAAACGCCATGTGTATGTGTTTGGTTCACACTCCACATAAGAAAGGCCTATGTCAAGTGTGTGTCCAGGTCATTTATTCTATTAAATATGCATGTAAAAGTTGCCTCCCCAAACATTCATACAGACTGATGTTTTTATGTTGTAAAGATTACTAAATGAACATGCCCCTTTTCGATATTAGTCATAATTATCGCTTGGTAATTTGACGTATTTGAGTTAAATCAGAGTTTGATGAACTTCCTGTGGAATCATAAGCAGTGTATCTACATTAATCATATTTCTACAAAACAAACTTTAGCAGACATCTAATACAGACATAAAATGTGTTTGTGTCGAATACATCACATTGGAATTTATAAAACAAACCTTTAAATCGACTAAGTTTGTATTTCATATCTAAATCTGGACCGATATTCGTATTGTGTTCATTAACACGACGCTTTACGTGTGTTATTTCCAAAAAATAATATTTAAAAAATTGTCTTGTTTTTGAAACCGTTAAGATATATAATACCTGTTGTACAATAGTGAATGAGAGATGTTATTAAATCCCCTATCCACCTGCGCACTCAGGTAATATATCGCTAGTTTTTCCAAACAATGTCAAACAGAAGTCATGGCCTACCTCATTCCACACATTGATCAAATTACCATAAACATATGTATGTACTATATATTCGTTCGTTAAGTATTAAAGTGTTAGATTTCCTCATTATAAAACTCACTTAGTGACGCAAAATATGTTTAATTGTAAACGTTTAAATTGTACAGAATGATATCATCTATCCTCTTTGTATTTCAGACATTTTTTTCTTGTATTAATGAACAAAACATTAATTTATTATTTCGTGAAACATGTCTGAAAACTTGTGCAAAAGGATTTTTTCCATTTTTTTATCAAATGAAATGACGTTTGCCAAGGCTTCTGCATTCCAAAGT
The DNA here is from genome assembly GCA_032209605.1 of Mactromeris polynyma. NCBI lineage: Eukaryota > Metazoa > Mollusca > Bivalvia > Venerida > Mactridae > Mactromeris > Mactromeris polynyma. The sequence continues at coordinate 7,776,994 of JASFXZ010000021.1, read as the reverse complement.
TGTCAACAATTGCTCAGCGTGTTTGCTTTATTCCGCTGGTGAATTGAAAAATAACCTCACTCTAGGGTTTATGAAGTCAAACACGAAATGCCACAGTCATCTACGAAAGCCTAGTGGTAACATTTCGGCTCCAAGTCAACTTCACGATTTCACGATTTCAAATTCGGGAATGCAACTTAAAGAATTAACAATTGAAACTCCACGATTTGAATTCGTGAACGTCGAATTGTGAAGTTCGGATTGTGAACTCATGAAGTTGATATTATGAATGCATGAAGTTGAATTTGAGAATTCTTTCAGCCGAAATGTCGCCACCATATTTTCGTAGTCATTCCGAACATATTATTGCATACTGACAATTACAAGTGTATAGATGTATTAATAAAAACAAAGTAATCAAGTGCAGAAATGTTGTAGACGTATTAATCTTTCACTAAAGAATTATTGCAAACACGATCCATAAAATTCGATATTTTGTGGAGAGACAGAAAATATGAATTGCTAACTTGAAATGGTACACTTAAGGAGTATCAATATTACTCATTTACATAATATATGTTTTATATAAAGAATGAATGATATCTCGATGAAATATTTATAATTTTATTAAGTTGCTATTACTTTTATATATGAAACATTACGTAAGCTAAATACTCCCGTTGTTAGTTAGTACTCGGAGCTACCAGTAAAGCCACTTGGGCTTAGGTTGAACTGATTCAACAACATGTCAACCTCGGAATGAAATCGACGAATCGAATGTCTCAAACTAAGAGCTCAGCCGCCCAAACGTGCAAGGAGACTTGAAATATATACAGTAAAACCTCACTTAAAGATCACCCACGGGACTCTAGAAAACTGGTCTTCTTATGAAGTTAAATAAAGAGGAAAATAGTTAAAGTGGACTTGAACATTGTGTTCTTACTATTGAGGTGTTATTACTATCGAGGTGTTATTACTATTCAGGTGGTCTTACTATTGAGGTGGTCTTACTATTGAGGTGGTCTTACTATTAAGGTGGTCTTACTATTAAGGTGGTCTTAATATTAAGGTGGTCTTACTATTTAGGTGATATAACTATTGAGGTGGTCTTACTATTAAGGTGGTCTTACTATTTAGGTGGTCTTACTATTTAGGTGATCTAACTATTGAGATGGTCTTACTATTGAGGTGACCTTACTATTGAGATGAATTTTTACTTTTGTGGTCTTTAATGAGGTTTTACTGTATTTGTACCGACATGTTAACAATTAAGAATTTCCCAAGGTTCTTTTAACCGTGAAATGCTAAAACTGAAGTTGTAGTATTAATTGAGTGTATAATTATCCAACTAGAAAGTATTCTCAGCGGTGTTGTTTATTGAGGCATATTTCTGCCACCAGTTAACTACTTATTTAACTAGAGTATTATGTGGTTATCAACATAATTATCTAGTTAAAAATAAGTAGTTACTTAGTTCCTTTACCGTGATAACCACATAATTATCTATTTAATTAAGAAGTTAACTGGTGGCAGAAATATGCCACCATAGTTTTAAAACATTTTTGACAAAAAATACCTCTGGCATTGTCATTTGAATCGTTGTTTCGTTGTCTCCGTAGCACAAACGGTATAGACGCGATAAATCCAAAAATGATCACTGCTTTCTGTGTGATCATAGGATAGGAGCATGTGCAATGCTTAGATTTCGTTATATCATTATAATACGAATATAATGCTCTTTTTAATTTGAATTTGAAAAAACTGTTATATTGCGTTACAAGTCAGTTTCCTTAAAATGTGCTTTAAATGATAACGCTGATTCAACAGTTTCGAACATAAAAACGTCACACGGCTTTAATTATATTTAATATATCTGTCATTATCACAATCATTTAGGAGAAGTGAAAACGCAATCTGTTCTTTAAGTAGATGGATAAATATTTCACTGCTTTTACGCATGAAAAACCGCAGGAAAATTATCTTTTAAAATTACAATGTGTCTCTTGGGGGGATTTGTGTGTGATGTGATGAATATTTGAAAATAGATATCTTTTTAATAAACATTGATCAGAGAAGCTTTTCAAACTTCTATTTTCTTTAAATCAATATGGTCTTTTGCAAATATGGCATAAGAATACATTCTAGAAGTCTGATTCGATAACAGAAATAATTGATTAAATATGGCAGCGTGCAGAATCCAGGGCGCTGTCGCAAAATGTCTGATATGACATTCCAAGGTTATGTTTAAACAGTGAATGTGCCGTCTCGACTACCTTATGCTTAATATGCAATTTTATAAATATGTTAAAGTTGGTCAATGCAAAAATATCGTTGGGGTTTAATGTTTAGCAGGCCGTTAATTTAATTATGTTATTAAAGTCTCGTCTTTGTACAAACATAACTATACATAGACATAACAGGTACTATCTTGAAAAAGGATGGTCGGCACAATTTGGAGGTTAAGATTTGTTGTGCAACATTAAAATTTGCCGAGATGTTACGATTGCTTGTCACTCCAGGACCAAAAAATATTTCATTAAATTCACCGAAATTCAGTGGATTTTGGTAGGGTAACGTACCCCTTATCGAAAGATTATCCAATCCGCGTCAAGGTTACAAACGTTGTTCAGTTGAAGAGAAGTTGGATTAGTTTTTAATGTAAGATTTGATTGGCTTACACAACACTGATATGCAATTAGCAAAGCCATTTTAGTACGGCTGCGCAAAAACACAAAGCCATTTAAATAATAATTATAAGAGACTGAACAAGCATATGCATCATATATAAAAATATATATACGATATTGTAGCCACAATGTTAACATAAATAGTTAAGTTAAAAGCAAACATTGACATAATCACATAAAAAACATAAACATGAACATCTATCAGTTTTGTAAAAAGTTGTTGGTAAGTTATGTTCTACAATGTGTTTGGATCCCATCAACATTATCTTCATTTCAAAGGGTCATTGCAATTTGCTCTGGACTATATGAAATGTCCTCTGCTCAGTACCACAATTTGACAACGAATAAGATATATTTGAGCTATTGTGATCATTGTGGGTGGGGGGCTCCGTAAATAGTTGCAAATTATACTCGTATTAATTATTGTGTATGTAGTATGACAAATGTAATATTACTGACACTGCAAATATCCCCAAATCGACGTTTAGGGGAAATTTATGTATTCAAGTTTCTTTTTGTTCGATTGCTGGCCTTCATTATTGCTAAAGTACAGGCAACACTCCGTTTGTTCCATTTCAATTGTTATTTTAATTGTTCAATTAGGTCCGCAGTTTGTTCCGAAACTTTTACGTTCTATTGTTCAGAATTTTAAAATATCGGGCCACATATACGAAGTGTTTTGTCAAATTACCTTCAAAACATGTCTACAAGTTATTGAAAATTGAAGTATCAAATGATTCCAATATTAAATCATACAAATAAAATAAAATGACTACAAACACAGGCATCAAGCACACATATCTCAGCAATAATAATGCATTACCATTAACGAAGGCTATGAAATTATGTTTTTCGCAGTTACATGAAGACACAAATTAATTTCTGTCGAGTAACATGTTTGTTTTCTTCCTATTTCCTGGTATTTTTATTAATCAAATTGGCAACCGTACATTTTCTATAGATGACTGGCAAGTTTTGGACGTATTACATGCAAAATGTTGTTCAGCCTTAACTGCACAATGCAAGTTAGTGCCTCGGCCATTATAAGCGGATTTGTTAAACAGAGCCACATTGTCGTATCAATTCTGCACGAAAAGTTTGACAGAATCGCAACAGGTCATTATGAAAATATTTCGACAAATCTGTATAATTGCGCCATTCCCAAACGCTACTTAGTCAAAGCGTCTGATCACGAATCAACGACGTCAATTAATATCTGGGTAAAATGATTGAATTTATGCAAAATATGCCAGTGCGAGTGCTTTATAATATAGGGATCAGAACAGAGACAATTGAATGTCCATCCAGTTACATAATATAACGCATTGTCTGACTTAATTCCGTATTGATTTTACTCGGGAACCTACGAGTGACGAGCCTCAATTGATGTTAACCAGATACCTTAGCAACAATGAATTGACGGATTCATATCAATACACAACGAAAATATGAAGTATGTATTGAAGTATTTTCGATCATTTTCCTATATATTTAAGTGAGTAATACTGCCGTTGTAAAATGTCAACGAGGGCCTTTCCAATGGAATATTAAGAATGATGTATTTCCTTAAAATATTTATCTTTATTGAAAGAAACCTTAATGCATTGATGCAATTTTGTAGTTCTGTAGTAAGGAAACCCAATCTGGTTATCATTTAACACATTAAAATGATAGCATAAAAGGAAATATCTTACAGATATTGAATACTTGAGAAACGCACTAGGGGTACCTTTGGGGAGGATTAATTACTTACAAATAAAAATGATAGCAATTTGTTGGATCCAGAGCTCAAATGTGTTGTTCTATTAGATATAGCAAGTCATTTTACAGCAATGTAGATTAATTATTGATATGTTAACTGGCATTGTTCATAGTATGTGTACTTCTGAACAGAAATGTGACAGGAACAACTTGAGATATATATAAAAGGATAGGGATGATGGTATAGTGCTGTTAGCTAGACTGTGAACAGATGCATCTTTCAGGACCGATCAATGGATATGCTCACGTGCGTAAATATAATAATTATATAACTTTTGTTTGGTTTACTTTTCCGTCAAAACACAACCACAACTTGATCTCTGTCAAGCTAAACCGACACACAGAAACATTTCAATACATCTATTTTAAATTGTAATGGTTCAGGTAATATATTCATACGTTCGCGGTTAATAAAACCGCACTATACTCGACTGACTGTTTACATACACACGTTATTTAACTTCTTATTCAGTTTATTTCCATTATGAATCAAGTTCGTCAATTATATCCAGCAACAGATACGGTGCTTCAACTTAGTATAAGTTATCAATACCAGATGCAAGAGAAATGAACTATTTGATAACTGAGACAGATATTACGGAAGACAGACATTTTGCATTATTGAATCCTCTAGTGAATTTGTTTCTCCTCAGATCGCTGAAATTCTTACTTAATAGAGTAAATTGCTCGCACATGTCAATCACAATTGGTAGATTGTAAATTACTTACTGTATTGTCGCCGTCCAGAAAGGCAAGAAATGGACTCATCGATAGATACTGCAATGCATCCTGTCAAGATGTCTCGCCAAATAGATGATTTTTCCTGATACATGGCAGCTGCTTTGTTTATTAATTAACTTGAAATTCATAATACCAGATTGTCTGGCTGCAATAAAATATCCATGATTTCATTTAGTTGTGCATATGTAGTTAATGTGTACTTTTCCCCTTATTGCATTAAACACAGCATATTGATGATTGTACTTGAATCACCTTTATACACAATATTGTTACAGCATAGTAACTATTATTGCTTCTCACGGTCTACGTGCAACGGTAAATTGTATCATAGTTTTCGTTTTTTTTTTTTTAAATGTGTAGGAGCTAAATTCAATGAAACCTAAAGGTAAAGGACTTAACTATTAAAGGACCGAGCATATTAACTAACAGTACGGGTATACACTGTTGACAAAATGCGACATTTCATATCAGAGAGGCGTTTCATCAACGGTCGCATCGCAATTCGCAGCTGGTAATCGAAACACCTACACAATACTCGCAAATCGCGTCTAATTAAGATTGCAAAGTTGCGAGGGCACCTGTTAGTCTTTATAAAATCGCAACTACTAACGACCAGGTTTTTCCACTCGCAAAAAAAACTGTATTCATCGCAAAAATGGCGGACATACATGTTATCATGGAAATAGTTAGACTAAGAAGACGTAACCAACGGATTTTTCGAGAATGAACACTCATAGGGACGATATTGTAGAAAACATACTTTCAGCTTGTAACACTTTTATAGATAGTAAGAAACGAACTGGTGTACATCATCAACCTTGGTATGACAGAGAATGTAAAAAGCTAAAGGTTGAGAGAAATGAATGCTAAAGAGTTTTAGCCTTTTCAGAAATGATAAAAATTTAAGGCTGTATATCGAATCTAGAAACAGTTACAGATATACATGTAGACATAAAAAGAGTGCTTATGGTAAAAGGGAACTTAAAAACATAACTGTCAATATAAACATCGCAAAGTCATGTTGGTCTAAACTGAAAACGATGTGTGGAAAATCGAAACAAATTGCAAATGGCATTAAAACAGACCAGTGGCTAGAACACTTTGAAACACTTTTTAATAGCAATACTTGTGAGGAAAACGACCAAGGTATATATTGATCTTGATATTTAACTTGATGAACCTTGTGATGGAATTGAAAATTTATTATTTAATGAATATATTTCATGTGAAGAGATTGTCTTTGCAATTGAAAATATGAAAGCTGGAAAAGCTGGTGGCCCTGTCTCAATTAAATCTAAAGTGTTCATATATGGTGTTGATAACCTATTGCCAATTTTACATAGACTGTTTAACAAAATATGTAAAACAATGAAATTTTACACAGGCTTGGAATGAATCCATAATTGTAACTCTGTATAAAGGTGGTATTATTAACCACACAACAACTACAGGGGAATAATTCTCCAAAATTATATAGGTAAAATATACACGAGCATTATAAATAGACAATTATCCTTCTATGCACATGTGTACAATACAATAGCAGAAGTACAGGCTGGTTTTTGACCTGGCTACTCTACAGTGGATAACGCATTTATTTTGAATACAGTAATTGAAAATGCTTTGTCAAAAAACTAGAGGCAAGCTATATGCAGTATTCGTCGACTTTCAAAAGGCATTCGATTCTGTAAATAGGAGAAAACTATGGTCTGTTCTTAAGAAAAATGGTGTAAAAGGTTATTCATATAAATCTCTACAAGCAATGTATGTTAAGGCTAAAGTTAAATGCGGAGCGAATTCATACACAGACTGTTGTGCATGCCCTGTGTGCTTAAAACACGGATGCTTAGTCAGTCCAGTGCTTTTTGCCCTTTTTTTGAAGAGTTTTACGAACTTTTGAAAGTCAGTGGAGTTAGTGGAATACAGTTATACCCAGATTTAACTGAGATATTCATCCTTATATATGCCGATGGCATTGTATTAATGTCTGATACAGTTTTGGGCCACCAAAGGCAACTCAATTTACTTTCAAGTTTTTGTAATGACTATTTTTTACAAGTAAAGGTTAAGAAAACCAAAATTATGTTTTTAAACGGGGTGGTAAAATTTTGAAAAATGAAAAGTGGTATTATAAAGGGAAGTATGTGGAAGTAGTAAATGCATTCAACTATGTATGGTTAACGTTTACTGCTCAACTGTCCTTAAACAGAATGGTACATGAATTATGTGTTAAAGGAAAATGTATTATGGTGTCCATATTGAACGCGCTATATTCATATGGTGCTTTGTCGAAATATATGTTGTTTAAAGTTTTTGACACTAAAGTATGTGCACAGCTTCTGTACGGGTCTGAACTATGGGGAACTGGAACGTATCGTTGTCTAGAGAGGATACAATACTTTGTGTGTAAACGTTTATTATGTCCATCAGAATGCTTCTAACTGTGCTGTTATGGCCGAATGCGGTCGTCTTCCACCACATATAGAATCAAACAAAAGAGCATTGAATTACTGGCTAAAACAATTGCCAAATTATAGATATGTGAAGAAGTGCTATGCCTTACAATTAACCCAGTTAAAATTAGGTAAATGTAACTGGGCTAGTCGCATTAACGATATTCTATACAGACACGGTTTTGGTTTTGTATGGGAAGATCAATCAGGAGTAAATAAACGACTATTTATAACACAGTTCGTTGAAAGATTGAAAGATGAATATTTTCAAGACTTATTTGGTAATATCAGAAATGTTAGAAAACTTTTGTTATACACTACTATCAAAACAGATAATGTAAGTGAACAGTACATTGCTATCTTAAATTTTCGAGAATACAGGGCTGCATATGCCTTATTAGGAATTAGTGCATACAAGCTAGAAATTGAAACTGGTCGTTGTATTGGCATTAACAGGCAGTACAGAATGTGTAAACTGTTCAGCGACGGTTATTGGTGATGAAATCCACTTTATGTTTATATGTAAAGCTCTAGGAGAACTGAGAAATAAATATATACCAGAAAAGTTTTTGAACCCTCCATCTATTCACCGACTTACTATGTTATTTACATGTAAAAATGTGACATTAAGTGAGAAATGTAGCCACTTTTATTGTTAATGCTAACATAATTCGAAATAATTTACTCAGTAATTAAGATTCTAAAATGAAACCTGCTTTATATCATATTGATATAATATCTTGACACCTATACTTATGCTAGTATGTTTTAAGAGATGTTGACACCTGTTTAGTATTATATTGATGTAATGTCTTGACACATATATGTTTATATGTCTAAGTGATGTTGTAACCTGTTTTATATTATATTGATATAATATCTTGACACCAATATGTACATGCATGTTTGTATGTTTTATGTGATGTTAAAATTTTGTTTTGTAAAAATGTTCACATTGCTACACATGTTATGGGCCTATGGCCTTCGGCAAAAATGCAAAATATTTGAAATATATTTAAAAATAAGCGCTAACAATGTTTTACAATGCACCGGTTCAGTGTAAACAATAATGGCCACTTTTGAATCTGCTGCATCCAAAGTTATAAAAAAGTTCAAATATTCCCTAGTTCAAAAGGCAAAGCAGAAACAAAATATTTTCGAAATGATGTTATTTGCCTTTATTGAAGGGCAGTGGTTATTGCTGTACTGCAAGGGAAGATAACCAATGGGTGGCGTTTGCATTCTAGGGTAAATCACGGTGCTTGCAACGTTGATTTGACTGGTAAAATGTCTGGGGATGTAAATTTCACAATCACGGTGCATGTCATGTATGCATATTTGCATGCGTCACATGATAAAGTGAGACGCAGGTATGTACGCGCACGTTTTGTGTTTGGACTGTCTGATACAAAACAGATAGAGCAAAACACTTTGATATTATAGTTAGTCTCGGAACATCGCTAATTGACTAAAAAAGCTATCCTCGTGTTTATATATATGCATGTATAACTTGATGGAGGAAAGTAATTGACTCTTTATTGGGTAACCGTGCATTTTGTATCAGGAATTCTATGTAAACAGTAACAGTCGTAAACAGTAACATTTCTAAAAAGATACAGTCAGTCATATGTGTCCTGACTTTTTACAAGACAAACACAGAAACATACAAAACATAGTAAAGTCAAAGCAGTCCACACTTGTTGCAAGAGTTGCATGTTTAAAATTTGAACGTTTGCGTTGAAATGTAGATTAATAATATGTTTATTATTAATTCGATAGCGTGCTTACATTAGTATTTTACCACATTCCTCGACGTTTAAATTTATAATCTATAAAATTGGATAATATACACACATTTTAGTTTTTATACAGTCCTCGACACAAGTGCACACTTTATTATGTATTTCACCATATTTACATGTATATTTAATACATTTATTTTGAAACGTTTTTGTGTGGATCCCTTGTTTTGTAAATTTATGTTTACTGTGCTGCCTTTTTCTTACATTTCGTTTTCAAGGTAATAAATGGGAAAGAAAAGAAAGAAAGCTGTCGTATACGGTCACAAACTGCTAAGGCTTCTTTTGTAAATTAATTGCAATAAACCACCACACGTATATGGTTTCTGTGTCCATGATTACATTCCTGTAACCAAACCCTCCCTCTCGCATGACTATATATCTTGTAAAATATTTTGATTTATCCAGAATAAAGTTCATTAAAATTTAGTACCGACATTAATATTCAATAATATAATGCACACTTTTCAGACAAACGAAATGTTTGTTAAGCGTCATTTTATTTTATTTTGAAATACACATTTTGAAACCGGTCATTGTAAAAACAAAATGTGCTGTACAAGTGGCATTAACATAAAGTTTATAATATAATTAGTTAACTTCTTTTCTTGTATACCTATGAAAGTCCAGCAACACCAACTTTTACGGGGTTTTAATTTGATTTATCCCGTTGTACCAATTGTAAGAAAAAGAGTCTGTCCGTCCAGTGAAGATATATTATAATAATAAATAAATGCTTTTTGCTACGAAATTGAATTATCGGAACTTTGATGGGTCAACATTACTACGTGGATAGTTATGTTTTATGGCATTATTACATACATAAATAGTGTGGCTAATGCAGGTGTTGCGAAAAAAGTGTTTTACAACCCGTTTTGGGCCTTTGAATCCACAGCATAAGTTTTAGATTCAAACAAACGTGTCATATAAACACCATTTTAAATGTTAAGGTTATCGGAACATGTATCAAAGATACATACACGTATGTAAATAAGATCATTAAGAATTGCATTTAGTCTCAGGTTTCGGGCAGAATGATTTTCACAAACCCGAAAGCAATGTTACCAGAAGTGTTGGCGCACTAAATCCATATAATTTATATTTACCTATTTTCAACACCTAACCGGAAAATACGATATGAACGTACAAAGAAATGTGTAAAGTAAACCACCAACGAGCATCATTTAAAACAAATAAACATCATTCAATGTGTTTGGTTAATACTCCATACTGATCAACAATCGCTTTCATAAGAGAATACATAGGTTTTTTAGCGTCGATATAAATAATTTACCAGGATGTATGCCCTATTAAAATTAACTGTATGATTCAATGTCTGTCGTATTTTGTGACGATTATGTTTTACAAACTGAATTTGGTATTAGGTGGTTATATGCGCTTGTGTGTGTGGGCACCGTAAAGAAATGTAAGATACTAATGAGTATCGTTTGGTGATTTGACGAGGAACTCCCAGTGGAATAATAAGGCAGTGTACCTACATTAATAATATTTCTACTACAAAAAGTAAAGAATACATTTAATACAAACATTAGAAACACATCACATTGGAATTTATAAACAAAACTCAGTTTGTATTTCATATCTATATATGGACACTTATTCGTATTATGTTCATTAATGATATAAACATGACCCTTGGCGTGAACCTTTATAGTCCCACAACCGTACACAACACGATGTGTATGAACACATTAATCTGAAGGGTGTTTTATTTCAATAAAAGGTTATTTCAACTATTGTCTTTATTGCCATTAAAATGTATCATACTTGTTGTACAAAGTGAAGGTAGGATGTTATTAAATCCCTTATCCACCTGCGCACACAGGTCATTTATCATACAATGTCTAACGGAAGGCATGGCCAACCTCATTCCACACATTGATCAAATTACCATAAAGTTTACGATAGAATTCGTTCGATAAGTATTCAAGGGTTAGTTTTCCACATTTTAAAACTCACTACGTGACGCCAAATATGGTTAATTGTAAGCATTTACAAGTTTAGATTGAGTGATATCATACATCCTCGTCGTATTTCCGATATTTGTTTCTTGTAATCACGAACAAAACATTCGTTTATTATTTCGTGAACCTTGCTGTGAAATGATTTATTTGTCTTTTTGTATCAAATGAAAAGACGCGCGCCAAGGCTTCTTGATTCCAAAGGTGTCAACAATTACTCTGCGTGTTGTTATAATCCGCCAGTGAATTGAAAACAAACTCACTATAGGATTGAAGAAGTCGAGCAGGAAATGCCACAGACAACTACGACTATATTTGAAACAACGTAAGATTAGAACTTAAAGCTATCAGTTAAGCTTCTTGGGACTTGGGCTGAACTGATTCAACGACATGCCAACCTTGGAATAAAATCAGAGAATACCGTAATGAGAAAAACGTAAATGTAATAAACTGGAATATGTAAGTGGAGCAGGAAATATATCATAGAAAGCGCACAGCCGCACAAACAGCGCGAGTAAACCTTAATAATATGACCACCACCGGGACCCTAGATAACTGGTCTTCGTATTAAGAGATTGAATAAAGATCAACAAAGTAAAGTGAACCTGAAAATTGTGTTTTTAATAATGAGGTGGTTTTACTATTGAGGTGGTCTTTAATGAAGTTTGACTGTACTTGTACCGACATGTAAACAATTAAGAATTGCCCAAGGAAAAATGACGCAAGACATTAACATAAATGACATCCGAAAACAAATGTACACTTTCGAACGGTCAGTGGCTAAAATATGATTAAACATTGTCAAAGGGTGCGTCCTCCGATAATATTAATTTCATTGTTAAGCATGCGTTGTTTAGTTAAGATAGTCGTATGGTTTACTCTAAAAAGGGAAAATTGAAGCAGTCGCATATGTGTATTTTCTTTATAGCAAAGAACACAATGGGAAGTAATTATTAGTGTAAATAATTCTCACACGTCTACATGTACTCGTGTATTGGGTTTTTTCATGATAAATGCCCTCCGGTCCAATCGTTTGTACACCAAAGCATATATTGTGTATCACTTGTATAATTATCAAACTAGAAAATATTCTTAGGTTTGTTGTTAAATTGTTTGACACATGATACCTCTGGCATCGTCATTTGAACTCGTTGTTTTGTTGTCTCCGTAGCACAAACAGTATAGACGCGATAAATCCAATAATGATCACAGATACAAAATTATCCTCTTACTTTTTTAAATTTAAAATATGTTATATTGTGTTAACTCAGTTTCTTTAAATTGTGCTTTAAATGATAACGCCGATTCAACAGTTTCGAACACAAAAACGTCACACGTCTTTTAATACATTTGATATCTCTATCATTATCAAAATCACTTAGTAGAAATTAAAACGCAATCTGTTCTTTACGTAGATGAATACATATTTCACAGCTTTTTACGCAGGAAATCCGGAGGAAAATTATCCGTTCAATTTACAAAGTGTCTCTTGAGGGGATTTGTGTATGATGTGATGAATATTTGAAAACGGATATCCCTCTAATAAACATTGAACATAGAAGCTTAACAAACTTCTGTTTCTTTAAATCAATATGGTATTTTGCAAATAATATAAGTGGCAACATAAGAACACATTCTACAAGTCTAATTATATGATGCACTTGTACAAAGTGTTTCTTAACATCGTATGATAAAGGACGTCCATTACAATGTCACGTGACGCGCTCATGATTTGATATTTGGAAAGTGACTATCAGAAAGAACTGGCTAAATATGACAGCATAAATAAACATATACAATAGAAAACATATAATCATTGCACACATCCAATAAGAATTATTAGAGAATATACATGCATTCGCATCATAGTACATTAAAATATACAAAATGTATACGATATATTATATGACAACCGTGTAGCCAAAATGTTAATATAAATATTTAATTAAGACTGTAATAGTGTGACTTAAAAGCAAACATTCACACAATCACATTGAAGAAAAGCATGAATTTGTAAAAAATTGTTTGTAAGTTATTTTATTACAATTTGTTTGAATCCAATCAACATTATCTTCATTTCAAAGGGTCATTGGAATTTGCTCAGAACTATATGATATGTCGTCTGCTCAGTACCACAAGTTGACACTAATTAAAGTAAAGTCGAGCTATTGCAATTACTGGGGGCAGTAAATAATTGCAAATTATACTCGTATTATATATTTTGTATGCAGTATTAATATTACTAACCCAGCATATATCCCCCTTATCGGCGTTTAAGGGAAATTTATGGATTTAAGTTTCTTTGTGTTCGATTGCTGGCCTTCGTTATTGCTAAAGTACAGGCAACAATCCATTTGTTCCATTTCAATTGTTATTTTAATTATTCAATTAGGTCCGCAGTTTGTTCCGATACTTTTACGTACCAAGTGATTCCAATATTAAATCATACAAAGAAAATAAAATTACTACAAACACAGGCATCAAGCACACATATCTCAGCAATAATAATGCATTGCCATCAACAAAAAGCAATGAAATTATGTTTTTCGCAGTTACATGAAGACACAAATTAATTTCTGTCGAATAACATGTTTGTTTTCTTCCTATTTCCTAGTATTTTTATTAATCAAATTGGCAACCCGCACATTCTCTATAGAGGACTGGCAAGTCTGGAACGTATTACATGCAAATATGTTATTCAGCCTTAAATGCATAATGCAAGTTAGTGTCTCGGCCATTATAAGCGGATTTGTTTAACGGAGCCACATTGTCGTATCAAGTCTGCTCCAAAATTTCGACAAAACGCAACAGGTCATTACGAAAATATTTCTACAAATCTGTATAATTGTGCCATTCCCAAACGCTACTTAGTCAACGCGTCTGATCACGAATCAAACAACGTCCATTAATATCTGGGTAAAATGATTGAATTTATGCAAAATATGCCTGTTCGTGTGCTTATGATATAGGGATCAGAACAGAGACAACGTCCATCAAGTAACATAATATAACGCATTTTCTGACTTAATTCCGTATTGATTTTAATCGGAAACCTTCGAGTGACGAGCCTCAATTTATGAAAACCAGATACCTTAGCAACAATGAATTGAAGAATTCATATCAATACAAAACGTGAATATGAAATATTTATTGAAGTATTTTCGATCATTTTCCTATATATTTAAGTGAGTAATACCGCCGTTGTAAAATGTCAACGAGGACCATTCCAATGGAAAATTAAGAATGATGTATTTCCGTAAAATATATATCTTTACTGAAAGAAACCTTAATACAACGATGCAATTTCTGAAATAAGGAAACTCAATCGGGTTATCATATAACAAATTGAAATGATATAATAAAAACATAAAATCTTACAGATATTGAACACTTAATAATTCAATTGAGAAACACTATGGATACGTTTTGAAAGGATTGATTAATTACCACTAAACTTGATAGCAATTTGTCACATCCAGAGCTCAAATGTGTTGTTGATTTTGATATTGCAAGTCCTTTTACCAAAATGTAGATTAATAGATGATCGTTTAGTGGAGGTCGTGTACTCCTTTAAGTGTTTACGTACACACGTAATTTAATTTCTCATTCAGTATAGTGCGTTTTTATTAACCGCGAACGTATGAACATATCACCTGGACCATCACATTTCAAAATAGGTGTATTGAAATGTTCATGCTTGTCCGTAAGGTTGTCGAAGAAAAGCCGCGGTTCTGTTTTGATAGAATATTACTCCAAACAGCAGTTATAGTTTTACACACGAGAGCATTTCCTTACCTAAATTGGCATGGATCGGTCTAGAACGTGCATACACTGCATTTTACTATTAATAATCAAGTTCGTCAATTGTATACTCCAACAGATACGGTGTGTCAACTTAGTATAAGTTATCAATGCCAGATGCAAGAGAAATGAAGTATTAAATAACCCAGACAGATATTACGGAAGACAGACATTTTGCATTATTTAATCCTCTAGTGAATTTGTTTCTCCTCAGATCGCTGAAATTCTTACTTAATAGAGTATTTTGCTCGCACATGTCAATCACAATTGGTATGTTATAAATTACTAACTGTATTGCCGCCGTCGAGAAAGGCAAGACATGCGCTCATCGATAGATACTGCAATGCATCCTGTCAAGATATCTCGCCAAAAAGATGATTTTTCCTGATACAACTTTATACCAAGACAGCTGCTTCGTTTATTAATTAACTTGAAATTCATTATACCGGATTGTCTGGCTGCAATAAAATATCCATGATTTCATTTTTCATTTAGTTATGCATATGGAGTTAATGTGTACATTTCCCCTTATTTCATTAGACACAGCATATTGATGATTGTACTTGAATCACCTTTATACACATTGGCATATTTAATAGCTCAAGTTACGTAAGCTAATGTTACCTACTTACTCCATCATTCTTGTCCATCAAATAAGGATAAATGGATTTGACCCCTCCGGGAAATATAACAGTCGAAAAAGGAAAACATACACGTTGTGCGTGTTTATTTAAGAAGTTTGTATAAATTGTTACTCCAATATCACAATAGTACACAATATTGTTATAGCATAGTAACTATTATTGCTTCTCACGGTCTACGTGCAACGGTAAATTGTATCATAGTTTCCTTGTTTTCTTTGAAATGTGTAGTTCTATTTTTAGAGGTGGAGCTAAATTCAATGAAACCTAAAGGTAAAGGACTTAACTATTAAAGGAGCGAGTATAACTTTTAACTAATTGTTCGAGTATCCACTGTTGACAAAATGCCTTTCATCAACGGTCGCATCGCAAATCGCAGCTGGTAATCGCGAAATCCTAGACAAAACTCGCATCTCATTAAAATCGCAAAGTTGCGAGGGCACATGTTAGCCTTTATAAAATCGCAATACTAGCGACTGGTTTCTTCTACTCGCCAACCATCGGAAAAAAGCTAGACGAAGTAGACGTAACCTACGGATTTTTAGTTTTTCTACAGTCCTCGACACAACCGCGTACTTTATTATATATATAACTTCTTTGTGGAGATCCGTTGTTGTGTATATATATATTTTCCTGTGCTGCCTTTTTTCTCACTTTTCATTTTCAAGGTAATCAATGGGAAAGAAACCTTCCATATACGGTAATGAACTGCTAAGGTTTCTATAGTAGATTAATTGCAATAAACCACCACACTCTGTATATGGTTTCTGTATCCATGATTACACTCTCGTAACCAATACCTCCTCTCGCCTGACTATATCTCTTGTATATAAAATTTAAGTACTAACATTACGATTTAGTAAAACATAAAATGCATAATTTGTAGACCTACGAAATGTGTGATAAGCGTCATTTTATTGTATTTTGAAGAAAACATACCCGATCATTGTAAAAATGAAATGTACCGTACATATGGCATTAACATAAAATACATGTAGTATAAAGTTAAGTTCTTTTCTTGTATACCACGAACAAGATTTTTTACGGGGTTTAATTTGATTTATCCTGTTGTGCCAATTGTTAGGAAATGAGTGTGTCCGTCCAGTGAAGATATCTTAAGATAGTGTTAGATTGATGGGCCTCGGTAAATATTAAAGCGCCGTGGTTTGTTAGTAGAACAGATAACTGTTTGGCACATTCAGTCACGCGAGACGGCAGATATTTCCGTATGAGAGATTTATGCGGAGGAATCGTTGCTGTAAATCGGACACCAGTCATAAAAAAAGACGACTGAAAACCGTCTCTTTGATGAAGATGTCTAAGTCAGTAGACAAGGTCGTGGATAATACCAGGCTACTTGGTTGCAATACCCAGTGCATTTTTACCACTGACCGTTCCAATGCGGTACTGCTATCTTCATTGATTATTTATACTAGTATAGTGTGTCCCTTTTGCGTTTGTAGCCGTTTACACGTACGTATGTTGTAAATGTATTCTGACTTGCGTTTATTTGGTTGGCTGTGCACATTGTAGGATTTCAAGCTCGACCTCTAGTCTTTGTTCGTTATCAGTTTAATTTTACAATGAACCCCTATTCTTAATACAGTTGAATACCACGTTGTTTCAACTAAATTATTAGGCCAAGGTATGAGATTCTTACTGATATACTGTTTTGCATACAACGCATGTGATGACAGGAAAAGTTAGCCAACATAACACGACGATTGGTGGTGCGGGTAAGAGAAGAAATGAGAAGAGCTTGATAGCTTAAAAGGGAAGCAAACTATGATTAAATCGACAGACAGTATATGACGTACACATCAACATTCATTATTTTGTAATGGTAATACAATGTATTAAATATATTGCATTCTAATGATACATAAATATTCAAATTGTTCATAGCTCGCAATACTTTAAGTAAGTTTAGTCCTTGTTCTATGTGCATGCGTCTTTTGTGCATGTTCAACTTTTGTTTAATACAAAACCGCCTGTCCGTTGACCATTGCAAGTACAAACCTTTTGTCAAATGTTATTTGTGTCAGTTATTGCTTTGGATAATGGTGCGCAACACCATCGTTATTTAATCAAACTCGAAATATTCTTTTGTGATAATACAATTTTGTCTATCTGCAGTAGGATTTATTGCATCAAGCGATACAATGAACACGTGCTATTGATTTAATCCGATCTGGTATCAGTGATGATAGAAGGTGCATCGATAAAACGTTAACTATCGTAAATCGAGACATAAATTCAGAACAATAAGAAAGTATAATTAGTAACAAATGTTTATCCCTAACTGATGCATCCCATTACTTCGCAAATACAAGTCTGTAATATAACTGTACCGTTTTTGTTTTTAGGAAATGGATCCTTTCATATGAGGGAGGGGGGGGGGGGGAGAGATTAGTAGAGCGCATGCAAAAGGCCCTTAAGACATCAAGACGATAACGTCACAATATTGGTTAGACTAGACCGCGCGTATCCAATGTAAACAATTTAGTTCCGGGTTTATATTTCGCAAAAACTTGCGTCTATTAGATCGCTGACAAAGAGGACACTATATCACGATAGATGATTATGAGGTAAAACAACCTTGCATTAATCCAATGCATCTTTTTTTAATGAATGAATTCATTTTAGACTTAGCTTTCTCCGCTGTACCGGTCACAATTCGTCCGCTCTTAGTTTTGGTTTCGATGACATAGAAAACATGAAGCATGGTATAAATTAATTTATACATGCACTTTTTAAATTATTTTGTTGTTTGTTTCCAAGAATAACTTTTCGAATGGTTTAAATAAACATTTGTACATTTTGACAGCTCTTCAGTACAATTTAGATAGCGAAGCAGTGACGTAAGATAGTATGTCAGCCTTGGTAGCGGTCGAGAATTTTATACTTGATAGGTTAGAAGGCCCACGGATTGAGACCAACCGACTGAGTGCCTAGAATGATTGACCGGAGGATAAGGAAGAACCATTGGCTGCACATGACCGCACCTGCTATGCTTTCACTGGTGTTTTTAAAATAACGAATCAAAGTATATTAATTCGTTAAGGTGCTGTATTTATGGTGCATTTGGACACATAAAAATTTTTTATCGCAGAATTGATGTGACGACTGTAACATACCTTGACAGATGTGGTAAAACAACTCAAGTAAAACAAACAGAGCAGTCCTTTTCCAAGATTCACGTGGAGAGCAAAACTGGGTTTGGTAATAAACAAAATATTTACATAACTTGTTATTGGTTTCTCCTATAGCCCCTGTAGCTTACAACTAAGTGTAACATTTTCGTTGAAAATGGTTTACGTCAATACTTATCTACTTTGTTTTACACCAAAATGACATCCATCTATTTAATATAACGTACATATTTCAGGTATGACTGGAAACGCTTCCTTAAGCAGTTTTACAAACCATTTAAGGGGATAAGTAGACTTCGCATCTTCCGATTTACCAATACTGAATAAACGTCTGTGTTTGTGAAAGAAAGTGCTGATGTCAATGAAGTCAAGGTCACTCTCTTGAAGATAATTCCTCCAGTGGATGCCTACCCTGAGATGATTGTATCACCAGGCGGAACTGATGCAATAATTTAATATCTAAGGAGACATGTCAGGCCACTTGTTAGTGATGTAAACAAAGATTATATAGCACATACACAAGAGGAATAAAGCGAGTTTATTGTTCAATGTATGATATGTTCGTTATGCCTGTTTGATTGTGGTTTTATTTTGGTTACATTATAAGTATTATATTGATCTTGTAGATGTAAGTGTATCAATTCATGTGTTTAACTTTGTATTTTGGTAAATACGTATTATTTGAAAAACAAGTTATTCAATGATTGATAGTGAAAACTTGTCTAGTCGTCTGTATTTCCAAGCAATTCAACTTCATTCAATAAAAATCATGGGTAACTGGTGACGTCCTGACGTTTGGAAAATGTCGACGCCCGATGCAGTGTCTGAGAATGGCCATAACTCGAAAAATAGGCAAGCTTGACTCTTCAAATAAAGTTTTAAACAAAGCAAAATTATATTAGTTTCAGATTTTGCAAAAATGTAAAATTTTGATATTTTTGTCCAAAAGGCCATTGCCCTGCGCTTTATGTTAATAAGGAGAATAATTTTGACCACAAGGAACTGGAATAAATTATTAAAAACATTAATTCAGCGTGACAATTGTCTTCGAAATAACTGACAAATAATTGACAAATCGGCAATTAAATTGGTAATTTGAATGTCAATTGACATTTGTGTAACGTCGTGTTGTATAATCGTGTCGGTAGTTTTGAGAAGTGGAGCTACATCCAAAGTTAATTATCAAGGTTGAGCTTGCATTAACAAATAGTGCCTTAATTAAATACCCGTTATGCTGAAAAAGCGACATTTACAATCAATTCATTACCTGGATTGGTTCAACGTCGTAGAGTTTACAATCACGGTGCATGATACACAACTGGTAAACTTCTGGGGGCTTCAATTTCACAATCACAGAGCATGTATTGTCTGCTTATTTGGATACGCCACTGACGTCACATGCTAATGAGAAAAGCCTGTTCAAACACACACATGTTTTATTTGGCTGTGATAAAAACCGATTGAGTGAAATCGCTTAAATATCTACCTTAGTATCTGGGCTATCAATTATGTATTTGAATGTTTAAAATATGGAATACACCAAGTCTTGTATGTGCGCTATACATAAGTGATCGAACGCATTATTATAATTGTATAAATTTGTATCAGATAAAATGTACATGTAAATAAATGCCTTTGTTGATCCAATGTTTTCATGAAATAACAATATTCGCCTAGACGCGCCTGCTCATTTCTTAATGTAAAATTCACGTAGCATTTCTTGTTTCATTTTTACTGAAAATGAAATTGTGATTTCTGCGAAGATAATAATAATACATTGTAGCGCAGTTCTTGATTTGTAGCCACGATTCCATGTATAATAATGTCTTCGCTATTGTCAATGAAAATCACAATGACTGCATTCCTTTTTCATCAACTATTTGCGAAATTTTAAATACATAAAATAATAACTCAACTCAACTCAACTCAAGTTTATTGGCATATCGACAATAAGCATTGTCATTGGCCTAAACAATACAATATATACAACAGCACATGCAAAACATGGCTACAATATTCTCAAAGAGATTACATACATATATACACAATGATTAGTGCAATTCAATAATATTACATTAACAATTTAACTACTTTCATCGTACATACATACATATACAATTTTAATTACATCAAAATATCATTGTGCAGACAGATAGAATATGTAAAAATAATTCATACATACAGTACATCAAATTTCTCCGTTGTTTCTAATGTTAAATGCGTTTTTTATAAATTTTGCTAAAGTCAATTGATATTTTTTAGATTTAGAATTCAATAAATTAACAAGTTTGTTTACCATTGGAAAGTTTCCACAATGTTTTAGAAAAATGGATCGTATATTTTGGTACTTAGGACAGATCATTAAAAAATGAAATTCTGTTTCAACTTGTTTATTATTGCAATATAAACATAGTCTGTCATCTCTTTGTATACTACTAAATCGTCCTGTTTCAATAGCTAGCATATGTGAACTAAGGCGTATTCTAGTTAAGCATTTTCTAAGTATATCATTTTGGATGTTTTGAAGATATGGCTCGAAACTGTGTGAATCTTTAAATTGACAATAATAGTTAAGCCGACTACAATTATTAATATTTGCTCTCCACGTTTGAATATATTGGTCAATTAATCTTTGTTTTATTCGTGGATACAAAACTTTTGGATTATTTGCAACCCAATAATCGGAAAGTCCTAAATTGTCTAATGTAGATTTTAACTTATAAGCCCATGATTTATTATTTAATGGTATATTATCCAAACATTGACTATAAAAAGCATCTTGAACGGCTGGATTGTTGCAGTTACATACTTGGGTCCAATATTTTAAGGATCTAAGACATGCAATTAAGGAAAGAGGGAGTCTACCAAGTTCTCCTAACACTGCATTATTAACTGTACGTTTACTGACACCCAGTATTATTTTACAGAATTTTATCTGCAATTTATCAACTTCATCAAAATTGTATATACCCCAAACTTGGGAACCATACAATATAATTGGACATACTAATTTATCAAATAATGATAATTTTGTTTTAACATCAACATTTATTCGTTTAAAAAGTGCGAGTAAGTTATTCATTGCTTTAGTGGCTTGTTCGTTTAAAGTTTTCACAGCTATTCTAAGATTTCCGTTCTTATTGAATTTAATGCCTAAATAGACAAAACTGTCGACTCTTTCGATGATTTCATTATTGATACGCCATTCAAAATTATTCCTTTGCGATCTTTTCTTAAAAATACAGATTTTGGTCTTGTTTACATTTATTGTTAATCCCCATCGGTGTGAGTACATATAAATAGCATCAAGTTGAGATTGTAAACTGTTTTTATCGGTTGTAAAAATGGCAATGTCATCAGCAAACATCAATAAATATAATGATAGTTGATTTAGATCATTTTCAGTCAACTTGTTAAAATCTAGTGATTCATTTATGTCATTTACAAATAATATGAATAACAACGGTGAGAGTGGCTCTCCTTGTTTTAGACCGAGCGCAATATCGAAGTAATCCGATAGATTGCCATTTTTAGCGATTCGAACACAGGCGGAAATACGAGAATATATAGCTTTAAGCATAGTTAAAAAATTACCGCTGATGCCTTCCTGTACTAACTTAATCCATAGTGCGTTCATGGGTATAGTATCGAAACATGACTTATAGTCAATAAAAGCACAATACAGTCTATTATTTTTGGATAAAACTCTTTGTATAATACTGTGTAAAATGAATACACAATCTACCGTACTTCTTTTATCACGGAAACCAAATTGCGATTCATTGAATTTGTTTTCATGTTCACACCAGGAATTTAATCTGTTCCGTAAACATATGGAAAATATTTTTGCCATGGAATTAATGAGAGAAATACCGCGATAATTACCCGGATTAGTTTTATCTCCTTTTTTAAAAACAGGGACAATGATGGCTTTTGACCAAGATTCAGGGTAGATGCCAGACATAAATATTTTGTTAAAAATTTGAACAAGATACGGAGTTATGAAATCCTTGCGTCTATAAAAAAATCAGGATTTATATTATCACAACCACTGCTTTTGTTACGAGACAATGATGACAGGGTTGTTAAAATTTCATCTTCCGAGAAAGGTTTATCAAGGCATTCAATATCAATTATATTTGCTGCATCATCAGCCGATATATCGTCTGAGAATAAATTTCCACTGTCTAATTTAAACATGTTACTGAAATGATTGACAGCGTTATGATTATGTATTCAGCGTGCAATGGACATGACATCTGTTTGAAGCAGTTTTTTTGCTGCCTAACAGTATCACCTAGTCATATAGAGTTAATACCACTTCCATTTATATCATACCAATATCGGACAAGCCAGTTCCGTTATACAGCCTTATATTACGGAGCGGAATGAGTTACTAGCCAATTGTTGATAACTTTGGGATGTCGTGGCTTGGACTTGAATACGCGAGTTTCCGCGCACGAGACGGACGTTCTATCACAGAGCAACCTTACCGGCGCTAGATTATCCTAAAAATGTGTCGCTTTTTATGAAATAATATAATCTAATAATATCTAGGGCAGGAATTATAATAAGTCTTTAATATCGTCGTCAGAGAAATATCAGATAGCGTGTTACTTACCAATGATCTTCGTTAGTAGGCGACATAATAAAGATACCTATATATAAATAAATAGGAACCGCAATTCATTTATTGCTGATGATAACTGTAGGAATAATAACATAACTGTCTGATGTTGTCTTTGTCATACAAACCACTATAATCTAACGTCAGTTAAAGCCGTCCTAACTGTCAATGATGACACATTGTTGATATAATAAATAACACCCTGTCCAGATTATGTAGACCTATCGCGGTCATCACTCGTAGGTCAACATTGAATGTTTTTTGCTTCACCTTCTTCACTTAAGAGCCATTAGTAAATATGGCAATAATCTTTAAGACCCTGGTATTTTAACCCGCTATTTGTTACTGACTGTTCCAGGGCGTTGTTATGATAATCTTCACTTTATATTGTTTAAAGTATTGTGTTGTTCCCCGGACCACTCCTGTTAGTTTTGTTTTGTATATTTTCCCATTATTTAAAGTTAAACGATAAATAAGTTGAATCGGATGAAATGTTGTGTGTCACAGCTACACAGTTACATCCAATACATCTAATAAAGTTAAATTATTACACGAAAAGCCACATACACAAGACAACGCCTCCTCACACAAACCCCAGGGAAACAAAAGTCTACAAAACATTACGTACGATGGTATAGTAAGAAATGTCGACTAAGAAATGACACATTGCTTTATATTTCGCTGAATTTTACATAATTTGCAATAAATAGGACATGGAACTCCTAACTTCTTCTACGACATTTTCCCTGGCACTGAATAATTAGAGGCATAAACTCTTGAATGTGACGATTTCTGTCATGCAGACTCGTTTGAAAAACTGTTTTTATGTAGTGAAATCTAAAGTAATTCCCTGCTTGGATTCAAAATGATAAATTGGAACATCCTTTATGATTTTCAAAATCCCTCCTTTCAAAATCCCTCCTTTCGTGTTGATGTCAAAATTAGGTTACTGTCGGTTTGAAACACACTGAAATCTTTTGGTGAAATGATATGCAATTTGGGAGGTTGGAAACTACCAAGTAGTCATCTGAGACGAGAAATAAATAAAACAATGTAATGTCGCTTTAAAGCCTCACGTATGGAATACACGCAATCTGTTTGCGGCTCTAATCCCTAAAGGTACACCCTGCTTGTTGTACCTGACTCAATGACGATGTCTGCTATTGTGGTCTATAGGCAGTATTTCACAAGGTACAGTTTCTGTTTTTCTGATCTCAAGAATGAGATATCATGAACAATGTATTTTAGTACAACGATTCCAAAGCTGTTCAAGACAACATGTTATTTATAGTTTATTCATTTTATAGTATTATTATGATGATAGTCTTGCTATATATATGAATGATACGAATCTCTTAATTGTTATCATAATGATACAAAACGATACGGTAAAAGGGTATGCCATTTTATTTTTCTGTGGAGGTATTGATGTCATAGTTTTTATCTAGCTTTTACCCAAAGAAAATTTATACACAAAGATCGTTATGGAAACACAGGTCTACGTATACATCAACATCCCCACTTCTGTTTTCAAGAATTGCTTGAAGTTCCCAGCGGCTTTTGCAACATTTAAGTTGAATGCATGGTGTTTATGGCGCATTGACAGTTTTGTACCTTCATTGTAGACAATATGCCGTTAGATGTTTGATATAAAGTTGTTATCTATGTTGTATCTCAAGAAAAAACAGCTTGTCTGTTGACGGCGGTATTTTCGTTAGTGTTTTCCTCTTTCCATTTTTTCCCATTTCCCCCATTGTCGTCCGTTCCTTTGGTGCTCATTTTCACCTTCAAGAAGTTGATATCTAATATATGCGCTAATATAACATTTTTATTACTATTTGACTCTACCATATAAATATGCATTTTTCTTAGCAGTAAAGATACCATGAATATATTTACCATTTTAATTTTAGTTGCTTTGTGTAAATATTGATTACTGAATCAAAGTGGGGTGATTTAGTATTCGCTGTAAGTGCTGTGACGGTAGAACGTTTGGCAACACTTGTCATTTATTTCACCCGACTGATTTCGCTATCAGGACACAACATTTTTCAGTCTACGCCTGGTTTGACAGTCTCTCAGAGTTTTAGTAGGTGATTGTCACTACAATTAACATAGACGTTTTGTTTTTGGAGTAAACGGCTTTGTATAGTGTTTAGTTTTATTGTAAAAGAGAGAGAATACGTAGCAGGTAAATAGACTACTTACATAGAAGATGGCAAAAAATAAAGTATTTTCCTATACGTCAAAAAGTGGCTTTGAAATATAAAAGATGTAACGAAACGCATTTGAGACGCATAGATAATCGCGGAAATACCTTCGGTCCAAAAAAGACACTCGTATCACACAAAAAATGTCATTTAAATTGTTTAACAATCATTTGCCCATTACCATTCCAACTAAGTTTATGTCGGAATAATAACCATTTAATTTGCGTTCGAGTCTTCCGCAACACATGCCAATGCATATCCTTTACCCTTTCCCCAACTCTTATTCATGTTATTGCCTTCCCCTTTCGGCCCCTGGCCAATGTATTTTAGCTTCTCCTGTGGTGTATCCATCTATTCAATCCCTTTCTCCCATGTGTTATCCCCATAAGTCATTGCTTGTTTTTTATAGTCAGCCAGAAAATTCATTTCCATAGATGTTTGCCCTTGTATCTACTCAATCCGTAATGATTCGCATGCGGATGTTTCCTTGAGAGATATGTGGGGGAAGGCATTGTCTTGTGTATGTGACATTCCCCGTAACAACAGTCTTTCTTTGTACAGATGACGCGTGACTTGGACACCAAGGTTCGGTGGACGTTTAATTCCGAATGAGACAGTGCGGCTGACGAAAATGTGTGAACGTCGGACAAAACACGTGTCTTGCGAACATCGATATGGTTTAAACCTGAAATCATTATATCGAACTAGTTAATTCAAACCACACGAACTCGACATCAGCACTAATTTAATCACTAGATGAAAATGAGCTACTCAAAATATACATTTTATTGCTTTTGAAATTCACGTAATATATACACGTAACTAATTCCTCTGCGCATGGTAATATGTCCGCTTTCTGTTATATCCATGCACAGTGTGTTAACACTTTCATTAACCAAGATCAACTATGGTTATTCTAGCCGTAATTCGTTATAAGACACAAGCATTTATCTTATATACGATGAGAACTCCCAACTTATGTATAAATGGATTTTACTGACCTGATACAGTTATTTTCTAGTGTTCTGTTCATTCGTCAATGTCACGTGCTTTCGTTAACACCCGGGTACTCTCATTTACCCATTTCGGCTTTAACATCAAAGTGTCGGTACTGTATCAAATTCAAACTCTGAAGGTTGTTGATAAACTTCATTTTTCAATACGCAGATGTTTCAACATTGTCAATCATATTTCATTTATTATGAATTACATGCAGTACTTAATTTTATCATATGTTATTGTATTTATACATATAACTATAATATTAATTATCAATTATTCAAATTGGATTGGCTCCAACTTGGATGGGGTGCCACAATTAGGTAATTTCAATACTGTTGTAGTTCATCTCAATGGGCATGTTCCTTGTTCAGACCGTTTGAATTCTGTATAAGATACCAATATAACATACTTTCCAATCGATTGATGGATGTGGTTTTGTTTGGGCCCATGTTTTCTCGTCTTCGTCTGTATTTATATCATACTGTATCCAACACTGCATACACTTACTCTATTTTAAATCTAAATTTCTCCCATAATCATCGGAATAAAGTAGTGTAAAGCAAATTCGATAGATGTAATGATATGTGTATTATTCGACGTTGTTGAATTGAC
Source organism: Mactromeris polynyma (assembly GCA_032209605.1). NCBI lineage: Eukaryota > Metazoa > Mollusca > Bivalvia > Venerida > Mactridae > Mactromeris > Mactromeris polynyma. Next base: position 7,749,547 of record JASFXZ010000021.1, on the reverse strand, counting down.
GCTCAGTAATCTCCGCCCGCTAGCAGATCTTGACGAGTAAGACCGTGATAATAGGATCTACTCCCGATTTACAAAAACTTTACAAATATGGGGGTTCTTTCTAATCATGCGGTATAACATTGGATCTAACACTAGTTTTGTTTGAACCCAGGCCAAACCATTTTAGAAAATACCGAACATATTATTAATTCCGTTTTCACATTTCTTCATTGATAATGAAACCTCTAGAATGATCGATTAACATTGACGACCTGACATATGCTTCGCTTTTTTGTTCATTTCGCATGGACTGAGAGACAATTGCTTTTGGTTTGAATAATTCAGTGCACAGAAGTCGGCATATGATTCGAAATAACTTTACACACACGTAATATTGGGAAAGACTTTTCAATGATTAACTGGTTGATGGTGTATGACGAAGGATTAGCCAACATATTACATATACTTGCCAAATATTAGTAAAATTCCGTTAGAACAGAGGGTTGAGTCATAATTCAACTGTTACTGGTTTAGGTCTGAGTAATGCTTGAGTTGAAACGTCGGCCAATTATTGTGGATTAGGCAGGTGCAATACTCGTCAAAACATGTATTGCTCATCTGTTACCGCAATGATAGCACCACGCCAGAGTAATCAATAATGTTATATCATTTCATGACAACAATCAAGGATTGAAAGCATGTGTTGTTCTGAGCAAGTGTATCCATTGCTTATAAATACAACAAGTGTATTTAATTGTAAGCAATTAAATTTGTTATAGAACACCCCGTACAACAAACTGTATCGATGGCTGCTGTGTGATTGGTGGCTGCTTTATGCGCGAGGTGCGATATCGACGAAGTGTGTTTGCTATTTTTGATGCGTTTCTTTGTTGTTAATTTTAAGAGCATCCACTTATAGGTATCGTTTTAGCAAAGAACAGGCAATTTCTACATACCGTATTTTGGTGGTCTCAGAGAGTTTTAAAATTGACGAGGGACAATGTTTTGGCAATCGCTAAGGGTAGTTCAGATTGTGCATTTTGAAACTATTTTATGCAAACAACCATGACAGTTCATCAAAATAATCGCCATGGAGGTTTAGCCCTAATGCATTGGTTGCGGGTTACTAGTGCGTTTTAATGGTACATTAAACTGATATTCTTGTATTGCTGACAATAATAAAATAAGAAATCGTAGGTTGAAACACCCGCACTGTAGTGCCACATATAGTCCGTGCCGCATATATTTCGCGCACGACCTAAATGCGTCACGCATTTAGTTCGTGACAAAGCTAACTGTAAGCGGCGGAAATACTTGGTCATACCGTGTATAGTTATTTTATGTAAAACCGAACTTGGACATATGTAGCTTACATGAATGTCAATTTTGGGGTTGCTTTACATGTCACTGGTTAAAGGTCATTAATATTAAAAATAGAAAACCTCTTTGCACTCAACAAACTTGGTAGGAAAGCCTTATTTTAATGTATCGTGTTTTCATAATAATACAGGTTTATTATCTCTTTGTCCCTGGCTTTGCTTATAGCTCGGTTCATGGTCAATGTCGAAAACCTAGTTTTTCCTGGTATGTCCACGTCTCTTGTTTCAAAATGATTTGAAAGCTGCCTTACACGTATCTTTACACTCATTAAGGAGACAGAAACCTTTCATCTACTGCCTGCTTATATTATGAAGGTTTCGATCGCTGATTGAGTTACCATAAACCACGACACTCATTATATGGTTTCTGTATCAGTAATTTAGATATTTAGTTTGTCTCCCAATGTTTTGCTGCGCCCTTTTACTTGTTCCAAGTTATCCTATATCATAGGTTTATCTATACCCCAATAATTTAATTTCCTAACGTAAGGATCTGTAAGGATAAGCTCTTTTTTGTGAATGTGACCTTCTACGTGCTTCCTTTTTACACATTGGACTACTTTGTTTATTTAAACAGATTAAGTGCGATATTAAAGAGGGATTAAGATGTCACAGGGAACGCCATATACACAAGACAATGCATCCCCATACAGAAAACAACGGTCTGCAAAATATCAGGCACTGAGGAGGTGCAAGGGTAAACATTGAGATGGTGCAAGGGTAAACATTTATAGGAATAGGGATGTTAAGGAATGGTTTGGCCGACCATAAAGAATATTTGAAAAAGATTTAAGGGACAACAAGGGGAATTTAATGGGTGGAATGCATTAAGAAAGTCAGTCATAATTGGCCGAAAGGGGAGGAACTGAACATAAATATTATAACAAGTTAAAGTATTGCACATGGGGAAAGAAGGGCTTTACATACATCTAAACATAAATAGAAAAATAATCATACAATGATAAAGCACATATGTAAGGAGATCCATTTAATATTCGTAACAACATTTTTCTGAGCTTTGGGATAGGTATTGAAGTTAGAATTCCAGACATGTCAAAAACTGTTTCTTACAGTAATTGCTTCAGAACATGACGTGCAAGATTTTGTTCATTTAATCAAGCACGAAATAAACTGTCGCACTTTTGTGTTAATACAATCTTGTCTGTTGATTTGTGATCAGCCGATGGATGGGATTTATTACAGCTAGCTGTCTAACTAACACGTCATCCAGACATAATTTTGTCTGATCGTATGGATCATCGATGGCACAGAGACAAATTGTTTTCTGATGTAAAACATTACATCAATTTCAGACACTAATATATACAATACAAGAAACACTCATGCACACTGTGTATTCATATAGTTCTTCAAATCGAACTTAAGTTATCTGGGTATGTATGCTATCAATTCTAAATAGAAGGGTGTACACAATCCCTCTACAAACTAATAGTATGAACGTTTCAAACATCTAGCCAACAATAAGTAATTCTGTTTCCCTTGCGGATATTACGGTGTATGAGGCGTCGCTAACTTCCTATGGTTATCTATGAAGCATAGCGTACACTTATGATGGTAATACATTCATCGAACAGTAACACATTACGTACACTACAAACAAGTGCAAATAAGGGTCACAGAGACATTTATGTATGTACAAATAAGTAAACTTCTTAAAGAGACACGGTATGTAAGTCATCTCAAGACATTACTTGTGCTGTCGTATAAGGTCATAAAGCCTTTCTTTGGCTGTCCGTTAGGTCATGAGTACATGTATTTTTTTAACTGTCGTACTAAGTCATAAAGTATATATTTTTCTGTCGTATTATGTCATAAAGTAATAAAACTAAGTGGAATTTAACGAAAACGCAAACCAATCGTTAACCAATAAGTCAAAAAGAGGTCGTACTGCAAGCACAATTCATTAAGCAGTTTTCCCTGTTGTCCTATTTACTCAAATAGTGAAGATAAAACCATGTGCCATTAAATCGCAAAATAATAAAAAAGGATTTTTACAAAAATGTCTACCATGGAGACGTCAGGGCCGACGACGATCTAAAGATAACTCCAAAAAATCGGGTACGGCAAAAATAAAACATAACTAATTCGCTCTTTATTTTAACAATAATATTTGTGGTATTTTAATGTAAATTGTTGGCAAATATAGCCGATTCAGAATCTACAAATCAAAATTTAACATATGTTAAAATGTCGCTTTCCTATAACAATAAAACATTGTCTCTAAACAAATGATAAAAAAGAAAAGGTAACAACAATCTGTGTTAGATTTATTCAAGTATAATATAAGCCAACAAGTAGCGGTTCTCTATCTCGAGAGGCTGGTACATGTTCATTTCTTCTTACTATTAGAATGATGACTTTCCATGCATGTTGTGTAATATACGTTGAGCTAGTATAGTTCCCCTTTCATTGCAGTGCTTCCAATATACCGCTGATTTACCACCTTATAAACATGAAGTCATGTAAGACCGTATTTCAGCAAAAGTTACGTTTGCTCAATATTTTTTGTTTTTTTTACCGTTTTAGCCGATATCAACAAATTGGTTTGCATGCTACATTTATTCACATTTCGTAGCTGAAAATTAGCACGATTGCATTTCATTCATGAATCATCTTCTTTTTAAGATTATCAATGCGTCTGGGGAAATTCAGAACAATTCGAAGAAACACCCCGTGAAATGTTGCTCTAATTTGCTTCAATAATGTAACCGAATAATGTTTACTTGAATATGGAGAATAATTCTGCAATCAATATAATATTATATTTTTTGAGTTGTTTCATGACAAAACCTGTATCAGTGAACACAATCATTTTTAAGGATTTTACCTCATTTTAAACATATATTTTTTTCTAGTATCATTTATATCCAAAATCTATTTTTCATGTTATGGTGAATTCAATATCAAAGGTACAATGCAAGAGTCAACTACAAAATGATGATGTTGCGTCAGTAATGCTTTACTCAAATATACATTAATTCTTAAAGTTTTTCTAACGGAAAGCAAAAAAAATACGCAACACTTGGAAACATGTTCCCGTTCATTTAATTATATATTTCAAAATTAAGCAAAAATAAAAACTTCCGAAAAGCGCTTTAAAATTTGTGACATCAAAACATTCCTTGAGAAATACTCGACGTCATCATCACCGTCACTTATACAGGGTAAGTCTTGGAAGCGGCTTTTATGATTGAAGCGGTTGATAAATGGTCTGTACTCTCCTTAGATATGTGAGTCAGTGGATTTCTTCGCAAAATAGGTTTAATTATTGGAGCGACATAATGAAGATATCCTTAAATGCCTTAGAACAGTCAGTAACCCAACAGTTATTGATGATAATAGTCTAAATGATGGCACATCAAGTTAAACTGGTTGTCTTAGGTAAACAAACATAAATAATGAACGACAGTTTTATACGTCGTAACCGTCAAAAAAGACATTTAGTAAAATTGTCTATGTTTTGTAGACCATGTAGATAATTTTTTCTCTTTTATGTCATTCGAAATCGGACGATGTTTATTTATTGCTAATATGAGTCCTATATATTCCTTTCAGTTTTGTCGTTTTGTACTTATTGTACATTTTATATTCGCTATACCAACGGATGTTCCAAAAGTGCTCAGACTCGAAATGAATTACAAACGGCTTAAGATGTGCATATAGGTATACACATCACCACTGATGAGTGTCTTGTGAATACAGAAAGCTAAAATCAAGCAATTTCTGGCACCTGATGAGAGGATGTGTAGTAGAGTTTGGAATACAAAAAGATGCATAAGGTGGACAAGTCATTTTGATTGTACCACGATGGCAGAAATAAGTTGACCAACATGTCGACCAACTCCTCCAAATGTAATCACTACCCCACTCAATATTCTTCTCTGGTTGTTTAGATGTGATTGATAGTTACTTCGTCAAAATGCCACATAAATCACCTTCGGTAAAGTATCGACACTGGTCACTAGCGTTCATTCACCTTTCCTACCGTCCTCGATGCTATCTGGACCTTCGTTATTTGTTATGTGAGTTTGAAATAAAAACCCTAGATACTGGAATATATAAGGCAGCTGATGCGAGTCGAGCTTTCGATGAGCAAGCATGTACATGTCCCCAAGATATTTCTACATTCCCTTTAAAATATAAGGTCCTGAAAATACTGGCAGAACATCTTTCAAGCAACTGTTCATAATTTAACTTGTTCTGCCTATAAGATGATCGGTTGCCATGGAAACTTTAAAACAGATTATATTACATATAAAGAAATGAAGCTTAAATCTTCAACATAATATTTTGTCAGATTGTATCTAACTATTTAATCGCAATTCATTCAGTAATGAATATATTGCCAACCAAGTATCCAAGTAATTCCGTAAAACCCCTTTAACTTTGGTCAATACTTCCATAATGGACGTGGAATCAAACAACATTTATAGAGCGTAACATGACATCTATATTGGAGAAAATGTATTTTATAACTTAGACCCTTGGCAGGTCAGTTCGTTCCGATATCTTTTGCATTTTGAATGATGTATTTGTTGTTGGTTTTAGTTCAAGTAATGTTTTATATATAATAAGTAAGACATAGATCGTTCTATATTATTGACAGAAGAAATTGTAGGTGAAAGATCAAGCAATATATCTTCTGTATAAAGTACGTACATTGAAATCAATTACTCATTTCGCAATTCGCTTGATAAACTCGTTGAATTACTCCATTCGTATTTCTTTATTGCGGCAGTTTCGACTGTTATCTAAGAAAACAATACTTTTAGTCCATTATACTAACAAATAATATATCCTTAATCGATATTAATACATTTAATAATTAAGATAGAGAATAGACTATTGATGTTAGACTATGTAAACCAACATATTCGACTTTCCACTATGGCGTAATTGGAATATTTTGGTATTTATTGCTGTTACGTGTTGCTACTAAATATAACGTTATGAATGCTTATACTGTAAGCATTCCTCGTTGATTTTTTAACAACAGTTTTAACCACACATCGAAATGATCTAGTCTCTTTTCGTTTTTCGTACTGTAATAGTATACTAGACTAGATTATATCAAAGATGTGTCTGGTTTCTATCTTTTTCTACATACAAACCTTTTTGTCATATTGTCACATTTCATTTATTTTACTGTGAATATATGAACTAGCAATATAATAAATATAGAAATACCTACAATGTAGTATATATTTAAACAACTGCCACGTTTATTATGCATTTATATATACATGTATATGATAAGCTCTTATATGTTATGTATGTATGTTTAAAAAAAAGTATTCAATAAAAAAATAAAAAAACGTGTTGCTACTTGTTCTTTAACTCGCGGTTAACTATAACTGAAAAATTAACAGCAACCTGTAAAATTCGCATTATACGAGCATTTTATGCATCTTTACAATTCATGTGAAAATGTGAATAATAACCAAGTGATTATACGCACACACGTAATTGTCGCTTATATGAATTAACTACTGAATTAAACGAAAACGGCGAGAAGCAGTCAGCAAATTCATACCGTAAACGAGTCGTTTGCAAAAGCTTATAATTATCTGATGAATTTTAAAATGAGCCTAATAGTCTTGTTCATTCAAGTTAAAATATATACACAGTGACAGTCCCGTATGTAAGTGACCCATTTAAGTTGTTTAGACCTCAAAACCATGAACGACGTGTGTTCTTTGTTTTGGCAGATCAGGGAAATGCTGATGTCTTGTTAAGCAAAAACCCGAACTTATTTTAAGTAAAGTAACAGCATATAGCAGGTACTGTGTATAAGATATTGCTCCCGAGCATTGCCTTGATAGTTTCGTTCTGTATAAAAAAATGACTATTTGAGTACATAGTCCAATTTAACTTCCTCCGCTGTCGGTGAACTATAATTTGCGACGGTCATAAAGGTTAACTGTAGTCCACCACGAATTATTTACCTTCTGCTTCACGAATATCGTGTAAAACGTGATTGTATCTATTTTTATTGCTGACTTTTATTTATTGCGGTATTTAATTTAGACTTTTAGCGTAATTAAACATTTAACACCGTCGTAGGAATCGTCATTCATGAATTGGATATTGCTAATCTTTATACAATTCACGACAAGGTAAACATTGCCCTTTTTGAAATCGTTCATTGATTCTGCAACCGAACAGTGTCGGTTACCTACTGTAATTTAGAAATTCTATGCAAGTCTTTTAGTCTTTAAATGATGCTATTGCTTTCGGTCAAAATGTAACAAAGTAATGGCAAAATGTTTAAGTATGAACTTAAACGCTATATATATATGTACGTAAAAGTTTATCCGGGCGCATTTTCTCCCTTGAAGAGACGCTAGTCGGTGTCCTAACGATACCCGTCCGATGTCGGTTATCGGCCGACGTCCTTATGATTTTTAACAGATGGGTGTCCGATGTCAAACTCATCGGAAGAAAATAACTATATTCTTCCGATGTGTCCACCGATGCCCAATTTTCGATAGGTGGCCGTAGGATGTTGAAATGTCATCGGCGGGCCCCCTACAATTTTTAAAAGTCAGGCCGTAACCTAATCGCTAGAGCATCTATTCCCCCGGTGGAAATGTGACTGGGATCAACGGCATATACCGTAAGATTTTACGAGTCTCTCGGCCGGCCAAGACACTGAAAAATCGTGCGTCGACTGTACTGTGCACGGAGCCTGTGTACGGATCTCGTAAGGCGATCGCACGACGAGTGTCATTCGCAACAAACTTAGACGTTCGCATTAATGCCTTTTTTGTCTTTGGGACGTGTCTGTGGTCTCGAAACAAAGGCATGGACGCCGTGCGGCAATCGCACGAAACAGCGATCGTATTACGATAGTGACCTTAGCTATACAAGGTATATTGCTGAAATGTGTGCGTTTTATCATCAAACACTCATCTAGTTGCTATCACATTTGGATCTATTTTATTACAGCAAATATCAAGCAAAAACAACGTTCCCAATGCTAAGTGGAAGTTCGTAAAATAAAGGCATGCCATGAATGATTGACATCCACGAAAAACAATAATTAAGTTCATTTCCTGATTTAGTCAATTAGATGATGCATATCTGTCATCGACCCTTATAATCTCAATCTAATGCGTGTTATTTTTCGTCGTATATAATTACGACCATCCGTATGTTGTCAATAACCATCGGACGCAATAAATCAGTGCATTATATTATTGACAGGAATTGTTTGCCTTCATGCTGTGATCTATTTGAATTACATTGATAGTTTCTGTGCTTTGTTCGTTATCGATATTCAGTCTTACTTTATTTTCAAATACTTTACGAAATCGTGTCTACTGGACTACATTAAAATGAATTTCCCAACTGCCTAGTTTGCTTGTCCACTAATTTATTTGTAAATTCAGTTATGTATCAGTAGCGCCCGTGTTATTCAATCCTCGCACACTTACTCTTTCTCAGATTTAATACAATGAAGTTTAGCACACCATATATGACTGTCATCAGACGTGCTATAGAAAGGTCTTCGTCATTAAATCATTCTCTAGGGATATTTGCAAGCATTCTTTTCAGATTTTAGGTTCTGACGTTAATAAATTGGGTCGCATGTATATCAGTCATATACGCAATAAATGACCCTTTTGTGAATGACATTGTGCTTATAACAAAGTTTGTATGTAATTTAAAACATATAATAACAACCAATCTTTATGTTGAATAGTTATGAACAAGGTATTACGTATTGTCAATGACTATGTACGTCAGATGCCTATTACATAAAACGTCGAGATAGGGAAACTAGTAATATTGGAATTTACTGCGTACAGTACTTCAACCGTTTACTACAATAACTGTAACACGAACATACTGAACAATTCACTATTGTTATTACTGGTTATTTAAGACATTAACATGTGCATGTCCTTCACGCCTTAATAGACAGTTTTGGTAAGAACATATTCTTTTTTCCTAGTCGTACATTTCGGTATGCGGAATTCATTTTCTAATAAAAGTGTAAATACCTTGTATGATTTTATGGCAACAGTAAATTTGTCTTAACTTGTCGAGCTAATTTGCTTACTGTCACATGGCGTGTTATTAATTCGAACACTATTCTTGTTTTCTTTAATTCGCGCTTTATCTTGTCAAACTGAAGTACAGACGTGACAGTGTTTCATATTAGCGATCATATTTGTCGAAATGAATTTGTCAGATTTTACCAAGAGACTCTTTTAGAGATCTTAACGTCAGAACTACTGGCCAATAATTCCGCGTGCAACTTTTAAAGTCCCAATAAGGGTCGTAAATACATTTTATTCGAAGCATAAATGAGTCTTAGTCCCCTTTAGGTGTTTGGCATTATTCAAGGTTAATACTAAATAAATTATCCAGAATATTCCCATGTTAAAGTATACCCGAACACTTAGTTATGCTGGTCCTAACAGTATCTCATCAACTTTCCGATTATTAAATAGCGATGCAAGAAGTAGTATTTACTTATCTTGTCGACCGGTTAATTTAACCTAGATTCTCACGTTTGTGTTTACATTCGCTTACTTGCCTTGTCCCTGATCGCACCATACAGATGCGCAAAAATCGATGACGTTTCATTACGTGTTGACAATGAAAATATGATATGTTGTTGTTGAGTTTGACATCATCAATATTTGTGATTAGATGAATATTTATATCGCACACTGAAAATCACAGACGTACATCGGATATTTACAGGATTCATTACAATTGCATTTGTATATTGAATTAGTAAATACACCTACGAATATCGACACTATATATTATTAATATACTGTAGTTATGTCGTAACATTTTGAATGCTGTTCTGACTTAATTAAGGACAAAACCATTGCCCTATGTTGTTATTCAGTTGACTGCACACGTCACACGTTCTCCCACATTTCTAATACATGGACATTTGACCTGTTTACGGCGATGTTGAAGTTATTTTTTGTGAACACTACGGGTTTGTTAGCTTATATATACGATTTGTTTGTTGCATACAATTTAATGGAATGTATTACATGACAACCGCTTATATATAATAGTTTCCATGTTAGAGAAACTGAATTGTTCCAAGGAACGCCACAAGCAAAATACAATACTTCCTCATGCATACCCCCTAACAGCAGCTTACAAAACAACAGGCACTGAGTATTCCATGTTAAGTTTCCCATAATTGAAACGTATAGCTATAATTGATATATGTATCTTTCAACTCATTCGTTGTTGTTTTTTTGAAGACATTCATGTACGCACGGTTGTTATTTTTAAACAAAAGTTTTGCTTTAATAATTGCTTTTTATAATAAACGCATTTGTTATCACAATGAAACAGGTATGTGGCCCTGACAATAATGACTGAGAACTTTGTTCATGTAGGGCAACATTTGTTGTGAAATATGAGAATGTATTACAGAATGTGTATTGCCATTCAATGGCCTAGTATTCAATAACATTGGAATTCAATGTAGCAGATATTACCATTAGCAATCATTAAAAGCATATTGTCAAGTACATGAATCATTTTGCTGATATGTTTGCATGGATACCAATTTAACAACTTCGAAAATGTTACTGCTAAAATGCATGTCGTGTACTTAAAAAGAACAGTGTAATTATGCATTGAACGTTTCAAGAGAAACCGACGTTTTCTCTAAAATCCCTGTACGAATGCAATCAATCAATATCAACCATTTTGGTTGTACTTAATGTAATAAGTATCAATATTAAGATTATTCATCAGTAGTTACATATTTTCAAGTCATCTAACAAACGAAACATTAGTGTGTATGTATTGTAGTTCAATGGTTTGGGGAAAAAACAATCATTACCGTCTAAAGAAACCCAGAAAGCATGTAAATGGTATTGAAAAACTTATCTATAATATTAACATGGTCTGTATAAGACAAAACGATAAACAATCCATTTAACAATGGCAAACTCTCGGGCTACCAACCAGTGATTATTTTATTTCGCACCGGTAAACAATTACATGTATCATCTGACACTCGTTTGAACCAATTTATAGAAATTTTATTAAACCATTCATTGGAACCCATGCATATCGAACGCTCTTCTGATAAATCGCCTATAATTCGAGCTTAGAATTGAGGTCACCATAACCCATTTAAACGAAATAAATTACCATGTTTGTATCCCGATATTTGCTTTCATCAATCACCGCCCATGCGAGCACGTCTGACAATGAAACAATCTAAACATTGCGATTGTGAGGTCGTTCATGGACAACAAATTGATCGAACAAACTTATCAACAGACATTGACATTTTGAGAAGTGTATCATTTCAAAAGAAAATACACCTTATCCTAATACCGTTCTTACATTGCAGTGGTATGTCAATGTATAGTTCATGCTTTTAAGTATCGGACAGGCCAATGAGCAGCTAATGACATCATATATGTATCAAGACAAAACATTAGTATTCGGTTTCCATGTGTTTGTAAGTATACTTGTTGTCCACTCCGAATATCCATGTTTTTCAGCGCAGCCGTACTAACATGGACTTGCTAAACATGGCTTTGCTATTTGCATATCAATGTTGTGAAAACCAATCAAATCTTACGTTAACGACCAAGGCAATTTCTCTTCTACCAAACAACGCTTGTAACCTTGAACTTTACTGAGATCCACTGAATTTATGTGTGTTCACCGAAATCCAGTTTGGATCTGGAAGTAACCAGCAATCGTACATCTCGGCATTTTTTATGTTGCATGACAAATCTTAACCTTCAAATTGCGCCGACCATCTTTTTTAAGATATTTCTTGTTGTTGATATAATCGGTCTGACAATTCCTTACTTTTATTGAATATGGCGTTCCATGTTACAACTTAATCAACTTAACTGTTTCCGTATATGCTTGAATAGCATTGGTCAGTCACTGATGTATGCATGATTATTCATGCAACCTGCTTTTTTGATATTGATAACCTAACTGAAAGTATTACCTTGCAGACATAAGTGTAATCAGAAAAAACGAACGTAACGCCTTGTGCTTCATAGAACAGCCCTTCATGACGGACTTCTTTTCCATTTGGACGCCACCTGATTTGTCGTAGAACTACATAGCACGGTTTTGACAATACGACTATCCTCGCGATTTTACGTTAGGTGTTTTTGATCGCTAATGATGTAAAATGTAGTTCGTATTTATAACAATCATGTAACCGCTTTATGCAGCAAATTTTAGTGTTTTAGTCCGCATCAACACTTCAAACCAGTACAGCTTAACGTGATTGCAATTTTGCTCCAAATTTATTCGGACAAGCCACTTTATCATTACATGTCTTCATCCGATGGACAGTCACGCGCGGTTAAAAATCTTACCAATGTATCATTTCAACATGTAACCTTAATCCGTAATCTTCAATCCATATACCAGGTTGTCACTCAATGTCAGATATACTGTCAATATACTGGGACGTAATGCTATGGATATGCATGAGCGTGATCAGCATGAAATAATTCCTATACGCTTTTAGTGCCAACGTAAACAAACAACCGATTAGTATTAAGTATTGAATAATCGGTCCATCAGAAATTAATTTCATAATATGTATAGGTAAAACAGGAATGTTTTATACAACAATCCGCTCACGTATTAACATTAGGGATTTCAAAAAATTCGGTTATTTTGCTAACCGGTTAACCGTTTAATCTTCCGAACGATTAACTGCTTAGCCGAACATGATATTCGTTATTTGTTTCGTATTTTGCCGTGTATATCTTTATAATGACACCGATGAACTAGACCTATATTCTGACGTTATTACTAGTTCGGATAGTGTTTTATTTCTGCTATATACTGAACATAAATCATAATACAGGTCGTTGACAGGGTATATTTGGGAATATAACATGTTCGTGTGCCATAACGCCTCGGGTTATATGAATCGCAGCCAGGTTATATTCCCTCACATACCCTGTCAACAACCTGTATAACGAAAGTATATTACAAATCCAATTTTTCAGAATTAAACATACCGAGCAATACTTTAAATGTCATATCTATATAGTCTATATATAATGTTTTTTTAGGTTTTGGCATTATATAAATGTTATGTCTGATTTAGTCATGAATAGTCTCAATAATTAAAACGTTTTCCTAATCCAATGTATCGGAAATACTTGTTTTAGATAAATTTATATATATTTCACTCGCACTTATATTGCCTGTATTGTATATAACAGACCAAAGACTTATAAAATAAGGTACATCAATGCACATGGTTAAGCGCGCGCTTGATTCTAAACTTAATTGTCAAGCGTCTGATCACATGCACTTTATCGAGCTGCATTTGGGCTCTTACCTTAACATTCTATCGTTTTTAATATTAATACAATCAAACATGTAATCTGTTCAATATTTATTGACTCATGTATGAAGATCAATTGTCAATTTCTAGTACTTTGCGGACATCAAGCGATAGAAGCTTTCAAGTCGAGCCGTCAGTAAAAATGGTCATGAGGCGCATGAAGGGGAAATTAGTTCGCGCGTCATATACCCTGTCAACGCCGTGTTAATAACTATACGCAAGTATTTAGCCAATGACATTACTGGATATGTATTTGCAGTATTATAAACAATGGTATACATTAACATATACATACATATTCACATGCAAACATACATGACACAAATGAATACCGGTAAAGACAGATGTATGATTAAGCATGAACTATTTCTAATGAGTCATAGCAAGTATTGTATTAATTATCGTAGAAACAGCCAATACAAATGTTACGAAAATAGTACGTACAATCGAATCTTAATAGTGCATCATTATCTACTGTTGAGAGAAGGGTGTTACCTTACACACACTATTCTGAAGCGGAAATGTAAATATCGGGATACCTTGGAATACTTTGTGTTAGAATGTTTCATAACTTTAAAAAACTATACATTAACAAATATTTTTGGAAAATTCAAATGTTTTAAAGAGAATGCCTTTTTTTCTACAAACATTCCAACGTTAATAATTGAGGAGGGACACAAAGCAAAGCTAAAACGAATGGTTTTGAGGGCAACACTGACCTGCAAAAAGTAATAAGAAGTGAGCTGCCGGTATAGATACAACAAGGTACATTTATACGTACGTGTTGAGCACCAGACAGACGTCAGGGACAGTAACAATCCTCCATATAGGGAACTCGGACCCCCAAGTCTAAGCTCATCTGTTAGTGAATGCATTGAAGCTATTGCCAGCGTCAGCACATTACGTTTGTCGTTGGCCTGCCTTATACACAAGACAACAGTTTAACATTATGTTTTTAAGCTACCATTTAATCTAATCTTAGTTTGATGACTCTGACTCTGGTTATAGACATCGCGTATTCGCGACCATTTTCTTCCGTGTCACAGAACGAGACGAGCGAAAAATACTCTCCTGATGCACGTTTCCATGTTTATACGAAATCCGGTATGGTTGTCAGTTTAATTGTCAGAAAAATTGAAAGACGAAATTCTGCTTTGTAAAATCAGATACTGTGCTATCAGCATTTTAAAGAATCGGAGAGATACAAAAAAACTCGGACATCAGAGTGAGTGACAATGGGAGTAGTGTAGGGAGAATTGTTTTGTCCTCATCCATGCCGACTGAAACAAGTATAAATACATCTAAAGGACTGAATGACAACACAGCTAAACCTAAAACGAATCAATCAAAGTGACAAGTAAGTGTTTGAAACACATTCTGTCAAATAGTAGTAACATATTTTTTCTGTCATATAATTATATGACAACTTTGGAAAGTTTTTCTACAGCTTTGCTTAGTGTATGAATTTAAATTGTGTCGAGATTTTGACAAGTCGTTCCCGAATGTATCATTTTGTTGTTCTTAAATAAATTTATTAAAAGCTCAATATTTGTCCAAACTTAAGATATTTGCAATAAATATTCATGGTTCCTGAATTTCTACAACAATAAACACGCTATTCAACTATTATCTGTGTAAACAAAAGAAGAAACAAGTAAACGATGATTTGTATACATTCAGCACTTCTATTAAGTCATAAAGTTCTAGCGGTTTTTTATGCGCTTAGGAGATGGCTTTCGTGTTTCATCATAATTAAAAGTAATAAGATGTAATGTTAATGAAATAGCGAGACAGTCAATATCTGTGAATTGATGTAAATAAACGCCGATCTAGGCAGGAAATACTTCCAAACATTCCAATTCAATATGTAGAAACAAAATATATTTTGCCAGCATTGATTCAATTAATGTAATGGATAGAAATACACACAATCACATGGTTGAACATGTTATAAATTGCACTTACTGAAAACCGATTTTACGTTATTGATGCATGCAAAATACTTTTTACATAATTTATAAGGAATAAAATTCCCTGCTTAATTTAATCAAGTTCAACATTGTATAAATCGAACCGGTTCTTAAAAAGTAAAATACGCACTTAATGATAAATGACATAACTAGTCACATCAAACGTTATGTTTTGCATACTGTTGCCGTCAGCTTCTGTTGGAACGAATGTCTTGGATATTGGCATTTGTCCTACATGAACGACGCGATGACCTAAAATTTCGAAGATTATGTTTTTGTCATCTTGAAATAATGTGAGCATATTAGAATGCGTACACGGCATAGTTTATTACATAGCGATGTTATATGACTGCATCTGAACGTTGAAGAGATGACGGTTAAAACTTCTGTATTAGAAACATCCGGCACAACATAGTGCGTCGCACATTAATTGTTAAACATGAAAAACAAATTTAAATAGGAAATATGTAGCGCATAACATTTCAATCACAGATAATTAAGGGTAGTGGAACAACAACTTTTCGTTTTTTGTATTTTTGTATTTTATCTCGTGTTTTTTGCAATGTACATATTTTTATGCAAATACACATTTTACTTGACTTCGACTGGCTAATAAAGCAAGGAATAGAAAAAAGCTAGTTAGTGAATGAATATGCGAATACTTGTTACAAGTCTGCGTGAGATCATGTGGCCCGTGCTTGAACGACTTCGCCATGCGTACGAACCCCGTACAGTAGTAAATTACACTTTTTGTGAAATCGGGTTAAATTAATAGCATTTGAAATATAGCGTAGATACTGAGGCATTGGGCTAAAGCCCCATGGAAAGACATTGTGTCATGTACGTAATATCAAGTTTGTTTTTGTTTATTTGTTTTATAAATCCACATTTTGTCTCGATAAACGCCTCTATAGATGTTTCCAGATTAAACATAGTACATTATGACGGTAAATATACTGGTACAACTCGTGTGACATTTACCACACCTGATGTGAAATCAAGTATCCGTGAAACACAACTCGCTCTGTAGAGCCACCATTCAGATATATACAAATCACTAAAACATCATACCGCAACACACCAGTACAGTTCTGTCAATCATATCAGCACATTAGATACAGCTATTTGCTCAATGCTGACTCTCTTGGCGTCTTTATTGGCTGAGACTTGGCTGATATTCGTATGGAAACTAAGAATTTAACTGCTGTAAGCTGCTCCGTTAAAGAACACGCAGATATTTTACATCGTGCGATTGACAAATGGAATAGTTCAATAATCAGTGATCGGATGAAAAAGAGAGAATAAGTAGCTACATGGAACGCCACATACATAAAACAGTGCCTGCCAACGCAGACCTCCAACAATCCATGAAGTCTATGTTGATTGTAATGACGTCATGCAAAGTATGTGTGCCGGATATTTCGTCCAAAAAAGACCACTGACATACAACAAAGACTTAAACGTTTAGGTTGTATTAGCATTTGGTCGATGTTTCGATTTGTGAATTTCCCGATGTGGTTGGAATAGATGTATGAGCGCACATTCACTTGAATAGTCCGTCTGGACAACGAAATATTGGCAATAAAAGGCAATACTACAGATCCAAGATATACATGTACCAAAAGAAAAAAAGCAGAAGGTTACTATTTAATACATGTATAAATTAGTCCAATTAGAGTAAACACGCCTATTACTTACACACTGAACACAAATCGTCGAAGCTGTAGTGTAGCTCTCGATGAACACAAATTAAATATAATGATATTTTCGCTGTCATTTCGAATGTTTACCGTATACATACCAAAAAGGTAGGTATGTAGCTCCCCAAATGATTGCTTGCCAGTGAATGGCCTAAATTAAAAAAATAAATATTATAATACTGTTACAGTTGACGTTTAAAAAAGGCTCATTTTATTTCAACGTTTGCGGTAAATAAAGAAATCAATGCAAAGCAACTTTTATGCACTGCATTTGCATCGTAAATTTCCTTTCAAACAACAAAACATTGAAAGTCCACGATAACTCTTTGTTGTTAAAACTAGATTATTTTGTGATAACAAACAATCACAATGTCAGAAAGATCACATCAATTTAAGTATGCCAACCAAAAATGTTTGTTTGCATTTTTTTAAGAATTGGTGTCCCCAAAAATGTTACCTGATGACATATTAGCAGCAATAAAAATGGAACTACAACTGAATTCAATTAATGTTATCTACATGTTGCCAATCATTCGGAATTAATGTACCACTTTATTTTTCAATTCGCATTGTTAACATGCAATTTCTCTTTGATGCGAAATGGCGCAAACACGTTAAACTTTATCACTGTGTGTTGTTGTATATTGTTAATTTCATTTGAGTTTGTTTATGATAAAAGATAATCTGTCGTGTATGTGATTGATTTTAAGGAGTTCATTATGTTTTCTTCGGTCTTTTATCTCATTAAAATGAAACTTCTGCATTGACCACCAGTGAGAGAAACTTCTCGAACGGGTATTCAGAGGATTCCCCTTTCCTTAACTTAATTTTTTAAGAAATATACTTTACCACAAGATAAAATAAAAACTAGAAAACAATCTGAACGGTGACAAATTAGATATGCATTCTTTAAAGTATAGATAACCATATTTGTAAAATAACTTAACAAGAACGTTTTCCTCCAGGCAGTTTTTTAAAACCATAAAACATGTGATGTTTTGCTTCCCGAATGAGAATAAAATATTTAAACATAGCAACACACTTCCTGATTGGGAAGGAAAGGGTAATCCCCTGATTTCCCATTCGGGAAGTTTCGCCCACTGGACATTGTATAGCAAGTAGCATTCGTGACTATATGTGTTAACATCGTTATATTAAGCAAGATGACACTTTATATACGCACCAAGGACGTCTAAAATATTTGCTCAGACGCATGAAAACATGAATTCCTATAATTCCTATCCTGATTGTATACCATGTCCTACATACAAACATTCTAAAATATTTGAACGAAAAACACTTATTGTTATTGAAATGCATCGTGTCGTCCCGGATGCCAGTATTATACATTTACAATGTAAAACAATAAGGGTTTAACAGAATCGTTCATTACGTGTTGACGAACCTTTTATATGTTATTTTAGTGCACGAACTTTCTAAACCAATTACTGAGCTTGGTCATTGACACAGGTTAGCCAGTGTACATAAGCATTGTACATGAAATTGAACTTCGTCGTAAATGTGTTACATTCCGTCGAAAATGAAGTACAATGGTATTAGCCCGATGTCATATTCAATGACTTACAGAAAAGTCCAAACCTATTACAGGGTCGATGAAATTAGAGTGTTTTGACAACACTGTACTTGGAGGTATATCAAAATGACTACATTCTCAATGGTTATTGCTTTTTGCTCTCTTTCTGAATAAATATATTACCACGATCGTTGTTGTTTAATAATTATGTTATCTCAAATTCGGTCAAGCCAATTTCTTTGTCATGTCCAGAAATTGCAGTCACCGTAGTACATTTATCCATTCGAAACCCAACAGGATGGCGTTCTGACGTTGAATTACTCTACCATTATAAGGGAGCAAATTATTTGAAAAGAGGTAAAACAGTATTTATACATTACAATTTTCATAGTGCACTGTTAATTTGTGTTTTTGTATCCTAAATATGTAATAATATAACTTCGGTCGACTTTGATTGTATTTGTTTTTTATCTATTGATATGTGGCGATGTTTATATTTTCCATAACAAAAACAGTGATCATTAACACTAGAAAACCGAACATAAATACGTCGAAAGCAATGAATCTAAAAGCGGAGTACACCGTAATGTGTAGTGCCTTTGCTCCGGTTATTGTCACATAGCTATATGTATATCTTGTCATTGGTTGCAAAATGTTTAGTCGAATTGGACCATCAGTAATATGTGTTAGTCAAGGGACGTAATCGACAAGCTGCTTATTAATTTATTGTTTGCGTGTTTTTTTTTTGCTGACACGTATGTTAGTTTTGTGATGGAGAAAATGGTAAATCTGCATTGTCACATATATCTACATGTACCGTTTCATATGAATGTTTTGTAAATTGTGTTTGTAATGATATACTTTTAGTTAAAATTAAGGAGGCGAAGTGACTGCAAGGGTAGACTTTTGATCCGATGTTCGTGAGTCCGAATCCCGTTTTGGACGAGGTTGAACCGGGAACTTCACAATCCCTGAAATAGGCGCGAGTACTGCTGGTTTGAAACCCAGACATCAAAAGTCGTATGTAAGTATTATACGTGGTAAGGACTTGTTTCACAATCCATGTAGAATAAAATAAAGTTTAAAACAAAAAACGCTGATAAGAGTGACGTTCGTCAGTTCGAAACCCACCTATTGGAGAAATTGAACCATTAACTTCAACATAGCCGTACATCGAAACTCGCGCCTTAGAATTATTTATATATTTCATAATCGATTGAATAAATCTAAGCAAAAAAAAAACGATAAATACAAGATTGTGGTAAAGGAGAAAATCATTGACATCTTCCCATGACCGCACTAAAGTTTGAATGTTTCCTAAATATCAAAGAAAATAAAATCACAAATCTGATTGTAGACATTTCATTTTATAGAATTCGAATTATATAACAAGTAATGGTTATTACAGAAAATACTGATGTGTTCTGGTGCGGTGTTTGACAACTCGTTTGATGAACTCGTAGAGCGTCGAACTAGTGTTGATGTGGTTAACAAATTGATGTTGTTTTGTCAGATGTTTCTAATATTTTTATTAAAAGCAAACATGAGTGCCCATATTCTAAACATAAATATATATAAAAATGATGAAAGCAAATGCCACAAGGATATGTCTAGAAATGCACTGCTTACTGATTCAATGAATAATTAATCATTTCATGCATTTACATATACAATCCAATAGTCAATTACTATTTTCTTCATCAATTGATTCAGTTTTTAAATATTACGTTGTTTGCCTATGTAATCTTGGTTTACTATCAAATGATTTGTTAGAATTATCCGATTACGTATTGTTGCAATTAAAAAAAAACGAAACTACTTCAGTCATTGTGCTTTTAAAATTATCCGAAATATATTACATTAACTAGCGGAAGTACTAAAGTGATTCTACTATTACCGATAACTCAACACAATAACGTTGTCATTAAGATACTACATTGAACAGCGCACATTGATACGCATTGCACTAATTCCATTTTTCTTGTGTCACTTGCGTCGCATATGTTTTATGCGAACAATACACCGAGTCATGCTTAATATGTTCTGGTTGGAATGTGTGATCTGGGAATACTAATACTATCTCATGGCGTACTTGTTTGGTATCCCAACACGTGACCGTCACTATTACTGAAAGAAATAATATGTATTGTTTGTAATAGACGTGTTAACATTATACATATTACAGTAATATCAAGTTGAAAAGTAACTCATATATTGCCACAAATTTCAATTTACTAACAGCATCTATATAAAAACTTTACTAATCATTTTGATTTCAGTGTTTAAAAATGATTGGCAAATATTATGTAAAGAAAGATATTTGTGACTGAACGCTTTAAAATGACATGCCGTTTGATATTTGCAATCATAGTGATATCAGCTAGTAAATACGACCATATAATTTGATATGGCAATGTCACATACAATGCACAAAGACACCCAAAAGACACACAAAGATACATGAATATATATACGTACACATTGTACATATAAATTATTGCGAAGGTAAGAGAGACACTAACATAAATTACAGGTGAAAGAAGTGGTACTCCCTTGCAACTTACAAAGGTTCAAATCCTGATGTGAGCCCCTCGATTTCCTGATCATCACGTCCATTGAACATATAGGTGTTTCTGTCGCCATTTTCCCATTGAACCTAAAATCGAACATTGCAATATAATATTAGATTTTCAGTTTAGTTTCATGTGGGTAAATGTATCTTAGTCCCTGGCTTCTGAGGTTTGGGTTGTATAAATTGACCATTTTATTCATGTAAACACTATTTCATTTTATAAGATACATACCACGGCAGTATTAGAGTCACGTATTTCAACGATAACCCTTCTACTGTAAGTCCTGCTTGTGTCCTTCCAGTCCTTGCCTGAAGTATTAAAAAAATGATATTTTATATTTCTTTACATGAAATAATATATCTTAAACACAAAATTATTAAACGATATAATAGCAGTCATTGAAAAGAAATACAACCGCCCACCTATATTTCCTTGGTTTATCGTCAGGATGTTAAATTGATATCATATTTCTCTTCTCTGATGGCTTTAGTGTAGTTTCAATCCATCAGAAATACATTTCATTTCACAAAATGACTCTTGATAGTTTGATATTGACGTGTTTGTGAAATAATGTAGCCGATTTTAGACATATAATCGAGTGGACACATTGTAAGTCACGGAACTTAAGTTTTCCTGTAAGAATATCAGTAAGTTAAGAGCAATGTTAAATGAACTGCTATCACTGTACAGTTCTCGAACTTTAAACATATCGATTTAACTCTATAAAAATGCAGACAATGTATATGCTTGAAATAACGTACACATTCACAAAAGGTGTAAACTAACCCTTACCACAACACTTTTCACAAACTAAAGTAACATTAAAGCACATCGAGTAAGATTCAGTCCAATTATCATACATACATACAATGAAGTCAAACATTACTTGAAGCCGAGACTTGAGTACAAGCATAACCCCAGCAATCTTTGTAGCCATAAATTCGTTCAATGCTTTTTTTACTACTTCCGATGAAAACAATATTAGCTTCGTACATGTATGTAAGACGCATACATATCTTACATGGAGTCAATTGATTGGGGAAAAATTGTTAAATCATCTAATAACATTTCGGTGGCATTTATCTGTAAGCAATTATATTATAAATAAATAAAGCTAAGAACCAGGCAATGGGACATAAATTGTGTTACTTCTTGCTTCTTCACACTGCATTCAGTTGCTTCATCTTCATGTATTATTCGGCGCAGCCGTACTAACATAGTGTTGCTAATTTCATATTAGTGTTGTGTTTACCAATCAAAATTTACGTTAACCATCAAGGCAATTTCTCCTCAAACTAACAACGTTTGTAACATTGACGCGGATTGGTTAACCTTTCGATAAAGGGTACATTACTTTACCGAAATTCACTGAATTACGGAGAATTTACCGAAATCCATTTTTGATATGCAGTGACCAGCAATAGTAACATCTCGGCTTTTTGTTATGTTGCACAACAAATCTTAACCTTCAAATTGCGCCGACCATTTTTTATTTCAAGATGTGTCTTGTTAGAGTATAGAATGGCTTCAATACCCAATCTGATACTCACAAACACGAAACTTGTTCACACACCTATCTTTTAATGAATGTAAGAAGCAAGCAAAATTTATAAATCAAATTCAGTAATGTCATACTAACGAGTGCGTGTAGTCAAAATCTCATCACATGTGTTCCCATCTGCAGCTTCCTGTGGGTGGATGTCTCTAAATCCGAATATTAAAATAGTGTCAAGTAATACCTTTCAGTAAATCTACAAAACCGCTATAATACTTATATTCACGTGTACATACGTAGCTATCAAAATATAGAGTTAAGTTTTGCTGAAAATAGCGCTTGTGTAAGTCGTTCAAACAGCAGCATTTTGCAGATATTGAACAAATGTATGATGTAATAGATGTCGATTTGAATTCAATATCATAAGTTTATCTATAGTCGATTGAAAAGGGCGAACACAAAAAAGATGAACGTGAATGATTCAGAACAATTTCTTCTGAAGTTTATTTTGATACTCCGATGCTAGTGCTACAACATTGTTGCATAACTTGTTAACATGTGCGTGTTGTAGTTGTAACAGCGAATAGCAGTTGCATCTTTGTTAATATTTATGGCATTCAGTAATCTGGATTTGCTAAAAAACAGTTGTTCTTGTGTTTTGAAGCAAATCGAATTATTCTTAGAAAATATTCCTTTGTTTACCAGTTTGAATCGTTATTGATAAATGCTTCTTTAACACGCTGTATATATGAATAGTCTGGGTAATCAATTAACGTTGACCTTAATCATGTTGATCACGTTTATAGTTTGTCAGGTAATGGAAAATGTTCATAAGAAATCCGTTTCAATCGAAGTGAGGTTCTCCATATTTGATAGACTGGGTCGAAGTAGATTGATATATCCATCATTTATAGTAGAGATTAAACATGTGTATAACAGTTAGCACTGGACATTGGTAATCCAAAGAGCTGGCGTATGTATACCTCGATTTATTCAAAATACAGTTTGTCGAATATACGTGTAAATGAATTTGTGTAGATCCAAGAAGCTGCATTTCTTCATATACGAAAACTACATGAGGCTTGTGGCATTACATAATTTTAATATGACAAAGCATTGCATACATATATAGTATACAAAACATTCTGCTTCGTTCGCTTTGCAGTAGTAGTCAGATGTATAATCATATTCACATTTTGTCTTATAGAATATAGGAATATTAATTACATAGTTAATGACAGGAGCACTTACATGCCATGTGATGTCCGATTCGATTGCAGTTTTGCTCGGTCGTGTTTCTTAGTTGGTTCTGTATTACAACTTGCTTCCTCACGCCCATTTCCAGATGTTCCTATATCAGAGCTACCTTGGAGTCTTTTAAAATCACCAACGTTCGTCGTTCTGGTACCGGCTATTTGTTTAGGCTCAAGCTCTGGCTTATTTACAACTCCGTCTATTGGTAAAGTTTCATTTAATGTATTAACTCTTTCCTTAACTTCTGTCAACTGATATGTCAAAGTTTTTATCGTTTCAGCATGAAGATTTCTACCATCTTCTAACATTGAAAACCTTCGTTTCAAATCTGTAACTTCTGCAAACAAGGATTTTAAGCATGGGTTGAAAAAACTATTAACAACAAAAGCTACAAATCATCAGCGTAAGTACAAATAATTTACTATTTAGAGTATATGACCACTTGGCTGAATAAGCCGAATTAAGATAAATGAATATTATTTATACTTCGACACATTAACTTTCTATTGAGAATATAGCTGCTTTAGTGACAATACCAATTGACCTCATACAATTTATGGGCCTGGAATTTCCTAAAAGCCTCATTTTGACCCTCAGGATTCTGGTTGAAGGGACAGTATGTATCCATATTCCAGGCAATTGAGCCATAAAGTTGTTAGATCAAGTCAAAAGCCATCAAAATGGCCACTGAAATTTAACACCTAGTGGAACTCCTGTATGGGAACTAACTATCTTTAGTAACGAAACCACAAACAACATTCTAGTATAAAGCAGGGAAATCACATATTGTAAAATATCGATTCGATAGTTCAGTTAAACTTGTGATGATATGTATGTATTTACCTGCTTGGACCCTCTCAGTGCCTTCCTTGCTACAATATAATAATAATTAATGAGTTATTCCGTCAAGATGGAATTCTGTGATCGACAAATGACCCAAGAAAATATGTTCATTCTACATTAAAATATGCGTGTACATCCATTGTTTCATCCTCAGTGCCTAATGTTCGTAGAATATTGTTTTTTCGGGGATCTGTGTGGGTAGGCATGGTCTTATGTACATGTATGTGGCGTTATCTGTAACAACTTAATCTCTCTTTCGGTGGATATATACTAACACGAAAAAGAAAGTGTGCACTTTTATATTGGGCATAACTTTTTTGTTACAAATTTTAGATATACGGATTTATCATCATGAGTGAAGAAAATAACCCTTTACACATTGCACCCATTTACCCTATATTTAAGCGCATAGACGGCTTTCAAATTGACAGCAGGCTATTTTGCAACTTTTCGCTCGTGCTACCCGTGCAACGTGTGTACAGGTACAGGTTGACCCTGACCGATATCTTTACTTGTTATGCAATAATAAATCACAGTTCACTTTTGAATTTCACTCGTAAACAAGATGCCACGGCTTCAAGAAAACGAACGAATTCTGGCACTTCTGCAACTCGCAGCCGGCGTCAGCGTTGCTGACGTCGCTAGGCAGTTTAACTGCCATAGAAATACCATAATAAAACTCCGACGACGTTACCATCAGAATGGAAGCGTAAGAGATCGTCCACGATCCGGTAGACCGAAGGTGACAACGGCACGTCAGGATAGACATATGACGTTGACGCACTCTTACGTCATCGGTTCAAAACCGCTACAAGCACTGCGCGAGAGCTTGGTGTATGTAGGGATACGGTTCTAAACCGACTGCGGGCCAATGCAAACCCGTTGAGGGCTAGGAGGCCTTATGTAGGCCAGATCCTTAATAACAGACATCGTGCTCTGAGACTGGTCTGGGCCCGCCGTCATATCCGTTGGAACCGTGCCATGTGGTCTAGGGTGCTCTTTAGTGAGGAGTCGCGATTTAACCTTAGCACTGCTGACGGTAGAGTTCGGGTATTTAGACGTAAAGGGGAACGTTTTGACCAGAACTGTTTATTAGAGCGAGATCGTTTTGGAGGGTGTAGTGTAATGGTCTGGGGAGGTATTATGGGCGGTAGGAAAACAGACCTTGTTGTTATTCATGGTAATTTAAATGCCCAAGGTTATGTTGACCAAGTTTTACGCCCAGTTGTTATTACTTTCCTACAACAGAACCTTGGTTGTTTAATGCATTTGCTTGGTCAGAGAGCAAGGAAAAAACATGTTATCAACAATATCAATGACTTGTGTGCAGCCTTAGTTCATGAATGGAACGCCATTCCCGCCGACGTCATAAGACGTTACGTCAGGTCCATGCGATCTAGAATACTTGCGTTGATCCGTAGACGAGGAGGCCACAACAGATACTGATTAATTGTCACGTAACTTGACAAATATCCGAAGGCAAAAAAGCAGTTACAAAACATTACAAATCTGCAACTTTTACTGTTCACCCCTACGTTATTCACACGTAAAACAATGTTCTGATAATTATCAAATTTCACTTAAAAGTAAAACATCGTGTTGCCAATACATTTTTGCACATTTTGATACCAAATTTGCCAATATTTTGCTTCTATAAGTATAAAAAAATTCCCTCTAACCAAGTGCACACTTTCGTTTTCGTTTCAGTATATATATATTATATGTATACATTTTTGAGTCTTCCATTAGGACAATATACCGACGCAGGATATGTTATTGTTCTCAGATATATAAAGACTGTTGCATTTGTACGAATACAGAAAGTGTGTGAAATCGCATGTTCCATTCAAACTATTCAGTAAACATATCTTCTTTTAAACTACCTACCAATCTGAGTGTCTTCCATCGATAACTATATCCTTGAATCGATTCAACAATAGAGTGTTTGAAGAATGCAGGTCTTTCACCGCCGAAATGACTTCAGTCATCTGTGTGTATATAGAAATACCGCAGTGTTTAATTCACGCAACAATCATTTTCTTAGAGTAGCATTATTTAATAGTGAGCGATTCACACATAAAACATTGTTTATACGTACGCATTTTTACCGATGAATATAGTTTTTATTTCACTAGATTTGACATAATTTACATCGAATATGACAGTTATCTCCTCAATTCTTCCATGATATTTCCCTGTCGCTGAATGCCTCAATATGTGACGATAACTGACACGAGAGCACGTTTAGAAAACTATGATGTAAATGAAACCTGGTCATTTCCCGATTTGATCAATTAAAGACGCTACTTTCGTTTAGAAACATGTCAAAATCAAACGTACAGAAAGTCGTTATGTAACATGAAATGCATTTTGGATTGTTTGAAACTACCATAAAACCATCTGAGATCAAAGAGAGAGAATACGTAACTACAGGGAACGCCACATACACAAGACAGTGCCTCCCCACGCAGACCTCCGGAAAAATAACAATCCACAAAACATAAGGCACTAAGGTAGGTCAAACGGTACACATATTAAGGAACTGAGGCACAAGGAATGGCCCGGCAGACCACAAGGAATAACTAGGAGAATCAAAGTGGACAGTGAAGGGAGGGGAAGGGGGAATTAATGGATGGAAAAGATCACAGGACAAGTCAAGGCAACTGGCCGCAATAGGCCAAAAATGGCCAGGAAACAATCTGAACACTGTATAAAGTGACAGAATTGCACAGGGGAAAGGGAAATACAAAACACATTCATAACACAAACAACAATCATATAGCGAATTACAGCCTTGGAACTGTAACTTATCATTAAAGCAACCAACCATCACGCACATAATAACAGACACTAGCACGAAGGAACAAGCAGCCTCAGTCTGACCTTGCTCCCAGTACCTAAACTAGTAACATAAGAATGTGAAATAATCCTAAAAAATCAAATTAATAATGCAGTTTAAAGTAAGGTAAACTCGATAATGCAGTTAATAATTAAACAATTCTAAGATATTAGTGATAGGGAATTTAAAACTAAAATAAATACATGTATGTTTATTAAGAAAACGAAAACACAAAAAACGACTGTACCCAATGAATATTAAGACGTGTTATAAAACTGCATTGTAGAGAGAAAAGTTTTCTTGGTAGTGTATAATAAAATATCTATGACGTCATACAATTTTAATGACGTCATAAAAGAGAGAGAATACGCGGCCACAGGGAAAGTTACTTACACAAGACTGTGCCTTATAAAACTGATAAATATACAAAAAAGTAAGTAGTTACGGAGAATATCACAAAACAATAAGAAACAAGGACAACACCAACGTAAATTCGAAACAATATATATTAGATGACACAACACAATCCCAATGGGCTGGTCGATAATTTTAAGATACTCCATGGAACACATCATGTTAGTCCCAGAGCAAAAGTCAATGCCTACAAAGTCCCTAACATAATCCCCTAAGACATTGTGATCAGTCATATCCTGCCATAACAAGTACGGTTTACAAATATAACTTCATTTAGTCTCAAAACATTAGTGTCCGGCGTGCAGTAAAAACAGGTGTGAACATCTAGTATTGATTTACTTTAAAACTTATCTGCAGTTGTTCTCATTATGTCAGGATTATAACCTTTCCTTTTGAACTTGTTAATTAATTTCACAAATAACTGATCAAAGTAACAACTGTTATGAATTTTGCGAATTTTATATAATAGATCTCCATACAATTTGGGTTTAGTAATTCCTAAACATAGATTTTACACTAGTGCCATATTTTAAATTAACATCGGTATATTTATGGCTGATAAGCCACACTCACATTGCTGTGCATTGTTTTTGGCTGATAAGCCACACTCACATTGCTGGGCAATGTTTTTGTACATGAAGAGCACATACCATGATACAGAGGATTAAATAATTATATGGAAGATGAGCCTATTTAAGCAAATCAAGTATTTTGTTCATAATTATTTTGGTTAATACAGTGCCACCTTTCCACAACGGCCTTCTCTTTAGTTTTAGCTGTAGTACGAATTTACTATCAATACAACCCCTGTATTGCAACAACCTCTCGACAACAGCCAAAATCTCCAAAAGAAAGTTTTGGTGACTATGTAGGACGAATACTGAAGAAACCACATAAGCATCAAAACTGGCGAGATACGGTTTTGTCCACATAATAATTAATGTAGAAGTGTATATATGACAGACACAAAAGTTGAAAAACGAAGTAGAATCTAAATGCAAAAAAAAAAAATGAAATCTTTTATAATTAATAACAACATTTGGGGTAAATCAAGATGTTATGTTGTCATATTGTGCTAGGCAAATACATGTAATGTAAAACAATATCTTACCTTTCATTTTCTATTTATCTCCAGAAATATCCAATAAATATTAATACAAAATTAGTGTTTTGTGTTTTCTACACAAGTCAAACTACAGTATTAAACGTGTCTAGCTAAGTATGTTGTAATGACAGACTTGTCGAAAGTTAAACACTTAACATATTTACTAAATAAGGAAGTTTTATATGTTTCTCGACCTTGGATCACCGAAATCTATGTGCAAGCCTGAATGCCAATATGCTAGGGGTGTTTGGGGCATGCCCCCCAGAAAATTTTGAAACCGTTGAATGTAAATGGTGACATCTGATGCCTTTTTAGCCGGATTTTCGTGTATAATATACAGAAAACATATTTTAATGTACTTTAATTAATTATTGATATGAAGAAAAGTAAAATCGGGAAAATAATGTGCAAGCCCGGGCTTTTTGGCGTAAAGGCAGCTACGCGCCTGTAAAGCATCCGTTGTACTAGTATATTACGGAATATTTCGGTTCGAAGAAAGTGCTGAGAGCGAAAGTATTAGATGAACAAATCTAAACGTACATATACAGATCTAGGAAAATGGAGAACGCACACATAGGTAGGGCCACATTCGCGAATAAGAATTTCCTTTGACAAATCTAGGCAAAGGAGGCGCGCGCAGGGAGGATCATATTCATGCATTTGAACTTCTCTATACAGATCTAGGCAAAGAGACGAGGTGCACACAGGGAGGGACACATTCACAAATCTACCCAAGACAGATCTAGACAAACGGGTAAGACACACCCAAGTAGGCAAGGGAGGAGGCACACATGCAGGGAGGGTCATATTTACAAATCAGAACTTCCCTGACATATCTAGACAAGGGAGGAGGCACACACAGGGAGGGTCATATTTACAAATCAGAACTTACCTGACAGATCTAGACAAGGGGAGGAGACACACACAGGGAGGGTCATATTTACAAATCAGAACTTCCCTGACAGATCTAGACAAGGGGAGGAGGCACACACAGGGAGGGTCATATTTACAAATCAGAACTTCCCTGACATATCTAGACATGGGAGGAGGCACACACAGGGAGGGTCATATTCACAAATCAGAACGTCCCTGACAGATCTAGACTAGGGAGGAGGCACACACAGGGGGGGTCATATTCACAAATCAGAACTTCCCTGACAGATCTAGACAAGGGGAGGAGGCACACACAGGGAGGGTCATATTCACAAATCAGAACTTCTCTGACAGATCTAGACTAGGGAGGAGGCACACAGAGGGGGGGGCCACATTCACAAATCAGAACTTCCCTGACAGGTCTAGACATTGGAGGAGGCACACACAGGGAGGGTCATATTCACAAATCAGAGCTTCCCTGACAGATCTAGACAAGGGGAACAGGCACACACAGGGAGGGTCGTATTCACAAATCAGAACTTCCCTAAGATCTAGACTAGGGAGGAGGCACACAGAGGGTGGGCCACATTCACAAATCAGAGCTTCCCTGACATATCTAGACAAGGGGAGCAGGCACACACAGGGAGGGTCATATTCACAAATCAGAACTTCCCTGACATATCTAGACAAGGGAGGATGCACACACAGGGAAGGCCACATTCACAAATCAGAACTTCCCTGACAGGTCTAGACATGGGAGGAGGCACACACAGGGAGGGTCATATTCACAAATCAGAGCTTCCCTGACAGATCTAGACAAGGGGAGCAGGCACACATAGGGAGGGTCATATTCACAAATCAGAACTTCCCTGACATATCTAGACAGGGGAGGAGGCACACACAGGGAGGGTCATATTCACAAATCAGAACGTCCCTGACAGATCTAGACTAGGGAGGAGGGACACATTCACAAATCAGAACTTCCCTGACAGATCTAGTCATGATCTGTCAGGGAATGAGGCACACACAGGGAGGGTCGTATTAATGAATCAGAACTTCCCTGGACAGATCTAGGCAATATGATATTGTATGATAAATCTTACTGAAAATAGTTATACGCCAATGATATCCCGAGTGTAATTGTATGTGGACATTAGCATCTGGTACATGTACCAAGCGAACGGAATGAAATACAGTGGAACCTTTTGGGACGCTGACAATCTGACATTTAAAAATGCAACCAGTAAATGCTTGTTAGAAATAAGTTCAGTTGTAGTTAAATCGTTATGTCGAATTTGTCATTCACCATGATGTGATTACTATTTACGTGTCCCTTCTTATACTTAATTATGAAGACTATGAGGTTATATGAATGTACATTTTTGAATCACCATAACGCCATGTATTTTGCATTCACCGTATTTCAGTCATTCTGCGCCGCGTACTACTTATACATCTGAAACAAATAACGGAAGTACGAATATTTTCAGTTTAATAAATGTTTGAAAATAATAAAGTTCACGTTAGAACAGTTGACTTTATTATTTGCTTGAATTATTACATATACATTGAGTGTATCAGATTTACATGTAAGATCAACCACGTGATATACTAAGTTGACACAATTCGTAGGATACTATTGTTCACAACCAATTAAACAATGATCATTTATTAGTGTATAAGGAAGTTTTACGTCGCTTACGCCGTGTATGCTATATATAAAGTATTATGACTCTTCAGAAACATCCGTTCGACACCATTGCATCCGTTGAATTTTAAGTGTTTAAGTGGTGTATCTTGGAGAATTGGTATACAATACGCGTGTATATCTAGCTAGTGGTTTTTTTTGGTTGTCGAACGTATTCAATTTTTAATCAGTAATATATTTAGTTCAGCAGAAAAAGTCAAATTGGATTTAAAGTGGTAAAGTGGTCCATATTGTGGAACAGCAATTTTATTTCATATAAAACGAATACAACAATGCGTGTATACATATCTAGCAAGTTTTCTGTGGTTGTTGAACGTATTTAAATGAAGATACAAATGTACATTAGAAATACAACACAGACCATTCATTGCATACCTATTCCCATACGCGTTTACCCTTGCACTTCCTGAGTGCCTAATGCTTTGTGGACTGTTGTTTTCCCAGGGGTATTTGATGGGGAGGCACTGTCATGTGTATGTGGCGTTCCCTGTGACAACGTAATCTCCCTTTATAAAAGTTGAAATAATTAATATAGTTCACGTTAGAACAGCTGCTGACATAATTATTTAAATGACATATTACATACACATAGTGTACATCAGGTTTGATGTGCTTGGCAAAATATGGGGCGTTGAATTGTGGACACACACAACAAACTTAGGACCTATCCTATTATCTCGTAGTGCAGTTCTAAGGGGTGTCTATGTTGTAAGTATTGGGAATGTAAATATAATACTACTTCAAATGTAAAAGGTAAAACCTTTAACGTCAATATTTAAACTGACATTACATACTTACTTGAACTTGCGTTAACTGCGGTTTACAATACGTTGGTCAAACTGGCTTACAAATTAAATTTTAAGAGAACATATATATAAAATACGACATGCAAAGAAATGTAAGAACTTCATGTACAGACATTTTAAAATCTCCGAACATTCACTTAGCATTGCTACATTTCAACCACTGGAACAAATCATATACGAAAACAACGCAACAGTTTCACAAAGAAATAGATCAAGACATTCAAAAAAGTTGGGAGTGTAAAACGAAGTTACTATCCGCTGAGCCTGAATGACAATATTTATGAACACAGTAATATCTCTCAAAAATAAGATATTGATATATTTTCACTGGCACAAATACGAACACGCCGCAGAAGAGCACATGGTACTCGGATTAATTGAAATATCAAACGAAAAAGAAGACATGACATTACTATTTGTGATTGAAATAATATTCTCAAAATGCAGGTAGAAATATTATGCTTAGCAAATTAGCCTCACTACACGTTTCCTCTTTTAAAACACTAGAGGACTTCTACTTACAGGTCAACTTCTAACAAGGTTATCGTAATCAAAATACATATACGTTTCATATCACTACTATATATATTTGTTTAAGTATTAGTTACATGTTCTGGTTTACTTTACATTAGGTTATAGATTCGGTATTTTATGGTTATTTCGCATTCTAATAATTTAGTTACTGCGAGCAAGGTGCTGGATTATGACAGTGTGTCTGTTGTTTTGTAAGTAATGGTTAGTTACCTTTAATGATTAATTGCTGCCTACTTGGTGAGTTATGTTGGAGGTCAGCTAGCTGTGAAATCGATTTTAACTCCCAGTATTTTACTGACAGTTTCAAGGCTGTAAATCGCTGTATGACTATTACTTATATGTGTGTTTAAGATGTATGTTAAATTTCTCTTCTCCTGTACTAATATTTCACTTAATATAATAGTCATGTTACTTTCTCCCCACGTTCGGCCTATTGTTGCCATCTGTCTTGACATGTCAACATCCTGTGATGTACATCATCCATTTATTTTGCCCCACTGTTTGTCCTCCTTGATTATCCTAGTTATCCCTAATGGTCGGTCAGGCCATTCTTTGCGCCACATTTCCCTTACGTATGTACCCTTAAGCAGCCTCCTCAAATGCGTTATGTTTTATGGATTGTTGTTTTCCCGGTGTCTGTGTAGAGAGGCACTGTCTTGTGTACGTGGAGTTCACTGTAGCAACACATTCTCTCTTGTTAACATGTTAGATCAACCACCTGCTTCACTAAGATGACAAAACTCGTAATAATTGAACAATGATCATGCATTTAGGAAGTTATTACGACTCTTAAAATGAGTAAGCAAGACATGCGAATAATGTATCATGACTCCTCAGAAACATCCGCTCTGCGCCCTTGCATTTATTGAATGTTAATTGTTTAAGTGGTGAATCTTGGATAATTGAAATTATTATTTATGCATAATTGCGAACCAACATCATCATACTACGTAGTTGGTACACTGATGAGTCCCCGATTTACATTGGCAGTTCTAACGGGTACATATGAGAGTGATTGAGTGATACATGTAAGGGTCAACATAGGACCCTGGGCAGGAACAGTATGATGGTGTATGGGAGTAGTTCGTCGCCTGATAGGAGCTGTATTGTTATTGCTAACAACTGTCTGACAGGTGCAAGGTGTCTTAACTTCATCATCCACCCCCATACGTAGCGACCACATGTAATTCAGGATGCTACACTATTTACCTGGTAGTTAGAATTGCGTAATAGACAAATGTCCTAATAATTTCCATATAAGTGAGATTGAATTGTTCCAAGGAATGCCACATGCAAAATACAACGCCTCCCCACACAGACCCCCCCCCCCAAACAAAAAACAGAACAGCTTACAAAACATCAGGCACTGGGTATTCCTAATTAAGTTTCTCATGGTGAAAACGTATAGCTATAATTGCTATGTGCATCTTTCAACTCATCCGTTGTTGTTTATTGAAGACATTCATGTACGAACGGTTGTTATTTTTACAAAAAGCTTTGTTTTAATAATTGCTTTTTACAATAAATGCATTTATTATCACAATGAAACAGGTATGTGGCCCTGGCAATAATGATTGAGAACATTGTACATGTAGGGCACCATTTTGTTCTGAAATATGAGAATGCATTACAGCATGTGTATTGACATTCAGTAGCCTTATATTCAATAAAATGGTAATTAATTGTATCAGATATTATCATTAGTAATCATTGAAAGCATATCATCAAGTACATGAATAATTTTGCTGATATATTTGCATGCATACCAATTTAACAACTTCGAAAACGTTATCGCTAAAATACATGTAGTGTACTTAAAAAAGAACAATGTAATTATGCCTTGAACGTTTCAAGAGATATCGAAGTTTTCTCTAAAATCCCTGTACGAATGCAATCAATCAATATCAACCATTTTGTTGGTTCTTCCAACTGTAATAAGTATGAATATTAAGATTATTCATCAGCAGTTACATTTTTTCAAATCATCTAACAAACGAAACATTATTGTATATGTATTGTAGTGCAATGGTTTGGGAAAAACAATAATTACCGTCTGAAGAAACCCAGAAAGCATGTACATGGTATTGAAAAACGTATCCATAACATTAACATGATCTATATAAGACAAAACGAAAAACAATCCATTTAACAATGGCAGACTCTCGGGCTACCAACCAATGATATTTTTTATTTCGCACCGTTAAACAATTACATGTATCATTTGAAACTTGTTTGATCCAATGTATAGAAACTTGATTTAACCATTTATTGGAACCCATGTATATCCAACGCTCCTCTGATATATCGTCTATTATTCAATCTTAGAGTTGAGGTCACCATAACCCACTTAAACGAAATAAATGACCACGCTTGTATCCTGTTATTTGCTTTCATTAATTACCGCCCATGCGAGCACGTCTGACAACGAAACAATCTAAACAGTGTGAGGTCGTTCATGGACAACAAATTGACTGACAAAACTTATAAACAGACATTTTGAGAAGTGTATAATTTCAAAAGAAAAAACACCTTATCCTTATGCCGTTCTTACAGTGCAGTTATATATATATAGTTCATTCTTTTAAGTATCGGTGAGCCAAATGAACAGCCAATGGCATCACATAATTCTCAAGTCAAAAAGATAGCATTATGTATCCATGCATTTGTAATTATACCTGTTGTCTCCTCCAATTATCCATGTTTCTTTCGGATAATCAATCAGACAATTCCTTACTTCTTGTGAATATGGCGTTCCCTGTTACAACTTAACACACTTTATTGTTTCACGTACATGCTTTGCTAGCCTTGGTCAGTCGCTGATATATGTATGAATAGTTCTGCAAACTGCTTTTTGATATTGATATACCTAACTGAAAGTCTTTCCGTGCAGACATAAGTATAATCACAGAGAACGAACGTAACGTATTGTGCTTCATTGAACGGCTCTTCAAGATGGACCTATTTTCGTCATATCGGTCTAAACGTAAGCATTGTCGTTGTACTAAATAACACGGTTGAGACAAAGCGACCGTCCTCGCAATGTTACGTTAGTCGTTTTTGACCGCTAATGATATAAAGTGTAGTTCGTATTTATAACAGTACATGTAACCGCTTTATACAGCAAATTAAGACCGCACCGATACGGCTATTGCATCATGTGATTGAAATTTTGCTCAAACTTTATTCGGACACCCAAACATTAAATTGATTAATAAGTTTCACTTTATCATTGCATGTCTTCATCCGATGGACTGTCACGCGCGGTTTAGACTCTTACAATGTATCATTTCAGCGTGTAACATTAAACCGTATTCTTCAATCCATATATAATGTTGTCACTCGATGTCAAATAAACTGTAAATATACTGGAAGGTAATGTCATGGATATGTATGGGCGTGATCAGAATGGATACATTCCTACACGCTTGTACGGTTGATATAATTATGTTCCGAAAAAGTAAGCATGATTATACTGAGTGCCAACGTAAACACACAACCGATTATGAATTACTTAAATATTGAATAAGTTGATCGTCTGAGATTTATTTCATTGGAGTTGATAGGTCCTTGAGTAATAAATGAGGACAACTGTGATAATCCAATTCTCTGATTAATATTATTTATAGATAAAACAGAAAGGTTAAATACCATTATCCGCACAAGTATTAACATTAAGGATGTCAATATTCGGTTATTTTGCTAACTGGTTAACCGAACATGACATTCGTTGTGTTTCGTATTTTGCCGTGTATATTTCTACCATGACACTGGTAAACTAGACCTTTATTCTGACGTTATATATACATCGTTCGAATAGTGTTTTATTTCTGCTATATACTGAACATACATGTAAATTATAAAAACAAAAAGAAATATCAATAATTCAAAGATATTTAAACAATTATTTTTTATTTCAAACACTATAATATTATGAAATCAAATGATAAATTGAAGTTTTCCGTATCGCATTTAATTAAACAGACAGATACAATCTATTCGAATACAACAATGTTAAAATACAAAGCTCCATATAATAACAACATCACTTATCTTTTTAGAATGAGATTAACATTATTAAACATATTATCTATATACATGTTTAGCACATAACATACGGCGCGGGAGTGATTATTACCTATGCATTATTTTTTGGCCGAATCACTTATAAATACGCGCTGTCAGAAATCCAAACAAACATGGCCGACTGTCGCGTATCGGTCTACGACAAAAATGTAGCATTTTGCGGTTGTCTAAATGTCAAACAGCTTCATAAACGAAAGTTTATCCGAATTCTTACCATTGCTAGATGAACGCGTACTCAAATCCGATGCGAGTGTACATTTCAGATCAACACTTGGTTCGCTGTGCATCATCCGGACCATGGTGGAAATGTTGGACCATGGTAGAAATGTTATGTGACATTTATCAGAATAGACCACACGCTGGTGCAATCCATCCTGCGAGAGAACGAGTACGACTGATGGAGAGCGAAAGACACTAACAGTGACATATAACCAACTGTGTCAACGTAGATCTGTTTATTAACGTTCAGTCATAAACATCCGATGATTTTACTTTAGAATATACTCAGTGACGTCACGGTCTCATGCCGTCACAGCATCGCGTGTCCGCTAAATTTTGAACTTCTTCAATGTTTTCCTTTAAACTGTAGTAAATAATCGATCATGCTGTTAGTTGTTTGTTTTGTGTTAAGTTTCAAGATAGGTCAACATTAAATCCGGTTTAATTATCGGTATTAATCGTCGCTTTTTATTATGTGAAAATCTTTGGAACTATTTTTCTCGACCGAATCACAAAAGACGTCAATGCAGGGGCGGCTAGAGAAACGAGTATGTGCGATTTTTTCTGTTTTAAGCCCGTTTACAAGTTATGTGATAAATAAAATATAGCATTCGTGTTCATATTTTATTGAATTTATTTAACTCGTCGACTCGTTTAATGAATGCAATAAAACATGAGCACTCATGTTAGATCCTCTATATATACTATATCATTTTCTCAAATTTTTGCAAATATTGTTACCTAGCCATTTCACACTCAAAACGTTTGTCTTTTACAGATATCCATGTATAATTCTTCTACAGAACGAGCTTCCATGCGAGGAATATTTAGCAATTTTGTACGTCATGCATACTAATTCATTTATAACTAATTTCTTTAAACATCCTTTCCTTCTCTGACATGTAGTCTTAATATAACGCTTTAGAAATAACATTCAATCAAATTTGTTATAAAGTTTGATATTGATATTCTACACACTTTCATATATCGATAACAGATTAAGAAGCTTTATTAAACATTGCATATGCTCAACAAGTAACATGGGCCACACAGCTCTTGGACGACCACATCAGGATCGAATATTTAGTTCCCTTCATCTGTATGCAAAGTTCTTGCCTCGTGTCTTGGATTGCCAACCTCACTGTCTTCCGAATGTCTACAAAATATAAATGCGTGAATAAATTTCAACTCAGAAATAATGTATAGGATGCAGTTAATATTACTCAGGCCTCAAACACCACGTTTGTTTTCTCTCGGATCGGAACAAATCTGAATACGAAATGACTCTGATAACTACATTGGCAAGTACAGTGTATACTGAAAACATTACAGATCCATAAGTATTAAATTTCTTTACCGTTCCAAAGTGGGGCAGTATTCGAGTTCCCCTTTCTCTAAGTCAAGACTGAAGTCTCCCCTGCGGGCATTTTCCCAACGTACCTGTAATGATACATGCATAAATCTAAACGAGGTACAAACACCGTTGCTTAATGTTAACGAACTGTTTGACAAATAATTCGTCAATCTTCCACTATTGGCACTTACGGTGTGCTTACACATATTCCGAAACCCAATCCAGGATACTAAATGGAATACTTAAAATTTAAAACAATTAACCTTTTGTGGTAAATAATTTCAGTGAATTATGTGCAATTTATAAATGTTTATGTTTTTAACAAAATATATAATATGACATATTTTTATATGAAGACACAAACTGCTATGAACCAGTTCAATACGCATAAATGTAACACTTATAATTGAATGATCTGAAACTTACCGTTGCTATTTTCGTAGTTGAGTCTATCTTTATAACAATACCACGCCTAGGCTTAGACTCCGGTTTATTCCAAACTTTACCTGAAAATTATCGTTAGTAATGTAATAACATATTGCTACAATATTAGCATTCATGAATACGACTTATAAACAAATGAACACTCCAAAGATTTAAAGAAAAACTCATCCATATATTTTAATATCATTCTAATATAGTTTGTCTAGTGGTAACCGTTGTATATAAGTAAATGTATTTCATCGTATTTCCTTAGCCAGGTTTATACTTGCTCACTTATGTTTGTAATATTTAACGCTGTCCGTTTAGTACTTAGATATTTGCAATTTATTTCCATTTGTTGATTCATTTTAAATAATTTCATTTTCAGAAGACACTATTCGCACCAATATTGACTTCATTGTAACGGTTAACATGTGTAATATGGGTTATTATTTCACTTTTTGTTTTAGAGAAATGATAAGTTTCCAACTTCTCCTTATAGGATTCATTGGCTGGCCTGATATAATGTTCGTGTTCCTTTAGCCTTTGTTTCAGTTGCCAACTAGTTTTCTTAGCTTTACATTTAATGTATTACCGTACCAATAATTGTCCCTCCTAATTCTATTGATCATCAGCAACCAGTGTTTTGTGAGCTAATGTTTCCAACGTACCTTTTGTGGTGATGCATTACGTTGTGAAGTGGCGTTCCCTGTACCAACTTAGTACTTCCTTCCGTTTGGTGTTCAGAAATACAATGTACTTGAATACAATCATTTGGATTACATTTCTGCTTAGTACCTTAACGAGGGGAGGGTCTAATTTGTCGGTCGTAGCACTGTTGATTTAGCTTAGTGTGATGCGATTACGTGATGCCGGTCTTAGTTTTATACAGTTTGAATTTATAATCAAGTTTGCTAGTTTGAAAAAATATTTCATTTGGAAACATGCAGAATAAGTACATTTACAAGTCAGTCCAATGGCTCTTTTCCAGTGTCTTATATACAAGCTTAAATGAGACACCACTACATCATATGCCAGTCGATAATGCTTCTTCTGATAAGTAAGTATTTCAGGAAAAGTGAATATTATCACCCAAGCCACATTCACAAAACACAAATGCCACAGACAATTGCAGACATGCACTGTGTATATATAAAGCAAACTCGTGTATGATTGTTCAACACATGTCGAAAGTACCATGCACAAAATGCCAATGTTGTACTAGACTTATATATAGAGAATCTCGGGTTACTGTCCGGTGAGAACAATGTTATCAGGCGAGGTGATATCGTTTGTGGTGGCGAGCTTTAGCGAGTCACCACGAACGATATCGCCGAGTCTGATAACATTGTTCGAGCCGGACAGTAACTTGAGATTCTATTTATCATGAAACTTAATTTTCCGAGCATGTTTTAGTGTGTCTTTACCTAAAATTTAGTGTTCAATCCGCTAATAAGTAGTCCGTCAATTTGTGGGCGGAGCTTAAAAGTGTTATCATGCTACTAGCAGCCTATTGACCTGAGAACACTTTATGTTATCAGGTCATGTGTTATCAGTCTGTTACCATGGTAGTTGCATGATAAATGTTTGTCTCAGACGATGTCATCTAATAATTCCTTATACAAAATAGCAGACTTGTATGGCAACCTGTCATATAGTGCGTCTTACGAACGATGTTCACTCTGGGTTTTATCTTCTTGTTTCCTTTTTTGTTAATAAAACTTATATACATGTATCTATACACTATCGCTATAAATCAGTATCCTTGAACTATAAACAGTGATAAACAATTATTCGGTGACTATCATATCAATGCATCGATAACGTACCTGGTTTCACGTTGCAACCAACGGCAAGCATTCCGCCATCTTGTAGTTCTCGAAGTTCGTCAACAATAAGAACGTCATAACCCGTTTCCCCGTATCTGTAGATACCTATACGTGCGTCTTCATCCCATTCTATATATATGTCATCACCTGCATGTAAAATATATTCGTGATGACTAAATATGATTAATTATGCCACTCAATATACAACTATTACATTAATTAATCGTATTTACCATGTAAGTAGTGAACGAAACGTTTATTTCTAATCCATGTGTCGTACTTCTAAAATGCGTCAAGTAAATGTAATTATGAATATGACGTTAGTATATCGTGAGATAGTTATTACTCTCCTTAGCATGACCAATGTAATTATACACTATGACATTAGTATTTCCAATGCGTGTGTCGTACTTTGACTCAATGGGAAACATTATTCAAGACACATTGGTTGCATTTCAAGAACCGTTTATGTAATTGTAAATTTACAATATGACATTAGTACATGAGATAGTTCTTACTCTCCTTAGCATGACCAATGACGGTGCCTGGTCCTGAACTATCATTCTGATTCCATCTCCAGTCCGGACCTCGACGAACACGGCTGCCAATTGTTGGCAGTTGTGACCTTGGTCTCTCGTGATAATACTCTTCGTGAGCAGGATGCAACATTTCCAATATGCGCTTTGACCTTTCAACAATGGATGACATGTCGTCCTTAAAATAACGAGATATGTATAAAACATCATAGTACTTTACAAGCTACATGATATTTTGCATTGCAACCTGTCCAAACAACGATATCCACTTAAACCTTAACATGATCCAAATCCGAGTTTAGAAATATATGCCATTGTCACGTTGTTAATAATATGCAATTAAAATGTATATCTATAAAGTAAACCGTTAATTTATACCATTAGCAATAACTATAAACAAGGCATGAATGTCGCGACTAGATAAGCAAAATAGTACGATTTCAAATATACCCCATATTATTATATGTTTCTTTTGAGTAGTTTATGGAAGCACGGTGTATATTAGTTAGTTCCGACTGTTCGGGTGTGAGTAATTTTAATCAATATTATCTTAATATTGCCCTTGCGTGTTAATAGAAGCGTCTTTTATATATATTGCGTTGGTACTTGTTATTGTATATAAATAGTATTGTTTTTATTTAATAAACAATCCTACCTGGTCTTCGGCTGTTAATCGTTCACTTTGGGAAAATGCCGGTAAACTTAATATTCCTAAACGTCCACCCAAATCAACAACATGGCTCTTCTATATAATGACATTGTTATATAAATACATGTACGACTATTTCAAAGAAAGAAATTCCGTCTACACATAAGTTCATGTACTCGAAATTTAAATTTCAACATATTGTAGCGTCTTTTAGAATGGAAAATGCACACTGGTCAATC
Source organism: Mactromeris polynyma (assembly GCA_032209605.1). NCBI lineage: Eukaryota > Metazoa > Mollusca > Bivalvia > Venerida > Mactridae > Mactromeris > Mactromeris polynyma. The sequence goes on along the minus strand of JASFXZ010000021.1, from coordinate 7,706,851 downwards.
GTTGGAAGTAAATTATAGCAATTTGTCAGAGTTTGTATATAACGTTATCAACGTTAAGTGACAAGTTAAAAGGAATGTACATACTCATAACGAATTGAAGCTATGCAATTTATCATAAGTTTATAGTAGTTGTAAAAACAATTTATTACAAGTCTATATCCTTTAAATGTATACGTTGCCAAGGTCTACAGCCCCTACAGAATAGTAATGCGTCACTGCGTACATGCGTACCTATAATTAATACATAATAACTTCCCATGGAATAAAGGCACCAATAGTTTTGCACTGAAAAAACGAAAAAAATCAACAAAATGTGTTTTTTTGCCGCATATAAAGCACGCTTGTGAAACGATTATCAGAACCGGCAACTTATGAGTCTGAGTGGACGTAATCGCTGTAATGTTCAAGGCATTCAAAGCATAAAGTCAAAAGGAATATCCCTTTATCAATGGAAGGAAAACTTACACTTAAGTAAGCACGTCTAGAAAGCCGTCTACCGTGTGTATAATCCATCTTCATACCTTCCGATACTCCTAACATGACATCAACAAATTCCTAAAATGTAAGTTTTAAATATAAAAAGTTCGATTGCAGAAAATTTTTTTTACTTATGTACACTGAACCAAATTTCAAATTAATCAAGTTTGTTTTTATTGAAGAGACGTAACCGTATATTACTGTTTTATGACTGTTGATTTTCGTTGTTGATCTGTCGTTAAATGTCAAGTGAATTCCAAAATGGACTGACATGTTTGGAATATTATAAATTGTAGTATTATATTATCAAAAGTTTTGAATTTGTATTCACTTTTTATACATATCAATAGAACCCAAGTAACAAATTAAAAGTTTGTTCAGTGTATAATTGCCATCAACTCTTCGGCTCTCATAATAACATTAATATCTTATACAACTCAAGCGTCATTTAACACCAAAGAACGGTTTTGCTCTGAAAACTTACATAACATGTACATGTTTACCATCATCTGTTTAAAGTTTTGTTCATTGCAGATGATAAACTGTTTAGAGGCATGTACCAGATATTTTAGAGTTCATTTTTTGCAATTGTAGGTCTATATACATTTCATTCGAATATTATTAATTTGACAGTATGCTGCGAAACCATGATCTAGATTCTAGTTTAGAAAATAATGAGGTTCTTTTAGCGCCTTTTAATTGGGTAATAATATTGGTACGTAAGAAAGCCTGGTGGTGACATTTCAGCTTCAAGAACTCGCGAATTCAACTTCATGAAATCACTATTTCATGAAGTTGAATTCGCAACTTCAACTTTAAAATTTCCGATTCTGAACTTCACGATTAGAAATTCGCGAATTCACAATGAATTCATGAGGTGAATTTGAGAATTCTTGGTGCGGAAATGTCACCACCAGGCTTTCGTAGATATTGGTAAGGCTTTGAATATACTTGCGTAAAACATGTACAGTAAAACCTCCTTTAAAGACATCCTCAATAATAAGACCATTCGGAAATTGGTTCAATGTTCAAAGAGAGATGATACGTAACTACAGGGAACGCCACTTACACAAGACAGTGCCTCCCCCACGCAGACCTTCGGGAAAACAACAATCCACAAAACATAAGAATTGCACAGGGGAAAGGGAATTCAAAACACATTTAAAACACAAACAGAAACAACAACCATATAGCGAATTACAGCCTTGGAACTGTCAGCAAAAACACTGAGGGTTTAAATCAATTTAACAGCTAGCTAACCTCACACTTAATCGCTATATGGTCCTTGATTTCCAACATATATACATCAAGTCCATTTTCAGTGTTTTGCTCTTTATTCAACCTCAATATTCAGACCACCTTAATAATACCAGTTTTCAAGGGTCCCAATGACGGTCTTATTATTGAGGTTTTATTGTATCAATCATTTTACCAAATCAGCATTTCCAACAGGCACGACAAAAATATCATGTATCATCACAGTGTGTTGAGATAATTCGTTCACTATGTAACGTTTGGTCTGAAATTGGAAATTATTATTATTATTATTGCATAATGTTCTTCATTGTAATATTATGTTCATTCTTTATTCAATTAAATGACAATTTTATTTGACAATAAGGCTCCTGTTTGTGAAATAGAACACCTACATTGCAAGGTAAAGAATTAAACGGTCATGAATTTCTTATTTGTTATTACGGAAATTGAACACTCGGGGATAAGCAACATACATCAGCACATAAACGTGGAATGAACTATTACAGACCGTTTTAAATGTATTGCATGAGTTTACGTATATCTCTTCCCTCGTACCTGTTCTTCATTCGAAGTTATTGTATCAGGGCCAGCAATGACGTTAATATCTGAGGGTCTCCCATCTGTTATGATAATGATTCTTGATGGAGTAAGTAAATTCCGACTGAATTCATTCCCTATAACTGTAAAAATGTCATACAAAATAGCTCAGTCATTTTATTAAAGCAGCATATAATGTGTATGCAATTTGTACTGATAGATCATTTAGAAAACAAGGCATTGTACTGAGTCATAGCTCTTATTGTATTAATCATCGTACATATAGTCTATACAAATGAAATGAAAAACGTGCATACAATATAATCTTAATAGTCCAATATCCTTTGTTGAGAGATGGATGTTACCTTACACACAATATTCTGCACCGTTAATGTAATATCTAGATACTTTGTGTTAGAATGTATCATAATTTAACAAAATACATTTAGAAATATTATTGGAAAATCCAAATGTTTTAAAGGGAAGGCCTTTTTCACAAAATTGTGGCCCTCCCTACAAACCTTCAAATGTTAATAATTGAGAATGGACATACAGCAAAACAAAAACGAATGGGTTTGAGGGCAACACTGACCTGCACAAATAATAAGAATAATGAAAAATGCCTGACAGCCCGCGAGCTGCCGGTATAGATACAGCAAGACACATGTTATACGTACATATAGAACACCGGACAGCCGCTAGAGACAGTAACAATCCTCCGTATAGGGAACTCGGACCTCCAAGTCTCAGATCATCTGTAAGTGAATGCATTCAAAACAATAATAAATGATATTTATAATAATGGAGTTCTTACGACCACACTTTTGCGAAAACGCTGTCGCATGTTATGTATAGTGTTTAGTACCCTGCGATGTTTGTACGTTGCCTAAAGTTGCATGTGAGCTTGAATTCCTTCATTTTACAGACACAGAATATTGTACAAATGATTATGATTCAAAGATAACTGTGTGGGTTCAAAATTTTGCTTGCGTAATGACAAAGGACTAAGTGAAAACAAGTCGCATGAAGGACACGTACAAACTATATCAAAATTTGGGATTTGAGTCAAATAAATGGGAATTTGGTGCAATATGTGTTTGGGTATTCGTATTCTCAAGTTAGTTAATTCCGTGAAACTAATAAAAGTGGTTTAGAATCATGGCATTTATCAAAATAAACAGTTTCTAGTAAAAGTTTGCAACTTTTTTGGACAAATATGAATAACGATAACTTACTGAACACCTGTATCAATTCCTCGTAATTGTTTGAATACCTTTGTTTAACCGCTGTCTCGTGCCCGAATGTAACAATAGCAACGAATTCATTTCTATATCCATACGAATAAGCAACTTCGCTCAGTCCTAGAGTAAAACAGACGCGGTTTTATGAAAATATTGCGTTTGCAAATGATTTTAGTTTCATACGCCAGACATAGTACAAATACATTATATTTATTTCACACAAATGTTAATTTCTATACTTATTTATTAAGAAAGAGGGTTTACCCGATAAACAAGAAATAATACATAAATTATTTAAAAATCGAATCGTGGCGAACGAATATATTAAGATAGACAGAGGTAAGTATAGCAGACTTGATCATCATAGTAAAATGGTATCCTGTGTAACTAAACTTGTAACAATATATACATCGACTTGAATTACCGTTTAGATAATCTTTGACAAAGGTAGAAGCTTGTTTCCATCCATTATTCTCTAACATACTCTCTGATATATCCAGACATAATATTGTGTGAACACCTTTCAGCTCATTAAACAGATCCCGACCTTTGAATAAAAGAAACTTACAGTTCAGGTTCAACCCTTGTGCTAAGAAAACATCCCGGGAGCTACAATAAAGCTATATGGAATAATTCTGTCCTGCGATAATAACATGTAATACTTCTACTGTTTGCGCTAAACAAATATTCTCACAGTAACTTATCAGAGCACTGAATCATACATGAGAATATATTCATACGGTAGTCCAAAATTATTTGAAAATATATATAAGTTGATAAAGGGATCGCCACATATATAAGGCAATGCCTTTCCACATAGACCTCCAGGAAAACAACAGTCCATAAAACATCAGGTATTTGAAGAGCCGCAAGGGTAAATACGCACGGGAAAAGGGACACAATGAATGGCCCGAGCCAAAGTTTCAATCCATCTTCACACTGGTGATTTTTTGTTCCTTTTACTAACGCCATTTATTTGTATTTGACACTACTTACTTTCATTTAATTCATCTTGAGCGATATGTCTCCAGTGAAGATCACCAAATACTACTCGTTGTTTTACTTGTTTGATTAGATCTACTGCAGTGAACAAAATATTTCAAAGTTAAAAGAATATTCATAACAACAGTGTAACAGTAGCACAAATAGAAGGTAACACAGGAACGACCATAATTAAAAACAAGGACCTTCCTACTCAAGTATGGTGCGAACTGACCAAACAAGAAGAGGGGCTATAACGATGAGTAACGAGCTCATAGTATACGTACATTGAGGAAGACAGTAAGATGTAAAACGGCTGCTGTCTGTAAATAAATTATTAATTATAAATGGTGTAACTACCTTGAACTGTTGAAGTCTCTGGTAGATCTTCATCACATGACTTACATTCAACTCTGTAAAAAGAAGGAATAAGTTGCTATAAATCAATTAATTGAAATGCAATGTGTGATTAATAACTGTTGTCGAAACATCACATGAACAAAACACTGTAAATGTCAAATAATTTACGATTGCGTCTAGTGTATACCGGTAACATATGTACATGTAAAGCCGGGCTTAAAGTCAGCTCTTTAAACAGGCACTATGTTATCTAACCATTATACTAATTATGCGAATTTATTATTGTGTCTGCACGATCGCTTTTGCAAAAAACGTTTTACCATTGTGTGTCTTTACTTACGTGGTTGTTCCTACGTAATTTGTGGAATCGGGTTCAGATTCTTCAATTCTGTGTGTAGTTAATTCCATCGCTCCTTCAGTTTGTCCAAATTTGGTACCGATCCCATTATCATCTTCGGAGTCGTCAAACTCTTTCTCGTTATCAAAGTTAGTCTGTTTTACAAAAACACCATCAATAACTGGTACTGTTATCCTTGATTCCTGAACACGTTCCGTCTGTTCGTCTGACGACACAGGGCTACATTTAGGTATTCTCAATTTCACATCATATGTCTGTAATGTTCTTTGTATTTTGTCAATTTGGTTTTTCAGATCTCTCATACCGACTTTTAGATTCTCAGCCTCATATTCGTGCCTTTTACACGCGTTCTGTAGAAGTATGCATCTTGTCTTCAGGTCATGTACTTCTACAAACACCCCACAAATGGAAGGTGAAATGTCATGTAGGCATCAATACGGAGTAATTAGAAAAAAACCCACGTTAAACAGTAATCTAACTTACAAACGCAAAATAAGAATAACTTCAAACAATGTAAATATCCGTATATCAATATACTCACTTACACATCTAGGGAAGGGGCGCATCAGATTCGCGCCCTCCCTAAAATTTCCCAATTTCCAACCTTACAAGTATGCCTGAGTATAAATGCGAACATATACGGTGGTCTTTAATTATAAGATTTTCAAATAAATCTTGGGCAAAACCGTAAAAAAAACAAAAAGTTACGCTTCCTTAACAAAAAGCATGGAACCGCCCCTGGTATTTGCTATCATATGAATAGTTTAATTACAGCGGTAAAAAATGTTACTGACGTATCTTATTGAATATTAAAGGCGGTACCTTTAAGATTCAGCTCCAGTTTGGCCTTGCTGCAATGTTTAAACAAACGCAACATTATGATAAGCATGCAACCATTAATATATTTACTTTTCTTAATAAGACAACGCGTACTTATACATCAAAGCAAAGAACATATTTTAACTGAAAATTAGTCCGAGTTAAATACAATTGAATAATTTCTGTAAGTTAACATTACGTATTATCTCAAGTTTTTTTCTTAGTAATAAATTTGTTATGCAATAACTATTTACCATCGGCATTCTGGTTCACATGCTCTGCATAATTCGTTACACCGACTTAACATCAGTTTACTGTTGTCTCGTATCTCAGATAGGGATCTAGAAATCGCATCCATCTATAAATGTTTAAACAAGTATGAACATGATTCATAATAATAATAACAATTCTTTATTTGAAGATGGACGTTCGATAAGCCTATAAGGCTTATCTCACTCGATGTCATCTATCAAGCAACATAAACGGCACAATCGTACAATTAATTAATATATACAATGTATAAACAATGCAAATCATGCATACAATGCTAATACAAATATCATACAACAGTTTTATTACAACATACGTTACTTAACAAATACAAGACATATGCAACACCTACAGACACAAAAATATTGACATACAACAGCAACCCGAGTATTCATATTTCATATTAATTGTGATTTTCACATTGTTGACCTTCATTGTATTCTGACCTTTGTGCTAGGTATATATTGAGCAGCAAATATCGCATACAAAGCGGACTGACCCTGAAAGCACGATGAGTCATGAAATAAAGGGAACAACAACTGATTTAGGTTTAATCATATTTTATTTGCTCTTATGTTATTACAATGTCTACAGTTATACAAACAGAATACATTCTATAACATAAATGAAAAAAAGCAAAGAGGGTTGGGCAACAAGTTCTTTCAACATAAGTTGATGCCCTCCCCTAGTAATGTATGACAACCTTTCTTGATTGACAAAAAGCAGAAAAAGATTATGTAAATGAGCTATTTAATATATACATTGTAACGTCATATGGTTGGAGGGAGAAGAAAAAGGAAAAATGGAGAGGATGAAAAAAGTAAGACGCTTTGAGAGATTAATTGAGACACATTGATGCCAGTTTTCACTACGGGAAGGGACAAAAAGTGGAAGCATAGAAGACAGAAGCATAAACTATGGTTGAAAATATAGGATTATTGATCCTTAGTACGTTTTATATCATTCAACAATTACTTGTTTGCAATCTATGTGTCTCAATTAACCCTCATGTATGTGTCTTGTATACGAATATTTGTTCCTGGTTATTGCTTATATGTGATAGTACACTGATTGCTTTGATATGAGTAATGATATGTTCCACTGACACTGATAAACTATTTGCACTAAAGTAAAAATTAAAACCAACATACAGATACTCGATATCAAAACAAATCAGATCATTTTTCTATCATTTGAGATTTCATATTAAACACATTATAACGAACATTAGCCACATGTATACATTTGTGTACATAAGCCGTGATAACAATAAATGATTGAATTGGTTAAAGCAGATTATTCTATAATATAAAACAGGAACACATACTGAATGTTCCATGAGTATTTCGTTGTAGTCCATAATATGCGATATTGACCAGTTTCACCGATATTCACTGGTTATTTATAGCAAAAGGGAAATCCCATGGGTTTGTTTTTATGTAAGTCGGTTTTTTACGAACGCTACGTAATTGGTCGAAACGCATTTTGAATGACACTGATAAGTACTTACAAACGGTTCAGGAACAGAGATCATTTCAGGTCAGCATCAAACAACAGATATATACAGTGGATAATACATTATAGGTTAAATATCCGGTTAAATATTTCAGATGTAAATAAAACATTATATAATAAAACAATTCTGGACTTCTCGTATGTTATATAATTATAATGTTGATATACACCACACACCCATCATTATGATTTTTGCGGTACAAATTCCATCAGCAGAAAAGTCCCCAATATATGTTATGTTTTACGTTAAAAATTCAAATCTGTTCCGGAAGTACAAAAACTAAAACTTAAACCTTAGTTCGATGTAAAGGCCCGGTCACACAGCCTTTCGCGTCTGTATCGCGGGTAAAATTTCGCGATTTTTTTTTGCCCGCGGTTGCCCGTGGTGGAAAATGTGCAAAATTGGCTTACCCGCGGTTTACCCGTGGTATGCCCGCGGAACAGACGCCAGCGACTGTTCCGCGTCCTTATCGCGGGTGAAGCGCGGCGGTACCGCGGCCTACCACGGGTATAATAAAGCAGCCGAACCGGGCTGTAGAAATCATAACCGCTCAAGACACAGTCCCGTGAAGATCAAGCTATGGCACCGAAGAAGAAGCCCACGTCGAGTTCCCCGGCCAATGAGGAGCTGATGGACCTGTACCACTTGGTTCTGAGGTCATTACGGTGACGGGGATCCATGTTCACCCCTTGACGTCTGGAGCACAACTGACGAATGCTCGGCAAATCGCGCTTTTTATATACCTAAAATCAGACGTTGTACGGACGCGATTAGGCCGTGGACAATCGTATTTGGGACGTGTACAAGACGCAATTGAACGTGATTAGGCCGGTATTGGGGCGCGCTGTTTACGCGGAGAAAGGCGTTTGTCCGTGCTTACACGCGGTACACACGCTAATGCACGTGATAACAACGCGGTACAGACGCGGAACAAACGTGCTATGACCGTGCTCCACCCGCGATTACCCGCTAAAATTTCGCGTCCTACCGCGTGTAACCACGTCTTAATCGCGGCCGTAGCACGTCCTAGCACGTTCGTTCCGCGTCTGTACCGCGTCTTTACCGCGTGTGTACCACGTGTACCGCCCGCGATTACCCGCGGTCTAAATTTTTGGGCAGCCCAAAACTTTTTCGCGCGGCCAACCGCGTGTGAATTTCTTACCGCGTGTAACGACGGGTAAAGTACGGCTGTATCGCGTCTTTATCGCGACCTCAAAGCGTCCAACAGCGTCTGCTTCACGGGCAGAAATTTTTGGCCGTGATTCGGCCGCGATACGCCCGTGGAGGGCTGTGTGACCGGGCCTTAAAGTAACTCAATAAATTGTAAAATAAATCTTAAATCACTACTTACTTTAACTTTTTTCTTTACTTTTGATCCATTGAAACAACTCCCTCGTTTTAAATTCACCAAACCCAAGCGAACATTGCTATCGTCAACATGAAAAACCCCCGCGGGATTCCCAATGATATAATTAATGTTGTATACTGAACTGGCTAACTTTTTAAAATCTTGGTATATGTTTAAACATTAAGCATACGACACGATAATAGAAATATTTGAAGTGCTTATTTGAATAAAAATTGATATTTTGAAGTAGATAAATGACATACATTTCTTTCTTTCTCTGCAAAATGTTTAATATGTTAAGGTTACATCGAAACCGAAAGTACAAAAAATTAAACTAGGCCTATTTGGTATGTATAATAATGACTAAACAAATTGTAAAACAATCTTAAATAATAACTACTTACTTAGACATCATGTTTATTTACCTTTGCTCTATTGTAACACGAGCCTCGTTCAACATACAGTAAATCCACAAAGCCAAGAGAACATTGCTATCATCAGAATGAGAAACCAACGAGGTTTCCAATGATACGACTAATGTTGTGTAAAGGACGTGCTAACCTCATCCGTGTATGTATATAATCATTGATTTAACATAACACGGTCATAGAAATATTTGAAGAGCAATTGATGAAGGTTTGCTAGTTTGAGGTAGATAAATGATATACTTTTCTTCGTTATAAAACGTTGTTTTAACAATGATTTGATAGATCGCTGTTTAACACGTTTCAATTAGGAATAAATATAAGAGAGAATAAGTAGCTACAGGGATCGCCACATACATAAGACAGTGCCTCCCCACACAGACCTCCTGGTTCAAAACAATCCATAAAACATAAGGCACTTGAGGAGGTTAAAGGGTTCATACGTTAAGGAACAGAGGCGCGAGGAATGACCTGGCAGATCATACGGAATAACTAGGAGAATCAGTGTGGACAGTGAAGGAGGGGAGGGGAATTAATGGTTGGAAAAGATCACAGGACGAGTCAAGACAGCTGGCAACTACAGGCCAAACTGAGCAGTAAATAATCTTAAAAAAATATAAAGTGTAATAATTGCCCAGGGGAAAGGGAAATATATTATACATTCAAAACACAAAAAGAAATAATGACCACTAAGCGAATTACAACCTTGGATATGTCAGTACAAATACTGGAGGTTTAAATCGAGTTAACAGCTAGCTAACCTACATTAAATCAGTAATAAATCGATAAAACATGATCTACTGTGGTATACAAGGGGTATGACACAACTGGTTTTCATATTAAGTATGCCCTTTCAATAAACGGGGAATGACTAAAACAGTAAACGTGCAATTAGATAATAAGTATTGATTATAAATATTGTGTGTAAAAATAGACCGAACCAATTTAACTGAATAGGAATGTTATGCAGGAGTATGTTATACAGCGGTTACGCTGAATATATCAACTTCTATTTAAGGTTCGTTCTTTGTCACTTCTTTTGTAAAAACAAGATGAAAGCCGAAGTTCAATATAGGAAGACATTCAGCCGTGTAATTATGCTACAACAGTTCAGTAAGATCAGAATATCAGGTTAATGAATTTTATAAATCAAACACAATAAAGAGTGATTACAAATCATACGTGTATCCAACTTAGCGGTTCAATTGATAGAGACGGAAGATGTAAATGAACGACAAATAAAATAAATCACAAAAAGTTTCCCGTTTAAGACGCCCAATATAAGGTACGAACAGTTTGACGTTATTATTGTATACATGTAGTCGTTAAGTTAACCTAAAGCAATTTACTTAAAATGCCGATAGCTTTGAGACAAATTATTTCGAGCTTACAACACTGCCACAATAAAGACTAATAAGCAACAGTAAACGATCGAAGAGTATTTACTGTTGTGAAGATTAAAAAAGTCACCCGGGTCTGCAAATATCATAGAGACCTAATACGGTTTCAATACTGGCTTGCCAATATAATGGATACTAAACGGTCATTTTCATTGAAATGATGATAAGTTGTGATAAAGCCAAGACAAGCGACGGAACATATACAATAGCAGGCTTTTTTCTGAGGTCTGCGTGGGGAGGCACTGTCTTGTGTATGTGGCGTTCTATGTAGTTACGTATTCACTCTCTTTCATTTAGACTCACTTTGGTTTCTTTAATCACTCACAAGCGACGAACCCTGCCGATTTATTGAACATCGCACAATTCTTAAATGACGTTAGAATTGTCAGTGCTGTTGGCCAAACTTGTTCAAGCATATTAAGTACTTGCCTATCATTGCTTGATTACGTATTCATGTAAATTTCGATACAAATGAAATGTTATCTTACCACAATCCATCACAAACATATATATCATAGACGAAGGACTGGTGATTACGTATAAGTTTATGATTACTGTGCACCGGACTTTCCTATGAACACATTTGTAAATGTATAGTGAACGATATACGGTCGTTCAAACGCTAAAATGATCTACAGGAACATCTAAATTGCGATGTATTTGTCGGAAAATTTACACCACTACACTCATGTTACGGATGCTTTACTCTGTAGCAATCGCATAACTCGACAGAATATACGTCGGATTGTACTAGGTGGCCTTGTTCGTCGTAGACTTAAAACTCCTCAGAGAACCTTGATGAAGGTGGCTTCGGTACTGCAACATAACGTCCCAACAGCATAAAGTTAGGGACGATTTGGACATTTCTTTCCTTTACACCCTGTCTCACAGAAGTTGTTCTTATGCTAAGCGCTTTACTGTCACAGCCATTGACACCTACGAACAATTTCCTCTTCATCGTCATTGATATCTAAATATTGAAACCATTCCCTATATTTATCACACACTCACAGTCACAGCTGAGTGTGCAAAATGTATCTATAAACAAAACTATTCAAGTTCTGATGGAATAGAGACAAGTGCTGTATCCGTTGCAGTAAGGTAATTCTTTAACGCTATCTTGATATATACAATAAAACGCAGTAATTGCTCAGATATATCTGGTAGGTGATTCTGACCTTTGGTTCTGCATATATGACTTTTTTGTTCCCAAATCCCGTTCGTTTATTTCGTACACCCTACAAATTGTTTATTTTGTTCCGTATTCTCAGGATTATGTGCTGGGAGGCACGGTTTTGTTAGTGTGGCCGCCCATTTGCATTGCTTTCTAACTTTGATAATTTGCATTATAAGGGCGAATTTGTTTTGCAAAACCTGGTTCAGGTTTGAGGTTTCAGTTTTGTTGTAGTTTGGTTGAAAATCTTAAACCAGTTAAGATTAAGATTGGTATGCAAACAAACAGATAGTTTGGTCGATGAAAAATGGCCCACGTGATTTTGATTGTGCAAGATTGCAGACAGATTGCTGCGTGATAAGAAAATCAGAGTTAAGAACTTTAAAACGTCTGTTTTGCAACGTAACAGCGTGGACAATTTTAAAACCAGGTTCCCATGTAGCAAAGAAACATTTATTTTTAAACATTGCCCCACATATGAGTGGCACGGTCACCCGTCATAAAATCAGTCCATAATTTTGTTTAACTAGTATACGATTATTCGGATAATTCAAACCAGACAAACCACACTTGGAGGTAGTTCGGTCAGTTTGACTAACCAGTTTAAGATGTGTTATTAACAAATACAGAAACTTATTTTAGTTTGAAACCAGTTAGTTAAAACAAATGAAAGGTTTGACAAACCAGTTTTGGATTCAAACCGGTTTGGTACAAACAAATTCGCCCTTAGTAGCGGTCATCGTATCACTTTGGTTGCACATAAAACATAAATCAAACAAAACGCAGAAGGCCACATGCACAAATAATAATAACTTTCCGGTAGTGCAATAAATACACAAGAGGTAATTTGGGGAATTTTATGTTTGCAAACTTGAAAGCCATATGTTAAATTTCGCTGAAAAAAAAAAATCTGCTCCAACCGCGGTCATATTCAATTTTAAAAAAGTAATTGTTGGTATTACTGAACAAATGTCGAACAAGTTTCAAAAAGGGGATCAAGACGTTATGTTAGTGTTTGACTACTCCATTTTATGCAAAGAAGATAACTTTAATAAATGTTTTGACTTAATATCGTACAAATCATATATAATATACACTCACCCAAAGTTCTAACGCATTATATTTAAATTTGATATACTATTTTTAATTCTGTACTAAAATGTTATGAAAATTCAGATTTCGGATCATATAGCATTATTATTTAAAAACCTTTCGCAAATGTTTTATTCGATGATAAGTGCAGCCATGCGGAAAGAATGATCGAATTTCGGTATTTTTGACTTGCCGCTTTTACTTGGCTGTCTTTCACATGATTACTTTTTCTTAATGAGTTGTTTTGTATTACCGTCGTTAAAAAATATTATGTTTTGAGTGAACAATGGTCCAAAAGAGATATTGGAGGGCTATTTGTCAACGAAAATGATGAAAAATAGTGTGCTATTTCATAAATGTGGCTAAAATTGCACTTTCTGTATGACTAGAAGTAAAATATTGTGTCCTCCTAAAGATTATTATTGAATCTAACAACGGCGTTATTTTTGTGAGCTTGTTACACGAGATTTCATCATGGATGCAAGTAAAAGCTGTAAATGTTATAAGACCGGAAGTGGAACCGGATGTGTGCGTGCCCTTCGTCTCGACACCATTTAAAGGGACTCGTGTAATGCATAAACCACAGGTGCCTAGCGTACGCTCAGTAAAACATTACATAGAGCACATTGTCTTCAGAATACGAAATAGAACTTTTATTAAAATGATCACTTAGTTTTTCTGTAAAATTGTAAACACGTTTATTTGCTGGACCTTATTCACGCACTTCTTTTTTGTTATCTGTGTGATTTCATTGTGTTTTTTTCTACTACAATGACCATACAGTTCGAACTCCTCGTTCGTCTTTTCGAAATCAAGTAACCCAACGTGATGCGTTAGAACTTTGGGTGAGTGTAAATTTAATAATATACATACTCTCTACACTTTAGTGAGGAAGGGAAAGAAGAGTTCCAAACAGGCATTGGATACTTATTCCATACTTCGTCCATGCAGATGGTTGTACTTTTGTTGTATTTTCTATTGACAAAAAATGTATCTTCTAAAATTAAGACTTCGTTAACATAGTTGCTCGTTTTTTTCAAGTATCTGCATGTACTGTACATATGTTTACTTATAACTAAATAACGCTTGCGGAAATTTCTGATCTAAACGCAGGAAGACACAGTCAGAATGATCAAAGAAAACGTGGAATAAATTAGAGAAAACTAGAGACATTAAATGTTATTTTGTAGAATTAGATACTGTGCTAGCAGCAGTCTAAAGAATCGGAGAGAAACAAAGCAGCTCTGACATCGGATTGAGTGACAATAGGAGTAGTGTAGAAAGAAGTGTTTTGTCCTCATCTATGCCAACTGAAGCAAGTATAAATACATCTTAAGGACTGACAGAGAACACGGCTAAACCTAAAACGAATCAATTCAAAAGACAAGTGAGTATTTGAAACACATTCTGTCAAATAGTGGAAACATATTTGTTCGGTCATAAACTACTTTGGAAAGTTTCTTTACAGGTTTACGTAGTGTATGAATTTAAATTGTGTATTTAAACAATTATTTTTGCTTATATGAATATGAATTACTATCTTGTTTGTTAGATATGCTTATAAACATAGAATGTTTATTTGAGAAACTGGCTTAATTATATTATTGCGTTGGTTTAGATACGATCGCGTGACAGGAAGTTTTGACACATCCATAAGTGACGAGATTTTGACAACTCGGTCCAGAATGTATCTGTTTGTCTCTCTTAAATAAACTCTTAAAAGCTCAATATTTGTCAAAACTTAAGATGTTCGCAATAAATAGTCATGGTTCCTGAATTTCTACAACAATAAACACGCTATCCAACTAGTATCTGTGTAAACAAAGGATGAAACAAGGTAAACGATGATTTGTATACATTCAGCACATCTATTAAGTTCTTGTGTTTGTTTATGTGCATCGGAGATGGCTTTCGTGCTTTATCATAATTAAAAGTAATAAGATGTAATGTTAATGAAATAGCTAGAAAGTCAATAACTGTGAATTTATGTAAATAAACGCCGATCTAGGCAGACAATTCTTTGCAGATGGGGATAATGGTGAGGATAAACATTCCAATTCAATCTGAAGAAACAAAACGATATTTTGCCAACATTGATTAAAACAATGTAATGGATAGAAATACACATGATCACAGGGTTGATCATGGTATAAATTGCACTTACTAAAGCCGCATAACATTTTACGAAATGATGCATGCAAAATACTTTTTAAATAAGTGATAAGGAATAAGAGCCTGAGTTAAATTGCAAGAAACAACACAAATTACTTCTTTTGTTTGTCGGTTTGTTTTCATCGGATTTTAAGCAGTGTTACAACGCTTTGTCAGTAATATACGCCGGCCATTTGACCTAACACATGTTTCTTGCAATTAATTATCAACCAGTATTAACTTCTACATGTGAAGGATATGGCCATTACCAATGCCACGGATGTATTTAAGCTGCCCGACTCTGGTATCGAACCCGGATCTGCCGGGTTACAGTCAAGCGCTCACCAACGGGTTTATTCATCAAGTGCTCAAATTGACGAACGCGAATTAGTATAGCTGTGTAGTGCTTCGTCTTTTTCATCCATTCATTTCCCCCTTGCACTGTTTGTCCTCTTTGATTCTCCTAATTATCCCTTATGGTCGACCAGGCCATTCCTTGCGCCCCTATTCCCTTGCGTGTGTACACTTGAGCCTCCTCAATTACCTTATGGTTTGTGGATTGTTGTTTTCCTGGAGGTCTGTGTATAGAGGCGCTGTCTTATGTTTGTGGCGTTCAAAGGCAACTTATTATCTCTCTTTCAGTCTAAACATTGAACAACCGACTGTCCGAACTAAAATATAATGTGATATATATGTCATCCACTGACCTCACAATATCGAAGCAGCATATGATATTATAAAACATTCTACTGTAGTCAAGTATCTGAACTGATGTAATATATATACGTTGCGAATCAAGGACACGCTTTAATATCTAAGTCATCACCGTATCTCAATTAAGTATCGTTGACTGTATACTTATTGCACAAAATATGTGTATTGCCCAATAGCTGTGCATATAGTCAATGAATTAATCTACGTGCATATTTTCCATCTTTTCTATATTCTTACTCGTTCATCTGTCTGATTGGTATATTTTCTACAGACAAAAGCATTAAATCTTTCAATAATGCAATCATTGCGTAGAGCAATGTCAAACAGTCCCATAAATCCTGTGAACTTTCAATAAATATCTCAGATATGACACCATTATCGTAATACTTATTCTTTACAATTGTTAACTTGAATATTAAATTGAACATAAACCATTTCAGAATATGCAAGGCAATACATGTATATGTAAGCCTGATTTAGTGCCTTTTTATGTGCACTGGTGGTCTTGGAATAAATAAAACAAGAAATAGAGAACACACATTATACGACTTTATGTCGAATTCAATATATAATAGGTTGCCTTAGTGCGAACAAATGTAAAATTGGACGTTTCTTCGCAAAGGCTTCTATACAGAAACTGTTTACTCTAAAACTGTCTGAGGATTGTTAAAATGATGCTGATTTACTGTAATGTGTAGACATTTTAGTGGTATACTGACGTAACAAATGCTATTTAGACATGATTTTCACTGATGACATTTGGAAATATCCTACACAATTCTGTAACAGCTTTATGTCATTTAGTCTAAAGGAACTGGGTTTCATTATATTTAAATTCTCGTTCAAGACAATAATAGCTTGCTTCTGGCATCGGTCATTCGTATATTATTTTGGGAATGGGTTACAGAGGATTACACAAAATTAACCTTGAAGATATTTTACGACAAATTGAAATTTACCTTCAAAACTATGATGCTGACATTTTGTCTTTCTTAGGAGTGCAAGTAATGGTCTGACCGACCACCAAAACAACGAGAATGGAGAATTTTAGGGGATAACAAGATGGACAAGTGTGATAGATGATATGCCTCACGGAGTAAGCCGTGGCAGCCAGTAAGCATTGGCCGAAGGGGTAAAAGAACATGATCATTTCAAGTAACGGAACTGCACGTGGGAAAACATAAAAAGAAATAAAAAGCACACAGCAAATTACAGCCTTGGAACTGTCAGTAAACATGATGAGGGTTTAAATCGAGTTAACTGCTAACTAACTTCACACTTAACCGCAATATGGTTAGTGATTTCAAACATATACACATACAATGACTAAGCGGACAGTAACCAATATTTAAATGCAATTAAACATAACGCATACACTAAAACAAACACTGTATATATTCCAACACGAAGAAACATGCAGACTTATACTGACCATGCTACGTTACGTCAGAATGCAAACTAACCACACTGGTTTTAATAAATAATCTTATGTAAATGCAAAACGAAATTACAATTTGAAACCGAATTTGGATGAGACTTGGTCATAATAGTTGTCTAGATAATGTATTAGTTATATTTGAAACCAGCTATTTTGGGTCAAGAACTAGGTCACATTGTGAACATTTTCTGTATGAAACGTGGCCAGTGTTTGTCGTAGACTTTGAAACTAGGTCATCCGGTTCGACATTTCACATCATAGAAAACAATGTTAAGACTCTAGATGTCACAATTTCGTCTTTATTTTCACAATTTATTGCTTACGGGAAATGCATCTTACATAGCATTCAGCCAATTCAACGCAGGGAATAGACGCCTCATCCTAGTTGCTTGTTAGAATGCCCTTGTTTGCTACAAAATGGTGCAAGTACAAATGAAACCGGACAAGGCCTGCTATCGACAGTGTTGATAACCATTTATTGCCGCATCACTATCCGTAGAGACATTATTTATTATGCAATAATTTCTATAACTTGATGGGAATTGACAGTTATTAAGTGAGTACTTTAGCACATTGTGCTCACATTGACTGACAGAGAAAATATTTGATTCAGTGTGTAACCGATATATTTCTTGATTAAATTCGGGAGAATCAAATTGATGATTGCACAAGTGGTGCACCATAGGGAATTGGAGTTATAAAATGTGCAACCAAATATAGAAACAGAATCGTAAATAATTGATCTAAACTGAATGATTAGTTGTATGTTGCAAGAAAACAATGCACGTAGTGCCAGCAATGTATAAATACAAGTCAACTAATTAATGAATATAGTCCAATAACCAAATGTAATGACATATGTAGTCTACCGATAACGGCGAAGTAGATTTATACGTTAGTCTACGTGGTGAAAGAACATATAAATCATAGTTTAACATATATCTAGTGTTGCGTTCAACAGAGGGCATCAATAGCGCACGATCATCCATCGACATAATATTTATAACAAAGAGAAAGGCCTTTATTATCTGTCGTGAGTGATTGCAATTGTTTGCTTATGGTGCTGTATACTATTATAGACCGTTATAAGCAATGATTTGTTTCCCTTTACATTAAGTACTCATTGTCTTAATTGCTGATTGTAAACCACAGCACATTTTCTGATAGCTTGTGATATATCATTCCAAAACACTTTTATGAACGTTTGTTTTGTTTACATTCGTTTCAAAAATGTAACCATACATATTGTGCACAATGTGATACACAGTTCCTATTTTAATGTGTGTGCTCCTCATTTTCATAATTTATATCACGACCAAGGGATCAGTGTTATGTTTCCTGAATGTGACATTCACGATCATACTCTTTCTAACTTCGGTTTTGCAGGAAATGTTACCCATGCTAAGACTTATTGCCAATATACCGTGCATTAAGTGAAAATCAAGCAATTCGAGGCCACGACAATAGTTATCCATGTTGATGCTTGGGCGTAAAAACTTCACAATATCGTTTGTGTGAATTCAATTTATTTTATCTCATTGTTGTCAATCATTGTAAATTAATGTGTTATGTCCCATTTTTGTTATCTCTGCATACGTATCTCTGTAATGCAACCATAGTGGGCATGCACATTTCATTACAAGTTGCAGCTGTAACGTGTCATGAAATAATGATGTTAGCAGTAAATGTATACGTTTTCTAATTGTTTGATCATCAGAGGTTGTATGGTATTCTAGATGATTCGCTTTGTCTATTTTAAAAGTAGCAGTACAACTCCTTCGCAACTGTGCACCTGTCAATATTAATATACTCGTAGGAGATTTCACCAATTTGGATGTGTTGTATGTAGGACATTCATACTATTGTTAACATTAATGTTGTGGATATGGCCTGAACAAAAGGACATTATTTAAGACTGAATGTTAATAAAAAAAAGTCTATACCCTTTTTGTGTATACCTCAACCGATGAATATTTAACAAAAATGGTTTATATGTATTTAAGCTCGTAGAAAAAGGAGAAAATGTGTTACTTAACTAGGTGTCTGCGTCGGCGTGTATTATCATGTAACTGAATGCCAATGACTTGGTAAAGGGTTTGCTTATGACTGTAATGTTAAGAGTTTGCTTTGCAAAAGTACAAGGCTACCGTCATATAGGAGTACATTTGTATCATTTATCACATAACTTACGGCGCGGGAGTGATTATAACCTATGCATTATTTCTCGTAATCCACTAGTGGATTATTTATGCAAATTAGGGCCGCATCACATATTAATACTTGCTGTCAGAAATCCAAACAAACATGGCCGACTTTCGAGTAGCGATCTACGACAAATATGGAGCATTTCGCGATCGTCTAAATGTCAAACAGCTTCGTTAACGAACGTTTATCAGAATTATAACGACGGCAAGCTGAACGAGTACTTCAAATCCGATACGAGTGCACATTTCAGCTTGTCTGGAGGTATCAACACTTGGTTCGCTGTCCATCATCTGGATCACGGTGGATTTGTTTTATGTGAACATAAACAGAATATACTACACTGATGCAATCCATCCTCCGAGAAAACGAGTACGAATGATAGCGGTGACAGCGACTCACAGTGACATATTTTCAACTGTGTAAACGAAGATCTTTTGATTTACGTTCAGTCAAATCGACCTGGTCCATAAAAAATAATTACTACGAACTCAATGATAAATGTTATAGCTAGTCACATCAAACGTTATGCTTTGCATGCTGTTGCCGTCGGCTTCTGTTGGAACGAATGTCTTGGATGTTGGCCTTTGTCCTACATTTATGACGCAATGACCCAAAATTTCGAAGATTTTGTTTTTGTCATTTATTTCAATCTGTGGTAATAACTCGCTAACACCACGTTAGAAGTTGACGTTAATCATGTTTGTTTATGACGAAATTTTGGTGTTTTTTAATATAAATAATCGATTTACGACCGAATTCAATTAAAAGCGAACATGAAAAAATATATCAAAAAAATACTTTGTTACCAACTTTCTCTTTCATAAATTGCATCAACAAAATAATCTATGTCATCTCAATCTTTGTTAAACTCATTGCATCGTCTTGAAAAATTACCTCAAGCATGTTTCAATGTTACCATAATGTTTTCACAGAGTTAGCAACATTTTTTATGTTTCAGACTTGCGTATTTTTCTCTTTTAACATCTTGAAATAATGTGATCATATTAGAATGTATATAGTACATAGTTTATTACATAATGATGTATATGATTGCATCTAAAGGTCAGACAATTAAACCGCTTTGAAGAGATAACGATTAACTTCTGTATTAGAAACATTTGGCGCAACACAGTGCGTCGCACATTAATTATTAAACATAATTTTTTTTTAAATATGAAATATGTAGCGCACAAAATCTCAATCACAGATAGTAGTAGGGGAACAACAAACAGTCGTATAATATGGTAGTTTTTTTGTATTTAGAGGGTTCAGTGCAAGACTACACTAACTCCTATATAAATACATAGGAGTTAGTATAGTCTTGCGCTGAACCTTCGATATTGTCTCGTGTATTGTAATGGAAATTTGTTATACAAATAAACCTTTTGACTTGACTTGAAAAGCTAGGTAGTGAATGAATATGTGAATATTTGTTACAAGTCTGGGTGAAATCATGTGGCCCGTGCTGAACGACTTTTTCATGCGCGTGTATCCTGTACATTAGTAAATTACACTTTTGGGAAATCGGGTCAAATGCATAACATCTAAAATGTAGCGTAGATACTACGGCAGTGTGCTTAAGCCCTTGGGCAAACATTGCAGACGTTGCGTTATGTACGTAATATCAAGTTTTTTTCATTTTGTTTGTTTTATAAATCCACATTTTGCCGCATTAAACGCCTCTACAGATGTTTCCAGATTAAACGTATTACTTTATGACGGTAGATATACTAAACACAACACGTGTGACATTTAACACACCTGATGTGATTGTCAGTTCCTACGAAAACATTACTCGCACTGTAGAACTACCTTTCAGGTAAGTACAAATCACTGAAACATCATACCACAACACATCGATACAGTCATATCTATCATATTTAACAGCTCATAAATTAGAAACATATTTAATTCAAGGCTGACTGTCTTTGCGTCTGCATTGGCTCAGACTTGGCTGATATGTGTATGGAATTATTCCAAACAAAACTAAGATTTTAGTTGCTGTACGCTGATCCGCTAAAGAACAAGCCGGTAGTATAAATATAGTATTGGAATTGTTCAATAATCAGTGATGGATGAAATCTATTTTAATTGTAATGACTTCATGCAAAGTATATGACCCTGGTATTTCGCCCAAAAAGACAACTGATATACAACAACAACTTAAACGTTTAGGTTGTATTAGCATTTGGTCGATTGTTCGATATGTGACTTTCCCGATGTGGTTGGAAGTGATGTATGCGCGCACTTCCTCTGAAATATTCCTCCTGGTCAATGCGAACTTAGGTTATAAAAGGCAATACTGCATATCCAAGAAATACAAACACACAAAGACACAAATCTTCGAAGCTGTAGTTCAATCAAGCTATGAGGTGTTCAAATCACCAAATATTGTAAACCCAGCTTTCATTGTTCATTCTTTGCAAATACAATATCAAACGTTTAAAAACAGTCGTGAACATCTCAATTAACACAAATTAAATATGATGATATCTTCGCTGAAATTGCGACTGTTCGGGACGTTTTACCGTACACCTATCAAAGATTTAGGTATGTAGTTCCCCCAATATTGATGGCTAATGAATGTAAAACGGCCTAAATCTAAATATTCTATTTAATAATAATGTTTCAGTGGAAGTTTAAAAAGGCACATTTTGTGTCAATGTTTGCGATAGATAAAGAAATCAATGCAAAGCAACGTTAATGCAAAACATTTGCATCGTAAATTTCCTTTCAAACAACAAAACATTGAAAGTCAGCGATAATCATTTGTTGTTAAAACTAGATTCATTTGTGATTACAAAACAATCACACTGTGAAAAAGAACACATCAATTGAATTATGCCAACCAAAAAGGCTTGTTTGTATTCCTTTAATAATTGCAAGCCCGTAATACCTTGTAAGATAAGGTAAAAATACATGGATCAAATTTTATCGAAACTGCCCGGTGTCCCCGAAAATGGTATCTGATGACATGTTGGCAGCAATAAAAATGGAACTACAACTGAATTCAATTAATGTAATCTCCATGTTGCCAATCATTCGGAATTAATGTTTCTCTATTGTTTTCTATTTGCATTGCTAACATGCAATTTCTGTTTGATACGAAAGCGGGAGCACGGTGGGCGCAAATATAATTCCTTTCTTTGAGTTTGTTTATGAAAGAAATAATGTGTCGTGTATGAGATTGGTATTATGGGAATTGTTTGTGGTGGTATTTTAATTCGTTTAAATGAAGCTACTGCATTGACCACCATTAAGAGAACCTTTCCGAACGGGAATTCAGAGGATTCTCCTTTCCTTAACATATAAAGCTTAAAGAAATATACCTTACCACTAGATTTAATAAACACTAGACACAAACATCTGAACGGTGACAATTTAGCCATGCCTTCTTTTCAGTGTAGATAACCATAATTGTAAAAATAATTCTAGCTCAACAAGAAAGTTTTCCTCCAGGCAGTTTTCTAAAACCATCAAACAGGTGATGTGTTGCTTCCCGAACGGGAATTAAAGATCTAAACATAATAACAGACTTTCTTATTGTGAAGCAGGACAGTGAAATCTCCTGATTTCCCGTTCTGGAAGTTTATCCCACTGGCCACTGTATAGCACGTATCATTCGTGACTTTATGTGTGTTAACATCGTTCTATTAAGAAGATGACACTATATATATGCACCAAGGACTTGCTCAGACGCATACAAACCTGGGCGCCGTTGCATTAATCTTCTTAAGGAACTTCTTAGCTTAAAATAATTCATAAGTAATTCTTTGCTGAGAAAAAGTTTCAGTTCTTGCGTAAATTATTGCCGCCGTTTTGTTTTTGTTTATCTATAATGTAAACAGACGACGAGTACAAGTAACTCACTTTAAGAAATGCTTCAGATTTAGGAAAGTCTTAGAAATATTCTTCAATCGAAAACTTAAGATAAGAAAAGAGTTAAGATAAGAATGTTTATGAAACGGGACCCTGAATTCCTATAGTTCCTGATTGTACAGCATGTCCAACCTAACAACATTCTAAAAATGTTGAACGAAAAGCAATCATTGTTATCATAAATGTATCGTGTCGTCCAAGATGCCAGTATTGTACATTTACAAAGCAAAACAATTCCATACAAAACAACTAGGGTTAAGCAGAACCTTTCATTACGTATGGACAAGCCTTTTATATTTTATTACAATGCATGTGAACTTTCTAAACACAATTATTGAATTTGGTCATTGACACAGGGTAGCTAGTGGTGTAAGCATTGTACATGAAATGGTTCTTTGCCGTAAATGTGTTACATTCCGTGGAAAATAGAGTACAATGGTATTAGCCCGATGTCATGTTCAATGGCTTAAAGAAAAGTCAAAACCTATCACTCGGACGATGAAAGTAGAAAGTTATAACAACACTTTACTTGGAAGTAGACCAACATATTTTCATTCTCGATGGTTATTGATTTTTTTCTCTCTTTCTGAATAATATTTTTCCATGATCATAGTTGTCTAATAATTATGTTATCTCCAAGTCAGTCAAGTCCATTTATTTTTCATGACCAAATAGTTCAGTCACCGTAGAACAATTGTCCATTCGAATGCCAACTGGATGGCATTCTGGCTTAGAACTATTTTACCATTACAGGGGAGCGCATTACTTGAAAAAAATAAAACATGCCGATCAGGGAATGCCATATTTCCGAATCAGAACTTCCTTGGTAAGATCCAGACAAAAAAAGAGGCGTACAGATGGAGTTACACAAACATACAGGGAAGCACAAGATATAACGAAGTGTTAAGGATGATAATCGATTGTAGCCATGAAACATTTATAAATTACAATTTTCATATTATACTGTTAATTTGTTTTTTGTATCATACATATGTAATGATAAAACTCCGGTCGATTTTGATTGTATTTGTTTTTTCTATTAATATTGAGCGAAATGTAAATAATTACATTATTAGTAATATTTGTCATACGTCGAAAGCAATGAATTCATAAGCGGGAGTACACCGTAACGTGTAGTGCTTTGGCTCCGGTATAGCTATATGCATCCATTTTCTTTGGTTTAGTTGAGCTGGACCGTCATTAATATGTGTAAATCAAGGGACGTAATCAACAAGCTGCTTTTAGTGACTATTTGCTTATTTTTAATTTGTTTGCGCTTGTTTTTGGTTGTATCACGAATTGCTGACAAATGCGTTTGTTCTGTGATGAAAAAAATGGCATATCTGCATTGTCTCATATATTTACATGTGTGGACTTTTCCGTTCGTTTCATATTAATGTTTTGTAAATTGTGTTTGTAATCGCATTCTTCTGGTAAAATAAAGGAGGCAAAATGGCTGCAAGTGTATACTATTTATCCGGTGTTCGTAAGTTCGAATCCTGTGTTGGACGAGGATGAACCGGGAACTTCATATTCCTTGAAATAGGCGCGAGTACTGCTGGTTTGGAACACAGAGTGTGACAACAAAAGTCGTATGTAAGTAGTATACGTTGTAATGAATTGTTTCACAATCGCTGTGGAATAAAAAGAGTTTTACACGAAAGACGCAGGTTAGAGCGTCTGACCCCTGATCCGATACTCGTCAGGATGAACCATCATCTTCAACATCGCTGTATTTGGTGCAATGACTTCAGATTTATTAATATATGTTTCATAATCAATCGAACTAAACTAAGTGATAATTGGCGATAGTTATCTAGGTTATCTAGGTTTACAAGATTTGGGAAATGGAGAAAAATCTGTTACATTTCCCCATGACCGCACTAAAACATACCGCACTAAGTAAGGATGCTTCCTAAATATCAAAGAAAAAAATCACAAATATAAAGGAAAGTAGAAATTTCATTTTATAGAGTTCGAATTATATAACATGTAATGTAACATGCGGAGTTGGACAGCTGGTAAGCGTCGCACTTGTGTTGATGAGGTTAACAAATGTATGTTGTTTTTGTCATATGTTTCTAAAACATTTTTTGGAAATGAACATGTGTTCCCATATTATAAACATAAACATGTTTAACAAATTAAGATAGCAAAAGCACGATACAAACAAGCATAGGTCTAGAAATGTACTGCTTACAGAATCAGTGAATCATTTTTTACATTTACATAATTATTCAATCCAATAGTCCATTATTATTTTCTTCATCAATTAATTCAGTTTTAAAATATTTCTTTGCTTGTCTATGTCATCTTGGTTCGCCGATTTACTATCAAATATCTTTTTAAAATTATCTCATTACGTATTGTTGCAATTCAAATAAAACAAAACTCGTTCAATTATTGTGCTTTAAAAATATCCGAAATATCACAATTACATTAACTAGCGGAAGTACTACAATGATTATACTATGACCGATAACTCGACACAAATAACGATGTCTTTAAGTTACTGCATTGAGCAGCGTATATTGAAAATCCTTGCACTAATTCCATTTTTTTCTTTTGTCATTTGTGTCGCATATGTGTCGTGCGAACAATAAAACGAGTCGTGCTGATTGCTTTTGTTTTTCTTCTTTGGAATGTTTCATCTAGAAATACTTTATACTACATCATGGCGAACTTGTTGAGTATCCCAACAAGTGGCCGTCACTATTACTGAAAGAAATGTACAGCTTGTAATAGACGTGTTAAAAATTAAACAATTAAAGTGGTATCAAGTTTAAAAGTAACTTATATTATGCTACGAATTTTAATTTACTAACACCATCTACATAAAAACTTTGCTAATCATTTTGATTTGGATTTCAGTGTTTAAACATTGATTGGCAAATAGTGTGTAAAGAAAACACTTTGTGACAGAACGCTTTAAAGTTCGAAGTTGTTTGATATGTGCACTCATAATGCAGTCAGTTAGTAAATGTGAATATAGAATCCGATGTGGTAATGCCACATGCAATGCGCAAAATCACTAAAAACAAGGCGACATGAAGAAAAAATACATACAAATTGTACATAGAAATAATTGCAAAAATAAGAGAGACACGAACCTAAATAATAGATGAAAATATTGGTACTGCTTTGTGACTTACAAAGGTTCAAATCCTGATGTGTGCACCTGAATTTCCTGACCATCACGTCCATTGAACGTATATGTGTTTCTGTCGCCATTTTCCCATCGAACCTAAAATCGAGCATTGCAATATAATATTAGAGTTTCAGTATAGTTCCATGCGGGCAAATGTATTTCAGTTTCTGGTTTTTGATGGTTGGGTTTTTGTTGACCATTTTATTCATCATAAACATTATGTCATTATAATGTACATACCACAGCATTATTAGATTCACGTATTTCAATGACAACCCCTTTCATGTAAGTCCTGCTTGTGTCCTTCCAGTCTTTGCCTGAAGTATTTGAATAAAAAAAATGTTTTATATTTCTTTACATGATAAAATATATCTCAAAAAACAAAATATTAAAAGAACCATTTGCAGTCACTGAAACTGAATACAAACGCCAAACTATCCTTCCTTGGTTTATCGTCAGGATGTTAAAGCGGTATTACGGTTTTCTTTTCAAAAAGAAATTACGTTATCATGAGAGATCAATTAGACATTCTGCTAAATCGAGAAAGATTTCGTGATTAATCGCTTTGACTGTGGCATGACTTCATGGGCCATTAAGCTATTAAACGATTGTCATGTAGGTGCTTTATGTCGCACAGGAATACATTTACTCTACAGCTGTTCATTGACAGCAAAGTGTCTTCGGGGAGACGTTACATGTCTTATTTCTTGCAAAATATGGCACTTTCGGTGGAACAAAACTAATTTCGTTGGCAATGTGTCATTCGTTATCGACTATGTAAATAATAAGTGTTACGCCGCTTTAACAGTTTACAGTATTACCAGGTTTAACAATGCATCCTACAGCCATTGTCTGTCCAGTTCCCAGTTTCCTTGTTTCATCAACAATTAATACATCATACTGTCCCGCGCCATATTGATACACATTCGTTCTTCCATTCTCGTCCCAAGTTACCCAAACACGATCGTCTGTAAAACACATAAATAGGTATATCTAAGTAAACATTGAATGATTTAAATGATTAAATGATTTAACTATGTGCTTTGCCTATATACAACTTGGAAAATAGGCACACATACAAACATCCACTTAATTGTAAGTAATTATTTTTCTAACATAGTCTTGTTTTCAAAATTGTCGGTATAAAGGTTCAAAATATTTAGTTTAAAAAATATGTCATTTAAACTAATTATTAAATATAGAAAGACTTAGTGTTATTATTCAAAATGAATATCAGTTGTTGTATCCCCTATCTGTAGGTACCCCCAGGTTTGGTTGTTCTCGTTTTAGCTCCCTCCCTGTGTGTGCCTCCTTCTTCTTGCCTAGATCTGCATAGGTAAGGTCTAATTTGTGGATGGTTTCCTTCCTGCTCCAAATGTTCACTTTTATCATTATTTAAAGAGAGAGAATAAGTTGCTACAGGGAACGCCACATACACAAGACAGTGCCTCTCTACACAGACCTCCGGGAAAACAACAATTCATAAAACATAAGGCATTTGAGGAGGCTCAATGGTACATGCGTAAGGGAACATGGGCGCAAGGAATTACTTGTAACTACTGTACCGTTTTCTCCATGTCCAACCACTGTACCTGGTCCATTACTGTCTTGATTGTCCCAGTGCCAATCGGGTCCACGTCTGACACGTAACCCAATAATGGGTAACAGTTTTGATTGACTCTCACGATACCGTTCACTATCTGGAGCAGATGTACGCCCAAGTAAACCAAGTAAAGCATGATTGCGTTGTTGAATGAACTTCAAATCTTCCTGTGTTATATAGAATCAAAATTATAGAAAATCCTAGTGAACACCCTACCAGCTACAATTTCAACCTGCACAACATGAAACTAACTCCAGTTTAATACTTGGTCACGTTAGGCCAAACATGAGGTCACAAGGCTAAATTAAGATAAAGGTTACATTTTCTACATGAAATGTTATTTTATCGTCAGTCTTAATTAAATGCAAGTCCAGGTCGATATTAGGTCATATGGGGTTATAACCTAAGTGACAGGGTCAAATTATGGAAATACTTGATGAGTCTCGAGAGACTGCATTTTCTAGCTGAATTACATGAAATCAGAAAATGTGTCTTAATGAAATTTAAGTCCTATTCTGTACTGGGTCAGATCATTAAAAATCCTTATAGACTATCTCGAGGCAAAGTTTTCGACCTGAGCAACATGAAACCTCATCAAAACGTTTGCTTAAAAAAGTAATGAAGTGTATGTCATGATCGATAGAGAGAAACGTTGGGTCAAAACTTAGGTCACAGCGTCAAACCATAACCACAATAGAAGTCAAGTGCGGTGCTGTGTGAAGTGGAATCAAAATAAAGGACACTGGGTAAATTCATAAAAATCCTTATGGACTCTACAGAGGCCACATTTTTTACTTTAACGACGTGAAATTCACCAAAACGTTTGACGTATTAAAATGCAAAGAAGCGAGATTAAAGTGCTACTGGGAACGCCTCATACATGAGATAATGTCTCCTTACACAGTCCCCCGGGAAAATCACAATCCACAAAATATCAGGCTATTGAGGAGGTGCAAAGGCAAACACGCAAGGGAACATGGGCGCAAGTAATGGCCTGGCCGACCATAAAGGATAACTAAGGATAATTTATGAGGACAAACAGGGGGTGGGAATTAATGGATTGAACACATCACAGGACAAGTCAAGACAGCTGGCAACAATAGGCCGACATGTGGGAGAAAACAACATGAACACTATATCAAGTGAAAGAATTGCACATGTGGAAAGGGAAATATAACATACATCTAAATTACAAATAGAAATAATACTCATACAACAACTTACAGCATTGGAACTGTCAGTAAACTACTGACTACTGGGTGTTTAACAGCTAGCTAACCTCACACTTATCACTATATGGTCATTGATTTACAACACTACACATAAATTGAAGGCAGTATCTAATAATTAACTAGCTTTCTAAGAAGACGAACTAAAGAACATGATTTTGCATGAATCGAAAACAAACACTTAACCTTGTCTTGTGCAGAGAAGTCGGCCTCCTGTCCATTGGTAATTGGTTCTGAGCTAAAAAGCCCTAACGGATCTACCAGTTTTGTCTGCAATTAATAACATTTATACACGGTACAAACATTGTTTTTACTAAAACTTATTTAGGAAATTAGGTACATGTAAGTACCTTCAGCTACTCGGAAAACAGAGACGAATACAAGAATTGTAATACGTTAATTAGTATCGTGAACAAATTATAATGGTCGGAGACATTCCATCGTATCATTAACTACTCAGCTAAGCTGGTCTTATGTTGCAATATGATTGGTTTCTTAAAATATAATACCATTGTGATAATCTGATTAATAGTGCCCATGGTCAAATTGAACGAAAATCACAAATGTGATCTATCTCAAGTGCAAATTTTCATGATTTTTATATTAAGGGAGTCCACTCCTGACGTATTAGTGTCATCTGCGCATATTTTTGCGCAGTCCGTTTGCGGATGTTGTTAAAGATGGGACGATGTTAAAGTCGCCCCAATAAAATATTAAATGGTATTAAACAACGAACTGTAGCGTTACTGTAGCGATTCGCTTCCAATTTGTTAATAATAAATTATATTCCGCTATTGTTTACTCTTATTTCGGTATTCTTTACTTTTGCGACATCAAGATTTACCTCCCTTCGACATAGACCCCTTTTCGCGTTGTTGACATCCTCCGTAAAAAAGCACGGTTTCGAAAGCGTAAAACAGTTAAACAGACTCAAAAGCATCATTCACACACAGAGGAAGAGTTGGCGGATCAAAGGGGATACTGCAATACTATAGATGAAATCGGAGATCATGTCTTCATGGTTAGTGAACATATAACAACTTTGAATGAATGACGTCCTCCTTTTTTTCCAATAATTAACAGATCAATCATAAACTTGATCAATACCAACATTGTTGTTCTTTGGCAAAATCGAAAGCAGCATTGAGAAGCGTAATTTTTTCCAGCAAATAATTAGTCGCAATGAAAACACAGCGATGTCTACAAAAACATGATATTACGTTATCTTTTTTACGTCGTCAAGAGTTTATAAACCAGAACGATGCTGATTCCCCAGTGTGTGAATTTAATAAGAAAGTTTACTGATAAATCAGATTATTAAATACATGTTTCATAGCAAAACATACACAAATGTTGATTCAGACATTGTAATGGTTTAAATTAATGTTGTTTTTAATTAATAAAAAGTGTAAGTAAACGGTGTAGTGAATGAACGTGCCATGACTTTAAGCATGCTTCTAAAGGGGCATGAATCTAAATGCAAATAAAACAATCAATGCCTGAATAGGGAATTGAACCCAGACATTTGCATCATGTGAAGCTCCAAGCAAAATTAATTATTTTTAGTATTAGTTAATTTTACATGTTTACACATACACAGTCATGTAGGAATATTAAAACTCCTGAGTTGATGTACTGTAAAACATCACTCTAAAATATCCTGGAATTATAACCACATTAATTAATACTACCTGAGTAATATATATGACAGTTGTTTTTATTTTCCTTCTATATTTCAACTTGATAATCAGACTGCCAGACAGAACAAAACCCAACTTTCTCTGGAGCCAATGATGTCTTATTGTTGAGGTTTCACATGCATGCTTATTTATTTCCTTCTATTTCAGAGTATTTCAAGGAATAACTGAAGTCTAGAAACAAACAGATGTCAATCCAATCTGATGTTAAAAATTGACATTTAGTTCTGTACTTTTCCAGTCAGCAAAAGAATACATTCACTTTATACTAGGGATGTCAACGAATATTCGAATAATGGCGAAAAAATGGGGTAACAGGAAACAACATAATTTGCATAATAATTGTTCACGTATATCGTATCATCCAATCAAAATGACTGTTTAAAAACATTTTACTCAAAGTACAACGAGTAAATGCATTTTGTTTGGTTTCGTTTTTTAATTTAGTACTCAATATTCAATCAAAGCACAAAAGTGCTGTGGGACGGTACCACTCGTCTCTGTAGCAATGCTGGCAACTTGTTGCATACAAGTTTCCGTTTTGTAACTAGACAGTTTTATAATATTAAAGTATGTGTTTATAGGTAAGATGGTTTGCTTGGAAAATGAAACAAAACTAAAACATAAGACAGAAATGCGAAAAAGAATAAAAAAATATTGAAAAATAGTAACATTTTTTCCAAGAGATCTTCAAATTGACTTGTCCTAGAATGCTAGATTTACAAACCGAAAAAAAAGAAAAATGGTGAGTAATAATGGTAGAACCTTATAATTGTAAAACAAGTGAAATATTTGTCACAATTGAAAATAAATTAAAGATATCAGACCCTTTATGTAACGTCCGTGAATATTTAATTAAAAAATGACATATTAAATTATATCAGCACTAACTAGTAAAATCAGTATACCTGGGCATAAAGTTATGATATCACTAGCTTGCTATAGGTGTTATCTTGTTGTAGGGCCACACCAAATGTTTTTGTTCTACCGATTTTTCCCCCAAAAATGGGGCGAGCGAAAAAAAAAATATATTTTGTTCAAACTCTTTTATTCGAGCGAGCGAAAAAAAATGTATATTATGATATCAGTATGAAGCTGAAAAGAGTAATAGAAACTATACAACAGGATACCCACTACAACTGACTAGATATCATGATTATAATTAAGTGCCATAATTTTAAACATGATAGACATGCAGACGCGACAAATGACAATATAAAGGCAAATTTTATAGAATTTATTATGCCTGTATATATGGGCCGAGTCGGACCGGAATGTGTAAACAACTTTGCCCATTCATTGCACTTCAAAAGTGGGCCGAGTCGGACTGGGCCGAGACTGTAAGTGGGCCGAGATGACCCTTTACCGGTTATGCGTAATCCAAAATAGTACGCTTCCGCTGATTGGCTGATTGGCTCATAGACTGTTCGACCCCAAAACAAAACAATTGACACTTCGACCCCTGACAGTTTCACCCCGGTCGAAATGTCTTGATAACGACTGATTAATATGGTCTCGGCTTATCGTCTATGTTTTACGTAATTTATGCAATGTTTACACAGATTGTTGTCGGTACTTTTAAATCAACCTATTATTTAATATTATAACAGGAAATAAATAATATGCATGCCATATGTTATATTAGACGTGTGTTTCAGTTATTGAAAACAGATTTCGTAAAATGGTCGGAAATTTCAGTGAATTTCAGTATGGATGGGTACCAGTCTGATAGCATTTGGGTCACGCAGTGTGTATTAATATATTGCTTTAAATCCATCTGAACTCCTCATGAACTCCACAGAAACAGCTAATTATTTCACAAACCACTTTAGCAGGTCACCTTTTCAATATTTCATTTTATTGAAACGTTTGTGATGTCAAGGTTGGTAAACTTTGGAACTACTTTTGTCACTTAGTAATTGGGTCAATGTGTATGAAATTGACGTTTTCCCGGCCTTCAGTCTGTTTTGCGTTTAGAAAACGGGAACCAATTGTTGTATGCCTCTCAAGATTGCCACTACTATAGACCTGAGCGGTACCGTCCAAAAATAACGTAGCGATGCATATACATTGTACTTAGAAGACAACTTAAGACAAATGATTTTATTTTTGTCTCGACACTTAACAAAGATACTCATAAACACGAATATTGACATTCAGATTATGATCTATTAACTGCAATAACTTCATTCGTCAGAGTCTTAACTTCCGGTGAAAACGTAAGGGCTGAACGAATATTCGAATACCTGATTTGCTATTCGTTGACATCCCTACTTTATACTGATGTCAATCCAATTTGATGTGAAAATTGACATGAATGAATATGTTTCCCATATGAGCTTCATATTAATTACATATTAATTGTGTTGGTTCCATTTTTACAATGTTAAATCTTTAGGGAAGTGAAAAATGAATAATAAGGAATACAAATGTATATGTTTTGAAGTATTGAAGAAACAAATTTGGTTTTGTTGTCAATATTTATTCCAGTATCTTTATTTTTAATGCAGATTTTGCATTCATTTAAACTACCAGTAAACCAGGAATCATTATTATGGAAATACATGTGCATCTGGAATAGAAATGAAACAGTCTAATCTATTACGGCCGATTGGAAGCAGGAAGTCGAAGGTTGGAATCATGGAAGGGGTCCGTTCTGATATGACCAGTTGATGAGCCGCGAGCTAGTTAAATAATGGTTACCATGTGCCTACCTGCCTGGTAACTGTCATTAAGGATATGAATCAGGAATATAATGTGCTCAGAAAGTAGTTAACTTAAATGTATGAGACTTTGTAACAATATTTTGAGTTACTATGGAAACAAAAATAAATCATGTCACAGAAGATTGTTATTTAATTGTAAGATCATTCAGTTGAAACTGTTTTATTGTGAAGTTGCTTTTTAAGATAGGTGCATAAATGTTGTTTTTCTTCATTTTTTAAAAACTGTTGCCATGGCAACTAAAACCAAAAAAATTTAAATTGAGTTTTTGAACACTTCGTACAAAAAAATGTATTCATTAATTTCCAAAATATGTTTTTTTCCATATTCTTGCAATACGATATATTTGTTGCCATGGTAACAGTTTCTATCATACAGCTTAAAATGCTGATTGATGAAATTCATCAAAGGATTTTATTACAGCAACGTTTTCAAAAGCATTTGACTATTCAAAGGGCAACTTTTGATGTTTCCTTATCATTATAAAAAAGTGGGTGGGGTAATTTGACATGGTCTTAAGTATATTTTGGCATTTTTCATCCACAGTAAGATGATGATTTGATAGTAATTCAATTAGGTATTAATGATGTATGGATTGTGTTTGTGCACCAGTCAATTGAACTTACTGTGACTATTATATATATGTTACAAAAGCACTTAATTAAAAGTTAATTGATGTTAAAAAGCTGACATGTTAGACATTTTGAATGATAACTCTCTTATATGAACACAAACATATAATTTTTATGTTTTTTAATTGAAATTAACATAACTATTTATAAGATTATCAGTAGTACACAAAATCCTTGTTATTATTTATGCAAGTTTATTATATAAAAAGGTTGGATAAAAATGTATTTTGTGCCCCCTTTCTTGATATGTATTTGTTTGATAAAAATGACCATAGAAATTAAAATCTGAACAATATTTTCTAACCTTTTGACATTTTATGTTTTGTATTTGTACCGCAGTGATAACTCCTTGGCTACACAAGTGTATTTTACTAGTTTGGACTCTTTTTATAAATATGTATGATGCTTTCTTAAGCCATACCCCATTTTCAACAGATGTTGTGTCAGAAAAGGCCATTTTGAAGTGTGTGGATAAAATATAATTTTAAAAGTTAAAACACAAACATAATTATACTTTTTTCAACAAAATCTTACCGAGGACACTTATTTCTTTACTAATAACATAGTAATAAGGAATTTTTCAATTTCAGGAGTAGGCTACCTTAAGTATAAATTGTTCACATAGCTAACCTAAACTAGATTTAGATGTACTTGTAAGCAAACGTATCTAAAGCAACACTGTTTGTTGAATAATTTACATTTCACAAGAATGAGTGATTATATCACTCTATTATAATATAAATATGATAATTGTTTGTTAAACTGTGGTAAAAATGTCACAAATGCAATGCTCACTCATTATTTGATATGTGAATTGTGTCCATAACAATTTACTTAACTCATACAATAATTGATAATAATAAGATATTAAGGCTAAAATACAAACATGTAGGTAATAGCTCCTGGAAACTCTTTTACCAGACTTGTAATCATGTAGTTGCCCTGAAGATATATCAACCATCATCTTCAGGAATTCCTGAAATTTGAATATATGACATTTATAAGCATAAATGATGTTTTTGTCAATCTATTTTAAAAAATAGATCAACCGCAAAAAGGTGAAATATAAATAACACAAAATTTAATGCAATTTTACCGTTTCTATTTTTAACAACATACACGTAAACATTAAATATGTAACATATTATAACATGATTTTATTCTCACCAAAATGTTCCCTTATTGGCAAACAAAATACTTCAGTGTTTAAAACTTTGTTTAAAACATATACTAATCACCCTAAGTTGTTTGTTTACATACATCATTTACATTCTGAAACGTCAGGTTTTCGTGTCACACTTTCATCGATAATGGTAAATGTTAAAAAACGAATCGGTCTTGGTTAATTCACTCACCATATCTTTTGAATTACCGACTGGTATACAGATAATATCCAAGTTATATTGACTCATCATTTGTAAAATCGAGGCTTTCGTCTGCAAAAAAGACATTTGCTATGAATTTCTATGGTGAACATAAATGTAAGAATCAATCAGTCAAAAAATGAAGTAATGTTTATTTTATGCTATCAACGAGCGATTTATAAATAATACAATTGACAAGTGAATGGTGTAAATGAAAACATTTGTCTCCATTGTCCTATTCTTATATATTTTTATATATACTTATATAAAGTAGTGCTCTAGATTTAAAGTTACTGTGATAGTTTTAACTGATCAGTTACATTATTTAGTCCCCTGACTGATCATTTTAGTCGAGTTCCTTACTATCACCAGATGGAGACAACAGGACATGAATCGAAGTTGGATGACAAGCATTAGATTGTTTGTCTTCATTATCAAACTATCGCGTGCAAAATGCATATCAAACAGGAACCGAATCAAAGATACAAGTCAATGCAGTAACAGTTGAAAAACCGGACGTAATACATTATGTATCATTTCACTTACTGCATCCAGTTTTGAAGAGTCAGCAACATCTGGTCCTTGTTTCAAATCATTTTCTGTAGGACATCCGTCAGTTATTAGCACTATTTTTGATTGTACATGAACTCCGAGTGCAGTTCGTTCAACTTGGTCTGATTAGATAGTAGAAAAACAACACAATACTGATTGCTGTTATATTCTTACGGAATTTGAAAACGGAACAGAGGCGTAAACTGGTTTTTACCACGAAAGCAAAAAAGATTGTATGTACTGTTATACACCATTTTCACGGTCAACTTAATTTTGCCGTCTTTTTAGAACCAAAATATGTAAATTTGGATGAGTGTCAGATAATATATCGCACGAAAAAAAAACGTCGCACCGTAACACCGTGTCCACCGTCTACGGAATAGTACGGCATTTAGTGTAGATGTTTATCAACGGATGACTGACTGTGGTAAGAAATCACATTTACATGTACTTTGATTGAAATTATACGTTTTGAAATGTGTGATATAATAGTCAGCACGACCGCGCGATAGTTGAAGTTTCCTACCGTCACGTGATTGTGGTCAATAATTCTATTCTACCCTTTCTTCAAACGTTCAAGAAAACCGACGGATACGTTTTTCTCAAAAGCCTGGAGAAAGCGCAGATGTTTATCAACGGATGACTGACTGTGGTAAGAAAACACATTTACATGTACTAATACTCTTTCGGACGAGACACGTAAAAGAACCAGGGGTGCTGCTCGAACTGGGGCATCTCCTGTATCATGCATTTTCCTCCAAAAAACTAAAATTACTAACATTCTTCTGGAGGTGTCGCCCATATGGGAAACCGATGGCGACGATAAATAAACGCAAATACAAAAAAAAAACAAAAAACAACAATATACCGTTAACATCGTGCTCGAATCGCAATGGTACAAAGACAGAATTGCACGTCAGACTGAACTTTAATGGATCTAAAATTAAATTGTGTTGGTACCGCGGTTAAAAACCCACTTTGAGCGAATTCCGGATTTCGTCTATTGAAAGCGTCGTTGAATGTGTCCAACTTGTGCGCGGTAAAAAATCAATGAAAAGGAACCCACGATTTATCTTCAGTTACAGACTTTTAGTAACGGTAAATGTTTCACACCTATTTAAACAAAGTAGTACATTATTGTGGTAATAAGTATCTGAAAGAAAATAAATACTGCTATTGCATTGGTCAATCTAAAAGTCTCGTCAAAATCCACGGATAAATGCAGCCGAGACTACAACATTGACTATAAAACTGATCATTTAAAACAGTATTGTAGCGGATCCGTGGCCCAGTGGTAACGCGCTGGACTAGTAATACAGGGATCGCAGGTTCGATCTCCAGCTCAACCACAGCCATTACTAAAAGTCGTTCACACAAGACTTTGAAAAACTGAGGTCCCGTGTACAATGCTTTACATCGAGAACGTAAAAGAACCAGGAGTGCTTCTGGAACTGGGGCATCTCCTGTGTCATGCAGTATCCTCCAACAATCTAAAATGACTAACATTCTTCCGAAGACGTCGCCCATATGGGCAACCGGTTGCGACGATAAATAAACGCAAATACCAAAACAAATAGTTATTTAGTGTATGCAGTACGTATATGACATTGACCGTATTGAATTTCCTTTAAATGGTGTTTAACACTAAACATATTTGTTTTGCTTTCATTACGAAAAAATCAGACCCGCTCATTGACTGATCATATTCAGTGTCGAAATCAATTTATCAATTGACGTGTTGCTTTCTATTTCCTGAGTATGTTCTTTACCATGCGATAATGCTCATCCATGTATATTTTGATATTAAATTGACCTAAAATTTGACCTATATAATGGTGTATGACTTTTTCACAAGTACTGAATTTGCTTTCTTGATTAAAACAGAAAAAGTCTCATTCCTCGATATTGCAATAAAACAGTACGGAATCATAAAAAACATAAAAAACAATATTTAAGACCGTTCAACAAAACAATTTAACGCCCATCAAGTACTGTTAGAACAATAAGGGAGGCGCACTGGTCGAGGAGTAGAGCGCCTGACTCCTGATCCGATGGTCGTTAGTTCGAGCCCCGCGATGAGCGGAATTTGATCACGAACTTCGCAATCCCTAAATTTGGCGTGAGTACTTGTTGGTAGACAGGAAGCAGTCATCAAAAGTGATTAGCATAAGTTGTAAGAACTTGTTTCACAACCGATGTAAAATAAATGAGTTGAAACAAATTAGAACAATACGTACGATCAGATGAACAGAGCACTGAGACAGACATCAACACTCCACCAAATAATGAACTTGGTCCGCCGAGTCGTAGTTTGTCTGTTGTAAAAGTATTAAACCCGTTAACTAAATCGTACTTTTGCTTATAAATAACACACCGTTTATAAAGTAAAGCATGTATTTAATCCCGAGTATTTCATAAAGCATCTACAACAAATATCGAATTCGATTAGGAAACGCCTTTACAAAGCACAAAGACATCCCAAAAGCACAAGAAAACCATACGCAAAATGTAAACAATTATAAATGGGGCATACACATAAATGGTGGGTGAAGATAAGAGTAAAAGGTAATAAAGGATTCACTTACTAACTACGCGTTTTATGTTTTTGAAATTATTTGTAAACGGTTGCTGTACTTTTGTCTCGTGTCCAAATGTGACTAAAGC
Organism: Mactromeris polynyma; assembly: GCA_032209605.1. NCBI lineage: Eukaryota > Metazoa > Mollusca > Bivalvia > Venerida > Mactridae > Mactromeris > Mactromeris polynyma. The sequence goes on along the minus strand of JASFXZ010000021.1, from coordinate 7,667,596 downwards.
CATGAATTCATTGGACAGTCCACGTAATGTTGCCATTTCCTCCAAACCTCGAAAATTGTAAATTGTTGAACGTGGTATGAAAATGCATACAAAACGTACAATGGATGTCACTATATATCGTTATATATTATTATACATGTGCGTATATCCGTATTTCGCAGTGTGCAGTCAAAATATATTCTACCATGATATTAAATGAATGCAACTGTTTTGTTCTAACTTCTGCATGGATATTTATTTGCAACACATACGAAAAGTGTGCAGACGAGTAAATTATTCAAGTAAGAACACATCTAAGGTTATAGCTAAGCTTAATGAAGTAATGAATCGTGGCATATACATATCGATACATATTGCGTGGCAATATATCGTGGTACACTTCAGGCATATCGTAAGGCCCACAGCGCATAATACATTTTCCTGATAACCTTCAAATTTTCTCGCAAAGCAACTTCTTGTCTAGCCTATAAGCGGTTGTCCTTTCTAATGACCACGTGATAATATTTGTATCATACGACATTTATAGGAATATGCCATGTTGATAAATATAACACGTAATGAAATACTAAATATGGTCTTGTCTTTTTTAAATACTATTTCCAATGTACTAAATGCTGCGTGTATACCTGTTAGATAACCATTGAGAAAACAGAGAGCCTCACTCCAAGCGTTGCCGTTCGTCATACTTTCAGAGATGTCTAAACATATAACAGAGTGAACACCTTGTAGGTCACGGAACTTCAGTTTGCCTGTAAGAATATCATTTAGTTGAGAGCAATGCTAAATGAACTGCTATCACTGTACAGTTCTCGAACTTTGTTAAACATATCGTTTTAATTCTATAAAAATGCAGACAACGTAAATACTTGAAATAACGTACACATTAATTTTACTAAAGTTGTAATATAATCCTTCACCACAATACTTGTCGCACACTAAAGTAACAATTAAGCACATCGGCGAAGTATCGGTCTAATTATCTTACATACATACAATGAAGTCAAACAAAACATTACTTGAAGCCAAGAGTTGATCCCCAGTATAACGCCAGTACGCTTCGTCGCCATCAGTTCGTTCTATGCTTTGCTTTACTACTTCCGCTGAAAACAATATTAGCATCATACATGTAAGTCGCATACATATCTTACATAGAGACAATTGACAGAGGAGAATTGTTAAATCATCAAATTAGATTTCGGTGGCATTTATCTGTAAGCAATTATATTATAAGTAAATGAAGCTAAGAGTCTGACTACTGGACATACGTTTTGTTAAAACGTATGCATTTCTGACTGCATGGTGCGTGTAATTTCTTGTTTCTTCACATTGCATTTAGTTGCTACATCACCACCATCTAGGGAAAATTGGACATAGTCTTTGCTTTGTTTGCAATGCGATATAAACTATAAACTTTATGTTGTTAGAGTTTAGAGTGTCTTGAATGCACAATCTGATACTCACTTACACGAAACGTTTTCACACATTTTTCTTCAAATGAATGTAAGAAACAAGCACAGTTGATAAATCAAATACGGTAATGTCATACTAACGAGTGCGTGTAGTTAAAATCTCATCACATACGTTCCCATCTGCACCTTCCAGCGGGTTGATGTCTCTAAATCCGAATATTAAAACAGTGTCATGTTATACCTTCCAGCAAATCTACAAAACTGCTACAATACTTATATGTACATACAGAGTTAAGTCGTGCTGAACATAATGCGTATGTAAGTTGTACAAACAACGGCGCCTTGCAGATACCGAACAAACGTATGATGGAGTAGGTGTCGATTTGCATGCAATACAATGAGTTTATCTATAGTCGATTAAAAGAAGTGAACACAAAATAAAATCTGAACTCGATTGAAAAAGTCAGAAGTCTGAAGTTTATTTTGATACATACTCCGATGCTAGTGTTAAATACATGTTGCATAACTTGTTAAAATGTGCGTGTTGTACTAGTTACGCAATTATAGTGCGAGTAGCAATTTACATCTTGGATACTATTCATGCTTTTAAGTAATCTCGATTAGCTAACAAACAGTAGTTCTTATCTTCGGAAGCAAATCAAATTGAGCGCCGCTATGGGATGTACAACCTCTTCTGTAAGTCACGTCATTTCAAGAATACGCAACATGTGATGTCACTATTTGCAAACAGGAAACAATATTTACTCCATACGGTCATTTCTTTTCATATTGCTATATCGGGCAAATATTGCTTACTGTCAGTACATGGTGACGTCACATGTGACGTTTTCTGGAAATGACGTCACAGAAAATAGAGGTTGGAAATCATACAGTGGTGCTCAATTATTCTTAGAAGATATATTGTGTTTACCAGTTTGAATCGTTATTGATAATTGCTTCTTTAGCACGTTATTAATGGTCTGGGTAATCACTTAACGTTGACCTTAATCATGTTGTCAGGTAATATAAAATGTTCACAAGAAATCCGTTTCAATCCAAGTTGTTTACTCCACATTTAATAAACTGTGCCGCAGTATAGAATGATATATCTATCAAATTGGAGATTACTACTGAGATTAAATAAACATGTTTATAGCACTTAGCATAGGACATTGGTAATATAAAGAGCTAGAGTATGTATACCTCGTTTTATTCAACATACAGTATGTTGAATATACTTGTAAATGAATTTGTGTGAATCCAAAAAGCTGAATTTCTTTATCTACGAAACCCGGAAGAGGCATGTGGTATTACATAATTGTCATATGACAAAGCATTGAAAGCCATGCTATTGTATACAAACAATTTGCCTTCATTCGCTGTGCAGTTGCAGCCAGATGTATATTCATATTCACATTTGTCTTATACATTAGGACAATTTGTTACATAGTTTGAGCACTTACTTGCTACGTGATGTCTGATTCGATTGCAGTTTTGCTCGGTCGTGTTTCATAGTTGGTTTTATATTACTACTTGCCTTCTCAGGCGCATTTCCAGATGCCGCTGTGTCAGTGTTACCTTGGAGTCGTTTTAAATCTTCAACGTTCGTCTTTCTGGTACTAGCTACTTGTTCAGTCCCAAGCTCTGGCTTATTCACAACACTGTCTAGTGCTAAGGTTTCATTTAATGTTTCAATCCTTTCCTTTATTTCTTTTAACTGGTCTGTCAAAGTTTTTATTGTTTCAGCATGAAGATGTCTACCATCTTCTAACATGGAAAACCTTTGTTTCAAATCTGTAACTTCTGCAAACATCGAATTTAAGTATGGATTGAAAAGAACTATTTAGAGTATAGTGACCACTGTTGACTTTCCTTCTTCGGCTGAATAAGCCGAATTACAATAATGAATATAATTTATATTTGACACATTAAACTTCTTTTGAGAATAAAACTGCCCTTATGAAAACAGAAAGTTTGCAGCAAATTTGCTGCAACTTTGCAGCAAATTAGCCGCAAACTTTTTTAGTCACAGTAAGGTTTGCAAGAAGTTCGCAGGACTTCGCGGCTAGCGGTGAAGTTACTGCGACTTTGCTGCAAATTCGCAGAAAGTTCGCGGCAAGCCGCAACTTTGCAAGAAGTTTGCGGCAAACTTGAATAAAATAATTTGTGTTGCAAGAAGTTCGCAAGAATCTTTAATGCAAAAAATCATGTTGCAAGAAGTTTGCAGGAAACATTGGCATTTCAACTATTTTTTTATGTGTGCAAATACAGTAGTGTTTAATATTACATCTTTGTAACAATTATAACATGAAAACTAGTTTTTATTATTGTGGAAAAAATATATATGTTATCATCGGTCCAATGTTGGCCAGAGTTAAATCAAAACAAATGTCAGCCCAATATCTGCTCTTCCATTATTTGTTTGACATTTTTTCTTTTGTTAGTTTGACACTTTGTAGCAATGTTATTTTAATGCCAAACTAATCCATTTGCCAAGTCTAATTGCAATGTAATGGAAAAATATTGATACACGTTTTTTAACATCTAAGCACGTATATATTTTTAACTTATCCGCACTGTAAACGTGCTTAAATTGTATCCGTGAGATAAACGCGCCAATTAAGCGTCATGCAAGCGTCTGCCAGGAACGAGGGCGCCAAGGGAAAGGAAAGTCGCTTTTAGCAAGAATTTGAAGGTAATATTTTAATATATGTTTCCTTATCACGATTTATGCTAGTTTACATTTTTTTCCTTCCTATTCATGTATTTTTTGGTTGTATATATGACTTGGTGTGAATTTCGTTGTAAAATGGGTGGGTGGGGAGTGGTGATCGAATATTTAGAATTGCTAAATTGCATTAACATGCTTAAAGGCATAGTTTAATCTTCCTATAAGGTTTCTTCTACAAAATAACCCATCCATAATAAATCCAAATTCATTATTACTGACGTTGTTTCACTGTGCTGACCCATGGCACTAAATATCGGTGCACACTGTCACTGAACCGGTGGAAACCGAAAATGTCCGATTACTATCCTAGTTTGGTCGCACATTTTTTACATCATATAGTATTAAGCATTTTTTAGTTTGTCCAGTCGAAAATGAGTTGTATTTGAAAACAAGATAAAAGTTCAGTAAACCTTTACCTCTTTTTCTGTGGTATGTGTAAGTTTTTTAAGCACCTTCGCTTATATTGCGATTTTGAATCATACAGTTTCACACGGTCACAAAGGAACTTGATCATGATTTTACATACTTCTTTCATGTGGTTAAATCCTTAACAACATCTATGTATGTCAACCTTTCATTGCTTACTTGTTGCAGCTCAGAGGAGGATATTATGGGAGCAGCGAACATACATCGGGTCTGATGCGGATGTGGGTTTTTCCAACATTATTGAAAAAAAAACCTTTCATGGGCAACAAGAAGTTTGTAAGTATGACAGCCTAATGGGATACATACATTGATTGTCAAACACTGGTTTTGTCTGAGATTCTGTTAATAAATTAATGTTCTTAATATAAAATATCACTTGTATAACTTATACTAACTGAGTATCATTGTGAAATAATATTCTGTACAGAAAAAGGAAAGTTTTAATACTGCTATCATTACTAGTTACCCGAGTCCCATGATTACTTACATACAAGTTGGTTTCTTAGCATGATCTGTATACATATTTATATTTAAAGAAAGTTCTTAAAAAGGTTTAAAATTCCTTTAGTGATTTATATTGGATTTAAGTCATAGATATATATTGGAGAGAAATAATTTTTTGAGACAAGTCGTGACATAGTCTTGAAAAGTTGATCTTTGAGACATGTGGGTAGCGGTAGCTACTGTCAAGGCCCACTATGAACCTTCACTATTTTTCAGACTGAGAAAGAGTTCTTCCTTATGAGGCCTTCGCTGTCCAGTGCCTTTATCTCAGGCAACTGGGTCAGTTCCCTGGACAAACTTTGTGAACTATTGGAGTTCTCACTCTCACCCTGTCTCCCAACCTGTCACACCCCACTCTGACCATCTCCCTACCTGTCACACCCACTAACTGTCTCACACCACTCTCACTGTCGCCCTACCTGTAGCACCCCTGTCTCACTACCTGTAAGTTGTAACTACCCACTCTAACCCTATCTCCCTACCTGTCACACCCCACCCTCAGCCTGTCTCCCTACCTGTCACACCCTACTCTAACACTGTCTCCCAACCTGTCGAATCCCAACCTCATCCTGTCTCCCTACCTAACACAACTCACTGTCTCCCTACCCATTACACCCCACTCTCACCGTCTCACTGTAACACCCCACTCTAACCCTGTCAACCAACCTGTCACATACCACTCTCACCCTGTCTCCCTACCTGTCCCAATCTACTCTCACAGTCTCCCTACCTGTCACACCCCACTCTGACCATCTCCCTACCTGTCACACCCACTCTCAACTGTCACACCCCACTCTCACTGTCTCCCTACCTGTCACAACCCACTCTCGGTCTCCCTACCTGTCACACCCAACTCTGTCTCCAACCTGTCACACCCCACTCTCACTGTCTCCAACCTGTCACACCCCACTCTCACACTGTCACTCACTCATTAACCCAATTCCTGTATTTACCATAGACATTTAAAAGGTATTTTGATCACTTAGTCTTTAAATAAAAGATGTTAAAGGTTTTCTTGTAATTGTTACAGCGGTCAGCCTATGCAGTGGAAGTACTTAAGATGGACAAAAGCTGAATTGTGAAGGCGTTCACACCCTCCTGAGAGCACAGAAAAAAATGGAACAGCTGATCTACCATTCCAAGACACAATGTCGAAACTTTAGTAGTCATACAATAATGGACTTATTCAGAACTGATCCAGAGGTGGAGAAAGTTATTATGGGCCTGAGACCAAGTCAGACAATGATCTTTCAAGTAAAGGATGACATGATTTATATGTAATAGTGCAGATCATGAGACTGAGCCTGGGGTGCAGCAGGCAATCAAAATGGTCGTGTTAGTGCCCTCTGAGACCATCTCCATTATTCTGAACAACCAGTAGATTATTGCCATTATTCTGTATGATACAGGATCATTGATTTATAGACAGACAGAAGAAGATTTGAATTTATTGTAAAATATAAGTTTTGTGTAATTGCTGTTTTATTCTTTTAATGAGTACAGTCGTTTATGCAGTATTGTCAAATTAAGTTATTAAGATAAACCAAGATGGACATAGGTAAAAAAGTAGTATTTTATTAATAAATTGCAAAGACAGATGAATTAATAACAAGACTAGTGTTGAAATTAAAATTATCAAGTACAGTCAATCCACATGTCTTATGCGGCCATATGCAGTAAACGTCATCTTTGAAAAATTCCCGACAATTTTCACTATATCTTTATGTTTTGCTAAGCGACTTTTGTTTAATGTAACTGGTCGTCACTCAAAGTTTTTTCAGTCATTTTTTTCCTTTCTTTAAACGACCGCTAATTCATAATAGACAGATTATATAAGATTTCATAAGATCTGGTGAATATTTTTTTATTACAAATAAAAGAATAAAACTGTTTGTTTTGTACATTGTATTTTTAACATGTTGAAGCACATTTTAAGTACAAATGTATGTTTAGTAGCAGACTAGAAAATATTGAAACCTGATATCTTATCTGGATCCAAGCTTTGTATTAAAAGTCTGTTTCATTAAGAGACCATTTTTTGTCTGACCCTTTGGTGGTCTCTTAATACAAGATTGACAGTATCTAATATAACGTCTTTTAAATATTAAAAGAAATAATTATTCACATATTACTAAAAATGCAAATATATTATTTTTCAATGCATATTATGTGTTCTTTTTGTGCACATTGTTTTTTTAGCTCACAAGAGCTAAAGTCGTGCTATTGTGATCGCCCTGTGTCCGTCATGTGTTATGAACAATATGTTTCAAACAACTTCTCCTAAACCTCTTGATGGATTTTTACTAAACTTCCTTAGAATCCACCTTAACAACCATGACTCTTCTTAGCAACCATGTACATGTGCTTCCATAGTAACTAATGAGTTTTATAACTCGCCTGTTATGCATATGATAGTCATTCCACTTGGGTGAGTGTGATCTAGTGCCATCTTGTTGTTTGATTATTATAAATCATGTTTCTACTTCATTGACTTGTATGAAAATAATTTGTGATCAAACCATTTTGAACTTGATAATGACAACTAATTCATATCTTGTTGCCTCTCTTACCCGCAAGTTATATTCCAGTTGTTAAATATTTTTCTGTGTGAGTTCAAAATCTAGGTTAATCTTGACAGTTATATTGATCATAATAAATGTTTCTGTTAATTTGAATAAATTGTTATTGTGTTACATTGTTTAGTAAATGTCTGTATATTGTGGAAGTTTGCGGTAACTTCGCAGGAAGTTTGCGGCAACTTCGCAGGAAGCTTGCGGTAACTTTGCAGGAAGATCGCGGTAACTTTGCAGGAAGTTCGCAGTAGGCGGAGTTCTGTTATAGTTGCTGTGAACTTCCTGCAACAAAATTGTTTGCAGCAAATTTGCAGCAAACTTTTACCATGCAAATGAGGTTTGCTGCAAATTTGCTGCAAACTTCATTTGCATAATTTTGGTTGCGGCAAATTTGCAGCAAACCTCATTTGCATGATAAAAGTTTGCAACAAAACAGTTTGCGGCAAATTTGCTGCAACTTTGCTGCAAATTCGCAAGAAAGTTTGCAGGAGGCTTGTTTTTTTCATAAGGGTGTTTGAGTGACAATACTAATTGACCTCATAAAAAGATTTGGACAGGGGTTCCATTTGACCCTGGAGTTGACCATTTGACCCTCTGGAATTTCCAAAAAGCCTCATTTTGACCCTAATAAATCTGACTGAATGGTCATTTTTTCTCTAAATTCCAGACCATTGGGCCTTAAAATGGTAACATCCAGTCAAAACCCAACAAAGTTACCCTTGAGATTCAGCACCTAGTGGAACCCCTGTATGGGAATTAAATACCCACAAACAACATTCTGATATGAAATAACATATAATAAAATATCGTCTGGACGGTTCAGTTAAATATGAGATTATATGTATGTATTTACCTGCTTGGACTCTCTCGGTCCCTTCCTTGCTACAAAATAGATAAATGATTAATGAGTTATTCCGTCTAGAATGAATTATGTTAATCCTACATTAACAAATCCGAGTATATCTGTTACATTTGTGTTTTTGTTTCATCATCAGTGCCTAATGTTTTGTAGACTGTTGTTTTCCCGGGAGTCTTTGTGTGGAGCCATTGTCTTGTGTATGTGACGTTCCCCTGTAACAACGTAGTCTCTCTTTCGGTTGATATATGTATACATTCTTGATTCTTCCATAAAGACAACATTCCGACTCAGGATATGTAATTGTTCTCAGATACATTAAGATAGTAGCATTTGTATGCGTACAGAAAGTGTGTGAAATCGCATGTTCCATTAGAAATTTCAGTACAAAGATCTTATTTAAAACTACCTACCAATCTGAGTGTCTCCCATCGATTACAATATCCTTGAATCGATCTAACAATAGCGTGTTTGATGAGTGCAGGTCTTTAACGGCCGAATTGACTTCAGTCATCTGTGTGTAAATAGAAATACCTCAGTGTTTAATTTACGTATGAATAACGTTGTTGATGTTATTACACTTAACGTCATTCCATGTTTGTTATCAAAGCGATAAATTAGAAAAGCCTCACATTTTTGATTCATTTGAGACGCTACTTTCGTTTTTGAGATGATTAAAATCAGCTACTTTCGGTTTAGAAACATGTCAAAATCAAACTAACAGAAAGTCGTTATGTAACATGAAATGCATGTTTGAATGTTTAAAACTACCATAAAACCATCTAAATCCAACGAAAAAGATGTGTATTCGCTTTCAAATAATGTTTACAACCTTCTTGTCTATTCATGACAACACAATATTGAAACATGATGCAGCTTTCAAAGTTAATGTCGATATAATTACTGGCATGCTATGAATTGACATAACATACATAAAACCCTGTTGTTAAATATTTGTATTTACAAAATTGGTGAAAAGCATATGTAGAATAGGGCTTATCAAACAATAAATAAATACAACGCTCATATTCAATGCCGCTGTACTACGTGTTTATTGGTAAATTTAACAATTATATAAGAAGTTTGTCGAATGTTAGTTCAACCCGATATGAACGTCTATGTAACCAATGAAAAACATGAGAATTGTGACAGACGCTGCATAGCCATTTTCTACTTTCGGTTTAGAACGAATATACAACACACTACTTTCGTTTTCAAAAACACTGAATGAATATATTTATACCTGCTGATCCATTGCATTTATGGGTAGATACTCTGACTGGTTTTTGTTTTGTATTCTGTGTAACTCATACGACCTGTTGCATAATATTTGAAAACGTTCTATTTGACTTAAATTATCACTTAATTTGTACCTTCCATGAATGAACTAACTGTCAGAATGTCCTTTTGTTGCAAATGTAAAACAGTACACGCTTTCAAGAATGAGTTATTGCATTTCGTATATACTTATAAGTAACTGTTCAATTAATCGGTACAATAAATTGTCTCGCTACTTTATTTACACTCTTCCGTTTATATCCTCCATAAGGAATGTACATGTTGTATAAACACAGATAATGAATTCACGATAACCGATATCCAAGTTTTATTATTCCAAATATAGCAATCGTTAAACACAGCACTTTGTGTATCGATATCATTACCATTCATTTACATTATCAAATGCAGGTACGAGTTACGCACAAATAACACAAGCTAATATCTTGATCTATGATTAAAGAACATTCAATGTCCTAGATTTCGAATTAGTGAAATGCTTTAAACAATTCCTGTCGTATTTGCGGACTCACTGTCTGCGTTGAACCTTAAACACCTATGAGAAGTCGAAGCTGATTGATAATTCCAATCAAAATAATCAGTTAACGATACAAACTTTCATAAATCGGAACCGAAAGTAGCCTGGTTTTAAATGCATGTTAACCTGTCACACAATTCGCATTTAAATGTTACACTATAAACATTCACATATTTGACGTGTTTTTTTTATAGATATTCGAAAATCGTAATAACTATTACTCCAACGCGATAATCTGCAGTATGAAAGTAATCAAACATTAATGACATGTGTTATAAGATAAGACAGGTGTATGTGATGTATACTCAGTACATTTAATAACGCACGATAAATGATTTCTAAATTTGCATTGACTGACTTTTATGATACAAGAAAAGAACTTGACACGATATTATTGCAAGTGTATGTAACATGTATGCTAAATTTCATGACAATCGACAAGTATTTTCATGAAAAAAAAGTTTCAAAAGTAATAAAATGAAATTTAAAGAAGTATTGTTCGTAAAAAATGTGCTTCTTTAAATTAACTGAGTATATAATAGTTTGTATCTAAATGATTGTATTAACCAAATGAAGCATAGTTTGCATTGGCACGGAGATGAGTTCCCACGTAAGTGTCTTGCTTTTTCTGATTTAGTCAGATGTATTACAGTGATATATTGTAAAGATAACCGGTTGTCTATTATCCCTCCTGTCCTATATGATCCTTTCAAACAACGTGTTAGCCAAAAATCTCCGTACTGTTCTATTATTGAACATGTAAAACAATACACGCCTGTGTGATTTGTGCAAAATGTATTGCCTTTGAAAACGCAATAGTGGGGTTAATTGATGTTATATAAACTCATATTGTTATATGCAGTATGTAAAATGTAGTACAATCAGTCGCTCGACTGACCTGTGAGAAACGTTTTTCACCTGCTCTTGTCGAAAAAACTTTGAATAGACCGTTTCAGTTACTGTTTCTCTTTACACGCATTCATATCAGTTCATTAAACAATCATTTACCAGCTGTTTGTTCTAGTTTTAACCACCGGATATTATCACGAGTTCTCTCCTCTCTATATATATTTATAGAAGCGATATAGAAGGAACAGAACTCGTGATAATCATCTGTGATTTCGCATTATGTCTGGTTTTATTTACACTTCTTTTTCCCATCACCGTTATGACTGGTTGTAGATATTCTCCTCACCATTCCGATTTATTTATGCTTTACCATTTCTGATCTATTTAGTTTTACCTAACATGCATATCCAACCTTTACTTTATTTCCTACATTTGCGTTTCGTGTGAGGTAGCCCTTCAAACTGAATGCGTCATTCCCTGTGCAAATCTATCCCTATTAACAAAATGTCAATCACATTCAATTCACCTTTTTTCTTTTACAGTGACACATATTGAACCCTACAACTTCCACTGATCACGTAATTAATCCAAACAGACCCCTGAACTTTATATTACAATTTGATTTCATATGGTTTTATAAATCTACAAATCGCAATTTATGTCAAAGCTGTTAAGAAGTTATCATTACTTAGATTGCAATATATTAAGATGAAAATGTAGCCTTAACCGTCAGAATATTTATTAACAATACATTATGGGTTTGTATTTTGTGATTGTAATGTGTGTGTGTTAGGTTCACCCGAAAGTGTTATATTAGATATTAGAGGAAATAAATCATACATAAATGGAGAACTTGAATTGAAATGGTAGATGTCAGACACAAGTAAATACCATCAAAGGCATTGTTATGTTCAATTTAGGATATATTGCTGAGATATAAGTTTTGTGCAAATCAAAACCAGTGATCAAAACAATAACATATATACAATATCATTGAAAATAAACATTTAACGAATAACATTTTGTTATGAATTTGAAATATAATGATAAATACTTCAAACTGATGTAAGAGAATAAAAGTCAGTTGTTGCAGCAACTGAATAAATACGCAAACAAGTGGAATTTAAAACGTACAGCGCAGTTTTTTGCTATAATATTATGAATTTCCATAAGGATCCTATCTCAAAATTTCACAAGAAAGGTCTACACAGCATGGACGCTAAATTTCACTATAATCGACAGTTGGTTTCATAATGATTTATGTGAAAATAACTGTCACAATTGCCTCAAATGATAATTAACAAACACATCTAAGGTCGATGTTGCGCCCCAGTCATGCTCCTCTTGCAGTTTCGACTACAGTAAAAACTCACCTAAAGACCACTTCAGTAATAAGACCAGCTCAAAATTAAGACAACAATTTTCAAGTAAACTTTGACTTATTCAACCTCAATATTAAGACCACCTCAATAAGAATACCAGTTTTCAAGGGTCCCAATGGTGGTCTTATTATTGAGGTTTTACTGTATTTTAAAATTACATTTGCCATACTGTTAGCATTATATTAATGAGACAGCATCCGACATTATCTGAGTGATACTTCTTCACAAAGACATGACTGTGATGCTACTATAGAATGTACTTTGTAATACAATATAACTTACTGACTGCAAACATGAATAATCAAATGAGTTAATGGATGTATGTAATCAACTCTCACAACTGTCTCAACTGATGCTCATCAAGCTTATTTTAGGTCGATGTTGCGCCCAAAGTCATGCTCCTCTTGCAGTTTCGACTATTTTAAAATTTGACATATCCGTAACATAATATCAACTGCAAACAAGAATAATCAAATGAGTTAATTCAACTACTGGATATTAATAAACCAGCCTTTCGAAATAAAGTAGTATTTGCTAAAGCATTTGCAAAACGTCTCAGTAGTCCTAGAGAAACTCAGTTGCATAATTGACTGACCAAAAACGCTGGAACGAATTTAGAGTAATTCCGTAGAAATTGATGCCATTCCCATTACTATTTTCTTCCACCAATCGAAATAAATCATTTGAATTGAAATGACAATTTGCGTTGCAAAAAGTACATTCACATTATGTCATTCTTTTCTTGATTTCCCTTTTAAATTAAAGAGTGCACTCCTTCACTTTCGACATCTTGTTTTACAAGACAAGCGCAGCTGTGGAAATTATCGTAAGATAATGAAGTAATATCAGTGTTGATGCGTCATAAAAGAAGAAATAAATCGCATTCACTAGTGAAATACTTGGCCAGTTCTGGTTGAGGTCAGAACACTGTTTTTCATCTTCATGACTCGTACTCGTGTTACGAAAAAGAGTAGCACATGCAATTGTACTTTAATTCAGTGGTATTTCATAATTCGGGTGTAGAGCAAAGATAATTTGTGTCGCAAATGAGCAAATAAAACAACCATATTTTTGTACTATCTTGACAAGGAAGGATTAAGCTGTTTAAAGGAAACAATAATCTCGAAGCACTTTCTTGTGATAATATTGGCATTAATCACACATATACGGTCCTGTTCTGTTAATTCGTCCTCATTGCTGCTGCTTTGACACCACTAATTTAATGTAATCTTGTTTCAGTATTTCTTTAGGACCTAAGAGCATTGGATATTGCTAAGACAAGCAAAAGCGGGTTTCATCTCAAAACCCGATTAGCAGAAAATGTTTATTTTCAAACACCTCTATCAGAAGAATTACAAATATGAGACACCTTATGTCTGTATTGATTTCTATCCTTTAATACCAGACTCCGATAAGATAGGCCTTCTTTATCTCGCTGACGGACCTATAATCGCTCATATAAGAATGGACACATACTAAGATATTAACCTCGAAGCTCCCATTGCCGAACGTCAAAGGTATCATAATCTGTTTTAAGAACTAAGCACCACATGAACTCGTATTTATGGTGAAATTCACATCTGGTCTCAGCAACCTCTATGGCAGTGGTCTCCCATTACAGTCCCAAGACGGCTATTCTCATTACAGTCATGTTAACAGCATACTTTTATATAAACATTTACCATGATACTTGTTAGTATATTAGATATTTACATTACATTTTATTATGTCCATATTGCAGAGAAATAAGTGATGTAAGTGGCTAAATGGAAAACAAACAGAGTAAAGGATTATCAAAAACATAACTTTGTATTACGTGAATATAGTGATAAAAATTATAATAGGAATATAATCGCTGCGTACAGGTTTTTCGGTACAAATATTATACAGATTCGTTATCATTTGTAAACGATGTCTCAGTGGTTTTTCGTCGTTTGGAGTAACCAATAGCATATATTTCACAAGAACAGCGTTTGAGATCATCAAAAACACGGCGGACGAAAAAAACATCGTCGATTGACTCGGATCGTATTGGATAAATATATACGGGAAAATTATAGGGTGTGTTTTGTGTGTACATTACTATGATTTCATAAACACATAAGACGACCATTACAAATATTCGCCAGAAGTGAAACACGTGTAGAGTAAAACCTATCATTATGTATTGTGGACATGGATTAGTATGGTACAATTATCGTCGAAACATGTATTGTCGTCATTACAATCATCAGTTAGTCGATATTATAACAAAACCCCCAGGTCAAATAATACAGCTGTTAACAAACCCGGATAATGTTTATCTTATATATAGTATAGTGCAGATTTATTAACCGCAAACGTATGAATATTGTCTGGACCATTACATGTCGAAAAGATGTATTAAAATATTCGTGTTTGTTCGTACGCTTGACAGAAAATAAGCTGTGGTTGTGTTTTGATAGAAAATGTAACCAAACAGCAGATATAACTTTACGCACAAGAGCATTTCCTTACCTAAATGGATCTGTCCTGAAAGTTCATCCGTCTGTTCGCGGTCAGCCTAACAGCACTATACTAGCCACCAACAAACGTTCGCTGAAACATGAGTTATTTGCGCAGAGTGATGTTTTGTTCTGAAATGTTCTAACCAAGGAATAAAAACATGTATTGTTCTTGGCAAATTATTTAATATATAGTTCACTCCGCCTCTTCCTGTGTCTTACATTCAATGAGCATCCAGAATTTTTCAAATTGTTGGCAAACTTATCAATTTATTATGGCGTTTCGCACAATATCTATTAAGTGATTTCATTAAGTAAATCTGGTAAGTGATCAATATGGCGGTTTCCAAATATAGAAAACTAAGCTCCGCCTACCTAAAATGGGCTATTCCATGTTGAAAAAATGAATTTTGGAAGACTGAGTGAAAAAAGGTCAAACAATAAAACAGAAAGAAACAAAGTTTATATATGAATGAAATATTATGATCCAAGACTAACAATTACCACAAACACTACGGATTGACGGACAGAAAGTACCACAAATATTAGTGGACTTATATGGAACAATTTATCAATAATAAGTACATGTAAATACAGGATATTCAACTTTGAACCCGAGACTCGATAAGCTGCAACAAATACAACCGTATTAGATAAAGAATTTATTCAAGAAAGTCGTTCTGTTCTAATTAGCTAAATAAAGGGTTATTTCACACATTAAACACCAGTCTGAAATCAATTTTACAATGCAAACTATATTACTTTTTTTTTCATTTTGCATGTTTAGTCATCAGATTTTACATAAAATCCAAACAAAAAACACTTTCAAAGGCAATGTTATACCGGCCGAACACTGGTTAAAGCTCTAATCTGATTTTTTTCCATCTCTCGTTATAACCACAATTTTAATGTTATTTGAAAAGTTATCTGAAGTAATCCATCTGAACCGGATGAACTGTTTACCGTTTTATCCTGGTTTTGAACACAAGGTTTTCTGTCCTCTTCCGAACAAGAATCTAGTTTGTTATTGTTCATATCTCGCAACGGTTGACGTACGGATGGAGGTATTGGTACATTTTCCTTGTCCTTGTCAAGGACATGTTTTGTCTAAAATAATACCTTGAATGAGAATATAATTGTACATGCATTTTCCGGGTTGAATTTATATTCAACAACTCAACATGATTGATCTATAAGTCTATTATATCAATCATGCAGAACGGGAATTATTAGTCGACACAACTTTTGAAATATATTTTAAATCACTGCTACTGGAAGATGATTAAGAGTTGCGTATTTAAAAAAAAAATTGTGTTGGTTAAAACTTCTTCGCATAATGAGCACATATATTTAGTCACAATAGTCGTAAATATATTATCAAAGTTAACGGTGGCTTTTATTAAGAAGTTTTGCCTCAAAGTAAACTATATAGCAATGTGCAAAATGACTGCATGTAATTGGTCCCATCACAAATAAAATGCATAGCAGCGATCTTTCCTGGTATGCTTTGCACGAATTCCCATTACCAACATTAGCTTTTTTGTCTCTTTTGGTATTATATTAATGTTATTATAAACAAACTGTTTTCTTTGATTTTAAAGTTGTTGTATGCCTTTTGAGCAATTATGCCTAAAGCACTATACAGATGGCGTTTTAGTGTTAAGAAGATAATTGGTTTATTGGAGGGGGTCTCTACCAAAGATATGTTGCTGGCATTCAGAATGAGAATCGAAGTATTTCGCACGAATGTGGAAGCGTTTAGGTATTAACTATTACAGTGTTTGTCTGAGCTGTTTGGAGCTCCGCTATTGTGAAACCGTTTTCTAGATTAGCATAAGCGGGATATGATCAATGATCATGTCAAGAGAACAAGCATACGATCTCTGCTCTAGGTGAGGTCCATCATGCCCCCACCCTCTATGTACCTCCTTGTGAGGTTATTGTTGTGTTTGCGATCCCTTCCTGCGTTGTACCTACACCATAGTATTTTGAATTGCCAAAATTATTTCATTTTTAAATATTTTTGTAACATTGTCTATAGGGAAAACAGACACAATTAAAACACCGACCATTAATTCGTCTTACATAGCAAATTGACATCCAGTTATAATTTCCATGAATGTGCATTTTGGTTGATGAAAATGGAAAGTCGTTATCAATAACCGTCTTTTATCTATTTCTCAGAACGGCGATCCACAAATGTGTATAAATAAGTATATATTTCTTGTTTTAAGGAACGGTTCAATATAACATTATGCCGTCTCATCGTAACCTCTCAACGGTTTTGAAGTGTAAACGATTTAAGGGTTGCTTTAGAGAATTGTATTGTTACACTTTAACAACAATCATAAGCTGAGACAAATGTAAGATTTTAACATGCTTATGATACAAACATCAAGCATGTTATATGCAAACCGTTATAAAACATAATACATAATAAGTTATCAACACATATGTGTTTTGAAATAGCGTCTTTAAAAAACAAGATTATGTCTGTGTTCCCTACGAGTTTGTACCTCCTCCCTTTCTTTTTTTGTCCAGTTTCTGTCTTGGACAGTTCCGATTCGTGGTAATAGCATTCCCTGTTATGCATTGCTTTGCTTTTACTTATATCAGTTAAGGTCAGTATTACAATTCTGTATCGTTTTATGATTAGAAAAACACTACAACAATCGGTGTATCGAGGAATAAACAGTACAAACTGAAATCACTACTAAGTATGTCTATATAAGCAATACGATGCTATAGGCCGCACTTAATACAGGACCCAAACGATAACATGTCAGTTAGTAACGTCATGATACATATATATTGGATGAGTCAAAACAAAACTTAGGGTGTACAAGGTTTTTGACAACAGTTAAAGGGACTCGTGTAACGCTGCAAATAGGCAGAACACCATAAACCACAGGTGCCTAGCGTACGCTCAGTAAAAAAATACATAGAGCACATTTCTTTGTTTTCAGGATACGAAATTGAACTGTTATTAAAATTATCACTTATTTTTATCTGTAAAATTGTAAACAAGTTTATTTGCTGGACCTTATTCACGCACTTCATTTTTGTTATTTGTATGATTTCATTGTGTTTTTTCTACTACAATGACCATACAGTTCCAACCCCTCGTTCGTATTTTCGAAATCAAGTAAACCCAAAGTGATGCGTTAGAACTTTGGGTGAGTATATATTTAATACTATATATACTCCCTACATTTTAGTGAGGAAGGGACAGAAGAGTTCACAACAGGCCTAGGCGTTGGATACTGATTCCATAGTTCGTCCATGCAGATGGCTGTACTTTTGTTGTATTTTCTATTGGCAAAAAATGTATCTTCTAAAATTCAGACTTCGTTAACATAGTTGCTCGTATTTTTGAAGTATCTGCATGTACATGTAGATATGTTTACTTATTAATAAATAACGCTTGCGGAAATTTCTGATCTAGAACGAAGTATTTCAGCCTTGCAGGAAGACACAGTCAGAATTGTCAAACAAAACATGGAATAAATTAAAGACAACTTAAAACATTAAATGTTGTTTTGTAAAATTAGATATCGGCTAGCAGCAGTCTTAAGAATCGGAGAGAAACAAAGCAGCTCTGACATCGGATTGAATGACACTAGGAGGAATGCAGAAAGAAGTGTTTTGTCCTCATCTATGCCAACTGAAGCAAGTATAAATGACCGCTGCAGTGGGATTTCCAACCTCTTCTGTAAGTGACGTCATTTCAAGAAAACGTCGCATGTGATGTCACTATGTGCAAGCAGGAAACACTATTAACTCCATTTTGTCACTTTGTTTTCATATTGCCTTATGGTGCAAATATTGTCAGTACATTGTGAAGAGGTTGGAAATCGTACAGCGACGCTCAAATACATCTTGAGGACTGACAGAGAACACGGCTAAACCTAAAACGAATCAATCCAAAATACAAGTGAGTGTTTGAAACACATTCTGTCAAATAGTGGTAACATATTTTTTCTGTCATAATCATATAACTACTTTGGAAAGTTTCTTTACAGCTTTGCGTAGTGTATGAATTTAAATTGTGTATTTAAACAATTATGTTTGCTAATATGAATATGAATAACTATATTGTTTGTTACATATGCTTATAAACATAGAATGTTTATTTGAGAAACTGGCTTTATTCTATTATTGAGTTGTTTTAGATACGATCGCGTGACAGGAAGTTTTGACACATCCATAAGTGACGAGATTTTGACAACTCGGTCCCGAATGTATCTGTTTGTCTCTCTTAAATAAATTCTTAAAAGCTCAATATTTGTCAAAACTTAAGATATTTGCAATAAAATATTCATGGTTCCTGAATTTCTACAACAATAAACACGCTATCCAACTAGTATCTGTGTAAACAAAGGATGAAACAAGGTAAACGATGATTTGTATACATTCAGCACATCAATTAAGTCTTAAAGTTCTAGCGTTTTTTATGTGCATCGGAGATGGCTTTCGTGCTTCATCATAATTAAAAGTAATAAGATGTAATGTTAATGAAATAGCGAGAAAATTAATAGCTGTGAATTTATGTAAATAAACGCCGATCTAGACAGACGATTCTTTGCAAAAGGGGATAATGGTGAGGATAAACATTCCAATTCAATCTGAAGAAACAAAACGATATTTTGCCAACATTGATTAAATTAATGTAATGGATAGAAATACACATGATCACAGGGTTGAATATGCTATAAATTGCACTTACTAAAGCCGCATAACATTTTACGAAATTATGCATGCAAAATACTTTTTACATAATTGATAAGGAATAAGAGCCTGAATTAAATTGCAAGAAACAACACAAATTACTTCTTTTGTTTGTCGGTTTGTTTACATCGGATTGTACGCAGTGTTTCAACGCTTTGTCAGTAATATACGCCGGCCAGTTGACCTAACGAGTTTTTTTGCAACTAATTATCAAGCAGTATTAACTTCCACATGTGAAGGACATGACCATTACCAATGTCACGGATGTACTTAAGCTGCCCGACTCTGGAATCGAACCCGAATCTGCCGGGTTACAGTCAAGCGCTCTACCAACGGTGATTTTATTCATCAAGTGCTCAAAATAGACGAACGCGAATTATTATAGCTGTGTAGTGCTTCGTCTTTTCCATGCGTTAATTTCCCCCTTGCACTGTTTGTCCTCTTTGATTATCCTAGTTATCCCTTATGGTCAACCAGGCCATTCCTTGCGCCCCTATTCCCTTGCGTGTGTACACTTGAGCCTCCTCAGTTACCTTATGGTTTGTGGATTTTTGTTTTCCCGGAGGTCTGTGTTGGGAGGCGCTGTCTTATGTTTGTGGCGTTCCATGTAGCAACTTATTATCTCTCTTTCAGTCTAAAAATTGAACAACCGACTGTCCGAACTAAAATGTAATGTGATATATATGTCATCCACTGACCTCACAATTTCGAAGCAGCATTGGTATTATAAAACGTTCTACTGTAGTCAAGTACCTAAACTGATGTAATATAGATACGTTGTGAATCAAGGACACGCTTTCATATCTACGTCATCACCGCATCTCAATTATATCTCATTGACAGTATAATTATTGCACAAACTCTGTATATTGCCCAATAGCTGCGCATATAGTCCATGAATTAATCTACGTGCACATTTTTCATCCTTTCAGTTTTATATTCAAACTCTTTCATCTGTCTGAGTGGTATATTTTCTACAGACATAAGCATTAAATCTTTCAATAATGCAAGCATTGCGTATTGCAATGTCAAACAGTCCCATAAATCCTGTGAACTTTCAATACATATCTCAGTTATGACACCATTATCGTAATACTTATTCTTTACATTGCTAACTTGAATACATTGAACATACACCATTTCAGAATATGCAAGGCAATAAATGTATATGTAAGGCTGATTTAGTGCCTTTTTATGTGCTCTGGTAGTCTTGGAATAAATAAAACAAGAAATAGAGAACACAATTATACGACTCTAGGTCGAATACAATACAAAACAATATTATTTTAGTGCAAAACATGTAACAGTCTTCATAGCAAACAGAAGTCAATACAAGTTTACATTATGTAGCAGAAATACATCGCTTTTCAAAGAGCATCACACATTTTTCATCATTGTCTTACATTGGTTTGATTTCTACATTGGCACAGTAAATACATTTCGCAAGATTACATGTAGTTTTTGGATTTCCGCACTTATGATTCGTTATTTTTTGTATGTTATGCCAGGTGTAATTAATAATCTTTTAAGTATTGCTTTCTAAGTATTCTGTTTTTTGGACAAATTGGTAAAATGTGATATTTCTTTTTCTATCATATTTGAGTTACAATTATTAAAAATACTTTATTTTTTATGTTGATGTTGAAATTTTCCGCGTTCAATTGCCAAGTCATGAGAATAATTAACACAAGACAATCTTTAAAATTGTACTTACTTTGATTCTCTATGGATTTAGTTATTATATAGCAGCGCATTGTCTGTGAATTAATGTCCGTTTACATTTTGTGTAAATCCACCTTTGAATCACGTAATTTAGATAAACAGACATTCAATTGTCAAATTATGTACATTACGAAAATTATTGTCCCCCAGGTTGTTTTAATTAACTCATTATTGTCATTCTACATTTTACGTATGTTAACCAGCTGTAATCTCTCAAAATAAAGACGTCATGCCTAAAGCAACGATAGATGATGATGTTAATACTACCGCTATTGCTACTTCATTCTTGAATATATTGCTCTTGCATTTTTAAGGGAATACCTATCTCACAAGTTAGGTTGCCTTAGTGCGAAAAAATGTAAAATTGGACGTTTCTTTGCAAAGGCTTCCATACAGAAACTGTTTACTCTGTCTGAAGATTTTTACAATGATGCTGATTTACTGTAATTTGTAGATATTTTAGTGGTATACTGATGTAACAAATGCTATTTAGACATGATTTTCACTGATGACATTTGGAAATATCCTACACAATCCTGTAACAGCTTTATGTCATTTAGTCTAAATGAACTCGGTTTCATTATAATTAAATTCTCGTTCAAGACAATAATAGCTTGCTTTTGGCATCGGTCATTCATATATTATTATTTGGAATGGGTTACAGAAGATTACACAAAATTAACCATGAAGACATTTTACGACAAATTCAGAACTATGACGCTGACATCAGTTGAATGGAGAACTTAGGGTTATAACAAGGTGGACACGTTTAATAGATGATATGTATCACGGAATAAGCCGTGGCAGCCAGTAAGCGTAGGCCGAAAGGGGAAAATAACATGCTTATATCAAGTAACGGAACTACACATGGGAAAAACATAAAAAGATATAATAAGCACACAGCAAATTACAGCCTTGGAATTGTCAGTAAAAATACTGAGGGTTTAAATCGATTTAACTGCTAACTAACTTCACACTTAACCGCTATATGGTCATTGATTTCCAACATATACACATACAATGACTAAGCGGACAGTAAATAATCATTAAATGTAAGTTACCATTACGCATACAATAACACAAACTCTGTATATAATCCAACGCGAAGAAACATGCAGCCTTATACTGACCATGCTAAGTTACGTCAGAATGCAAACTTACCACACTTGTTTTAATAAATAATCTTATGTAAATGCAAAACGAAATTTTAATTAGAAACAGAATTTGGATGAGACTTGGTCATAATAGTTGTCTAGATAAAGTATTAGTTATGTTTGAAACCAGCTATTTATGGTCAAGAAGTAGGTCACACTGTTAATATTTTCTGTATGAAACTTGCTCGGTGTTTGTCGTAATGAAATTGAGATAGACTCTGAAACGAGGTTATCCAGTTCGACATATCACATTATAGAAAACAATGTTAAGACTCTAGATGTCACAATTTCTTCCTTATTTTCACTTTTTATTGCTTACGGAAAATACATTTCACATAGCATTCAGCCAATTCAACGCAGGGAATAGACGCCTCATCCTTGTTGCTTGTTGGAATGCCCTTGTTTGCTACAAAATGGTGCAAGTACAAATGAAATCGGACAAGGCCTGCTATCGACAGTATCGATAACTAATTATTGCCGCATCATTATCCGTGGAGACTTTACTTATTATACAATAATTTCTATAACTTGGTGGCAATTGACAGTTATTAAGTGAGTACTTTAGCACATTGTGCTGAGAATAATATATGATTCAGTGTGCAGCCGATATATTTCTTGATGAAATTCGGGAGAAGCAAATTGATGATTGCACAAGTGGTGCACCATCGGGAATTGGAGTTATAAAATGTGCAATCAAATATAGAAACAGAATCGTAAATAATTGATCTAAACTGAATGATTAGTTGTATGTTGTAAATAAACAATGCACGTAGTGCCAGCAATGTATAAATACAAGTCAACTAATTAATGAATATAGTCCAATAACCAAATGTTATGCTATATGTAGTCTACCGATAACGGCGAGGCAGATTTATACGTTAGTCTACGGGCTGAAAGAACATATAAATTATAGTTTAACATATATCTAGTGTTGCGATCAACAGAGGGCATCAAAAGCGCACGATCATCCATCGACATAATATTTATTATAAAGAGAAAGGCCTGTATTATATGTCGTGAGTGATTGCAATTTTTTGCTTATGGCGCTGTACACTATTATATACCGTTATAAGCAATGATATGTTTGCCTTGACATCAAGTACTCATTGTCTAAATTATTGAGTGTATACACAGTTCCTATTTTAATGTGTGTGCTCCTCATTTTCGTAATTTATATCACAACCAAGGAACCAGTGTTATGTTTCCTGAGTGTGCCATTCACGATTATACTCTTTCTAACTTCAGGAAATGTTACCCATGCTAAGACTTATTGCCAATATACCGTGCATTAAGTGAAAATCAAGCAATTCGAGGCCACGACAATAGTTATCCATTTTGATGCTTGGGCGTAAAAACTTCACAATTACGTTTGTGTGAATTCAATTTATTTTATCTCCTTGTTGTCAATCATTGTAAATTAATGTGTTATGTCCCGTTTTTGTTATCTCTGCGTTAAAAGCATACCTATCTCTGAAAGCATAGTTTTTACGTATCTCTGTAATGGAACCAGAGTGGGCATGCACATTTCATTACAAGTTGCAGCTGTATCGTGTCATGAAAAATTTTCATTGCAAAATAATGATGTTAGCAGCAAAGTTATACGTTTTATAATTGTTTGATCATCAAAGGGGGGATGGTTTTCTAGATGATTCGCTTTGTCTATTTTAAAAGTAGCAGTATAACTCCTTCGCAACTGTGCACCTGTCAATGTTAATATACTCGTAAGAGATTTCACCAATTTGAATGTGTTGTGTGTAGGACATTCATACTGTTGTTAACATGAATGTTGTGGATATGGCCTGAACAAAAGAACATAATTTTAGACTGAATGTTCATGAACAAAAGTATATACCTTTTTGTGTATACCTCAACCGCTAAATATTGAACAAAAATGGTTTATATGTATTTAAGCTCGTAGAAAAGGGAATAAATATGTTACTTAACTAGGAGTCTGCTTCGGCGTGGCTTTATTTTGCAGTGTAATTCTCATTTTCACGTTACATTCATTTCTTCGTGTACCTGAATGCCAATGACTTGGTAAAGCGTTAGCTTATGACTGCAATGTTAAGAGTTTTCTTTGCAAGGTTATCGTCATATAGGGATACATATGTATCATATAATGAACCAATAACGTATGTGCATAAACGTTTTACTATGAACATTTTATCATAGAAAAAATACTGCCAGCTTCTGTTGCAACAATGTCTTGGATATCGGCTTTTGTCCTACATTCATGACGCAATGATTTTGTTTTTGTCATTTATTTCAATGTGTGGTAAAAACTCGCTAACACCACGTTTAGAAGTTGAAGTTAATCATGTTTTTTTATGACGAAATTTTGGTGTTTTTCATTGAAAATGACCTAATTAAATTAAAAGCGAACATGGTCCAGAACAAATATTATTCTCAAAAATACTTTGTAACCAACCTTATCTCTTTCATTAATGGCATCAACGAAATGATCTGTGTCATCTCAATCGTATTGATAAATTACCTCGAGCATGTTTCGGTGTTACCAAAATGTTTTCACAGAGTTAGCAACATTTTTTATGTTTTACACTTGCGTTTTTTTCTCTTTAACATCTTGAAATAATGTGATCATATTAGAATGTATATAGTCTATATAAGATTGCATCTGAAGGTCAGAAACATTTGGCCCAACACAGTACATCGCACATTAACTATTAAACATAATATTTGTTTTTCAATAGGAAATATGTAGCGCTCAAAATCTCAATCACAGATAAGAGTAGGGGAACAACAAACAGTCGTATAACATGGTAGCTGTTTTTTAGTATTTCGAGGGTTCAGTGCAAGAATACACTAACTCCTATATAAATACATAGAAGTAAGTATAGTCTTGCGCTGAACCTTCGATATTGTCTCGTGTTTTGTAATGGACATTTGTTATACAAAACTTTTGACTTGACTTTGATTTATTAATAAAGCAAGGAATCGAAAAAGCTAGGTAGTGATAGAATATGTGAATTTTTGTTTCAAGTCTGGATGAAATCATGTGATCCGTGCTGAACGACTTTGTCATGCGTTTGTATCCCGTACATTAGTAAATTACATTTTTTGGAAATCGGGTCAAATGCATAACATCTAGAATGTAACGTAGATACTACGGCATTGGGCTAAAGCCCTTGGGCAAACATTGCAGACGTTGCATCTTGTATGTAATATCAAGTTTGTTCATTTTGTTTGTTTTATAAATCCTCATTTTGCCGCGTTAAACGCCTCTATAGATGTTTTCAGATTATACGAATTACTCTATGACGGTAGATATACTAAATACAACACGTGAGACATTTAACACACCTGATGTGATTGTCAGTACCTATGAAAACACTACTCGCACTGTCGAACCACCTTTCAGGTATGTACAAATCACTGAAACATCATACCACAACACATCGATACAGTCCTATCTATCATATTTAACAGCTCATGAATTAGAAACATAATTGTAAAAATAATTCTAGCTCAACAAGAAAGTTTTCCTCTAGGCAGTTTTCTAAAACCATGAAACAGGTGATGTGTTGCTTCCCGAACGGGAATTGAAGATCTAAAAATAATAACAGACTTTCTGATTGGGAAGCACGAAAGGGGAATCTCCTGATTTCCGGTTCTGGAAGTTTATCCCACTGGCCACTGCATAGCAAGTATCATTGGTGACTATATATGTGTTTACATCGTTCTATTAAGCATGATGACACTATATATACGCACCAAGGACTTCAATAACATTTGCTCAAACGCATACGAACCTGGGCGCCGTTGCATTAATTTTCTTAAGAAACTTCTTAGCTTAAAATAGTTCTTAATCAATTCTTTGCTAAGAAAAATATTTCAGTGCTTGCGTAAATATTGCCGCCGTTTTTTATCTATAATGTTAACAGACGACGAGTTCAAGAAAATCACTTTAAATGCTTAAGATTTAGGAAATTCTTAGAAATATTCTTAAATCGAAAATTTAAGATAAGAAAATAGTTAAGATAAGAATGTTTATTAAACGGGACCCTGAATTCCTATAGTTCCTGATTGTACAACATGTCCTTCCTACCAACATTATAAAAATGTTGAACATAAAGCACTCATTGTTATCATAAATGTATCGTGTCGTCCAAGATGCCAGTATTGTTCATTTACAAAGAAACAAAATCCAATCCAAAACAATTAGGGTTTAGCAGAACAGTTTAATACGTATTGAAAAACCTTTCATATGTTATTACATTACATGTGAACTTTCCAAAAACAATTACTGAGCTTGGTCATTGACCCAGGTTAGCTAGTGTTGTAAGCATGGTATATGAAATGGTACTTTGCCGTAAATGTGTTACATTCCGTCGAAAATAGAGTACTATGGTATTAGCCCGATGTCAGGTTCAATGGCTTAAAGAAAGGTCAAAACCTATCACAGGGACAATGAAGGTAGAATGTTATGACAGCACTTTACTTGGAAGTAGACCAACATGTTTTCATTCTCGATGGTTATTGATTTTTTTTCTCTTTCTGAATAAATATTTTACCACGATCATTGTTGTCTAATAATTATGTTATGTCCAAGTCAGTCAAGTCCATTTCTTTTGTATGTCCAAATATTGCAGTCATCGTAGAACCATTGTCCATTCGAAAGCCAACTGGGTGGCGTTCTGGCTTGGAATTATTTAACCATTACAGGGGAGCGAATTATTTGGACAAAAACATAACAACATGCAGAGCAGGGAATGCCACATTTCCGAATCAGAACTTCCTTGGTAGGATTCAGACAATAAAAAGTGAAGAGGCGTACACAGGGAGTTACACAAACATACAGGGAAGCACAAGGCATAGCTAAGTGTTAATGATGATAATCGATTTTAGCCATCAAACATTTATAAATTACAATTTGCATAGTGTACTGTTAATTTGTTTTTGGTATCGTAAATATGTAATTATATAACTCCGGTCGACTTTGATTGTATTTGTGTTTTTATCTTTTGATATGTTGCGATATTTCTTAAAGATTGTTTTGTTTATATTTTCCATAACAATAATAGTGATCATTAACACCAGAACACCAAACATAAATACGTTGCAAGCAATGAATTCATAAGCGGAGTACACCGTAAAGTGTAGAGTTTTTGTCTTGTCTTTTGTTGCAAGACATGTAGTTGATATGGACCGTCAGTTATATGTTTTAATCAAAGAACGTAATCAACAAGCTGCTTTTAGTAACTATTTGCTTACTTTTGAATTGTGTTTTTTGTTGTATCACGAACTGCTGACAAGTGTGTTTGTTTTTGATGGACAAAATGGCATATATGCATTGTCACATGTATCTACATGTGTGTACGTTTCCGTTTCATATGAATGTTTTGTAAATTGTTTTGGTCATCATATTCTTTTAGTTAAAGTGACCACAAAGGTAGTCTCTTGATCCAATGTTCGTAAGATCGAATCCCGTCTTAGACGAGATTGAACCGGGAACTTCACATTCCCTGAAATAGGCGCGAGTGAGACATCAAAAGTAGTATACGTTGTAATGAATTGTTTCACAATCGATGTGGAATAAAAAAAAGTGTTACTCGTCAATTCGAATCCCACATATTGGAGAGGATGAACCATTAACTTCAACATCGCTTTGTTAGGTGCAATTACTTTAGAGTTATTAATATGTTTCATATAATCAATCTACTAAACTTAACGATAATTAGCGTAAAACGATAATTATCTATGTTTACAAGATTTAGGTAACGGAGAAAAATATGTCACATCTCCCCATGACCGCACTAAAACATACCGCACTAGGTTGGGATGCTTCCTAAATATCAAAGAAAGAGAAATCACAAATATGAAAGAAAAGTAAATTCAAATTGTAAAAATATCATTTTATAGAGTTCGAATTATATTACATGTAATGGTAATAACAAACAAAACTGATATGTACTGGTGCGGAGTTCGACAGCTGGTATGCTGAACTCGTAGAGCGTCGCACTAGTGATGAAGAGGTTAACACATTTATGTTGTTTTTGTCATATGTTTCTAATGAATTTTATTGAAAACAAACATGTGTTCCCATATTTTAAACATAAACATGTTTAACAAATTAAGACAGCAAAAGCACGATACAAACAAGCACAGGTCTAGAAATGTACTGCTTACAGAATCAGTGAATCCTTTCATACATTTACATAATTATACAATCCAATAGTCCATTACAATTTTCTTCATCAATTAATTCAGTTTTAAGATATTCCTTTGCTTTTCCATGTCATCTTGGTTCGCCGATTTACTATCAAATATCTTTTTAAAATAATCCGATTACCTATTGTTGCAATTCAAATAAAACAAAACTCGTTCATTCACTGTGCTTTAAAAATATCCGAAATATCCCGATTACATTAACTTGCGGAAGTACTATAATGATTCTACTATGACAGATAACTCGACAAAAATAACAATGTCTTTAAGTTACTGCATTGAGCAGGTACATTGAAATGCCTTGCACTAATTCCATTTTTTTCTTTTGTCACTTGCGTCGCATATGTGTCGTGCAAACAATAAAACGAGTCGTGCTAAGTGTTTTTGTTTTTCTTCTTTGGAATGTTTCATCTAGGAATACTTTATAATACCTCATGGCGAACTTGTTGAGTATCCCAACAAGTGGCCGTCACTATTACTGAAAGAAATGTATAGTTTGTAATAGACGTGTTAAAAATTAAACATTTTAGAGTGGTATCAAGTTTAAAAGTAACTTATATTATGCTACGAATTTCAATTTACTAACACCATCTACGTCAAAACTTTGCTAATCATTTTGATTTGGTTTTCAGTGTTTAAAAATTGATTGGCAAATAGTGTGTAAAGAAAAAACTTTGTGACCGAACGCTTTAGAGTTCCACGCTGTTTAATATATGCAATAATAGTGCAGTCCGTAGGTAAATGTGAATATAGAATTCGGTGTGGTAATGCCACATGCAATGCACAAAGTCACTCAAAACAAGGAGACATGAAGAAAAAATACATACAAATTGTACATAGAAATAATTGCAAAAATAAGAGAGACACAAACCTAAATAATAGATGAAAATAGTGGTACTGCTTTGTGACTTACAAAGGTTCAAATCCTGATGTGTGCACCTGAATTTCCTGACCATCACGTCCATTGAACGTATATGTGTTTCTGTCGCCATTTTCCCATCGAATCTAAAATCGAGCATTGCAATATAATATTAGAGTTGCAGCATAGTTCCATGTGGGCAAATGTATTTCAGTTTCTGTTTTCTGTTGACCATTTTATTCATGATAAACATTATGTCATTATATAATGTACATACCACAGCATTATTAGATTCACGTATTTCAATGACAACCCCTTTCCTGTAAGTCTTGCTTGTGTCCTTCCAGTCTTTGCCTGAAGTATTTGAATACAAAACAATGTTTTATATTTCTTTACATGATGAAATATATCTTAAAAACTAAAATATTAATTGAAACATTTGCAGTCACTGAAACTGAATACAAACGCAAAGCTATCCTTCCTTGGTTTATCGTCATGATGTTAAAGCGGTATTACATTTTTCTTCTCTGATTGCTTTATGGTAGTTTCAATTCATCAGAAATGCATTTCATTTCCAAAATGACTCTTCATAGTTTTATATTGACGTGTGTTTGAACCAATGTAGCCGATTTTATACATCAAAAAGAAATTACGTTTCTCATGAGAGATCAATTAAACATTCTGCTAAATCGGGAAAGATTTCGTGATTAATCGCTTTGACTGTGGCATGACATGACTTCATGGGTCATTAAGCTATTAAACGATGTTCATGTACGTGCTTCATGTCGCAAAGGGATACATTTAATGTACAGCTGCTGTTCATTGACAGCAAAGTGTCTTCCGGTAGACGTTACATGTCTTATTTCTTGCAAAAATGGCACTTTCGATGGAACAAAACTAATTTCGTTGGCAATTTGTCATTCGTTATCGAATATGTAAATAATAATTGTTACGCCACTTTAACAATTTACAGTATTACCAGGTTTAACAGTGCATCCTACAGCCATTGTCTGTCCAGTTTCCAGTTTCCTTGGTTCATCAGTAATTAATACTTGATACGTTCCCGCGCCATATTGATAAACATTCGTTTTTCCATTCTCGTCCCATGTTACCCAAACGTGAGCATCTGTAAAACACATAAATAGGTAGATTTAAGTAAACCATAGAGGTATTTCATATTCAATGTGAAGTATTGAACGCCATAACTATTCACCCACTTGTTGTCCATAGCGATAATACTGCTTGTCTTTGTAGTCTTAAAGCATTTTCTTTTTCCGAATAATACACTTAATATATGATGATACATGTAATTGTATTAAACTAAAACATGACATAAATGATTGTGAATGTGAATGGTGCCCTCCTGTTCAACATTTTCACTTTTATCAGTATAACGAATACATGTTACTACTGTACCACTTTTTCCATGTCCAACCACTGTACCAGGTCCATTACTGTCTTGTTCTCCCCAGTGCCAATCGGGTCCACGTCTGACACGTAACCCAATAACGGGTAAAAGTTTGGATTGACTCTCACGATACTGTTCACTATGTGGAGCAGATGTATGCCCAAGTAAAGCATGATTTCGTTGTTGAATGAACTTCATGTCTTCCTGTGTGTTATATATTATCAAAATTATATAGAAATTATAAACTTGATCAGAGTGTTTGTCTGAATGAAATTTAACTCGTTGTTGAAGGAACTTAATGTCTTCCTGTGTGTTATATATTATCAAAAGTATATAGAAATTATAAACTTGATCAGATTATATGTCTGAATGAAATGCAACTCCAGTTTAATACTTGGACACCTGAGGCCAAAATCGAGGTCACAAGGCTACATCTTGATAAAGGCTACATTTTCTAAATGAACTTCATGCAATCCATCTAATTGTTCGTCTTAATGAATTCATAAAAATAGAAAAAAATGACCTTGTCTTGTGCGGAGAATTCGGCGTCCTCTCCAACTGTAATTGGTTCTGAGCCAAACAATCCAAACGCATCTAACAGTTTTGTCTGCAATCAATAACATTTATAAGCAGTACAAACATTGTATATCCAAATACATACTTAAGCAATTAAGTTCAGTAAACCCTGACTTAAAGATCAACTCAATAATACTACCACCTCAAAATTACGAACACAATATCCAAGTCCATTTTTTCTAATTTGCTCTTTATTCAATATTAATATTAAGACCACCTCAGTTTTCAAGGGTCCCAATGGTAGTCATGTAAGTAGCATAAATTACTCCGACAACAGAGACGAGTACAGGAATTGTTATACGTTAATTAGTATCGCGGAAAATAATGATGGTTAGAGACATTCAATAATATCCTTAACTACTCAGCTAAGCGGGTTTTATGTTGCAATCAATCAATATGCTTGGTTTCTTAAAATATAATATCATTGTGATAATCTGGTTTTCATTAATAGTGTCCATGGTCAAATAACACGAAAATCACAAATGTAATATATCTCAATGCAAATGTTCATGATATTTTATATTGAGTATAAATTGTTCTCATAGCTAACCTAAACTCGATTTATACACTGTATTGTGCATGTGGCGTTCCCTGTAGTTCCCTATCTAAAGCAATACTGTTTGTTGAATAATTTATATTACGCATGCGTTAGAGAGTTTATCACTCTATTATAATCTAAATATGAGAATTGTTTGTGAAACTATGGTAAACAAGTATGTTAAATGAAATAATGTTTTAAATCCTTACAAAACTCGGATCTAGACTATATAAACTATAATTATGAACCTGTCTTATCAGGGTCATTTTATATATGCTTAAACATATTAACTACTTCCGGCAAAATTCGAACTGCTAACGAACGCACATCTTACGAAAACCCCGTTTGATGCCTCTTGGGTAAACAATAATCCCGTAAGGTGCCTCTAGTATCAAAATATAATTGGTGAGATTTTATAAAGCCCGCCTCGAGGACAACATTTGGTTGGTCAAAATTTAGGTCAAAATAAATGTTATACAGCTACGCCGAAAAATATGCCACAAATGCAATGCTCACTTTCTTTATTTGATATGTGAATTGTATCAATGACTGTAAACTCAGATAAATTACATAATCATTTATAATAATAAGATATTTAGGCTAAAATACAAACATGTAGGTAATAGTTCCTGGAAACTCTTTTACCAGACTTGTAATCAAGTAGTTGCCCTGAAGACATATCAACCATCAACTTCAGGAATTCCTGAAACATGAATAGTGACATTCATAAGCATATATGATGTTTTTGTCAAATGATTTCAAAATTAGATCAACCTTAAAAAAGGTGAACTATAAATAACCCAACATTTAATGGTATGTGCTAAACAAAATATGTATATGTTTGCTGAATGCAATTTTAGCGTTTCTTTGTTAACAACATGTACGTTAACATTCAATATGTAGTATTTTACCGTTGATAACGGAATATGCTACGGTTTTTATTCCACACCAAATGCTCCCTTTTTGGCAATCAAAGACATATTATAGGTGCTCAAAACTTTATTTAAAACCTATACTAATCACCCTAGTTTTTTTTACATAAATCATTTACATTCTGAAACGCCAACCTTTCGTGTCACACTTACATCGATGATGATAAATATTTAAAAACTTGGTCTTGGTTAATTCACTCACCACATCTTTTGAATCACCGACTGGTATACAGATAAAATCCACCTTAAATTCAGTCATCATTTGCAAAATCGTGGCTTTCGTCTGCAAAAAAGACATATATGATATGAATTTGTATTGTGACGAAAAGTAACAATCAATAAATTAAGGTTCATTTTAGCCTATCAATAAACAATTTATCAACTATAGAATGGGCAAGTGAATGTTGTAATTGAAAACATTTTTCTCCGTTGTCCATATCAGATAACGTTTGTATAAAGTAGCGTTTTAGATTTAAAGTTACTGTGATATTTTAAACCGATCAACCTTTACATTATTTAATACTTGGACAATATGTGCCTATTAAACCATTCTTTTTTATAATAGATGCATATATTCATGTTTGAAATATTTAAGCACTAGTCTCAGGACTATTTGTTCCGTAGATATTTGTAAATAATTTTGGTTTTGTTTTGTTAAAACTTTATATACTGTTCTGCTCTCAAACTTGGAGGAAATAAACGTATCTATCTATCCACATTCTTTAGTCTCCTGACTGATATTTTTACTCGAGTTTCTTACCGTCATCAGGTTGAGACAGCAGAACATGATTGGAAGTTGGAAGACAAATGTCAGCTTATTTCTATTCATTATCAAACTATCGCGTACAAAATGCATATCAAACAGGAATATAATCGAATTCGATGCAGTAACTTTTGATCAAATCATGCGTAATACAGTATTTAACAGTTCACCTACCTCATCCAGTTTTGAAGAGTCAGCAACATCTGGTCCTTGTTTCAAATCATTTTCTGTAGGACAACCGTCCGTTATAAGCACTAGTTTTGATAGCACGTTAACTTTGTGTAATGTTTGTGTAATTTGGTCTGATAAGATTGCAAAAAACAATATAAAGAGAGAGAGTACGTAACTACAGGGAAAGCCACATACATAAGACAATGCCTCCCCACGCAGATCTCCGGAAAAAACAACAATCCACAAAACATAAGGTACTAAAGGAGGTCAAACGGTACACATATTAAGAAACTGAGGCGCAAGGAATGGCCCAGCAGACCACAAGGAATAACTAGGAGAATTAAAGTGGACAGTAAGGGAAGGGGAGGTGGGAATTAATGGATGGAAAAGATCACAGGACAAGTCATGAAAACAAAATTACTAAATTGTTTCCTGCTTGCAAATAGTGACATCACATCTTGCGTTTTCTTGAAAAGACATCACTTAAAGAAGAGGTTGTAAATCCTGTAGCAGCCTTCATAGGGTCATTGATTTCCAACATATATACATAAATTGACTAAGTAGGCAGTAACTTATCATTAGAAACAACCAACCTTCACGTACATATCAACAGACATACAGTAACTAATCCAGTACGGAGGAACAAGCAGCCTAATACTGACCTTGCTCCCCGTAACTAAAATAGTAACATCAGAATAGAAGTAACCTTAAAATGTTAAATTAAAAATGCAATTTAAAATAAAGTCAACTTGATAATGTATTTACTAATTAAACAATTCTTAGATATTATTGATAGGGAAATGGAATTTATAACTAAAAGAAATATGTCTAATAAGAGAACTAAAACACAAAAACACGACTGCACCCAACGAATATTAAGAAAAGTTTTCTTGATATTGTCAAATGACGTCATAAAATGTAAATCGCATTGTAGATAGAAAAATAAAAAATCATTGACGTCATACAATTTTAATGACGTCATAAAAGATAGAGTATACGCTGCCTAAGGGGACGTTATTTACACAAGACTGTGCCTTATACACAGATAATATACAAGAGAGAAAAATTAAGTAAGTAGTTACAGAGAACATCACAAAACAACAAGAAACAAGGACAGCACCAACGTACATTCGAAAAAAATATAATATATTAGACGACACAACACAATCACAAATGGGCTGGTTTTAAGATACTCCATGGAACACATCATGTTAGTTCCAGAGTAAAAGTCAATGCCTACAAAGTCCCGAACATAATCCCCTGAGACATTGTGATCAGTCATATCCTGCCATACCAAGTACGGTTTACAAATATAACTTCATTTAGTCTCAAAACATTAGTGTCCGGCGTGCAGTAAAAACAGGTGTGAAAATCTATCAAGTATTGATTTACTTAAAAACTTATCTGCAGTTGTTCTCATTATGTCAGGAGTATAACCCTTCCTTTTGAACTTGTTAATTAATTTCACAAATAACTGATCAAAGTAACAACTGTTATGAATCTTGCGAATTTTATATAATAGATCTCCATAAAATTTGGGTTTAGTAATTCTTAGACTTCTTGCTGTTATATTCTTGCGGAAATTGAAAACGTAATAGTGGGGTAATTGTTTTTTACGACGAAAGCAAAATCATTACATGTACTGTAAAACACCACTGCACAGTCAACTTAATGCCGTCATGTTTATGTAAATTCGGATGAGTATAACATAATATATCGCACGAAAAAACAATGTCGCACCGGAAACACCGTGTCCACCGTCTACGGAATAGTACGGCACTAAGTGTAGATCTATATTTATCAACGAATGACTGACTGTGGTAAGAACACCCATTTACATGTACTTTTATTGAAAGTATACGTTTTGAAATGTGTGATATAGTCAGCACGAGCGCCAGATAATTGAAGTTTCCTACCGTCACGTGATTGTGGTCAATAGTTCTATTCTACCTTTTCTTCAAACATGCAAGAAAACCGACGGATAGGTCAGATAAAAAGTACACTTTTTCTCGAATGGAGAAGCGTAGTATTACTGGGCAAAATCTCATTACAACTAGAGACTGTAAGGATCTGGCGCTCGAACTGGCTACATTGGTATTTTATATAAATAACAATTTCATTACAAATAAACAGATTTTCTATACACACTCCATCGTTTGTTCAAAAAATCTGTATTAAATTCCGTAAATACCGTACTTTTCCGTCACGGTGAGAAAACGAAAGTCACATGTTTGGCGTATTTGTAATAATATACTCCGGATTGGTATAAATATGTACAAACAACAATATACCGTTAACATCGTGCTCGAAACGCAATGGAACAAAGACAGGATTTCACGTCAGACTGAACTTTAAAGGATCTAAAATTAAATTGTGTTTGTACCACGGGTAAAATCCTACTTTTAGCGAAGTCCGAATTTCGTCTATTGAAAGCGTCGTTGAATGTATCCTACTCGTGCGCGGTAAACGTTCAATGAAAAGGAACCCATGATTTATCATCAGCTACAATCTTTTTGTAACTGTAATTGTTTGGGTAACCATTTTCACATATTCGAGCAAAGCATTATTATGCTAATTAGTCTCTGAAAGAAACTGAATTACTGCTATTGCATCGGTTAATCTAAAGGTCTCTTCAAAATCCACGGGTCAATGCATCCGAGACTACAAATTGGCTATAGAAATGATTAATTTAAAAACATTAGTGTATACAGTATGGTGTGTTATGTAAAAATGGTTATAAAGAATAATCTACGTTGGCAAACATTAGGGATGATACTGGACTATCTTACTAACAAGCACCTAACCATTTGGGTATTTATTTTTCAACTACATGTAGACTTCATCAATGCTAGGGAACAATGTTTTTATTATGCCATACTTTTTAGTAATGGACCTAATTGAAATATTTTGATATGACATTGACCGTATTGAATTTTCCTTCAAAGTGTGTATAATACCGGAAATATTTATTTCCCCCTGTGTGTCTTCTTTGATTATCCTAGTTAATGGTCGACCAGGCTATTCATTGCACCCCTGTTCCCTTACGCATGTACCCTTGAGCCTCCTCAAATGCCTTATGGTTAATGGAGTGTTGTTTTCTCGGAGGTCTGCGTTGAGATGCACTGTCTTATGTATGTAGTGTTCCCTGTTCATACATGTAGCAACTTATTCTCTCTCTCTCTCTCTCTCTTTAGTTACGAAATCCTCCGAACCTCACACTGGCTGATCATATTCAGTGTCGAAATAAATTTATCAATGGACGTGTTGCTATCATGTTCTTGAGCAAGGTCTATATCAGGCATTACTTTCTTCAATACTCGTCCTTTTTCATATTTTGATATTAAACTGAACATAAATGTGACTTTTAAATTGGTGTACTGATTTTGCTCCTACGGTAAAAACAGGAATAATCGGTAAGTATAATTATGTTTACGTACATGTACAAATTGTAACTTTTTAAACTAGTCATAGTTAAATGTGTACAGTAAAGACTTAACTCTTTCCTAGATATTTAAAAAAAAAAACAGCACGAAATCGTTAACATAAACCGCCATTAAATTCCCACAGAGTACTGTTAGAGCAATACGTACAATCAGATGATCCAAGCACCCCGTAAGATATGAACAGTCCACCAAATAATGCACTTGGTCCTCCAAGTCGTAGTTCGTCTGTTATAAAAGTATGAAACTCATTAACAAAGTTTTGGTTATAAATAACATACAGTTTATAAAGTAGTACTTCACAAAGCATTGCAGGAAACATCAACAATTGAATGAAGTATTCGAGTAGGAAATGGTTTCACAAAACTCACATACACCCTTAAAAGCACAAGAAGACATAACAACACATTATAAGGGGTTTTAAACATAACTGATGGGTAAATATAAGAGTACCCTCTTGGAACAGTCGGCGGCAAAAACGCCATTTGAGTTCAACTTTGGTTTAAGGGTGCTTCAATTTATATAACAAATATTTCTACACAATGCTACTGCAGCACATATCGGCGCATTATTTCCAGAACCCCATAACATGTTTTATTTTGTCTTTTACCCTCCTGTAGTTTTGTCCATTTGACAGGATCTTAGCTTGTTTTACATACGGGGTCATGTAATTGTATTTTATTTAATTTATGTGCTTTCAAGAACAATATGAGTAATACAGATAGAAAGAGATTGGAAAGACCGTTTCATCAGTACCAAAAAATACGGGGTTCTGGAAATAAGGCGCGGATATATTTGCGGCAGTGATAACATCATGTGGAATGTAATTCCTTGAAAAGAATATTTTCACATATTTACTGGATTACAGTTGTTAACGGTAGTGTATATATGAGCGCCGCTGTACGATTTCCAACCTCTTCTTTAAGTTAGGTAATTTCCAGAAAACGTCACATGTGACGTCACCATGTACTGATAGTGAGCAATATTTACCCAATATGGCAATATGAAAACGAAGTGACCATGTGGAGTGAATATTGTTTCCTGTGTCCAAAAAGTGACATCACATGTAACGTTTTTACTTACAGAAGAGGTTGTAAATCCCATAGCAGCGCCCATATGATAATCGTGAGTATCTGCCTACATTAATATATTTAGTTAAATAATTAGATCCCAGTAATAAAATACATGGAACCGCCAGGATCCTTTAGTTGTTCATTTACTATTCTGTTGAAATTTACGAGTATACTCTAATACAAAGTTGTCCATTTTCATATTCAATAAAGGTTTTACTTACTAACTACGCGTTTTATGTCTTTGAAATTATTCGTAAACGGTTGCTGCACCTTTGTCTCATGTCCAAATGTGACTAAAGCCATGTACTCATTGGACAGCCCACGTAATGTTGCCATTTCCTCCAAACCTTAAAATTTGTATATTATACCATTGTTATAAATATAACATGTACTTAACGTATGAAAATACATGCATAATGAACTATGGATGTATCGTAGCACATAATTACGTTGATATTGTATAGCAATATATCGCGGTATGCTTCAGGCGTATCACGAGGTCTTGATTTTCACGCAAAACTTCTCCTTGTCTAGTCCATAAGCAATTGTCAATTCTTCTAACCATGTGATAATAGTTGTATCATATGGGTTTTTTAAAAATATACCATGTGAATAAATAATGATATACTACAATTTTGTTGTATTTAATTAATGCTATGTTCAATGTACTAAATGTGGTGTGTATACCTGTTAGATAACCATTGAGAAAACAGAGAGCCTCACTCCAAGCCTTTCCGTCCGTCATACTTTCAGAGATGTCTAAACATATAACCGAGTGTGCACCTTTAAGGTCACGGAACTTCTGCTTGCCTGTAAGAATCGTATAGTATTATATGAATTGCTATCACTGTACATTTCTCAATCTTCGTTAAAAAAATCCGTTTCAATTATATCAAATTGCTAACAAAGTAAATACTTGAAAAATAACATAATGTTTATAATAACTTATATTCACAAACAAATTTACTAAATGGGTTATTTTTATCTTCACCACAGCACTTGTCGTAAACCTTAGGCTCAGTGGCCAAGTTTCGGTCAAATGATCTTACATACATACAATGGGGTCAAACAAACATTACTTGAAGTATGGCGTTTTTTGTGTCATTTACATTGGTCTATTAAGTATAAATATTAAACTTTAATCGTTGTGGCTTTATTTTAGGAAATGAACCGAAAGCAAGATCCAACAAGTAATAGCAGTAATGGTTCCGTACAACAAGAATGACTGTAAAGTACGTAGGTATATACCATGATCTAAGACTAGAGCCGCAGCATTACGCCAGTAATCTACGTCACCATAAATCCGTTCTGTTTTTTGCTTTACTACTTCCGCTGAAGACAATATTAGCATCATACATGTGAGTAGAATACATATCGTACATAGAGAAAAACGATTGGAGAGAAACGGTTAAATCATGTGCATGGTGCATTTCTTTCCTCTTCACATTGCATTTAATTGCTACAACATCACCATTATTATCTAGGGGAAATTGGACATAGTCTAAACTTTGTTTAGAATGCGATATAAAATATTAACTTTGTGTTGTTACGTGTAGAGTGTCTTGAGTACAAAATCTGATAATCACAAACACGAAACTTTTTTACACACTTTATCTTTTAATGACTGTAAAAAGCAAGCAAAATCAAAAAAAAAATACAGTAAAGTTATACTAACGAGTGCGTGTTGTCAAAATCTGATCACATGCGTTCCCTACAGCACCTTCCTGAGGGTGGATGTCTCTAAATCCGAATATTAAAATAGTGTCATTTTATACCTTTCAGCAAATCTACAAAACCTCTATAATACTAATATGTACATACCTAGCTTTAAGAATAAAGAGTTAAGTCTTGCCGAAGATAGCACGTATGTAAATTGTTCAAACAACAGTATTTTGCAGATAGTGAACAAATGTATGATGGAGTAGGTGTCGATTTGCATTCAACACAGTCGATGAAGGAAGATCAACATAAAAAGAAAAGGTGAACGTGCTTGAATAAAATAATTCAGATCAATTTCTTCTGAAGTTCATTTTGATACTCCGATGCTAGTGCTCAAAGGTTATTGTATAACTTATTATAATGTGCGTGTTGTTGTTGTAACATAATGATAATGCGAATAGCAATTACATCTTTGTTAATTAATATTAATTATATTTAGTATTAGCTAACAAACATTTGTTCTTGTTTTTGGAAGCAAGTCCAATTATTCTAAGAACATATTATTCTGTTTACCAGTTGAATCGTTACTGATAATTGCTTCTTTAGCACGATGCATATATTAATGGTATGGGTAATCAATTAACTGTGATCTTAATTATGTTGTTTACGTCTATATTTGGTCAGATAACGTGAAATGTTCATTAGAAATCCGTTTCAATCCAAGTTTAGTACTCCATATTTAATAGACTGGGTCGCAGTAGAATGATATATCTATCTAAATTGACATTAATAGTTACAATTAAATAAACGTGTCTATAAAACTTAGCATGGGACATTGGTAATTTAAAGAGCTAGCGTCTTTTTAAACTTCGATATATTCAATACAAACAGTTAGTTGAATACTCTACTTGTAAATGAATTTGTGTGGATCCAAAAAGCGGAATTTCTTTATCTACCAAACCCGGAAGAGGCGTGTGGTATTATATAATTGCAATATGACAAAGCATTGCAGTTTGCCATGGTTCCATGCTAGTGTATACAAAGCAATTTGTTTCCTTCGCTGTGCAGTTGCAACCAGATGTAAATTCATATTCACATTTGTCTTATATAATAAAGAAATATTTGTTACATACTTTTACACGAACACTTACTTTCTACGTGATGTCTGATTCGATTGCAGTCTAGCTAGACCGTGTTTCATGGTTGGGCTGGTATTACCACTTGCTTCCTCATGACCATTTCCAGATGCCCCTGTGTCAGAGTTACCTTGGAGTCCTTTTAAATCATCAGCGTTCGTCTTTCTAGTACCTGCTATTTCTTTAGTCCCAAGCTCCGGCATATTCACAACATTGTCTATTGCTAAAGTTTCATTTAATGTTTCAACCCTTTCCTTAATGTCTTTTAACTGGTCTGTCAAAGTGTTCATTGTTTCAGTATGAAGATTCCTACCATCTTCTAACATGGAAAACCTTTGTTTCAAATCTGTAACTTCTGCAAACATCGAATTTAA
This sequence comes from Mactromeris polynyma, assembly GCA_032209605.1. Lineage (NCBI taxonomy): Eukaryota > Metazoa > Mollusca > Bivalvia > Venerida > Mactridae > Mactromeris > Mactromeris polynyma. The sequence goes on along the minus strand of JASFXZ010000021.1, from coordinate 7,625,848 downwards.
TATGGGTTGAAAAGAACTATTATGAGAACATCAGTGAACAAATAATTTACTATTTAGAATATAGTGATCACTGTTGACTCTCTTTCGTTGGCTGAATAAGCCGAATTGAAATAATTAATATATTTTATATTTTAACACTTAAACTTCTTTTTATCATAAAGCTGCTTTAGTGACAATACTAATTGACCAGATATGGGCAGAGGTTCCATTTGATCATGGAGTTGACCCTTTGACCCCTGAAATTTCCAAAAAGCCTTTTGACCCTAAGGATTCTGGCTGAATAGTCATTGTTTCTCTATATTCCTGGCAATTGGACCATACATGGTACAATCCAGTCAAAAGCCATTAAATGACCCTTGAGATTCATCACCTAGGGGAACCACTGTAAGGGAACTAAATAACTTTAATAACGGAACCACAAACAACATTCGTGTATGAAATAACATATAATAAAATATCGCTCAGCTTAATTTGTTATTATATGTAATACTATGTAGTTACCTTCTTGGACTCGTTCGCTCCCTTCCTTGCTGCAATATAGATAAACGATTAATGAATTATTCCGTCGAGATGGAATTCTATGATCGACAAATGACCAAGGTTGTTTATTCTACATTAACATACGCGTGCTATAGTATATCCATTGTTTCATCCTCAGTGCCGATTGTTTGGTAGACTTGTTTAAGGGTCAGTGTTGGGAGGCATTGTCTTATATAGGTGGCGTTCCCGGTGGATATTAGTCCAGCCATGGACGTCATATCTCTATACTGTTGCTGTACAACGTCCTGCTAAACCATTCACAAAAGCATATAGAAGTTGTACACCGACGGTCTTTCCACTGCATTTACTCTTATTTTCGTGAACATATAAATGCTTTGCAAGCAATAAAAAACTTTACGACAGAAAATTGTAGCTTTTTGTTGATTTATTTGTTTTTCAACACAAGATTATCATGGATACGACTTGTTTCGTAAAGAAAATAGGGAATCGAGCACCTGTTAAAAAAGAAGATGAAAGAGTTGCTTTGGAGGCGGTGCGCACTTAGTTATTACCCTACCCAGATCACCGTCGATTTGCTATTATTTGCTTCTCCTTGAGCAAATACAGAAATTGAAATCTATCACGAATGCGAAGTTATTTCATCGTTAAAATCCATTCTGTATTGCTACTTTGACGGGCGAAATTTGCGGGAGCGCGAATGTCAACATCCAGTTTGTTAGGTAGATAGTACCGTGGGTTTGATTGACAGATACCTTAGCGACAATTTTTGCAGTCATACACCTCTGACCCATGTTTTCTTGTCGAAGTAATGCGCTAGAAATTCGATTTTTGTTTGCTTCTACTTGTGAAAGATTGCTACAGTTTTTCCGAACTCTCAAAAGTGTGTTCGGTTGATAAAAAAGACGCCAGAAGAATGCCGTGAAATTCATGCGGCAAAATCCCACCTTTTTTTCTATAGGCTTGTGCGTGGCTCTGTTACGAAGATTCGTGTAAAAGTCGGAGTACAGAGACACGTAAGCGGGGCTAGGTGGATATATATATACATTCTTGATTCTTCCATTAGGATAATATACCGACTCAGCATGTGTAATTGTTCTCAGATATAATTATTAAGATGTTTGCATTTTTATGAGTACAGGAAGTGTGTGTAATCGAATGTTTCATCATAAAATTGTTCAGTAAACATATCTTATTTAAGACTACCTACCAATCAGAGTGTCTCCCATCGATTACTATATCCTTGAATCGATCTAACAATTGAGTGTTTGAGGAAAACAGGTCTTTCACAGCCGAAGTGACTTCAGTCATCTGTGTGTAAATATAAAGACCTCAGTGTTTAATTCACACAAAAATCATTCACTCAAAAGCAGCCTTATATTTTTTGTGCGATCACATATTTTAAAAACATGTTTATACGTATTTTTACAGAATATATTTTTATTTCACTGAATTTGACATAATTTACATCAAATATGACTTTTATCTCCTCACTTCTTCCACGATATTACCCTGTCGCTGAATAACTCAATATGTGACGATATATGACATTATAACATGTTTGATGAAATGAAACTTAACTGCATTTCCTGTTTGTAACTTAAATGATCACTTAGAACATCATGTATAATTTGTCATTCCTGACTGCCTCAGCATATCGGTGTCACTGTAGACATAATCTGTTAGGTATGAATAACGTTTTTGGATGTTATTACACTAAATGTCATTCCATGTTTCCAAGCGATAAATTAGAAAAGCCTCACCGATTCGATCCATTAAAGACCCTTCTTTCGTTTTGATGATTAAAATCAGCTACTTTCGGTTTCGAAAAATGTCAATATCAAACTTACAGAAAGTCGTTATGTAACATGAAATGCATTTTGGATGTTTGAAACTACTATAAAACAATCTGTTAACAAGGACAAAGATGTAAAGCCGCTTTCAAATAATCTTTGCAGCCGTCTTGCATATTTATGACAACACAAATATTGAAACATGATACAGTTCTCAACGTTAATTTCGATATAATTACTTGCATGCTATGATTTGACATAACATATAGGTACGTAAAACCCTGTTGTTTAATATACAATGTATTTGCAAAATTGGTGAATGGCGTATGTAGAGAAAGGCTCATTAAACAGTTAAAAATACAACGTACACATTTAATGCGGCTGTGCTACGTGTTTATTGGTAAAATTAACAAATAGATAAGAAGTTTGTCGAATGTCAATTCAACCCGATATGAACGTATATGAAACCAACGAAAAGACATGAGGAATATGACAGATCGTTGCATCAGCATTTTCTACTTTCGGTTTCAACAAATAATCAACACACTACTTTCGTTTCCAAAAAGTGAATGAATATACTTATACCTGCTGATCCATTCTATTTATCTGTAGCTACTCTGACTGTTTGTTGTTTTATTTTTGTGTAAGACATACAACTTGTTGCATTAGATCTGAAAAAATTCTATTCGACTATAAGTATGACTTAATTTGTACCTTCCACGAATGAACAAACTGTCAGTATGTCCGATTGTTGCATATGTGAATCAATACACGCTTTCAAGAATGAGTAATTGCATTTATAATAAATTTATCTGTAAATGAACAATAAATCGGTACAATTATTTATCTCGATACTTTATTACACTCTTCCGTTATTATCCTTCAAAAGTACTGTGCATATTGTATTTATAAAAACAGATAACTCAACTCAACATAACGAATTCACGATAACCGATATCCAAGTATAACACTCGTTAAACGCTTACGTTGTGTATCGATAAAATTACAATTCATTTACATCCACGTACGAGTTACCCACTAATAACACAAGCTAATATCTTGATCTATAATTAAAGAACACCCAATGTCCTAGATTTTGAAGTGTTGTGAAACGCCTTTTAAAATTTCCTGACGTATTTGCGAACGCACTGTATGCGTTGAACCTTAAGCACCTATAGTTTAGAAATCAGTCGAATCTGAATGATCAATTCAACCAAACTATTCAGTTAACGATATAAACATTCATAAATCGAAACCGAAAGTAGACTGATTTAAAGGCCTGTAAACCTGTCACACAATACGCATTTAAATGTTACACTATAAAAATCCACATCCTTGTATAAGATATATACTCAGTACATTTATTAATGCACGATAAGGGATTTCGAAATTTCATTGACTGACTTTTATGATACAAGAAAAGAACTAGAAGGGATATTATTGCATGTGTACGTAACATGTATGCTAAAGTTCATGACAATCGACAAGTGTGTTCATGAAAATGAGTTTCAAAAGCAATAAAATGAAATTTAAAGAAGTATGGTTGGTAAAATAATGTTCGTTTTTAAATGTACTGGGTATATGATAGTTTGTATCTAAATGATTGAATTAACAAAATGAAGCACAGTTTGCATTGGCACGGATATGTGATCTCAATTAAGTGTCTTAATTGCTTTTTCTGATTTAGTCACATGTATTACAGTGACATATTGTTAAAGATAAGCCGTTGTCTAGTATCCCTTCTGTACTATATGATCCTTTCAAACATTTTTTTGCCAAAAAATCGCCGTACTGTTCTATTGTTGAACATGTAAAACAATACACGCCTGGATGATTTGTGCAAATGTATTTACTTACGGCCTTTTAAACCGCAACAGTGGGGTAAGTCGGTGGTATATATACTCATATTGTTATATGCAGTATCTAAAATGAAGCGCGGAATCAGTCGCTCGACTGACCTGTAATGTGAGAAAGTTTTTCACCTGCTTTTGTCGAAAAAACTTTGAATAGACCGTACTGTTACTGTTTCTTTTTACACGCATTCATTTCAGTTCGTTTTACGTAATAAATACAATGGAAGTTAACACACCAGTCTGGTCAGTCTGGTCAGTCTGGTTAGACGTCAAGCGACGGTTTACCTTTATAGTAGGGTCTAAAGGATGATTTCTCTGAACGCTAGGGTTGATATCGTGCTTTATCAAGTATATCAATACGTGGATACCCTCTCTCGGCAACTGGTACCGTTCTACAACCTCTTTGTCACACAGCGTGTTCTGTCTCTCCCTAAAATCTCTCAATACGATCACCGAGAAGTAATAATGCGGCAATTTGAGTTATTCTACGCGTGCTACTCACCATTCGCAAAGATACGAAGGAATCTACGAAAATCGTAAAAATATAAATTCATACGAAATTTATGTTAGTGAAACGCTCGTTTACGTCCACAAAGTTCGTACGAACAGATTTACGAAAATAACGTTCGTACGAAGTTTAGAAACGGTTCTCAGACGAAAATATACTTAAGTTAACGCATGATACAATAATACGTTGAATGTTATTGTTGTGAATTACTGTCCTAAATACGCTATTGAATACAATTCTAACCCCAACCTACAATGGCATGAATCAAGATGGACGGTTTTTAAGATGAACTGCTAAGAATCATTTCAAGGTTAAGAATACGGAATTAATCATGTCTTTTTCTGAAACATGTATCAAGATTTTGAAACATTTCCAACAATCGACAATCTCATGATTTCAACAAATTCGGTTGGACAAGTGTACGTGTTCGTGAAAATTGAAATATCTACATGCAATTTGATGAAATTCATTTTCGTCTACATTGAATGATGTATTAATTACGTAATAAAAAATCATTTAGCAGCTGTTTGTTCTAGTTTTAACCACCGGATATTATCACGAGTTTTCTCCTCTCTATATATATTTATAGAAGCGATATAGAAGGGATAATAATCTGTGATTTCGCATTATGTTTGGTTTTATTTACACTTCTTTAGTTTTTCCCATCACCGTTATGACTGGTTGTAGAAATTCTCATCACCATTTCGTTTTATTTATGCTTTACCATTTCTGATCTATTTAGTTTTACCTAACATGCATATCCAACCTTTACTTTCTTTCCTACATTTGCGTTTCGTGTGAGGTAGCCCTTCAAACTGAATGCGTCATTGCCTGTGCTAATCTATCACTTTTAACAAAATATCAATCACATTCGCCTTTTTTTCTTTTACAGTGACACATATTTGAACCCTAAAACATCCATTGATCACGTAATTAAACCAAACAGACCCCATAACTTTATATATTACAATTTGATTTCATGTGGTATTATAAACACTATAAATCGCAATTTATGTCAAAGCTGTTTAATAGTTATCATTACTTAGATTGCAATACATTGAGATGAATATGTAGCCTTAACCGTCAGATATTTATTTACAATACATTTTGGGTTTCTATTTTGTGATTGTAATGTATGTGCGTTAGGTTCACCCGAAAGTGCTATATAAGATATTAAAGAAATAAATCATACATAAATTGAGAACTTGAATTGAAATGGTAAATGTCAGACACAAGAAAATACCAAAAAAGGCATTGTTATGTTCAGTTTAGGATATATTGCTGGGATATTAGTTCTGTACAAATCAAAACCAGTGATCAAATCAGTAAAATATATACAATATCAATGAAAATAAGTATTTAACGAATTACTTATTGTCATGAATTTGAAATATTACGATATATAATTTTGTGTGATGTAAGAGAATAAAAGTCAGTTGTTGCAGCAACTGAATTAATACGCAAACAAGCGGAATTTAAAACGTACAGTGCATTTTTTTTGCTATAATTTCCGTAAAGATCCTAGCAAAAAAGCTCACAAGAAAGTTATATGTTGGCACAACATGGACGCTAAATTTCATTATAATCGACAGCTGGTTTCATATGAAAATATCTGTCAAAATTAACTGATGCTTAGCAAACATATTTTAGGTCGATGTTGCGCCCTTAGTCATGCTTCGACTACAGTAAACCCTCACCTAAATACCCCTTCATTAATAAGACCACCTCAAATAGACAACAATGTGAAAAACAAGTGAGAGAATACGTAACTACAGGGAACGCCACATACATAAGACAGTGCCTCAAGTCCATTTTGCCTGTTTTGCTCTTATTCAACTTCAAGATTAAGACCATCTCTATAAGAAGACCCGTTTTGAAGGGTCCCAATGGTGGTCTTATTATGGAGGTTTCACTATATATATATATTTGACATCCTGTAAGTATTATGTTAATGAGACCGCATATGCTATTATCTGGGTGACATTTCTACACAATGACATGACTCACGTGACTGTAATGCTACTATTGAATGTGCTGTATAGTACTATATGACTTACTGAGACAGAGTGTGAAATAACGAGACTGCAAACAAGAAGAATTAAATGAGTGAATACAGCTACTGAATATTAGTAAACAACTGTCTCAACTGATGCTCAACAAGCATATTTTAGGTCGATGTTGCGACCCAAGTCATGCTCCTCTTACAGTTTCGACTATTTTAAAATTACATTTGACATAATGTAAGTATTATATTAATCAGCAATACATGATAATTAGCGGTCAAAATCACGTATGCAGAGTATTGCATATGATAAATAATAACAGCGTAATTAAGGAAGAAATAAATGATATTCACTAGTGAATATTTTTCGATTTCATTTTACAACCTCTACGTTCATTTCGTAACGTGAAAACGAATTATCTTTTTACGCTGTACTTATATCCACATTTTGTATAAACAATAACCATAATGTAACTTCAAAGGTTAAGGTCAGAGAACTGTTTTTCATCTTCATGTCGCGTACTTATGTTACGAAAAAGAGTAGCACATGAAATTGTACTTTAATTGAGTGGGATTTTATAATTCGGGTGTATAGCAAAAATCACTTTTGTCGCAATTGAGACAATAAAACAACCATATGTTTGTATTATCTTGACAAGGAAGGGTTAAGTAGTTACAGAGAACGCATAATCTCGAAGCACGTTCTTATGATAATATTGGCATTAATCACACATATACGGTCAGTACGGTCCTGTTCTGTAAATTCAATATCATTGATGCTGCTTTGACATCACTAATCTAATGTTGTCTTGCTTCAGTATTTCTTTAGGACCTAAGAGCATTGAATATTGCTAAGACAAGCAACAGCGGGTTTCATCTCAAAATGCGATTAGCATAAAATATTTCATTTTCTAACACCTATATCAGAAGAAGATCCGTGTCATTTTGCAGTGACTTAGACATCTTCACGTAAGAATTAATGGTTACTTTAAAGTCACCGTTATTTAAGTGTTCATGTTTCAAAGAAATAAGTGATGTAAGTGGATAAATGAAAAAAAAAGATTAAAAGATTATCAAAAACATCACTTTGTATTACGTGAAATGCAATGATTAATATGCTTATAGGGAATATTATAATCACAGCGTCTAAGTTTTTCGGTACAAATATTATACAGTTGCATTATAATTTGTAAATGATGTTGCATTGGTGTTTCGTTTCGAATAACCAATAGCATGTATTGCATAAGAGCAGCGTTTGATATGATCAAACACACGTCGGATGAAACAAACTTCGTCGATTGACTCGCATCGTATTGGATGAATATACGGGGAAATGATAGGATGTGTGTTGTATGTACAGTTTCATAAACACATGATACGTCCATTACAAATAATCACCGGAAGTGAAACACGTGCAAAGTAACGACTATCATTATGTATTATGGACTTGGATTAGGCTGGTACAATACTCGTCAAGACGTGTATTGTCCTTACAATCATCAGTTAGCTGAGATAATAGCATCACCCCAGGGTCAAATCCTTTCAACTGTTGACAAAACCAGGATACTGTTTATCTTATATAGAGTACAATGCGGATTTATTTACCGCGAATTATGGATATTGCCTGGACCAATACAAATCTAAAAGATGTATTGAAATGTTCGTATTTTTTCGTAAGCTTGACAGGGAAAAGCTGTAGTTGTGTTTTGATAGAAAATTAAATCAAACAGCAGTTATAGCTTCAAGCACGAGAGCATTTCCTGACCGAAATTGCCATGGATCTGACCTATAATTTGTACCACCTGTTCGCGGTCAATCTAACAGCACAATAGTAGCCACCAAACGTTCGGTGAAACATGAGTTATTAGTACAGAGTGATGTTTTGTGCTGAAATGTTCTAACAAAGGAATAAAAGCATGTTTTGTTCTTGGCAAATTATTAAATATAACGAGAGTATATAATTGTAAGCATTTGTTTGAATTCAAAACAATACAGGACACACTGTCATGTAAGGTACAACATGTGTATAATTGTATTCACTCTAGAACTTGTGTGTAATTTCATGGTTCATATGACACAGGTGAAAGTGTTCAAGTTGGCCAAGGTGCATAATTTTTCAAATAATGTATCAAACAAAGAATTACTGATTGGGGTTTTATCTTTCCACCTTTTGTATTTTCACAGTTTATATTGAACAGGTGACAATGTTCGACTTGACCCACGTGCTTAATTTCGCAAATAATGTAACATACAATGAATCACTGATTTGAGGTATTATCGTCATTCTATGTGTGTATTTTCTCAGCTCATGTTGCACTGGTGACCGTGTTCAAGTTAGCCCACGTGCAAAAACTTGCAAATAATGTCAATAGAAAACATCGGTAGTGTGAGAGTTATAATGCAGAGGGTGATTATAAGTGCCCGATGCTATAGGAACGTTTGTGAGAATATGAGCTACCTTTGCTGACTTTATTCCCGAACTCTCTTTATCTTACAGTATTACAGAAGTTTTAAAATATATTTAAATCACTGCTACTGGTAGATGATTTAGAATTTGCGTTTTGAAAATAATATTTGTGTTGGTTAAAACTTCATCGCATAATTTATACATACTTTTTGTCGCAATAGTCGTAAATAAATTATCAAACTTAATGATGGCTTTTATAAAGAAACTTTACCTTAAAGTAAATTATACATGTGCAAAATGACTGCCTGCAATTGGTTCCATCACAAATAAAATGCAAGCAGCGATCTTTCGTGGTATGCTTTGCACGAATTCCCATTACCAACATTAGCTATTTTGTTTCTTTGGGTGATTATTATCAAACAGTTTACTTTGATTTAAAAAAAATGTGTATGCCTTTTGAGCAGATAGCGTTTTACTATTGAGAAGATAATTGGTTTATTGAAGGGGGTCTCTACCAACGTTATGTTGCTGGCATTCAAAATGAGAATCGGAGTATTTTGCACGAATGTGGAAGCGTTTCCATACAGGCTTTACGGTTTTGACTAAACACTTTATGTATTAATTGATACAGTGTGAAACCGCTTTCTAGATTAGCATTAGCGGTATATGTTCAGTGATCATGTCAATAGAACAAGCGTAGGATCTCTGTTCTAGGTGAGGTCTACCATGCCCCCACGCTCCATGTACCTCCTTGTCAGGTTATTGTTGTGTTTGCGATTCCTCCCTGCGTGTGACTCCACCATTGTATTTTCTTTAGATCTGTCTACTGAAGTTCTCATTTGTAAATGCGGCATTCCTGGCGCTGTATGTTGTCAGTAACATTGGGGCTTCTCGTGTATCTAATTCTATTGTATCGCATCATTATGACACAAACACATAAGCATAATAATCAGTCATAACGGTCATAGATATAGCAGTCTGATGCAAAACTTTAAAATTGCATAATGTTGCTTGAACGCATTCCAAAGACAATGGTCTTTTTATATTAAGTATATTCCATTTGGTATGGTTGAATTGCCTGAATGATTTCATTGTCTATAGGGAAAACAGACACAATTAAAACATCGACCATAAAATCGTCTTACATAGCAAAGTAACATTGAGTTGTAATTTCAATGAATGTGCATTTTGGTTGATGAAAGTGCAAAACTATTATCAAAAACCGACTTTTTACTTTTTTTCTCAGAAAGGCGATCCACAAACGGGTATAAATAAGTTTATATTGCCTGTTTTAAGGATCGGTTCATTCAACATTATGTCGTCTCATCGTAAACTCTTAACGTTTTTGAGATATAAATGCTTGAAGGGTTGCTTTTGACAATTGTATTGTTACAATTTAACAACAAACATAAGCTTTGACAGAGGTAAGATACAAAACTCAAGCATGTTATATGCAAACCGTTATAAGACACATATATAGACAATACATAATAAATTATCAACACATATGTCCTTTGCAATAACGTCTTTCAAAAACAAGATTATGTCTATGTTCCCTACGAGCGTGTGCTTCCTCACTATCTTTTTGTCTAGTTTCTGTCTTTTGCAGTTCTGATTCGTGGTTATAGCATTCCCTGTTTTTTATTGCTTTGCTTTTACTTTTATCAGTTAACTTCAGTAATACAATTCTGTATCGTTTTATGATTAGAAAAACACTACAATAATCGGGTTTTTTGTTACGTTGAATAAACAGTACAAACTGAAAGCACTACTAAGTATGTCTATATAAGGAATACGATGCTAAAGGCCACACTTAATACAGGACTCAAACGATAACACGTCAGTAACTAACGTGATGGTACATAGATATTGGACGAATCAAAACAAAACTTAGGATGAACAAGGTTCTTTGAAACAAAAAATGTACAAATATACAAGATTTATTTCTATATCCTCTTCAGTAGGCATAATGCAATGCTGAACTAAGTTCGACTGTATCAAGTACAGTGTACTGTTTTATCAGGTCATATTAAAAGGGCGCATCTCACCGTTTGTTTGGAAACGCGTTATCGTTGGAGCTCACAACATTATATAACAGTTTACAATATATTATAACGGTGAAGTTAGCCGAGTCCTAAAGGAAACGCACACGTCATGAACTGTTCACCAAAGAAGATATTAACACAGCATTGACAACACTACACTACAAAACAGTCAATGTGACGCATTACATAAATCACACTCATGCCACAATGAGGCGTTTACAATTATATAACTTTGATGACTTGCTATGTCAAACGGTCGCACAAAACTTCAGGAAACGTCACTAAAACGTATAATTATGTGTATAAACTTGCTTGTCAATGTCAAACTTCCAAGTTACATCTCATTGTATGTGCCAATTATGTAAATCATTTGTATGTAACCATAGTTTTTTTGTGATTTTGGATGACCCCAATGTCAACAATATGTTACACTGTGCTACACCGAAAAATGTTATTGTCATTCAAATTTTGCTAAATGTAATGAATTCCCGTAAGAAGTAGTAAGACAATGAGGAAATATAACCTGTGTTAATGTAAACAGTCTCACTTAATACAGTACACTATCTCCAGAGCAGCCCATTTGGGAGACGCGATTTGGACTGCTGATGAGAGCTGTTGCTTAAAATGAAGGACTAACCTGAAAATTGAGAATGTTGTTTACGTGTAGTTTTTGCTCTCGAGATGACCTTTCTGGAGAAGTTGCACAGTAGTGCTATACATACATAATATAGAATATTCGATGTATTTCTTCAACTAATATCACATTCTCTGAAGTTATGTATAACAGGTAGCTTATTATAATTTGATAACGTCGTTGACTTTTTCTGTATTATGTACTTTTAAAAAATCGAATGATTGTGATGTCAAAACGAGGCAAAAAGAGTTATACCAAATATGTGGTGACATAAGATACACATCGCTCTTGCACTTTAGAACGTTAGACCTAGAATTCGATTCAATCTGACCTTTTTGACAGAGAGAATAAGTTACTGCTTGAATAAAATATAGACTATGAAGCAGCAGAACGAATGGTTTGTTAGGTACATGTAAATAAATATTCGCACATCAAACAACATCACATTTCTTAAATAGTTAAATCTAAATATCATTTATTGGCATTGTTTGTCACATTTTTGAAATTATTTCGGAATAATATTTGTATTTTTTTTTCTGCGATTCATCATTGTTGCATTGTCAGTTGAATCGTCCACCGTATACCCTAGAGTATAACCTTCGTAGGAACTGAAAATATACAAAATTGGCTGGCTATTACTTAATGGAATTTTGAGCGCTGTTGTACGATTTCCAGCCTCGTCTTTTTTTAGGGACGTCATTTCAAGAAAACATAGTCACATGTGACGTAACCATGTACTGACAGTGAGTAATATTTGCCCAATATGGCAATATGAAAACGAAGTGACCATATTGAGTAAATAGTGTTTCCTGCTCGCAAGTAGTGACATCACATGTTTCGTTTTCTTGAAATGACGTCACTTACAGAAGAGGTTGTAAATCCCAAAGCAGCGCTAATTTGTACAGTATTATTGTGTTTTATGAATGCAATTCAAGAATGAATAATAATAGACATTACCAAAGATGTTTTATATCTGCAGTTTATTGAGACGGTTATTATTCATATTCTGCAAATTGCAAAATCTCGTTTCCATGAGATTACCAATGATTACCATGCTAATGCCTGATGTTTGCGGCGGTGGTACTTTAAAAGGATACAAATTTGGTCGTACAGTATATTTCAATGATTGTACCCAAATATAACGCGAACAATTGTACAACTTGACATTCCTTATTTTTTAAATAAAGTGGAGTGTATGTACTTACGGACTGTAAACTATTTCTTCCGTCATTGAATCATACGAGTATTCTCCTCTGCGTCCATTGTTCCAACGAACCTTTGATAATAAACCAATAAGATAGAGCCGGGTACATGATACAAATGATGCTGCAGTCAGTTTTTCAACTATGTTTACATGTTTATTATTCAGTGTTGTGTGAAGGGCCTGACTCCTGATCCACAGGTTGTATGTAACCATTCAGTCATGTGAGACTTCAAAACATCTAAATTCGGCGGGAGGACAGGAAACCAAGGCAACAGACATCGAGAGTGATCAAGATAAGTTATAATAATTTGTTTCACAATCAATGCAAACTATATAAGCAGCTGAACGAATAGCGTTTATGATATATGAATAAAGAAATCTACAGAGCCCGGAAAGACAGACGATGGGTGTCTCATATACACGAGAGATTAAGTTGCTACAGGGAACGCTACATTTACAAGACAATGCCTCCCCACACATACTCCCGGCATCATTAAGAAATATAGTACAATGCACCAATTCACAGTTAATACATTCACTTTTCAAAACTTTTTATAGCAGTTATTTTTAAAAACACATTAATGTCAGGTTATAGACAAACAGAAGACTCGCTAAAACTGCTCATGGTTTCAATTACTCACGGTAGCTTTTTTGTGGCTTTTATCTAGTTTTATAACAATTCCCGATTTGTGCTTTGGGTCTGTTACCTTCCACTTTTCTCCTGTATAAAACGGTAATGAATAAAGTATAATAATAATACAAAATTATTGTTCTGCATTTTCAGTGTTTCATACGAAATAATTGAAGTATGATTTTTTAACGTATCATAACTTCTCTATCAACTGTTGTTGTTCAACAGTCAGACAAAATGTTCTTCTTTTTTATATCCCGGAACAACTAGATTTCTACCAACTCACAGTATTTTCCCAAAGCATAGTCCATAACCTTTTTGACAGCGATCTTTATATATTTTGATGACTTAAGCTAACCTTATCCCGCATCGATGCATGAAAAAAAAACTTTCGAAGTGTGTTACTCTCCGTTTGGGCTGACATATTTTTCTGTTTCTGTAGACCCGGATGTTCACAACCAGTTTTCGTTCACTACTGCATTACTTACTTAGGAATTATACGAAAAGACACAAACAGTTTGTGTTACAATATGTAGTGTACTGTTCTTCTAGTATGGTGTTATATGGCGTGTTTGACCCAGGAATAGTCATGTTGGCAGATAAAATAAAAACAACAGGATTGTACAGCCATTTCTTGTGAAAAATGATTTTATTAAGGGAAAAGTGTTGGAAATAGTTAAATACACATTTGAAAAGAAAGGTTTGCGCTTTCCATTTCTTTTCACCATTTTCTTCGACTTACATCATTTAACAGTTATGTACACAGGGAAAACATGTGTTTACATGGTCTTAATCAAGTAAAGTCTTGGGAGACGAAAACAACGACTGCATGTGGGTACGTCTCTTGAAACTTAGCACAATCGTTATTATTTAATGTCGGACCCAATACTTTTGGAATGAAGTTTTATTGGAATATTGTTTATAAACATTTAAACAAGAATATTACATTAAGCCGTATGTAACTTCATAAACGGTATTCTCATCAATAAGCCAATTTCTCATGAACTTGACACAAATGGTGAACTGTGTTATAAGGAGGTAGACGTACGAGTATTGTGGTGTACCTGGCTTAACCTTGCATCCTATATCCAATGAGCGTGTGTCAGATACTTTTCTCGGCTCGTCAACAATAATAACATCATAACCAGCATTCCCATATCTGTATACATTCCTATGTGTGTCTGTATCCCACTCGACCCATACTTGATCATCTGTGGAGAATATATTGTACACGATAAATAATATGACATTGCATTATCCACAAACTTGTACGTAATGTACGTCGAGCATGAGGGCCGTGAGGACGCTATAATTTTGATAGAGACATACAGGATTGAAATAAGAAAACTTTGATTGACACATAAAGCTGTTCATACGTAAGTTGTTCATTATATTCGTTTTTCCCCTTAGTTGTATGAAGGTCGGGCAAAACATTCCTTGCACCTTTATTTTCGTACATGTCTTGTTCACCCTTGCACCACCTCAGTCCCTAATGTTATGTAGACTAGTGCTTGTTCCTGTGTTATATGCGGGGAGGCCTTCCCTTAATATGTATGTGGCGTTCCCTGAAACAACTTAATCCCTCTTTTATTGTTATGCATAGCAACCCCTACATGCAGCAGAGGTGAATCCTGTTTAACTCTTGCTTAGTGACAATTTAAGTTGTCAAACAAATAGACAATAGCAGACAAGTTGAACAATGTCAGTATTGCGTTATCTAAGATCCAGTCTCTGTGTCACGCGTCTCCAATACAATATCAGTCACATATTACAGCTACAAGATCAGTCACATATTGCAGCTACAAGATCAGTCACATACTGCAGCTACAAGATCAGTCACATACTGCAGCTACAAGATCAGTCACATATTGCAGCTGCAAGATCAGTCACATATTGCAGCTGCAAGATCAGTCGCATACTGCAGCTACAAGATCAGTCACATATTGCTGCTACAAGATCAGTCACATATTGCAGCTACAAGATCAGTCACATATTGCAGCTGCAAGATCAGTCACATATTGCAGCTACAAGATCAGTCACATATTGCAGCTACAAGATCAGTCACATATTGCAGCTACAAGATCAGTCGAATAATGAAGCTACAAGATCAGTCGCATACTGCAGCTACAAGATCAGTCACATATTGCAGCTACAAGATCAGTCACATATTGCATGTGGGTTTTAATGATTTTCAACTTTCCAGAAAGTCGCACATCAAAATGAAAATGTACACGGCAATAAAGAACACGGTAAAATCACAAAGAAAAAATGATATGGTGTAAAGGCATGATAACAAATGCATTCTTCCCGTCCATAATATGGTTATAACCATGGAAGAGTGCGTTCATATCTTTTATAAGAATTGTAGCACTATACAACTGTATAAAGAAGACTTGTCGAAATGCCACAAATGATGTGCACAGCCTCCTCGAAGGACAATGATACATGCTGTTCACTTATTTTCTTTTTCATGACTCAGTTCCTGCAATATTTATCCTCATGGTATATTGCTAAGGCAAATAACAGACGCATCGTTTAGGTTTACACTTTATTTATTATTCGTATTTATAATACGTGTAAATTTACAGTACAATACTATTGTATATAATTATAAATCAGAAATACTTACTGATTTGATGATGCCCAATAACAGTGCCGGGTCCTGAACTGTCTTGATTATGCCATTTCCTGTCGGGGCCACGACGCACACGACTACCAACAGCGGGGAGTGTTGATCGTTGTCTCTCATGATAATGGTCTTCACGTTGCCTTTGATTCCTCTCAATACCACTAAATACATATTTCTCTGTTCTCGTTTGAATTGATTTCATATCAGCCTGTATTAACAAATAACAAACTTATTATATCATAACCTCATACGTGTTCGTATCTTGCAAGAGCATGTCCACGTACTCATTGTCGCTTTCATATTTTGACAGACTAATGTGTATTATGTATGAAAGTTCTGCTCATACATACTGTTACTCATTCTTTATATTTGTTTAAATAATGCATGTATAAATGCTTCGTGTGGGATACGTGTATGTATGTTTCTATGTACACATATTAATGAGTTACCTTATTATACCTATTTTTATGAAACTTAATATTCTATCATGTCAATTTTCTGGTAATCACTTTCTTGCACCTCATTATGTAAAAAATATAAAAACATCAGTTGCGTTGTTACTTACCTTGTCTTCCTCACTCAAATCGTCACCGGACATAGAGGGCATTGGAAACGGCATGTCCTCCGTGACATCCACGATCTTTGTCTGAAATAGTACAAAAACATTTGTATTTTCACACCAAACTAAACTAACGCTTACTATTTATAGTCTGTATCTATTTGAAGCAAGTATATACATACTTTTTATAGTATGTATATATTTGAAGCAAGTATATTTACTTGTGTCATAATACCGAAGGCATATTCATCATCATTACTGGTTCGATGTATTCAAGATGTGCATATCTTAATGAGTTACATTATTATTATAAACCTTGAAAATATTTAGAACAGCCATGTCAATGTTCTAGTAATCACTTTTTTCTACCCCATTATGTAAAATGATAAACTATCAGTTGCGTTGTCACTTACTTTGTCTTCCCCACTCGTTTCCTCACCGCACCTTAAGATCATAATAAACGACTGAAACGGCAAGTCGTGCATAACATACTCGATCTTTGTCTGAAATAGTGCAAACACATTTAGTGCAAACACAAACTAAACTGACACATACTATTTATAGTATGTATACCTTTGAGGCAAGTATTTTTACTACATAATTCAGTTGACAATGCATAATCAAATGTCAACATACAAAGCTATACTCTGTGTCCTAATACCGAAGGCATATTCATCATCATTACTGTGTCTAGCTTCCCCAGAAGTGAGAAAGGTCACCGTACAACAGGAGTAGAAGACCAACTAAAGCAAAAAACATTTATATATCAGAAGGGCACTTAGGGTATTCCGCCACAATCTACGTTCGATATAGCATTTGATCTAAACATCGATGTCGATGAGATTGAGAATTCAACAAACGCTGAAAATAAACCAACATTTGTATTCACTTAACGCCGCAACCTATATGTAAACACTTACTGTAACAAATTTACTAAAACCATAAGTTACGTACGCTTAAGAAATGTCTCCTAGCTAACCGCCTGCCTGATTTGTGGTCCAACATAACACCATCAGCAACTCCCAGCATTAACTCGAACAATGACTGAAAAGATTGGGAGAATATGTGCAGATCAGTTATTATTGCCACGAGTGGAGTAGATTAGGGGAAGCTGTGCATGCTTCCCACTAATAATGGGAGAGACTTACCAAAAAGGAAATAAGGGAGAATCCCCTTTCCTTTTTACCAATTTTGATGGTTTTAGAAAACTGTTTTGAAAAAACCTTTGTAGTTAAGCCAGAACAATTTTGACACTGGTTTTCTGCACGGGTAAGACATATCTAAATTTCCAAGGATTTTATGACATAAAAATTCGATTAAGTTCGTGAATATGATACCTATTACATTTAAAAAACATAAAACTACCAAGGCAATATTTACAAAACTATGTGGTGCTGTATGCGTACACTATTGAACATTCCTTTTTACATTTTATCGTTTACAAAACAAAGCGAGGAAATGCCTGTTATATAAACCATTGTTTTCTTCTCATGCATTTGTTGACTTTTATTTCAATTGAACATTGAATATACAAACAGTAATTTGCCACAATATTCCATCTAATTTAATACTCATTTCAATGAGGTTTTGTGACAAAATACAATACATATCATTATAAAATACAATCATAATATTTACAAAATAAACATACACTATTTGAGTTTCCAACTGGTACAAAGAAAACGTCAATTGCTTTAGTTAGGAAACAATCCATACATTGCAATATTTCATTGTTCGTCTGAAAGTTAAAAATAAAAATAATCAACAAGCAATGGTAACACAAATAAGCTCAAATTAAATATAATCATAATACATATGCTTATCTACTCTAATTAAGTGCTTAAATGAAGTAAGCCATTTTCGTCATATATTAGTTATACACATGTGTGTATTTTTCCCTTTACACAGAATGTTTATATTTTTATTCAATGCGTTAATTATACACGCTTTGCAATACATCTTACTCATACTGATAGTAGTGTGGTTGCCGGTTTAATAGTGTGGCAATAGTTGCAGCAATATGGGATTTGGACACAAAATAATGGAAATATTCGCCGAATTTCAAGGCGTAAGTTGCCTCAACGCAATCCAGTATTTTGAATAGTATAAATGATATCTCAGACTGCTTTGTATAAATGTCCATCGATTTGTTTTTTAATATTTGTTCTGACCGTGTATTGTGGAACCCGAAATAATCAGCCTCTGCGGACACTATAACAACTTGACAGGAATGGATAATCCCGACATAATACCTCTTCGGTGTCTAAAGACGAGTATGTATCCGGTCCAGCGATAATACCGGTGTCTGTAGGCCTTCCGTCTGATATAATGATAATTCGGTTTCCAGCGGGAATACCACATTCAACTTGATACGTTCGGCCTGTGAAGAAAAGTGGTTACATGAATAGTTGTACAATTAAATCATTTACTTCGGAGTTATAATTGATAGTTAATTGTTAACTTGTATTGAACAGAGATATATAGATCAGATTTCTACTACTTAATTAGTTTAAGTCGATTTTCTATTTATCTTTGTCAGTAAACTCCTCAAATCGATCTGTGGAGTGAACAAATTGACGTCAGCTTTATAAAAATGTGCAAGAGAAAACTGGTTTAAGTACATTGTGAAGCGAGACAAAATATCTAGTACTACGCTTACGTCTAGAACACCATACAGCCGCCAGTGACATCAACATTCCTCCACACAACGGACTCGGACCGCCAAGTTTCAAGTTATCTGAAGGCATACTCATATTATTTTTAAATACGGCATATATTAAGAATAAAGACTAGACGATGAAGGAAACTTTGTTTAAGACTTTTCGGATAATTCAAAATATCTGTAATGGTTGTCAAATTTTCCGACTTGTTTGCTAATCTTGGAAAATATATATCTCTTAGACACAGCTCGGTAAAATGAAATATGTCTGTTACTACTTCTTATTTAAGACATGTTACAATTTTAATGCAACGAATTTTGTTATGAGGTACTTACTGAACACTTGGAGCAATTCATCATAGTTGTTGGTATATCGTTGTTTAACCACGGTCTCGTGTCCAAAAGTTACCATAGCAACGTATTCATTGGTAACACCACGTGTTATGGATAGTTCCTTAAGACCTATTGTAACAAACAGACATAAGTTCTCAACATAGATGTTAATCGCAAGAAAAGTGCATTTCTAGACACAATGGGTGAACATGCGTCGTCTTCTTTAAATCTACTATATTTTGAATACAGTGCAACCACTCCACAGCAACACCCTTCTGCAAACGTAGAAAACTGGATTGTTCAGAGATTGTTAAATATTTACTACGAAAATTGATACTACTGTTGACCTGAGGTAGTTGCTCAAGAGTCGACAGCTCTGGATTTTTTGCACTGTACCAAAATGATAAAACGTGAGACACAAACTGATGAAGGAATGAGAAAGGCGTAATGATGATTCAGAGAGTTCAAATGGATGAGTGTTTTCATGTTGCCTTGCTCAGAATGATATATATTGACTAAGTTGGTATAATTACCTTGTAGATACTCTTTGACGAATGTGGAAGCTTGTTCCCATCCATTGTTGCGTAACATACTCTCTGATATATCCAAACATAAAACAGAGTGAACGCCTTCAAGATCGCAAAACAATGTCCTACCTGAAAACAGGGCAGTGTAATATTAGTATGTACCGTGCAATGTTTTTTATTAAAAAATAATACGAACGGCCGGTCATAGTATAGACAACATTTAATCAGATACACGTAATTGCGAAAGACTAGGATGCAGTATTATGTTACATCTCTTTACGATATTCCAAATTTAGGACTGAATATGAATATAAAGTTTTAAATTATTTGTATAATGTCCTTCTTACAACATATAACTTTATACACTGTATTACATACAAATGTTGTAGTTATGTGTCGTGATGTCATTTAAAAGTCTACACGTTTGTTGATTCAAAATTAATGGACAATACGTGTGTACACTACGTCTATTGGTCAATATTTACCAAAATAGATTTTCATGAGCCGACCGCCTCACAGATCATTTACAATTTAACAACCGTTCTCAAGTAAATAAAAATGGAATATGGGTGTATATCGATGTATATTTTCATGTATAGTCCACTTTTACTTACTCTAGAACTGTTGTAAACATAATGCAAGATTGTAAGCCCATGAGAAGAGAGTTTGGTGAATATTGATCAATATATATACTGAACCAATGAAGAATATCTAACAATGTCAAGGTTAATTGTGACATGTATATAAATCTGTACATGCAGTAGTATGTATTGACCTTGTACTTTGCAAATTCGGTCAGATAATCACCTGATGTAAAACAAGGTCAGCTTATTTAGCCAAGCATGCATTTCCACGTGCACGCACGGGATAGGCATAGCCGTTCCACATGTAGAAAAGATTTTCACTTAAATACACTGCCCACCAAAAGTTCCTTCACACTTCGACAACTCCCATTGCAGTTAATGTATTTTCATATTTTTGTCACATCCATTTAAATGAAAATGCTTTTTGACACTGCAATCATTTTCTGTAGAAGTATTTATAAAATTGTACTGAAACAAATTATCTTATTTTTTGTGTCAGATCATTTACACATACAAAATGCTGGTTTCTGATGATGGCCGATTGATGCTGCTGCCGAGATGTGCAAATTGTTAATTCTTAACTATCCATCACAGAAGTGGGATGAATAATTTTACTTCATGGTCATACATGTCTTATTTGAAACTCTGCATAAATAATAATGAAATTCAAAATATTCATGTGTCAAGAAACGTTTGGATGACATTGTATAGTGTTGTTAGATTGACCGCGAACAGGTGTAGGAACTTTCAGGATCGATCCATGTCAGTTTAGGTAAAGAAATGCTCTCGTGCGTAAAGCTATAACTGCTGTTTGGATTACTTTTTTATCAAAACACAACCTTGGTTTTTTCTCCGTCAAACTTACGGACAAACGCGTACATTTCAATGCACATATTTTGAAATGTAACGGTCAAGGTAATATATTCATACGATCGCGGTTAATAAAACCGCACTGTATATAGTTGGACAATATACTTACATTAATCACATAGGAATAACGTAAGGAAAAATACAAGACGAAAATAAACATGAACTAAATTATCCGAAAAGTATGATAAACTAGATAACCTACTACCGAGAATAAACCTGCTAGTAAATGTAGATATTTATAATAATTTGTAAAGCAATTTTTAGACGCATTAAAGTCAACTAAAAATCGGATTTTAATGATTCTGATTCGGGTTTTTCACAATTCCAACTTGGGGTATGTCTCAAGCAAAATGTTTCATTTTTGTACCGTGAAATACAAAATAGAATATCTCATGACTTCAAGTGATGCTTCATATTGTGTACTACATGTTCTTCCACTTTCTCGGCAATTTATAATTTCAATTTGTATCGAGAGTTCGAGACATATCTGAGTTAATTGCATGTCTCCAAAATGAACTACGTTTATAATATATTGCTTACTTTCCTCGAGTTCACTTTGTGCTAGACGTTTCCAATAAGCTTTACCATCGAGCACAAGTTTGGCTTCCTGTTTTACTGCAACAACTGAAACATGATAATAGAAGAATGGAATTATATTTGAAGCATAATCTACCCCATTCATATTATTCAGATACTCTGGCATTATTTACGCAGTTTGTCGGTAGTGTTGCTGGTTAGAAACACAGGAAGCAAATATTTAGGGTGGTTAATATAAGATGTAAATATGTGCCACAATCGATGTAGAATACATCTTGGTCGTTAGGTACGGTGCTTACATTCAATTACAGCATAGTCATATCAATACAGAAATTGTGAAGGAAATGTCACTAACATGGAAACGTATGTATTGAAACAATTACAATGGCATAAAGCAAACAAGACACAAACATAAACGATAGGTGAAAATACGAGTACCGTCAATGGCGTCATGTTTTTGTTTTTAAAAATGTCAGACTGGAAGCAAACCTCACACTTATTTTATAATCTCACAAATAAAACACATAGTGTACATAAGGATATCTAGACTTCTCTCATAATAATCGGGTCAATCACTTTCAACCTATTTACACAGCACTGGACCGAGATGACTAGTATCCCGAAAACTGAAAATATGTCACGACTGTATCATCCGTGTTTATCATTTGCAACACTCATTGTATTGATTCTTCTTAATTTAAGACGGTTATCAAATAAAGAGGTAAACATACACCACTGATGGGGCAGTATATTTACCTTTGTCAACACAAGCTTCTGTTGGTTCCCTGTCATTCCGATCACTAAAAATAACAACGGAGTACCTTTTCCAATTTATAAAAGTAAATTGTGCATAAAGGGGAAGATAATTCCAACATATAGTATAAAGATATAAATGAGCTAAGATTATAAATATTCTCGTTGTTTCTGAATAATTGACGACATAAACTTTTAACAAAACGACCGTATAGTGTTTAGAAACGCGTGTCTGAATTATCAAAATTAAACAATAACAATCAAACTAATATACATTTTTCACATATACACTGGGCAAAGTTAAGAAAGTGGCTATGTGGGATAGGAGCAAGTGCTACCTTGTAAATATGATTCTGAACGATATTTTACTTACGGTTTCACCGTAATATCGCTTGTTGATGAAGTCACATGATATACAGAATACTTCGACTGAGATTCTGAATTTGACTCTGTTGTTTTATTTTTTTGATTACTCGTTGGTATCAATTCTTGACTGGAACTATGGCCTTTCAGTGCTTGGCTTTGTTCTAAATGACCAATACTGTCAGAACTGATTACACCTTTATCAGTTTGTTTTATTGTAACTTCGTTGTGTCTCCTCTGTAGTTTTTCAATTTTGACTTTCAAATCTTTTATACAGTTTGTAATCTCTCTCATTGCATTTTTCTGTTCTCTCGCTTTGTTTTCTACAGCCGTGCATGTTCTTTGTAGTACTTGTATTTCTAGAATAAGTTGAATGTACGCAAATGTTTGTAGCATCATAATATTAATTCAACGTTATCGTCGATACAAAATGACCACAGTAGGTATTGATATAGACTAACTAGACTATACAAAACTAATTTATTAAGATACTTAGTAAGTCACGCGTTTCTAGGCGCTTTCAGAACAATGATTAAAGACCAATGTCCAGCGCGATTAGACATCATAATAATTATTTGATAACCATTAACTTTAAATTACACAATGATCAATTATATCATACCTTTCTGTGCCATTTCCAAAGTAGCCTTACTGTAAAAGGAAAGTATATATAAATAAAAAGGTTAATGTGCATATTACACACTGAAGAGATATTTTAACAAAGCAGCAACAATTATTATCACAGTATTGATCAGCGTGAGAAATGGCGAGAAAGCATGTAATTTTGGTAGATGAATTTTAGGAATTGCGGTATTTCGAATTTTAAGTAGTTGGAAACGTACACAATCATTTTACAAGCGTTCACGAGAGAAATTGTGCTAACAAATATAAACAGCATGACTAAATTTAATGACATAGAAAACATAATATCATGGCACAAACTGTTATTAAATAGAATTCCTACTTAGCGAAACATGGATATTAATTGCATTTAAAACGTTATATATTATCAACATGAGAGAGTATTGAGGCACGTAATTCGTGTGCATACATAACCATATGTAAAACGCATGTAGAACAATCATTTGGAGTATAAGAGAAACGTAGGATTTCATCATCAAAGAAGCAATTTTTATACAAACATGTCTTAGTCGCTATTGCGTACAGATTTTGTCTTACAATGAAAGCATGATGTACGCAAATGGCTAGGTTGCTAAATACGGTAGCATTTTCACTAGTTATTAATTCCTATTTGGATTTCATATAATTATTATTAATTGCATAGAACTACTTCATATAAATAATTCCACCAGTTACTACAGATACAATTAAAACATAACAAAAATTAATTCAATTTGATATTTCCATCGTCTTGATGCATTTGAAACCCATGCAATAATGAAGATATCCTGGGCGACAGATTAACATAACAATACCAACGTAAACAATATCAAAGTATTATGTACGAATAACACGTTTTTTTTTATTTGTCATCACTGTGACCTTCATAAGAAGAAATATATAAATAGGAACATGGTATGCTAAATGATGCCAGCATTGTACAGTTTTAATGTCTACGCTGTTTGAACCAATGTGTTTCATCACAGAAATAGAACACCAGTCACTGATCGCTCTCTTTCAATGCCAGGTTTACAAAATAGTATATCCCCTTTTCTTAGTAAACACGTTTGGTTAAATAAACTCACGCCTTTATATTAGGACACTTAACAATACAAATACTCCAACCAACATACGTACATGACTACCTTAGTCTAAACATTTTAGCAATAATCCTTTTCCGACCGATAGATATATATCTTAACCTTATCTGTGATTTATAAAGGCCATTTGATATGCTTGTTTTAAACAGTCATGTAACAAACTGAACATAATATATGTGTCTCTACAATGTCGAATATATATATATCAAATAGGTGTTGTTGTTAACATTGTAACGTATCACACATTCTATATAATGAATGGTTATTTACCATGAGCATTGTCTGATTGCGTCTTCACAGAGCTTATTACACCTGTTCAGTATTGTCCGCCTATTTTCTAAGATCTCCTTCAATGGAGCAGCAATATCGTCCATCTGTAATAAGTTTACACGTAATACAATGTGTAAATGTCTTGAAATATATATATATATACGCTACATACGCTTTATAATTGCCATACAATCATAGCCATCTATATAGCTGATATGTCACTAAAATATTAACCCATACAATGATTGAAATTTGAAGTATACTTTTGCATACTGCAATGGGCAGTCCAAAACTGTACCACGTGTTCTGCTGTTTTTGTGTTTAGACAATATTCACAATTTTAATTGTGAATAATGATTGACTTGTTTTTTAGTTTATTTTCTTCATCCTCAACATGTCGCGAACAATTATATTGTTTTAATCAGGTACATCGCTATGTAACAAGTTTATTAACATGAATGTGTAAGTTCACGACTAATGCAATAAGTAATGAAGAACCATATTGAAGCAAACTATACTGTGTTTATGACTTGTCACACTACGGATTTATTTTTAAGACTCCTACGCAGTGATTTCCCCTTACAGGTCTCGGAGTTTCTGTAGAATAGCGTAACTGAATGACCGGCAGTCGTATCATTTAGGCATTTTTTATGTTGTACAACAAGTTTTAACCTTCAGTTTGCAAAAAATTTGCATACTTCAAGTTGCGCCGACTATCTTTTTAAAGATGTGTTGTTTGTACTTGTACCTTATCTTGTTTTGTCTTCGCGTGCGTTGTCTTTATTTATATACCATTGACTTTGTCGTTATTGTTTATATATACACCTGAACGTTTTAGTTTGGCTCTACTTCTTACATTCATTTTCAGTCGTAAGTGTGGGTTTTATCACATCACTGTACTCTCATGTCGCATGTGGTATTAACCTCTTTCTTACAAGCACACTCAAGCGAATATTCCGAAAAATCTGGCTGGTTTCCAGTATTCTATGATCTTTATACTCTCGAATTAGTTAAGTGAGTTAACAATGACATTTAGATAAAGTCTAGGCAGTAAATCACACTATATACTGCCTAAATGTCTGATAAGCCACACTCACATTGCTGGGCATTGTTTGTACATGAAGAGCACATACCATGATACAGAGGATTAAATAATTATATTGAAGATGAGACTTTTCAAGCAAATCAAGTATTTTATTCATAATAATTTTGGTTAATACAGTGCCACCTTTCCAAAACGGCATTCTCTTTAGTTTTGGCTGTAGTAAGAATTTATTATCAATTCAACCCCTGTATTGCAACAAACTCTCGACAACAGCCAAAATCTGCATCGCCAAAAGGATGTTGTGGTGACGATGTAGGGCCAATACTGAAGAAACCACATTAGCATTAAAACTGGCGTGATACGGTTTTGTCCACATATTAAGGAATGAAGAAGTTTATATATGACAGACACAAATGTTGAAAAACGAAGTAAATGCAAAAACAAAAAAAAGAAATCTTAGTTTCTCATCTTAGAAGATTAACTGTTTTATAATTAATAACAACATTTGGAGTAAATCAAGACATTATGTTATCATATAGTGTAAGGCAAATACATGTAATGTAAAAAATATCTTAACTTTCATTTTCTATTTATCTCCAGAAATATCCAATCAATATCAATACAAAATTAGAGTTTTGTGTTTTCCATACCAGTCAAAGTACAGTATTAAACGTGACAAGCTAAGTATGTTGTAATGACTGACCTGTCGAAAGTTAAACACTTAACATATATACTAAATAAGGAAGTTTTATATGTGTTTCGACCTTGGAACACTTATGGAATCCATATACAGATCTAGGAAAAGGTAGGAGACCTACATAGGGAAGGTCATATCTAGGCAAAAGGTGAAAGCACATATAGGGAGGGCCACATTCGCGAATAAGAATATCCTTTGACAAATCTAGACAAAGGGAGGATGCGCACACAGGGAGGGTCATAATCATGAATTTGAACATCTTTAGACAGATCTAGGCAAAGGGACGAGGTGCACACGGGGAGGGACACATTCACAAATCAGAACGTCCATAGACATATCTAGACAAAGGTAGGAGAAACACACAGGGAGGGACACACTCATGAATCAGAACGTCCATAGACATATCTAGGCAAAGGGAGGAGGGGGAGTCATATACACCAATCAATTCTTCCCTGAGAAAAAAGGGTGAGACACACACAAGTAGGGTCACATTCCCAAACCAGAACTTCCCTGACAGCTCTATATAAGGGAGGAGACACACACAGGGAGTGTCATATTTACAAATCAGAACTTCCCTGGCAGATCTAGACAAGGGAGGAAGCACACACAGGGAGGGTCATATTCACAAATCAGAACTTCCCTGTCAGATATAGACAGGGGAGGAGGCACACACATGGAGGGCCTGATTCACAAATCAGAACGGCCATGACAGATCTAGACATGGGAGGAGGCATACATAGGGAGGGACATATTCATAAATCAGAACTTCCCTGACAGGTCTAGACAGGGGGAGGCACACACAGGGAGGGCCACATTCACAAACCAGAACTTCCCTGACAGATCTAGATAAGGGAGGCGGCACACACAGGGAGAGTCATATTCACAAATCAGAACTTGCCTGACAGATCTAGACAAGGGAGCAAGTACACACAGGGAGGGTCATATTCACAAATCAGAACTTCCCTGACAGATCTAGACAGGGGAGGAGGCACAAACAGGGAGGGTCAGATTCACAAATCAGAACTTCCCCGACAGATCTAGACAGGGGAGGAGGCACACACAGGGAGGTCCACATTCACAAATCACAACTTCCCTGACATATCTAGACAGGGAGGAGGCACACACAGGGAGGGCCACATTCCCAAAATTAGAACTTCCCTGACATATCTAGACAAGGGAGGAGGCACACACAGGGAGGGCCACATTCCCAAAATTAGAACTTCCCTGACATATCTAGACAAGGGAGGAGGCACACACAGGGAGGGCCACATTCCCAAAATTAGAACTTCCCTGACATATCTAGACAAGGGAGGAGGCACACACAGGGAGGGCCACATTCCCAAAATTAGAACTTCCCTGACATATCTAGACAAGGGAGGAGGCACACACAGGGAGGGCCACATTCCCAAAATTAGAACTTTCCTGACATATCTAGACAAGGGAGGAGGCACACACAGGGAGGGCCACATTCCCAAAATTAGAACTTCCCTGACATATCTAGACAAGGGAGGAGGCACACACAGGGAGGGCCACATTCCCAAAATTAGAACTTCCCTGACATATCTAGACAAGGGAGGAGGCACACACAGGGAGGGCCACATTCCCAAAATTAGAACTTCCCTGACATATCTAGACATGGGAGGAGGCACACACAGGGAGGGCCACATTCACAAATTAGAACTTCCCTGACATATCTAGACAAGGGAGGAGGCACACACAGGGAGGGCCACATTCACAAATTAGAACTTCCCTGACATATCTAGACATGGGAGGAGGCACACACAGGGAGGGTCATATTAATGAATTAGAACTTCCCTAGACAGATCTAGACAACATGATATTGTATGTTAAATCTAATGACCATAGGTATACGCCAATGATACCTCGGGTGTATTTATATGTGGACATTAGCAGCTGGTATATGTACCAACCGAACATAATGAAATACACCGAACCTTTTGGGACGCCGTCAATCTGACATTTAAAAATGCAACCACTAAATGCTTGTTAGACATAAGTAAAGTTGCTGTTAAAGCGTTATTTCGAATTTGTCATCTACCATGATGTGATTACTATTTACGTGTCCTTTCTTATACTTAATTATGAAGACTATGGTTATATGAATATACATTTTTGAATCAACACAATGACATGTATTTGGCATTCATCGTATTTCAGTCATTCTGTGCCGCAAACTACTTATACATCTGAAACAAATAACGGAAGTACGAATACAAGTATTTTCAGTTTTATAAATGTTTGAAAATAACAAAGTTCACGTTAGAACAGTTGACATTATTATTTGATTGAATTATTACATATACATTGAGTATATCAGATGTACATGTAAGATCAACCACGAGATAGACTAAGTTGACTGAACTCGTATGATGCAATTGTTCACAAACAATTAAACAATGATCATTTATTAGTGAATAAGGAAGTTTTACGTCGCTTACGCCGTGTATGCTATATATAATGTGAATAACGTATTATGACTCTTCAGAAACATCCGTTCGACACCCTTGCATCCGTTGAATTTTAAGTGTTTAAGTGGTGAATCTTGGAGAGTTGCAACTTTTTTTCAAATAGAACGTATACAATACGCATGCATATCTAGCTAGTGTTTGTATTTGGTTGTCGAACGTATTCAATTTTTAATGGGTAACATTTTTAATTCAGCAGAAAAAGTCAAATCGGATAATTCACTTTTTATTAATTTCTCAGAAAGACGATCCACAATTGTGTATCAATAAGTATATGTTTCTTGTTTTAAGGAACGGTTCATTCAACATTATGTCATCTCATCGTAACTCTCAACGTTTTTGAGGTGTAAACGCTTTAACAATCATAAACTAAGACAAATGTAAGATTTTAACAAAATATGTTTATGATGCAAAACTCAATCATGTTGTATGCAAACCGTTATAAAACACATAAAAAGCAATTATAGACAATACATAATAAGTTATCAACACATATGTCTTTTGCAATAACGTCTTTCAAAAACAAGATTATGTCTGTGTTCCCTACGAGCGTGTGCGTCCTCCCTTTCTTTTTTATCAGTTAATGTCAGTAATACAATTCTGTATCGTTTTATGATTAGAAAAACACTACAACAATCGGGGTTTTGTAACGTGGAATGAACAGTACAAACTGAAATCACTACTAAGTATGTCTATATAAGCAATACGATGCTATAGGCCACACTTAATACAGGACCCAAACGATAACATGTCAATAACTAACATGATGATACATAGATAATGGACGGAACAAAGGATGTACAAGGTTTCTTTGGAAAAAAATGTATAAATATACACGAACTATTTATTTCTATATCCTCTTCAGTAGGCATAATGCAATGCTGAACTATGTCGCCTTGTCACCAAGGTCAACTGCCTCAAGTACAATGTACTGTTTTGTCAGTTCATATTAAAAGGGCGCATCTCACCGTTTGTTTGAAAACACGTTATCGTTGGAGCACATAATAAAATAAAACAGTTTACAATATATAATATAATAGTGAAGTTAGCCGAGTCATAAAGGGAACACACAGGTCATGAATTGTTCACCAAAGAAGATACTAACACAGCATTGACACCACTACATTACAAAAAAGTCAATGTGACGTATTACACAAATCACACTCATGCAACAATGAGGCGTTTTAAATTATACAACTTTGATGACTTGCTATGTCAAACGGTCTCACAAACTTTCAGGAATCGTCACTAAAACGTATAATTATGTGTTTAAACTTGCTTGTCAAGCTTTCAAATTACATCTCATTGTATGTGACAATTATGTAAATCATTTTGTATGGAGCAAGTGTTATTCGTGTTTTTGGACCCCAATGTCAACAATAAGTTACACTGTTCTACAGGGAAAATGTCAACAATAAGTTACACTGTTCTACAGGGAAAAATCCTGTTGTCATTCCACATTGCTAGGCGGAGGAGATTAAATGTTTTATATTCCCGTACGAAGTTGTAGGACAATGAGGAACCACAGTTTCACTTAATACGATGAGAGCTGTTGCTTAAGAGGGATCAAATTGATGGTCTTACCGGAAAATTGAGAATGTTGTTGATGTGCAGTTTTTACTCTTGAGATGACCTTTCAGGAGAAGTCGCACTGTTGTGCTATACAGATATATAAAATATTTGATGTATGTCTTCAATTTATGGCACATTCTCTGAATTTATGTATTACAATTCACTTGTTATAACTTGATAACGCCGTTAACTTTATCTGTTTTATGTACTTTTAAGGAATCGAATGATTGTGAAGTCAAAACAGGGCAAAACGATTTTGTTATACCTAATATGTGGCGAAAAAAGGTAAATATATCTCTTGCACTTTAACACTCTTGACCTAGAATTCAATTCAATCTGACCATATTGGGTTATGGATGGTTTAAATGAGAGAATAAGTTATTACATGAAATAAATTTAGACTATGAAGCAGAAGAACGAATGGTTTGTTAGGTGTGTAAATGTTCGCACATCAAAATACATCACATTCCTTGGATAGTAACATATAAATACATTTGTATCATTTATTGGCACTGTTTGTCACATTTTATTTAGGAATAACATTTTTATTTTTGTTTCTGCGATGAATCACTGTTGTATTATCGGTTGAATCGTTCACCGTATACCCTAGAGTATAACCTTCGGAGGAACTGAAAATATAAAATCAGAATTGGCTGACTATTACTTGATGTACATCTGTACATAATAATTCGACTCTTTTGTGTTTTTTGAATGCCGATCAAGAAATAAATAATAAATAATATTAGACAATACCAAATTTGTTTTATATCTGCAGTTTATTGAGACGAGTTATATTTTGGTAAAGTCATTGAAATAAATTGCACAACCGCATGTTATCACTTTAAAGTATCGCCGCATCAAACATCAAGCATAAGCAAGGTCATCTTTTGTAATGTCATGGTAATGAGAGTTTGCAAAATATAAATAATAAGAAATATTGTACAACTTGACAATCCTTATTTTTGAAATAAAATGGAATGTATGTACATGTACTTACAAGGGTTTTAACGGCGGACTGTAAACTATTTCTTCCATCGTTGAATCATATGAGTATTTTCCTCTGCGTCCATTATCCCAACGAACCTTTAATAATAAACCAATGAAATAGAGCCGGGTACATGATCAAACGTTACTAGAAACTATGCTGAAGTCAGTTATTCGACTATGTTTGCAAATTATTATTCAGTGGTATATGAAGGGAGACAGAGTGATCGAAAGATAGAGCGCCTGACTCCTGATCTTATGTCGTGTGTTCCCATTCAGCCTTGATCGACTTCACAATCTCTAAATTAGGCGGGACAGTGGTTTGAAACCCAGACAACATACATCGAGAGTGATAAATATAACTTATAATCATTTGTTTCACAAACAATGCAGGGTCTATATTTATATACACTCAACAAAATTCCTAATCGGTCAGTTTATATTGTATTATTATTTTTCTAATACTGCATGTATTAACACAAAATTTCACATACCGATATTTGAACAGGTAATGCAGCGAATTATTGATTTTTTTAGCCGGCTCGCTATGAAATTAATCGTATTAGGCGTATTGACGTTTATAGCACGTTTTGCACGTGCGGGGCATGGACACATATTTGCACGTGTTCGTGTACACTTTTGTCATTGCTGATGAAAATCCTTTTTGAAAAACACAAAACATGGTGAGAATGACTGAAGAAGAACGCGCCCGAGCCTGATATAACCTATATCCGTGTATATTTTACATAGCACATCAGCTTAGTATCATTAAATAAAAATACAATGCACTGATACTCAGCTAACACATTCATTATTCATACATTTCGTTGCAGTTTTAAAAAACAACATATTAATGTCAGGCTTATTGACAAACACAATAACCGCTAAAACTGCTCATGATCCCCATTACTCACGGTGGCTTTTTTGTCGCTTTCATCTAGTTTTATAACAATTCCCGATTTGTGCTTGGGTTCTGTTACCTTCCACTTTTCTCCTGTATAAAACGGTTATGAATAAAATATAATAATAATACAAAATTATTGTTCTGCATACTCAGTGTTTCCAATGAAATAACTGTATGCTCATTTCAATATATTATTTTTTCTCTATCAACTGTTGTTATTCAACAGTCAGACAAACTATTCTTTACACCAGATTTCGACCTCCTCACACGATTTTCCCATCGCATAATCTGTAACCGTCTGACAGCGGTCTTTATTTCTTTTGATTACTGAAGCTACCCTATCCTGCATAGCTGCATAAAAACCCCTTAACTTTCGAAGTTTGTTTCTCTCCTTTTTGGTTGACATGTTTTTTTGTAGACCGGGATGTTCACAACCAGTTTTCGTCAAAAATAAAGTTACTTTCCCTGACTACAGTACATAGCAAACTGTTATGTACTACTGCATTACCTACTGAAATGTTGTGCGAAAAGACACAAACATGTTGTGTTACAATATACAGTGTATTGTACTTGTAGTACGGTGCGAAATGGCGTGTTTGACCCTGGAATAGTCATACTGGCAGACAAAATAAAAATTCCAGGATTGTACAGTCATTTCTTGTTAAAAATGATTTTATTAAAATGAAAGTGTTGGAAATAGTTATATACGCATTTGTACAGAAATGTTTGCGTTTTCCATTTCTATGCACCATTTTTCATCGGCTTACATCATTTAACAGTGCTGCATCCAGGGAAAACATGTCTTTACATGGTACTAACCAAGAGAAGTCTTTAAAGACAAAAACAACGACTAAATTTGGATACGTATCTTGAAACTTTGCACAATCATCCTTATTCAATGTCGGATCCAAAACTTTTGCAATGAAGTTTTATTGGAATATTGTTTATAAAACATATACTTACATTAGGCGTATGTAACTTCATAAACATATTCTCATGAATAAGCAAAATTCTCATTAACTTTACAAAAATGATAAACTGTTTTATAAGGAGGTAGAAGTACGAGTATTGTGGTTCACCTGGCTTTACGTTGCATCCTACATCCATCGAGTGTGTGTCAGATACTGTTCTCGGTTCGTCAACAATAATAACATCATAACCAACATTCCCATATCTGTATACATTCCTATGTTTGTCTGTATCCCACTCAACCCATACCTGATCAGCTGTGGGGAATATATTGTACATGGTAAATAATATGACATTGCATAATCCACAAACATGTACGTTGTTAACGTCACAAGGGCCATGATGACCCTATTATTTCTATAAAGATATACAGTATTGAAATAAAAAACTTTGATTGACTCATAAAGCTGTTCATGCATAAGTTGTTCATAACATTCGTTGTTTTCCCATTGTTGTATGATGGTCGGCCAGACCATTCCTTGCACCTCTATTTCCATACATGTCATGTTCACCCTTGCACCACCTCAGTCCCTAATGTTATGTAGACTATTGTTTTTCCTTGGGTATATGCGGGGAGGCATTGGCGTATGTATGTGGCGTTCCCTGAAATAACTCTTCTTTTTGTTTTATGTTAAGCAACCCCTACATGCAGCATAAGTGAAAATAATTTAACTACATACTAGAAACATTGATACCGAGTTTGGAGAAATTCTATACAGCAGTTCATGAGATAAAGTCTTTTAAAGAAAATTTGGAAAGAAGAAAACGGGCGATGGACTATGGACGACCAATCGCCAAACTTTTCAAAATCATCACTCTGAACAAATGGATCAGATGAGCTAAACAATATGATTTACGATGTATTGTTTCAAGCGCAACTGACAACGTCCTGCATGCAATAAAGTTTCGCCGTCACTGAGTGACACTTTCAACTACCGATACAATATTTAAGTTGTCAAACAAATAGACAATGCCAGACAAGTTGACAAAATGTCAGTATTGCGTTATTTTAGCACCAGCCTCTCTGTACCTTGCTTCTCCAATACAATATCAGTCACATATGGTAGATACAATATCAGTCACATATTGCAGCTACAATATCAGTCACATATTGCAGCTACAATATCAGTCACATATTGCAGCTACAATATCAGTCACATATTGCAACTTCAGTATCAGTCACATATTGCAGCTACATGATCAATCACATCTTTTTGTTGGTCTTAATGATATGCAACGTTTCAGGAAGTCGAACATCAAGATGACATAGTACACGGCAGTAAAGAACACGTTAAAATCACGATGAAAAAATAATATGGTGTAAAGGCATGAAAACAAATGCATTCTTCCCGTCCAGAAGATAGTTATAACCATGAAAGTATACCTTGTCTTAACTAACATTCATGAAAGTGTGCGTTCACATCTTTAATAAGTATTGTAACTGACGGGAGATGAGAGTATATGTTAACACTATACAACTGTATAAAGAAGACTTGTAGAAATGCCACACATGATATGCACAGCCTCCTCAAAGGCTCACCTATACATGATGTTCACTACTTTTCTTTGTCATGACTCAATTAGTGCAATATTTATTCTAATGGTACATTTATACATTGTTAAGGCAAACACCAGACGCATCGTTTAGGTTTACACTTTATATATTATTCGTATTTACAATACATGTAAATTTACAGTACCGTACTATTATATAATTATGAATGAGAAATACGCACTGATTTGATGATGCCCAATGACAGTGCCGGGCCCGGAACTGTCTTGTTGATGCCATTTCCAGTCGGGGCCACGACGCACACGACTACCAACAGCGGGGAGTGTTGATCGTTGTTTCTCATGATAATGGTCTTCACGTTGCCTATGAATCCTCTCAATACCACTAAATACATATTTCTTTGTCTTTGTTTGAATTGATTTTATATCAGCCTGTAACGAATAACCAACTTATTATATCATAACCTCATTAGTGTTCGTATCTTGCATGAGCATGACTACGTACTCATTGTCGCTTTCATATTTTTAAATAATGCATGTTTAAAGGCTTCGTGTGAAATAAGTATGCTTCTATGTGCACATATTAATGAGTTACCTTATTATACTTATTTTTTTGAAACTTAATATTCTATCATGTCAACTTTCTGGTAATCACTTTCTTGTACCTTATTATGTACAAAAAGTAAAATAACAGTTGCGTTGTTACCTACCTTGTCTTCCTCACTGAAATCGTCACCGGACATAGAGGGCATTAGAAACGGCATGTCCCCCGTGACATCCACGATCTTTGTCTGAAATAGTACAAACACATTTGTATTTTCACACCAAACTAAAATAACACATACTATTTATAGTATGTATCTATTTGAAGCAAGTATATTTACTACATTCATTCAGTTTACAATGCTTATTCAAGCGTCAACATACACAGTTATTCACTGTGTCATAATACCGAAGGCATATTCAGCATCATTACTGGTTCGAGCTAACCAGAATTGAGATGTTTTCATATTGGGTCACCGTACAACAGGAGTAGAAGACCAACTAAGCACGAACATTTATACATCAGAAGGGTACATAGGGTCTTCCGCCACAATCTACTTTGTCTGAAATAGTGCACACACATTTATATTGTTACACCAAACTAAACTGACACACACTATTTATAGTATGTATACCTTTGAGGCAAGTATATTTACCTCATTCATTCAGTTGATAATGCATACAACATACAAAGCTATACTCTGTGTCCTAATACCGAAGGCATAATCATCATCATTACTGGTTCTAGCTTCGCCAGAAGTGAGAACGGTCACCGTACAACAGGAGTAGAAGACCAAATAAAGCACGAACATTTATATATCAGAAGGGCACTTAGGGTCTTCCGCCGCAATCTACGTTCGAGATAGGATTTGATCAAAACATCGATTTCGATGAGATTGAGAATTCAACAAACGCTAAAAATAAACCAAACTTTGTATTCACTTAACGCCCCAACCTATATGAAAACACTCACTGCAACAAATTTATTAAACCATAAGTTACGTACGCTTAGGAAATGTCTCCTAGCTAACCGCATGCCTGATTTGTGGTTCAACATAACACCATCAGCAACTCCCAGCATTAACTCGAAAAATGACTGAAAAGATTGGGAGAATATGTGCAGATCAGTTATTATAGCATCGAGTGGAGTGAGGTTAGGGGAAGCAGTGGCATGCTTCCCACTAACAGTGGGATAAACTTACCGCATGGAAATCAGGGGAACCCTTTCGTTTTTATTTCAATCAAAAGTGTATTTCTAAAGTTGGATTTTGTGGTTTTAGAAAAATGTCTGGAAAAACAATTGTAGTCAAGCCAGAAGAATTTTGACATTGGTTTTCTGCACGGGACATATCTTAATTTCGTATTAGTTTAGACTTTTTATGACACAACTATTCGCGAGTAAGAAATTTCTAAAATCAGGAAACAGAACCAAAAAATACTATTTTTACTTCCATTTCTAAGTTCACTGTCCATTAACAAATTGCAGAAACAAAAGTCAACATATGAACAAATATGGGATGCATTTCAAATGTTTCTCTCACAGCGTTTGTGAAATATATCGCACAGGAATTATAACAATATGTTGTAATTGTGTTAAAAACACTCTCATTTGGGAAGGTACGAGCATGATGAAACCACTTGTTTCAAAAGAGTAAAACCATCAATCCATTTATTTGTTCATGTTTATAACTGAAGTTAATGAATCTGGTATATTTTGCATTGACAATAACACAAAGCTTTCAAGGCAGGGTTTCAGAACTATGTGGTGCTGTTTGAACATCCATTTTTACACTTTGTCGTTTACAGAATACAATAAGGAAATACCTATTATATAAACCATTGTTATGTGTTCATGTATTTGTTGATTTTATTTCAATTGAACTTACGAACAGTAATTTGCCACGCTATTCTAGCTAATATTTTACTTATGTTCATGATGTTTTGTGACAAAATAAAATACTTATCATTATAAAATACCAGCAGAATATTTACAAAATAAACATACACTATGTGAGTTTCCAACTGGTACGAAGAAAACGTCTAAGTTTACATTACTGATTCGATCCATTTCTTGACATATTAAATTGTTCGTCTGAAAGGTAAAAATAAACAACAAGCTATCGTTACAAAGATAAACTTAAATTAAATATAAACATAATAAACATGATTATCTACAGGTCAATACTACAAACAATAATTAAGCGCTTAAATGAAGTAAGACATATCCGTCACATTATTGGTTTATTTAAAGTTATACACTTGTTGGTATTTTTCTCTTTACACAGAATGTTTACATTGATATAAAATGCGTTCATTATTCGTACTTTACTATACATTTTACTCATACTGATAGTAGTTTGGATGCCGGTTTAATAGTGTGGCGATGGTTTCAACAATAAGGTTTTGGAGACATCCGAAAGAAACGTCAATTATTAGGTATTTTTATTCGACATTTTCCTAAATATTCGCCGAATTTCAAGGCTACTACTGGTCACTTGCCACAACAACACAATTCAGTACTTTGAATATTATAAATGATATCCTAGGCTGCTTTGTATAATATTTTTGAAATGTCCATCGATTTAATTGTTTTGAATATTTGTTCCGACTACTTGATGTGGAGACAAAAATTCAGCATCTGTCGGACACTACAACAACTTGGCAGGAATGAATAATCCCGACTGCAATAATACCTCTTCTGTGGATAAAGGCGCGTCTGTATCCGGTCCAGCGATAAGCTCTGTGTCTGTAGTCCTCCCGTCTGATATAATTATAATTTTTGTCCCAACAGGTGTACCACATTCAACTTGACACGTTTGGTCTGTGAAGAAATATATTTAAGCGATTAGCTGTACAAGTAAAACCTGTACTTCGGAATTATAATTGACAGTTTGTTATCATCGTAGGATTATTTTATCGCAGTTTTATTGACCGCGAACGCATGAATACATTACCTGGACACTTAAAATAGGTGTATTGAAATGTTCGTGTTTGTCCGTTTGTTGACGGAGAAAATGCCGCGCTTGTGTTTTGATAGATGTGTAAACCAAGCAGAAGATATTATTTGACGCACGAGAGCATTTCCTTGCCTAAATTGACATGGACCGGTCCTGAAAGTTCATACACATGTTGTCAATCTAACAGCACTAACTAGTAATGAACAGAGATATATGAATCAGATTTCTACTACTTAATAATTAAAGTCGATTTCCTATTTATCTTTGTCAGTAAATTCCTCAACTCGATCTGTGGAGTAACCAAATACGTAAGTTTTAAAGAAAAGTGTGCAAGAAAACACTGGTTTTTAAAAGTAAATTATGAAGTGAGACAAAATATCAAGTTCTACGCTTACGTCTAGAACACCAGGCAGCCGCCAGTGACATCAACATTCCTCCAAGCAATGGACTCGGACCTCCAACTTTCAAGTTATCTGAAGGCATACACAAATCAACCAGAAATCAAAGTTAGTTGAAAAAATGTCTTGAATATTGAATATAATTCAGGTGAAATGCAAGCTTATATGGGACTATAATAATTGTCTATGAACGATGAACGCAATCGTGAGAGGCTTGATAGAGTAGAGCAACATTTTAATAGGGTTGATGCGGACAGATTAAAGCGTTCTAATCCGAACGTCATAAACCCTATGCTTTTCTCAGCTTGCAATGAAGATGATCGTCTTTCAGAGCATAATATAGAATCGGCATAACGCATCGGTGAAGGAAATAATCAGGAGCTTAGAATGATAATTTAAGTGTTCAAGATCGCTGCCGATACATTTAAACTATTCAAATATCGTGCTGATCTGCGAGATAAAATAATACGTATTTCAAATGATATCTCCTATTTCCAAAGCCAACAATTACAAGATATTAACAGACAAGCTTTCGTTGGCTACTTCAAAAATTGTTAACTGGTCGTACAGAAAAAATTTGAAAAACCAAACATCGAGGGTGGTCGAGTATTTCGAAGAGTGAATCGACGATTGCCGATTAGTAGCGAAGGTGCTGAGCAGATGGGATGAATGTTGAGACGCCCGACATTGACCCTTCTAGTGCTAAGAATAATCACAGATAGTATTGTGGCCAAGGCTCTAGTCATGAAAGCGACAAAAATTATGTTCTAACATATTTGACTTGGAACATCGAGGGTCTGAGATAGAAATTCCTGGTTCCATATTTATTGGTTATACATGTATATCACAATATGATTTATTTGGTTTTGTAGAGACTTGGGATATATATTGCATGCAATATATGCTAGATTATGAGTTTATATGTAGTTATGCGAAATTTTCCAATGTCGGTGGAGTAACTGTTTTTGTAAGTAAATACGTATATGTGAATATTTTGATTAAGTAAACAACTAGTTCGAAGCATGAATGACATCATTTATGTGTGTGTTTATATGGATCTGAGTTATGGAGAATGAAGTATATGCAATGTATTGAAAATGTCCACGTTAATGCTTGTAAAAGATATCTGAATGTGCCCCTGAACGCTTGTAATGACGCTAGGGGAGATACCTTATGTATATTATGTGTGCAATGCGTGTGTGAAATATTGGATCATACTTTTGAGTATAAAGAATAAAAGATATGTTAAACAAGAAATATCTTATAAAAGATAGTCGGCGCAACTTGAAGTTTGCACATTTGTTGCAATCTGAGGGTTAAAATTTCTTGAACAACATAAAAAAATGCATAAATTCAATTACGCGATACTACAGAAACTCTGAGACCTGTAAAGGGAGATCACTGCGTATGAAACTGCATCAATCTTAACTACTTGGCGGTATTCGGCAGAGCCAATAATGCCGAGGTGTTCGGAATGAGACTGCATAATAAATAACTCTGTAGTGTGATTAGTCATAGACACAGTATAGTCTGTTTCAATATAGTTCAACATTACTTATTGCATAAGTCGTGAACTCACACATCCATGTTAATAAACTTGTTACAAAGCAATTTATCTGATTAAAACAATATAAATGTTCGCGACTGGTACATAAAACCAAGAAAGTCTTCTTAATTCCAACACCGGACAATTCCCCGTGGTGATGAATAACAACACTACTTACTGGGTTAATCTTGAAATACACTATACAAATTGTTAACCAATCTGCTTCAAGGTTACACATATTTTTAAATTGAAGATGAATTGCGCGAAATTGCCTTTTCGGTTAACGTAGGATTTGATTGGTTTACAAAACACTGAATATGCAAATAGCAAAACCATGTTAGTACGACTGCTCCGAAAAAAGTTATGATATGTTTTTGTACTATAATAATATGGGTTTTGAATCTTGGGTGTCAAACATAAAAAATTATTTGTATACAAATGGATTTTGATATTTATGGTAAAAATGGCGGCGCACATATTATTTTTAAACACGGCATATATAAAGAATACATAATATACAATAAAGACTTTTTGGATAAATCAAAATGCATGTATTGGTTGGCAAATGTTCCGACTTTTTGCTGGTCTGGGAGAATATATATCTCTTATACAGCTATATGTACAATGAAGTATGACAATTTTTACTTCTTATTTAAGACATTTAACAAGTTTAATACAACACATTTTGTTATGTGGTACTTACTGAACACTCGGAGCAATTCATCATAGTTGTTGGTATATCGTTGTTTAACCACGGTCTCGTGTCCAAATGTTACCAAAGCAACGTATTCATCGGTCATATCACGTGTTCTGTGTATTTCTTTAAGACCTAACGTAACAAACAGACATACGTTCTCAACATAAAAGTTAATCGCAAGAAACGTGCATTTCTAGACACAATGGATGAACATGCGTCGTCTTTTCAAATATACTACATTTTGAATGCAGCAAGACTTGATTGTTAAATATTTACTACGAACATTTATACTACTGTTGACCTGAGCTAGTTGTGCAAGAGATGACAGCTCTGGAGTTGTTGCACTGCACCGAAATAATAAAACGTGCGACACAAGTGCTGAAGAATGAGAAAGGCGTAATGATGATTCAGAGAGTTCAAATGGATGCGTGTATTCGTGTTGCCTTGCTCAGAATGATATTTATTGACTCAGTTGGTATAATTACCTTGTAGATACTCTTTGACGAATGTGGAAGCTTGTTCCCACCCATTGTTGCGTAACATACTCTCTGATATATCCAAACATAAAACAGAGTGAACGCCTTCAAGATCGCAAAACAATGTCCTACCTGAAAACATAGAAATTTTAATTTAAAAATCATCCGAACGTCCGATCATAGGTTAAAAAACATTTAATCAGATACACGTAATAGCGAAAGACATAGGTTGCATTATAATATTACTAACATCTCTATACGATATCTGACATGACAAAGTTACACATGCCAACTTTAGGACTTAATATGAATATAAAGTAATAACATTGTTTTCAGTAATGTCCTTCTTATAACGTATAACTTTTATACCCTGTATTACATACACGTGTTGCAGTCGTGGTGTCATTAAAATGTTTACACTATTGTTAATTCAGAATAAATGGAGACTAATAGGTTAGTATGTACACTACGTCTATTGGTCACGTTTTCCCTCTCCTACAAACTCATGCGGCAATTCGACATTTCCGCAAGACAACGCTAGAGCCAATGTTGCTCGTGATAACATTCGGTTTGTACAAAATTATAACATCGATTTCAAGGGCAACTGAACCCTCAAAAAGCCCGGATTTGAATCCGATAGAACATCTTTGCGATAATCTTGATATACGTCTACAGCGACGCCCACAACCAACTAGTTAAGTCAATGAACTCAGAGATGCATTACGGTGCACGCGGCAGTTATACAAGCTACTGATGTAAGAATTTCAAATCAGACCCATACCTAGGATGAAATCAAATAAAACAATGAAAATTTTTTTAATGAAATGAAAATAAATTATTTTGAAATTACAAACATAT
This sequence comes from Mactromeris polynyma, assembly GCA_032209605.1. Classification (NCBI taxonomy): domain Eukaryota; kingdom Metazoa; phylum Mollusca; class Bivalvia; order Venerida; family Mactridae; genus Mactromeris; species Mactromeris polynyma. The sequence goes on along the minus strand of JASFXZ010000021.1, from coordinate 7,582,824 downwards.
TTCAAAACTATCACTCTAAAAAGTAACGAAATATTCCAATTCAACTTTAGCGAAAGTTTCTTTGTTGGTTCAGTATTATATAGCATACACGATAAACGGTTTTAATAAATCAGCAATTACTTCATTCTGTCAGGTCTTCATTAACATTTTATGTATTTGTTTTGTACCACTTGCTTTCTCATTCTGAATTTATTTTAATTGTACGTACAATATGTAAGCAATAAAATATTATTAAATAAAATTTAAAACCAATAACGTATGAATTTATTGTGCAACAATTTTCAATTGATTTATTTTCCAAGATAAGAATACATTGTAAACATGTATTTTATAAAGTATACTTTGCCTACAAATATAAGTTGACTTATAGATTTAAAATATTACGTTTGGCCGTCACAATCCGTTGTGTTGCTTTACATTTCGTAGTGAACTTATAAAACAGTGAAAGGAAGGTTAATGATACGCCATTATGTTTCAGCCGTGCATACTCACAAGGACCATGCGATACAAAATAAGATGAGGGGATCACAATAAAGGTGACAAATGGGTAAAAAAATCGGACGCATTCCAATTAAACACGGTACAGAAACTTCACGTACACTAAGGTATCATACTAATTTGACGATATACCAAAATTAATAACTAGAAATAACTTAAGGAAAAATGAAAGACGAAAAAATAAATATGAGCATATTCGATAAGCATGATCAACCAAATAACCTACTACCAAGAATAATGCTAGTCAATGCAGATATTTATAATAATATGTAAAGCAATTGTTTGGACGCATTAAAGTCAACTGATCGCAGATCCAAATCTATCATAATACTCAGAGTTTAGTGCTTCTGATTGATTCGGGTTTTTAACAACTCCAACTTGAGGTATGTCTCAAGCAAAATGTTTCCATTTTTGTACCGTGAAATACAAAATCGAATATCTCCAGACTTCTAGCGATGCTTCATATTGTGTACAAAATGTGCTGCTTCCACTTTCTCGGCAAATTATTACTTCAGTTTGTATCGAGGGTTCAGGACACATCTCAGTTAATTTGATCTCTCCAAAAAGAACTAGGATAATAACAGAATGCTTACTTTCATCGAGTTCACTTTGTGATACACGTCTCCAATAAGCTTCACCATCGAGCATAATTTTAGCTTCCTGTTCTACTGCAACAACTGAAACATGATATTGGATGAATGAAAACAAGACACAAACTTAAACGATAGGTGAAAATACGAGTACCGTCATTGACGTCATTTTTGTTTTTAAAAAATGTCAGACTGCAAGAAAACCTCACACCTATTTTATAATCATTTACAAATAAAACACATATTGTACGTAAGGATATCTAGACTTCATTTATAACAATCGGGTCAATCACTTTCATCCTATTTACACAGCACTGGACCAAAATGACTAGTACCCCGCAATGACTAGTACCCCGCAAACTGAAAATATGTGACGACTGCATCTTCCGTGTTTATGATTTACAACACTCATTGCGTTAATTAGAGACGGTTATCAAATAAAGAGGTAAAAATACACCACTGAGGGAGCAGCAGATTTACTTTTGTCAACACCAGCTTCTGTTGGTTCCATGTCATTCCGATGTTCCATGTCATTCCGATCACTAAAATAACAACAGGAGTACCAATTTATAAATGTGAATTGTACATACAGTAAAAAGTAATTCCAACATCAAGTTAAAAGATATAAATGAGATAAGAAATAAAAAGATTATCTTTGTTTCCCTAAAGGGCCACTGAATAATGTACTACAGTAACGTTTAGCAAAACGACTGTTTAGTGTTTGGAACACACGTGTCTGAATTATCAAGACTAAATATTTACAATCAAACTAATAGCAATTTTGTAAATGTAAACGTGAAACAGCAAACGTATAAATTGCAACATTCTCAAATGTGATTCTAAACGATATTTTACTTACTGCTTCACCGTACTCTTTATATCGCTTGTTGATGAAGTCTCGTGATATACAGAATACTTCAGCTGAGATTCTGAACTTGATTCTGCTGTTTTAGTTTCTTGATTACTCGTTGGTATCAATTCTTGTCTGGTACTGTGACCATTCAGTTCTTGGTTTTGTTCTTCATGAGCATCACTGTCAGAACTGATTACACTTTTATCCGTTTGATTTACTGTAACTTCGCTGCAGTGTTTCCTCTGTAGTGTTTTAATTTTGTCTTTCACATCTTTTATAGTGTTTGTTATCTCCCTCATAGCATGTGTATGTTCTCTCGTTTGGTTTTCAAGAGCCGTGCATGTTGTTTGTAGTCCTTTTATTTCTGGAATGAGTTTAATTGCAGCATCATAATATTAATTCGACGTTATCGTCGATAAAAAATGACCACAGTATGTATTGATGTAGACTAACTAGAATATACAAAACTAACTTATTAAGATACTAAGTAAGTCACACTTTTCTTAGCGCTTTCAGGATAGTGATTCAAAACCAATGTCCTGCGTGATTAGACATCAGAACAATTTTTTGGTAACCATTACCGTTAAATTGCACAATGATCAATTGTATCATACCTTGCAGTGCCATTTCCAAAGTAGCCTTACTGTAAAGGAAAAGTATATATAAATAAATAGTTCATGTGCATATTACACATTGAAAAAATATTTTAACAAAGCAGCAACAATTATTATTTAAATAATGAGCAGCGTGAGAAATGCCAAGAAAGCATGCAAATTTGGTAATATTTCGGATTTTAAGCAGTCCGAAACGCATACAATCATTTTACAAGCATTCACGAAATAAACAGTGCATGCAAATATAAACAGCATGACTAAATTTAATGACATAGAAAACATAATATCATGGTAAGACAAACTGTTATGTAATATAATTCTTATTTAGCGCACCATGGACATATTAATTACATTTAAAACGTTCTATACTAGATAATTATCAACATGAGAGAGTATTCAGGCACGTAATTCGTGTGCATATATAACTATATGTAAAACGTATGTAGCACCCTCATTTGAAGTACAAGAGAAACGTAAGATTTCATCATCAAAGAATCAATTTATACAAAAACATGTCCTAGTCGCTATTGCATACATATGTTGTCTTGCAGTGAAAGCGTGGTGTACGAAAATAGCTAGGATTTTATTTGAGTAGCATTTTCACTAGTTATTAATTCATATTTTGATTAAATATAATTATTATTTATTGCATAGAACTACTTCATATAAATATTTCCACCTGTTACTACAGATACAATTAAAACTGAACAATAATTAATTCAATTTGATATGTCCATCGTCATAATGCATTTGAAACCAGGCAACAATGAAGATAACTCGGGCGACAGTATCACAAACAATACCAGCTATAAGAATGTCAACGTTTTGTTTACGACTAACAAGTATAATAGCTTTTGTTAACTTGTCATTAATGTGTCCTTTAATCAGAAGAAATATAAATATAGGGACATGGTATGCTAAATGAAGCCTGCATTGTACAATTATAATGTCTACACAGGTTGAACCAATGTATTTCAACACAGAAATTGAACACCACTCATTGATCGCTCTTTAGCAATGCCAGATTTACAAAATAGTATATCCCCTTTTTCTTAGTGAACACTTTTGGTTAAATAAACTCACGCTTTTATATTAGAACACTTAATGATACGTCAAATTCTCCAACCAACGTATGCACAGGATTACCATAATCTTAACATTCAGCTATTATCTCTTTCCAACGGATACATATATATCCTAACCTTATCTGTGATTTATTTAGGCCATTTGATATGCGTGTTTACACATGTAACAAACTGAACATTAATATATGTGTATTGACAATGTCGAATATATATATACATCAAATAGGTGTCCTTGTTAACATTGTAACGTATCACATATTTCTGTATACTATATGGTTATTTACCATGAACATTGTGTGCTGGTTTCTTCACAGAGCTCATTACACCTGTTCAGTATTGTCCGCCTATTTTCTAAGATCTCATTCAATGGAGCAGCAATATCGTCCATCTGTAATAAGTTTACACGTTAAATAATGTGTACATGTCTTGGAATATATTATACGCTATATATATACACGCTATATACGCTATATACGCTTCATAATTGTAATACAATCATAGCCATCAAATAGCTGATAAGTCACTAAAATATTCCCCTTTACAATGACAAATATTTCTGAAATTTGAAGTATACTTTTGCATACTACAATGGACAGTCCATAAATGTACCACGGGTACTGCTAAATTTTTGTTTAGACAATAATTACAATTCTAATTTTGAATAATGTTAGACTTGTTATGTTGATTATTTTCGTCGTCCTCAACATGTCGGCCTTGTTTTGTGTCCGTCCCTGTATGTACTTCCTGGTACGTAGAGTCCTATTTTGTGTCAATGTGTCGCTCATTGTGTGTAGCATCTGGTCCGCTTGCCTTGTCTTGTTTCCCTCCCTGTGTGTTCTTCCTGTTCCGTTGGGTTTTGTTTTCTTGTATCAAATGTATTTATTGTACTTTCTTGTACTTAATTACTTCATTTAATATTGTTCTTGTTTTGTCTTCGCGTGTGCTGTCTCTATTTATATACCCTTGACTTAGTCGTTATTGTTTATATATACACCTGAACGTTTTGGTTTTGACTCTTCTTATATTCATTTTCAGTCGAAAGTGTGGGTTTACCATAGCACTGCATTTTCATGTCACATGTGGTCTTAAACTCATTATTACAAGCAGATGAATAAGGATATACGAAACTACAATGCACCATTTAAAAAATAAAAACACGAAAACGAAAGTAGAAATCAAAGGAGGAAACATTATATATCGTATATTGCTCATCTTAAAACACAGTCTATTTATCTAATTAGTGTTACCAGATATATTCGTTCTCTGTTATATTGAGCAAATTCAATTAACTTAGTACAGAATAATATATCCAAATTATGAACCAGATCTGTAACTGTCAGGAATACTAAAAATAGATTGCGTATAATTTAGAGTACAACGATTGTTTATCTATGGTGGCATATTACTGCCAGCAGTTAGCGTGACAGCGTTCGCGAATTTTTTCGTGTTAACCTCTTAATTATCTAGCTACCTAGTTTATATTCGTGATATATTTTCTGTAGTATCAATATCATAAAACTAGAAACAGGCTTGAAAGTGCCCAGACTGCCACCTCTCACCTTTTTATGATGTATTACACTAGATTTAAGTGGTAACACGAATCTTATCTAGTTGACCACTTATTATGTTACTTAATAACTCAAATTCGCGAATTTCACTTAAGATTCGTGTTACCACTTATTTATAAATGCAATTTGGGCTTATAGATGTAAGTAGTAACACGAATCTTATGTAGTTGACCACTTATTATGCTACTTAAAAACTCAAATTCGCTAACCATTACTAGATAAATACTAACACGAATCTTAAGAAGCTGTCATAACGGTCTACGTATGAATCAATTCACGCTTTCAATAATAAATTAATGATTTTAATATGTACTTATCTGTAAATGTACATTAACTTGTCTTGATATACTTGATTTACACTCTTCCGTTTTTATCTCCAAAAGGACTGTACATAGATAATGAATTCACGACAACCGATATCCAAGTTTTATTATTCCTAGTATAACAGTCGTTAAATGCAAATCACTTTGTAAATCGATAAAGTAACATTCATTTACATATTTAGATACGAGTTACCCACAACAAACAAAAGCTAATATCTTGATCTATGATTAAAGAACATCTAATATCCTAGATTTCGAAGTGTTGTGAAATGTCTTTTAACATTTCCTGACGTAGTTGCAGACTCACTGTTTGTGTTGAACGTTAAACATCTATGGTTTCGATATTAGCCGAAGCTAAATGGTCATTCCAACCAAAATTAAATCGAAACCGAAAGTAGACTGATTTAAAGGCCTGTAAACCTGTCACACAATGCGCATTTAAATGTTACACTATAAAAATCTACATCTTTGGCGTGTTTGTTTTATCATAATAACTATTACTGAAGCGCGATAATCTGCAATATGAGACAGATGAGACAAGATAAGACAGGTGTATGTTAGATATAATAGTCGGTATCTTAATGATGAAGCACATTTTGCATTGTCAATGAGCTGTTTTCTCACATAAGTGTCTTGATATTTTCTGATTAAGTCATATTATATTACAGTGATATATTGTAAAGATAAACCGTTGTCGATTATCTCTCCTGTCCTGTATAATCCTTTCAAATAAGTTGTTGGTCTAAAATCTCCGTACTAAGACGAAATCCGGAATTCGCTAAAACTAGGTTTTCACCAGGGCTACAAACAAGTTTAACTTTAGACCCATATAAGAAATTAAAACATGTCTTTGCGATTCGAGCACGATGTTAACGGTATATTGTTGTTTGGACCGCAGGACTAGAGGAAAATCCCCAACTTTATACCAGTCTATTGTTGAACATTTAAAACTATACACGACTAGATGATTTGTGCTGATTGTAAAATTATATATACTTACGGACTTTGAAAACGCAACAGTATGATGAGTTGGTGTTTACCAGGAAAGCAAAATCATTACATCAGTTTAATACCAAAATACATAAAATCGAATGAGTATACATCATACTAGGGGATATAGAAGGGGAGAGAACTCGTGGCAATCTCCTGTGGTTTAAACATGGGAATATTGGTTTCTATTTGCGTTTCTTATTGTGTTTGGTTTTATTTAAAACACTTCCCAAGATTGAACTATATTGTTCCTTATCTTCCATCTGATTGGTTGTAGAACGATTTAGCATTCGTTTCTATTTAGTTTGTACATGCATATCCCACATTTACTTTCTTGTCTACATTCGAGAACCATGTGAGGTGGCCCTTCAATAAGAATGTGTCTTTTACAGTGACACATATTGAACCTACAACATCCATTGATCGCGTGATTATACCAAACAGACCTCAGAACTTTATACATTACAATTTGATTTGATATGGTAGTATTAACGGTATAAATCCAATATATATCTCAATATTGTGAAGAAGTTATCATTACTTAGATTGCATTATATTGAGATGAATATGTAGCCTTAACCGTCAGAATAGTTATTGACAATACATTATGGGTTTCTATTTTGTGACTGTAAATTATGTGCATTAGGTTCACCCGAATGTGTTATATAAGATATTAAAGAAATAAGTCATACATAAATGGAGAACTTAAATTGACATGGTAGATGAAAGATTAAACAAAATACCTTAAAAAGGCATTGTTATGTTCAATTTACGATATATTGCTGTGATATTCGTCCTGTACATATCAAAACCAGTGATCAAATCAATAAAATATATACAATATCTATGAAAATAAACATTTAACGAATTACATGTTGTCATGAATTAGAAATATTACGATAAATAATTTTAACTGATGTAAGAGAATAAAAGTCAAATGTTGCAGCAACTGAATTAATACGCAAACAAGTAGAATTTAAAACGTACAGTGCAGTTTTTTTGCTACAATATTATGGATTTCCGTAAGGATCCTAGCACAAAAGTTCACAAGAAAGTTATATGTTGGCACATGGACGCTAAATTTCATTATAATCGACAGTCAGTTTCATATGAAAATAACTGTCACAATTGCCTCAACTAATGCTTACCAAGCATATTTTAGGTCGATGTTGCGCCCTCAGTCATGCTCCTCTTGCAGTTTCGACTATTTTAAAATTACATTTGACATAACGTGAGTATAATGTTATTAGACAGTATCCGTAACATAATGTAAAATTCCGAGACTGCGAACAAGAAGAATTAAATGAGTTAATGCAGTTACTGAATATTAGTAAACCAGCCTTTCGAAATAGTATTTTTTGTTAAAGCATTCGCAAAAGATCTCAGAAGTCTTAGTAAAGCGTAAGTGACTGACCAAAAACGCTGGAACGAATTTAGAGTAATTCCATAGAAATTGATGCCCTTCCCATTACTATTTTCTTCCACCAATCGAAATAAATCATTACGTTGCAAAAAGTACATTCACACTATGTCATTCTTTTCTTGATTTCCCTGTTTAATTAAAGAATGCACTCCTTCATTTTCGACATCTTGTATTACAAGACAAGCACAGCTGTGGAAATTATCATAACATAATGAAGTAATATCAGTGTTGATGTTGCTAGACTTCTGCAATGATTGGATCTTGCTTCGGTTTCACAAGATAATTAGCGTATACAATCACTTATGCAAAGTATTGCATATGATAAATAATAACTGCGTCATAAAAGAAGAAATAAATCTTGGCCATTTCAGTTTAAAACTTCTATCCTGATTTTTATAAAGAATAACTACAATATAACTTCAAAGGTTAAGGTCAGAGCACTGTTTTACATCTTCATGTCGCGTACTCATGTTACGAAAAAGAGTAGCACATGACCTTGTATTTTAATTGAGTGGGATTTTATAATTCGGGTGTATAGCAAAAATAATTCGTGTCCAAATGAGCAAATAAAACAACCATATGTTGTACTATCATGACAAGGAAGGATTAAGTTGTTACAGAGAACGCATAATCTCGAAGCACTTTCTTATGATAATATTGGCATTAATCACGCATATACGGTCATGTTTTGTTAATTCGTCCTCATTGTTGCTGCTTTGATATCACTAAACTAATGTAATCTTGCTTCAGTATTTCTTTAGGACATATTTGAGCATTGGATATAACTAAGACAAGCAACAGCGGGTTTCATCTCAAAATGCGATTAGCAGAAAATGTTTTATTTTCAAACACCTCAATCAGAAGAAGATCCGTGTCATGTTGCAGTGACTCAGACATCTTTATGTAAGAATTAAATGGTTACTATAGAGTCACGGTTAAGTGCCAGTCATGTCTGAAATATGAGACACCATCTGTCTGTATCGATTTCTATCCTTTGCTACCACACTCCGATAAGGTATACCTTCTTTATCTCACTGATGGACCTCTAATCGCTCATGTCAGAATGGACATATACCAAGATATTAACATCGAAGCCCCCATTCACAAACGTCAAAGGTATCATAATCTGTTTTAAGAACCAAGCACCACATGGACTCGTTGCTATGGTGATATGAATTGATCACCGTCTAGCGGTTGTGAAATTCACATCTGGTCTCAGCAACCTCTAATGCAGTGGTCTCCCCTTACAGTCACAAGACGACTTCTCTAATTACAATCATGTTAACAAAATAATTTTATATAGACTTTTATCATGATACTTAATATTATATTAGATATTTACGTTACAATAAGTGATGTAAGTGGCTAAATGGGAAAAAAAGATTATCCAAAACATATGTTTATTTTACGGGAAATGCAGTGAGTAATATGCTAATAGCGATATAATCGCTGCGAATAAGTGTTTCGGTACACATATTATACAGATGCGTTATCATTTGTAAACGATGTATCAGTGGTTTTTCGTTTCGAGTAACCAATAGAATATATTCCACAAGAACAGCGTTTGAGATAATCAAAAATACAGCGGACGAAATAAACTTCGTCGATTGACTCGGATCGTATTGGATGAATATATACGGGAAAATGATAGGGTGTGTGTTATATGTATAGTACTATGAATTCATAAACACATGAGACGCCGATTACGAATATTCACCAGAAGTGAAAGACTTGCAGAGTAACGACTATCATTATGTATGGTGGACATGACTTAGGCAGTTACAATATTCGTCAAACATGTATTGTCCTTACAATTATCAGTTTGCCGAGAAAATAACATTACCCCAGGGTCAGATCCTTTCAGCTGTAAACAAACCCGGATAATGTTTTATCTTATATATAGTAACGTGCGGATTTATAAACCGCGAACGTATGAATATTGCCTGGACCATTACATGTCGAAAAGATGTATTGAAATGTTCGTGTTTGTTCGTAAGCTTGACAGAGAAAAAGCTGTGGTTGAGTTTTGATAGAAAATTAAACCAAACAGCCGTTATATCTTTACGCGCAAGAGCATTTCCTTACCTAAATTGATATTGATCGGTCCTAAAAGTTCATCCACCTGTTCGCAATCAATCTTACAGCACTAAAGTAGCCACCAAACGTTCGCTGAAGCAGGTGTTATTTGCACAGAGTGATGTTTAGTGCTGAAATGTTCTAGCAAAGGAATGAAGGCATGTATTGTTCTTGGCAAATTATTAAATATAACGAGTAAGCATGTGTTTAAATTAAAATACAATACATGACACACAGTTATGCAAGGTACAAAAGGTGTATTAGAACGTGTGTGTAGTTTCGCGGCTTATATTGCACAGGTGAAAGTGTTCAAGTTGGCCCACGGGCATAAAATGTTGCAAATAATGTAATGCATCACTGATTGGGGGTATCATCGTCATTCTATTTGTGTATTTTCACTGCTCATGTTGCACTGGTGACAGTGTTCAAGTTGGCCTACGTGCATACTTTTGCCTACGTGCATAATTTTGCAGGAAATGTCAACAGAAAACATCCATTGTGCGAGAGTTACGAAGCAGATGGTGATTACGAAGGTAACGGAATAAGCGCCCGATGCTAATGGAGAGTATGTGTGAATATGACCTACGTTTGCTTACTTTATTCCCGAACAGACTTTATGTTCTCTGAATTTATATTCGGTAATGCAAATGCACAATCTGTCGAATTATCAGTCGCCTGTCGAGCTTGAAACTCCTTTGTAATAGTTTATGTCTGAAGAAAATGTCTAATATGATTTATGTAAACGTACATCACGATAATATTTCTTCATTATTTGTTCATTTTCCAGTTCTTATAATATTACATGACCTAGATTACATTTCCCTATTGTTTCTGCATTTATTTTGTCTAGAATAATACGTTGAATGAGAATATATTTGTACATGCATTTTCCGGGTTGAATTTATATTCAACAGCACAATATGATTGATGTAAGTCTAATATGTAAATCATGAAGAACGGGAATAAGTCTACACAAGTTTTGAAATATATTTTAAATCACTGCTACTGGTAGATGATTTAGAATTTCGTGTGGTGAAAACAATATTTGTGATGGTTAAAACCTCTTTTCATAATTTGCACATATATTTTGTCACAATAGTCGTAATTATATTATCAAACTTCGATTGCCTGAAGGTACATTATATATCAATCTGCAAAATGACTGCCTGTAATTGGTCCCATTACAAATAACATGCAAGCAGCGATCTTTCATGCTATGCTTTGCACGAATTCCCATTACCAACATTAGCTATTTGGTTTCTTTGGGTATCATATTAATGTGACTATTATCAAACAGTTTTCTTTGATTTTAAAGTTTTTTTGTATGCCTTTTGAGAAATTATGTCTGCAGCATTATACAGATGGCGTTTTACTGTTGAGAAAATAATTGGTTTATTGGAGGGGGTCTCTACCAAAGATATGTTGCTGGCATTCAGAATAAGAATTTGAGTATTTTGCACGAATGTGGAAGCGTTTCCAAACATAAGGGCTTTACGGTTTTTACTAAACACTTAAGGAATCAACTGTTACAGTGCAAGTCTAAATTGGTAGAGCCTTTGAAGCTCCGCTATTATGAAACCGCATTCTAGCTTAGCATTAGCGGGATATTATCAGTGATCATGTCAAATGGACAAGCGTATGATCTCTGTTCTAGGTGAGGTTTATCATGCACCAACCCTCCATGTACCTTCTTGTCAGGTTATTGTTGTGTTTGCGATACCTCTACCATTTTATTTTGTATAGATCTGTCTACTGAAGATCTCATTTGTAAATGCGGCATTCCCGGCGCTGTATTTTGTCAGTTACATGGGGGCTTCTCGGGCATTTTATTCCATTATATCGCATCATTATGACACAAACACAAACAAAAAGCATAATAATCTATCATAACGGTCATAGATATAACAGTCTGATGCAAAACTTTTGAATTGTATTATGTTGCTTGAACGCATTTCAAAAGAAAACGGTCTTTTTATATTAAGCATATTCCATTTGGTATGGTTGAATTGCCACAATTATTTTATTTTTGAATAATTTTGTAACATTGTCTCTAGGGAAAACAGACACAATAAAAACATAGACCATAAATTCGTCTTACATAGCAAGTTGACATCCAGTTGTAATTTCCATGAATGTGCATTTTGGTTGATGAAAATGGAAAACTACAATCAATAACTGTCATTTATTTCAAAGAACGGCGATCCACAAATGGGTATAAATAAGTATATATTTCTTGTTTTAAGGAACGGTTCATTCAACATTATGTCATCTCATCTTAAACTCTCAACGTTTTGAGGTGTAAACGATTTAAGGGTTGCTTCAGAGAATTGTATTGTTACACTTTAACAACAATCATAAGCTAAGACAAATGATTTTAACAAAATATGTGTATGATATAAAACTCAAGCATGGTATATGCAAACTGTTATAAAACACATAAAAGCAATTATAGACAATACATACTAAGTTATCAACACATATGTCTTTTGTAATAACGTCTTTCCAAAACAAGATTATGTCTGTGTTCCCTACGCGCGTGTGCCTCCTCCCTATCTTTTTGTCTAGTTTCTGTCTTGGGAATTTATGATTCGTGGTTATAGCATTGCCTGTTATGCATTGCTTTGCTTTTGCTTTTATCAGTTAACGTCAGTAATACAATTCTGTATCGTTTTATCATTAGAAAAACACTACAATAATCGGGGTTTTGTTACGTGGAATAACAGTACAAACTGAAATCACTACTAAGTCTGTCTATATTTGCAATACGATGCTATAAACCACACTTATTACAGGACCCAAACGATAACATGTCAGTAACTAGCGTGATGATACATAGATATTGGACGAATCAAAACAAAACTTAGGGTGTACAAGATTACCTTAAAGAAAAAAAATGTATAAGTATACACGGAAGATTTATTTCTATATCCTCTTCAGTAGTCATAATGCAATGCTGAACTATGTCTCAAGTACAATGTACTGTTTTGTCAGTTCATATTAAAAGGGTGCGTCTCAATGTTTGTTTGGAAACACTTTATCGTTGGAGCACAAAACATTATATAATAGTTTACAATATATATTATAATACTGAAGTTAGCCGAGTCATAAAGGAAACGCACAAGTCATTAATTGTTCACCAAAGAACACAGCATTGACAACGCAACCATACAACACAGTCAATATGACGCATTACACAAATTACACTTTTGCCAGAATGAGGCGTTTACAATTTTGTAAATTTGATGAATTGTTATGTCAACCGGTTGCACAGAACTCCAATAAACGTCACAACAACGTATAATTATGTGTTTAAACCGGCTTGTCAAAGTCAAGCTTCCAAGTTACCCCTCATTGTTTGTGCCAATACTGTAAACAATCTACAGCGACTTATGCCACATTCTATGAATTTATGTATTACAGGTAGCTTGTTATACTTTGATAACGCCGTTGACTTTATCTGTATTATGTACTTTTAAGGAATCGAATGATTGTGATGTCAAAACGGGGCAAACATATTTTGTTATACCAAATATGTGGCGACAAAAGGTAAATATCTCTCTTGCACTTTAGAACTTTAGACCTAGAATTCAATCTGACCTTTTTGGGTTATTCACGGTTTAAAAGAGGGTATAAGTTACTACATGAAATAAAATATAGACTATGAAGCAGAAGAACGAAGGTGTGTAAATGTTCGCACATCAAACTAGATCACATTTCTTAAATAGTAACATTTAAATACATTTGTATCATTTATTGTCATTGTTTGTCACATTTTTGAAATTATTTCGGAATAACATTTTTATTTTTGTTTCTGCGATTCATCATGGTTGTATTATCAGTTGAATCATCCACCGTATACCCTACAGAATAACCTTCGGGGGAACTGAAATATACAATCCGAATTGGCTGTCTATTACTTGAAGTACATTTGTACATAATAATTCGACTTTTTAGTGTTTTATGAATGCCGATTAATTCAATAATATATAACATTAGACAATACCAAAGTTGTTTTATATCTACAGTTCATCGAGATGGTAATTATTTATGTTATGCAAATTGCAAAATCTCATTACAATTGACTTCAATGACTATACCCAAATATAAAGCAAAAGATTGTACAACTTGACACTCCTTATTTTTAAAATAAAATGGAATGTATGTGCATGTACTTACAAGGGTTTTAACGGCGGACTGTAAACTATTTCTTCCATCGTTGAATCATATGAGTATTGTCCTCTGCGTCCATTATCCCAACGAACCTTTAATAATAAACCAATGAAATAGAGCCGGATACATGATCAGACGTTACTCGAAACTATGCTGAAGTCAGTTATTCGACTATGTTTACAAATTATTATTCAGTGGCGTGTGAAAGGAGGCAAAGTGATCGAAAGATAGAGCGCCAGACTCTTGATCCAATGTGGTATGTTCCCATTCAGTCTTGATCGACTTCACAGCCTCTAAATTAGGCGGGACACTGGTTTGAAACCCTGGCAACATACATCGAGAGTGATAAAGATAACTTATAATACATTGTTTCACAAACAATGCAAAATATTTAAGCAGCTAAACAAACAGCGTTTATGATATATAAATTAAAAAATCTACAGAGCCCTGAAAAAACAGACGATGTGTGTCTTAAATACATTAGTGATTAAATCGCGACAGAGAACGCAACAAATACAAAACAATGACTCCCCACACAGAACCCAGGGAAAACAACAGTCCACAATTGATATAACCTACATCCGTGTATATTTTACATAAAACATCAGATAAGTATCATTAAATCAAAATACAATGCAACGATACACAGTTAACACATTCATTATTCAAACATTTCTTTGCACTTTAAAAAACAACAACATATTAATGTCAGGCTCATTGACAAACACAACAATCGCTAAAACTGCTCATGAGCCCCATTACTCACGGTGGCTTTTTTGTCGCTTTTATCTAGCTTTATAACAATTCCCGATTTGTGCTTGGGGTCTGCTACCTTCCACTTTTCTCCTGTATAAAACGGTAATGAATAAAGTGTAATAATAATACAAAAGTATTGTTCTGCAGTTTAAATGTTTCATATGAAACGATTGTAGTTTATCCCGGCAAAACCAGATTTTGACCACCTCAAATGGTTTTCCCATCGCATAGTACGTAACCCGTCTGACAGCGATCTTTATTTCTTTTGATGACTTAAGCTAACTACATACGTCTTTTGAAACTTTGCACAAATCATCCTTATTCATGTCAGATCAACTACTTTTGGAATGAAGTTTTATTGTAATATTGTTTATAATTAAAATAACGTCATGTTTTGAGGAACACGAAAAATCGGTCAATGGCACTACCTGGATTCGAACCCGGGTCTACGGATGGCATGTCCGTTATGCTAACCACTTCACAAAAAAACATTAAACAAGAATATTACGTTAAGCTGTATGTAACTTCATCAACCGTTTTCTCATAAATAAGCCAAATTCTCATAAACTTGACACAAATAGTATTAAAATGTGTTATAAGGAGGTAGAAATACGAGTATTTTGTTTTACCTGGCTTAACATTGCATCCTACATCCAGCGAGTGTTTGTCAGATATTTTTCTCGGTTCGTCAACAATAATAACATCATAACCAACATCCCCATATCTGTATACATCCCTATTTTTGTCTGTATCCCACTCGACCAACACTTGATCATCTGTGGGGAATAAAAAAGTGTGCATGATAATTAATATGACATTATATTATCCCCAAACACGTACGTTGTGTACGTCGAGCATGAGGGTCATGAGGCCCATTTTCGTTCAACTGCTTATTTTGATAAAGACATACAGGATTGAAATGAAAAGCTAGGGTTGACATATAGAATTGTTCATAAGTCAGTTGTTCATAACATTAGTTGTTTTCTCCTTAGCTGTTTTGATGGTCGGCCAGACCATTACTTGCACCTCTATTTCCGTACATGTCATATTAACCCTTGCACCCCCTTAGTCCCTAATGCTTTGTAGACTGCTGTTTTGTCCTGGGGTATATGCGGGTGGGCCTTGTATGTATGTGGCGTTCCCTGAAACAACTTAATCTCTCTTTTATGTTTATGTTTAGCAACCCCTATGTGAAGTGGAGGTGTAATCATATAACTACGTACTAGAAACATTGACGCATACCGACATACCAAGTTTGGGAAACATCTATCCAGCGGTTCATAACATGAAGTCTTTCAAAAAATATGTGGAAACCATACAATGGGCGATGGATTTTGGACGACCGATCGTCCACCTATACAAAATCATCACCCTGAACAAATGGATCAGTTGAGCAAAACAATTCGATTTACCACAAGTTGATCCAAGCGCAACTGACAACATCCTGCATTTAAAACTGATATTTTAGTTTAGTATTTTAGTTGTCAAACAAATGGACAATATCAGACTAGTTGAAAAACGTCAGTATGGCGTTTTTTAGATCCAATCTCTCTGTTTCTCTCGTCTCCAATCGAGTATCAGTCACATATTGAAGCTACAAGATCAGTCACATATTGCAGCTACAATACGGTTTCTGTTTGTTGGTCTTAATAATATGCAACTTTCCAGAAAGCCGCACATCAAGATGAAATAGTACACGGCACCAGAGAACACGGCAAAAACGAATACATGTACATTCTCCCCGTCGATCGAAAAGATGGTTCTAACCATGGAAGTATACCTTGTCGTAAATATCATTCATGAAAGTGTGCGTTCATATATATTATAAGAATTGAAGCTGACGGCAGATGAGTATATGTTTAACATTTTACAACTGTAGTCTTGAAGAAATGCCACACATGATGCGCACAGCCTCCTCAGGGCACAAGGTTACATAATGTTCACTTCTTTTCTTTTTCATGACTCAATTCCTGCAATATTATCCTAATGGTACATTGCTAAGGCAAATACAAGACGCATCGTTTAGGTTTACACTTTATTTATTATTTGTATTCACAACACGTGTAAATTTACAGTACAATACTAGTGTATATAATTATGAATCAGAAATACTTACTGCTTTGATGATGCCCAATGACAGTGCCGGGTCCGGAACTGTCTTGATTTTGCCATTTCCAGTCGGGGCCACGACGAACACGACTACCAACAGCGGGGAGTGTTGATCGTTGTCTCTCATGATAATTGTCTTCATGGTGCCTTTGTATCATCTCCATACTAGATAAATATTTTTGTGTTCTTTTTTGAATTGATTTTATATCAGCCTGTAACAAATAACCAACTTATTATATCATAACCTCATAAGTGTTCGTATCTTGCAAGAGCATGTCCACGTACTCATTGTCGCTTTCATATTTTGACAGACTTATTTGTATTATGTATGAAAGTTCTGCTCATACATACCGTTACTCTTTCTTAGTATTTTTTGAATAATGCATGTATAAAGGCTTCGTGTGAAATAAGTATGTTTCTATGTGCACATATTAATGAGTTACCTTATCATACTTATTTTTATGAAACTTAATATTCTATCATGTCAACTTTCTGGTAATCACTTTCTTGTGCCTCATTATGTAAAAAATGTAAAATAGCAGTTGCGTTGTTACTTACCTTGTCTTCCTCACTCAAATTGTCACCGGACATAGAGGGCATTGGAAACGGCATGTCCCCCGTGACATCCACGATCTTTGTCTGAAATAGTACAAACACATTTGTATTTTAAAAATAACACATACTATTTATAGTATGTATCTATTTGAAGCAAGTATATTTACTACATTCATTCAGTTTACAATGCTTATTCAAGCGTCAGCATACAAAGTTATTCACTGTGTCATAATACCGAAGGCATATTCATCATCATTACTGGTTCGAGCTAACCAGAATTGAGATGTTTTCATATAGGGTCACCGTACAACAGGAGTAGAAGACCAACTAAGCACGAACATTTACACATCAGAAGGGTACTTAGGGTCTTCCGCCACAATCTACTTTGTCTGAAATAGTACAAACACATTTATATATTGTTACACCAAACTAAACTGACACACACCATTTATAGTATGTATACCTTTGAGGCAAGTACATTTACTACATTCATTCAGTTGACAATGCATAATCAAACGTCACCATACAAAGATATATTATGTGTCCTATGTTCTCTGTTCTGACTTGGTCCTGTGATCTTCTCCATCCATTTAGCCCCCCCCCCCCTTCACTGTGTGTCCTCTTTTATTCTCCTAGTTGTTCATTATTCATTATGGTCTGCTGGGCAATTCCGGACGCCTCTGTTCTATGGCGTATGTGCCCTTTAGCCTCCTCGGGTGCCTTGTCTATTGGATATGGATCGTTGTTTTTTCCTAGGGTCTGTGGGTGGCGCATTCTTATGTATGTGGCGTTCCTCCTTGGGGCTACTTGTTTCTCTCTCTACTAAACCCGAAGGCATATTCATCATCATTACTGGATCTAGCTTCAGCAGAAATGAAATGAATTTAGTCACCGCACAAATGGAGTAGAAGACCAATTTATATATCAGAAATGGCACTAAGGGTATTCCGCCACAATCTTTCGAGATATAGTATGACCTTCACATCGATGTCGATGAGATTGAGAATTCAACAACCCCTAAAATAAATCACAATATATATTTACGTTACTCTCCAACCTATATGTACACACATACCGTAACAAATTTACTAAAACTATAAATTACGTACGCTTAAGAAATGTCGTCTAGCGAACCGCCTGCCTGATTTGTGATCCAACATTACACCGTCAGCAAATCCCAGCATTAAGTCGAAAAATGACTGAAAAGATTGGGAGAATATGTTCAGATCAGTTATTATAGCCTCGAGTGGAGTGTGGTTTGGGGAAGCAGGGGCATGATTCCCACTTAAGTGGGAGAAACTTACCGAAAAGGATATCAGGGGATACCCCTTTCCTATTGTGTATTTCTAAAGTTTGATTTTTAATACCAAAATCTCACATTTTTATGTTTTCAGAATACTGTCTGGAAGAAATTTGTGTAGACAAGCCAGAACAATTTTGAGATTGGTTTTCTGCACGGGAAAGACGTGTCGCAGTTTATACTTACTATGACACAAACATTCGCGAGTTAGAAACTTCTAAAATCAGGAAATAGAACCACAAAATGCCATTTTTACTTCCATTTGTAAGTTCACTGTCCATAAACAAATTGCAGAAACAAAAGTCAACACATCTGTAATTCATTAACAAATATGGGATGCATTTCAAATGTTTCTTTTCCTACGTTTGTGAAAAATATCGCACAGGCATTATAATAATAATAAGGTACGAGCGTGATGGACCCACTTGTCTCAAAATATTAAAACCATCTCTCTAATTATTGTTTAATATTTATAACTGATTAAGTTAATAAATCTGGTATATGTTACATTTAAAATAACACAAAGATATCAAGGCAGGGTTTCAAAACTATTGGGTGCTGTTTGCGTACACTATTGAACATTCATTTTTACATTTTGTCGTTTACAGAACAAAATGTGAAATTACCTGTTATATTAACCATTGTTTTGTGTTCATGAATTTGTTGACTTTTATTTCAATTGAACATTGAATGTACAAACAATTATTTGCCACGCTATATTAGCTAATCATTATGGTCTGCCAGGCCATTCCTTAACATATGTACCATTTAACCTCCTTAAGCGCCTTGTGTTTAGTGGAGTGTTGTTTTCCCGGAGGTCAGCGTGGGGAGGCACTGTCTTATGCATTTGGTGTTCCCTGTAGCTACATATATTGTCTCTCTTATGTTATTTATTTTCATGAGTTTTGGTGACAATATCAAATACCTATCGATACAAAACACCATCATAATATTTACAAAATAAACATACCCTATGTGAGTTTCCAACTGGCACAAAGAAAACGTCAAAGTTTGCATTTCTGTAATGATCCATTTCTTGAAATATTAAATTGTTCGTCTGAAAGGTAAACATAAAAATAAACAACAAGCAGTGGTTACAAAGATCAGCTTAAATTAAAAATAAACATATAAATATGCTTATCTGTAGGTCAATACTGCAAACAATAATTAAGTGCTTAAATGAAGTAAGACATTTCCGTCACATTATTGGTTTGTTTCAAGTTATACACTTGTGGATATTTTTCTCTTTACACAGAATGTTTATATTTTTATAAAATGCGTTAATTATACACACTTTGTAATACATTTTACTCATACTGATAGTAGTGATGTTGCCGGTTTAATAGTGTGGCGATAGTTTCAACTATAAGGTTTTAGACACATCCGAAAGAAATGTCTAAGTATAAGCTTGCTTTGTATTATATTTTTGAAATGTTCATCGATTTAATTGTTTTGAATATAGGTTCTGACTACTTAATGTGGAGACCGAAACATTAAGCTTCTTTCGGACACACTCGTACAACAACTTCACAGAAATGAATTATCCCGACTACGATAATACCTCTTCTGTGTCTAGAGACGAGTCTGTATCCGGTCCAGCGATAATACCGGTGCCTGTAGGCCTCCCGTCTGATATAATGATAATTCTTGTCCCAACGGGAGTACCACATCCAACTTGAATCGTTTGGTCTGTGAAGAAGCGTGTTTAAATGAATACATTTTGTAGTTTTACTAGTAAAACCTTTACTTCGGAATCACAATTGTCAGTTTGTTTTCATCAGATATATATAGATCAGATGTATACTACTGAATTAGTTTAAGTCGATTTCCTATTTATCTTCGTCAGTAAACTCTTCAAATTGATATCTGGAGTGAACAATTGACGTAAGCTTTACAGAAAAATGTGCAAGAAAAACCTGGTTTAAGTACATTATAAAGCGAGACAAAATATAAAAATACGCTTACTGGTAGAACACCAGGCAGCCGCCAGTGACATCAACATTCCTCCAAACAATGGACTCGGACCTCCAAGTTTCAAGTTATCTAAAAGCATTCACATTTTATTTTTAAATACGGCATATATAAAGAATAAAGACTAGACGATGAATGAAACTTTTACCAAGACTTTTTAGATAAATCAAAATACATGTATTGGTTGTCAATATATATCTCTTAGACACAGCAAGATACAATTAAATATGACTGTTGTTACTTCTTATTTAAGACATTTTACAATTTTAATACAACGAAGTTTGTTATTTGGTACTTACTGAATACTTGGAGCAATTCATCATAGCTGTTGGTATATCGTTGTTTAACCACGGTCTCGTGTCCAAATGTTACCAAAGCAACGTATTCATCGGTCACATCACGTGTTCTGTGTATTTCTTTAAGACCTAACGTAACAAACAGACATACGTTCTCAACATAAAAGTTAATCGCAAGAAACGTGCATTTCTAGAAACAATGGATGAACATGCGTCGTCTTCTTCAAATCTGCTACATTATGAATACAGCAAGATTTGGTTGTTCAGATAATGTTAAATATTTAGTACGAAAATGTATACTACTGTTGACCTGAGGTAGTTGTTCAAGAGAGGACAGCTCGGGAATTTTTGCACGATACCACAATAATAAAACGTGAGACACAAACTGATGAAGGAATAAGAAAGGCGTAATGATGATTCAGAGAGTTCAAATGGATGCGTGTATTCGTGTTGCCTTGCTCATAATGATATATATTGACTCAGTTGGTATAATTACCTTGTAAATACTCTTTGACGAATGTGGAAGCTTGTCCCCATCCATTGTTGCGTAACATACTCTCTGATATATCCAAACATAAAACAGAGTGAACGCCTTCGAGATCGCAAAACAATGTCCTACCTGAAAACAGGGCAGTGTAATAGTATTATGTACCTTTCAATTGTTTTTTAATTTTAAAATCATTCGAACGTCCGATCATAGGATAGACAGTATTTAACAAGAAACACGTAATTGCGAAAGACATAGGATGCAGTATAATATTACTAACATCTCTATACGATATCTGACATGAAAAAGTTACACATGCAATCTTTAGGACTGAATATGACTATAAAGTTATACAATTGTTTTCAGGAATGCCCTTCTTATTACATATAACTTGTATACACTGTATAACATACACGTGTTGCAGTCGTAATGTCATTTAAATGTTTACGCTATTGTTAATTCAGAATTAATGGAGAATACGATTAGTATGTAAACAACGTCCTTTGGTCACAATTCCCTCTCCTACAAACTCAAGACGTAATTTCAACCTTTCAGCAAGACAACGCTAGAGCCAACGTCGCTCGTGATAGTATTCGGTTTGTACAAAATTATAACATCGATAACTGGACCCTTAAAAAGCCCGGATTTATATCCGATAGAACATCTTTGGTATTATCTTGGTAGACGTCTACGGCGACGCCAAAATCCAACTGGTAAGGTCAATGAGCTTCGAGATGCATTTCGGTGCACGCGGTGGTCATACACGTTACTGATGTCAGAATTTCAAAACAGACCCCTACTAAGCATTAAATCAAATAAAACAACGAAATTTATCATTTTCTCCGATTTAATGCTTTTAATAAAATGATAATAAATGATTTCACAATTACAAAACGATCACTCTAAAAAGTAATTTTACTGACAGTTCCAAGGTTGTAAATCACTGTATGGTTATTATTTAGTTTTGTGTTGTGAATGCATGTTACATTTCTCTTCCCTCTATGCAATCCTTTTACTTTATATAGTGTTCATGTTATGTTCACCCCACTTTCAGCCTATTGTTGCCAGATTTTTAGAATTGTCCTGTGATGTATTCCATCCATTAAATCCCCCTGTTTGTCCTCTTTTTTTCTCCTCGTTATCCCTTATGGTAGGCCAGGCCATTCCTTGCGACTCTGTTCCCTTAAGTATGTACCATTGAGCCTTCTTAAATGCCAAATTATTTCTGATTGTTGTTTTCCCGGAGGTCTGTGTGGAGAGGCACTGTCTTATATATGTGGCATTCCCTGTAGCAACTTATTCTCTATCTTTTACATTTCGTAATAAATTTATAAAAATGAGAAAGAAAATGTATGATAGGCCATTATTCATCATTATAAAGCAGTACCTACTCACAAGGATCCTGGGATACAAAATAAAATGAAGAGGGACAAATGGGAAGAACTGCACAACAACTAAACACGGAGAGAAACTTAGTATCACAACGGCTTCACGGTCTTAAAACTGTCAGCACAACACGAAGGGATCACACTTGTTTGATGACATACCAAAATTAATCACTAGGAATAACATAAGGAAAATACAAGACGAAAATAAACATGTACATATCAGAATGTAAACCAAATAACCTACCACCAAGAATAAACGGTGCTAGTAAATATAAATGTGTATAATAATATGTTTGTTGCAAAGCGATTTTTAGACGCATTAAAGTCAAATGAACGCAGATCCAAATCTATCAATGTTATTGCGTCTGATTCGGGTATGTCTCGGGCAAAATGTTTCCATTCTTGTTCCTTGAACTACAAAGCAGAATGATTTCAAGAAGCAGCAAGTATGCTTCTTATTGTGCACTTCATGTGCTTCCACCTTCTCGGCAATTTATAATTTAAGTTTGTATCGAGATTTCGAGACACATCTGAGTTAATTTCAACTCTCAAATCTGAACTAGGATTATAATGGATTGCTTACTTTCATCGAGTTCATTTTGTGATTCACCTCTCCAATAAATCTCACCAAAGGGTACAATTTTAGCTTCCTGTTTTACTGCAACAACTGAAATATGAAAATGGAAGAATGGAATTATATTTAAAGCATTATCTACCCCCATTTAATCTATTCGGCTACTCTGGCCACATTTAAGTAGTTTGTCGGTAGTGCGGGCTGTTTAGAAACACATGAAGCAAATATTGAGGGTGTTAATATAAGATGTAAACTTGTGCAACAATCGATGTAGAGTAAGAAAGTTAATACTAAATATTAATATACATATTAATTTTGGATGCATCATGACCGTTAGGTACGATGCTTTTATTCAATTAAAGCATCGTCATATAAATACAAACGTCGAGTCGACATGCCACTGACATGGAAACGTATGTATTAAAACAATTACAATGGCATAACGCAAACAAGACACAAACAATAACGATAGGTGAAAATATGAGTACCGTCATTGACGTCATTTTTTGTTTTTAAGATCAGCCTGCAAGCGAACCTCACCCCTATGTTATAATCATAATCACAAAGTGTACATAAGGATATCTAGACTTCTCTCATGATAATCGGGTCAATCACTTTCAACCTGTTTACACAGCACTGGACCGAAATGACTTGTACCCCACAAACTGAAAATATGTGACGACTGTATCCTCCGTGTTTATGATTTACATCACTCATTGTGTTAATTAAAGACGTTATAAGATAAAGAGGTAAAATACACCACTAAGGGAGCAGCAGATTTACCTTTGTCAACACAAGCTTCTGTTTGTTCCATGTCATTCCGATCACTAAAATAACAACAGGAGTACCAATTTATAAAATTGAATTGTGCTTAAAGGGGATCATAATTCCAATATATAGTATAAAGATATCAATGAAATATGATAATAAATATTCTTGTTGTTTCTCTGGAGGGCACGCTGAATAATTAACGACAGTAACGTTTAACAAAACGACTGTATAGTGTTGGGAACACACGTGTCTGAATTATCAAAACTAAATATTAACAAACAAACAAATATCAATTTTGCACATATGCACCGGCATAATATTGTAGAAATGTAAACGTGAGACAGCAAAGGTATAAAGTGCAACTTTCTCAAATGTGATTCTAAACGATATTTTACTTACTGCTTCACCGTACTCCTTAAATCGCTTGTTGATGAAGTAACGTGATATACAGAATACTTCGGCTGAGATTCTGAATTTGATTCTGCTGTTTTAGTCTCTTGATTACTCGTTGGTATCAATTCCCGTCTGGTACTGTGACCATTTAGTTCTTGGTTTTGTTCCACATGAGCATCACTGTCAGAACTGATTACACTTTTATCCGTTTGTTTTACTGTAACTTCGCTGCATTTTTTCCTCTGTAGAGTTTTAATTTTGTCCTTCATATCTTTTAAAGTGTTTGTTATCTGTCTCATAGCATTTGTATGTTCTCTCGTTGTGTTTTCTAGAGCCGTGCATGTAGTTTGTAGTCCTTTCATTTCTAGAATAAGTTGAATATACGCAAATAATTGCAGCAGCATAATATTAATTGACGTTATCTTCTATGCAAAATGCCCACATTATGTAATGATTTAGACTAACTAGACTATACACAACTAATTTATTAAGATACTTAGTAAGTCACACTTTTCTTAGCGCTTTCAGAACAATGATTCAAAACCAATGTCCAGCGCGATTAGACATCACAACAATTTTTTGATAACCATTACCGTTAAAATTACACAATGATCAATTATAGCATACCTTTCTGTGCCATTTCCAAAGTAGCCTTACTGTAAAAGGAAAGTATATATAAATAAATAGTTCATGTGCCTTATCAACATGAGAGAGTATTCAGGCACGTAATTCGTGTGCGTGTGTTGCTGTTTGTAAAACGCGTGTAGCACACTCGTTTGAAGTATAAGAGAAACGTTGGATTTCATCGTCAAAGAATCAATTTTTATACAAAAACATGTCACTGACGCTATTACATACAGATGTTGTCTTGCAGTGAAAGCGTGGTGTACGAAAATGGCTAGGTTTTTATTTTAGAAACATTTTCACTAGTTATTAATTCATATTTGGATTAAATATAATTATTATTTATTGCATAGAACTACTTCATATAAATATTTCCACCTGTTACTACAGATACAATTAAAACTGAACAATAATTAATTCAATTTGATATGTCCATCGTCAAAATGCATTTGAAACCAGGCAACAATGAAGATAACTCGGGCGACAGTATCACAAACAATACCAACGTTAAGATTGTCAACGTTTTTTTTACGAATAACAAGTATAATAGCTTTTGTTAACTTGTCATTACTGTGTCCTTTCATGAGAAGAAATATCAACATAGGGTCATTGGATGCTAAATGAAGCCTGTATTGTACAGTTTTAATGTCAGATTGAACTAATGTGTTTCAACATAGAAATGCAACACCACTCATTGATCGCTCTCTAGCAATGCCAGGTTTACAAAATAGTATATCCCCTTTTTCTTAGTGAACACTTTTGGTTAAATAAACTCGCGCTTTTATATTAGAACCCTTAACGATACAAATACTCCAACCAACGTATGCACAGGATTACCATAATCTTAACATTCAGCTATTATCTCTTTCCAACGGATACATATATATCCTAACCTTATCTGTGATTTATTTAGGCTATTTGATATGCGAGTTTATACATGTAACAAACTGAACATAATATAAGTGTCTTGACAATGTCGAATATGTATACATCAAATAGGTATCCTTGTTAACATTGTAACGTATCACATATTTCTGTATAATATATGGTTATTTACCATGAACATTGTGTGCTGGTTTCTTCACAGAGCTCATTACACCTGTTCAGTATTGTCCGCCTATTTTCTAAGATCTCATTCAATGGAGCAGCAATATCGTCCATCTGTAATAAGTTTACACGTTAAATAATGTGTACATGTCTTGGAATATATAAATACGCTATATATATATAAGCTATATACGCTATATACGCTTCATAATTGTAATACAATCATAGCCATCAAATAGCTGATAAGTCACTAAAATATTACCCCGTACAATGACAAATATTTCTGAAATTTGAAGTAAAATAAAAATTAGTATACTTTTGCATACTACAATGGACAGTCCATAAATGTACCACGGGTACTGCTGTATTTTTGTTTAGACAATATTTACAATTCTAATTTTGAATAATGTTAAACTTGTTATGTTGATTATTTTCGTCGTCCTCAACATGTCGGCCTTGTTTTGTGTCCGTCCCTGTATGTACTTCCTGGTACGTAGAGTCCTATTTTGTGTCGCTCATTGTGTGTAGCATCTGGTCCGCTTGTATTGTCTTGTTTCCCTCCCTGTGTGTTCTTCCTGGTCCGTTGGGTTTTGTTTTTTTGTATCAAATGTATTTGTTGTACTTTCTTGTACTTTATTACTTCATTTAATATTATTCTTGTTTTGTCTTTGCGTGCGCTGTCTCTATTTATATACCCTTGACTTAGTCGTTATTGTTTGTATATACTCGTACACCTGGACGTTTTAAGTTTGGCTCTTCTTAATTCGTTTTCAGTCGAAAGTGTGGGCGTACCAAATCACTGTATTCTAATGTCACATGTGGTCTTAACCTCATTATAACAAACAGTTGAATAAGGATCTACCAAACTACACTGCAACGTTTAAATATAAAAACACGAAAACGAAAGTAGAATTTAAGTGAAGAAACATTAAATATCGTTAATTGCTCATCTCAAAAAGCAGTCTAATTATCTAATTATTCTTACCAGATTTATTCGTTCTCAGTTGTACTGAGCAAATTCCATTAACTTAGTACAGAATAAAATATCCAAATGAACCAGAGGTGCACTTTCATTGGGTTCCCAACATTTGAGTGTCAGGAATACTAAAAATAGAAAAGAACAGAACGGCGTGGAGATTGTGTATAATTTATTTATAGAATATTACGATTGTTTATCTGATAAACAACGTTTGTTATTACTGATAGTTTTGAGTGTATAGTCAGTTTTTATTTATTGATTACGGTTTAAACTAACTAAGAAGTGATCAGCCAATGAAAACATGTTTTGCTGAATATTGACGAATGGACATTGTGTATGAAATAACAGTACTTTCAACTAATTTGATTCGACATCATATGTATCATAGTTTATGCAATCAGGAGGAAAAACAGGTCATCATTCACGTAATTCAGGTCCGTAGCCAGGATTTTGAAAAGGGTGTTGCGTTATGGATTCTCGTAGATGCGATTTGAGTAGATGAGGGAAGGGGTTTGGACAATTTTGACATTTAGACTTCAAATCGTGCAATCTGACTGATTCTCAATATAAATGGGGATTTCTTATATTAACGATTTGGAGTGTTTTTAATCCGTATATAGGCAATATGAAATTCATACCGAACTTTCTGTCTATGATGATATTTGGGTGATAGTAGGATAAAGTGTCAGTATGGGTGCACCCTTGAACCAGAACTGTTTCGCCACAGATCGTTCTAAGGCGGTACTTCTTTTTTCACCCATCATATATATTTATGTCTTGAGTCCCTTATGCATTTGCATGTTTACATGTAAGTATATTTTCATGTCGCCTTGTGTTTTTTGGGTTGCTTGGTTTGTTGTGTGTGACATTTCTTACACGACTTGTTTAGTCATGTTACAGCCATTAATGACACATATGAATGACCCATAAAATCGAATATACACTCACCCAAAGTTCTAGCGCATCACTTTTGGTTTACTTGATTTCGAAAAGACGAAAGAGGAGTTGGGCATTTATGGTCATTGCAGTAGAAAAAACACAACGAAATCACACAGATAACAGAATAGAAGTGCTTGAATAAGGTCCAGCATGTAAACGAGTTTAAAATTTTAAAAATAAAATAAGTATTAATTTTAATAAAAGTTCAATTTCGTATGCTAAAGACCAAAGAAATGTGCTTTATGTCATTAATTACTGAGCGTGTGCTAGGCATATGTGGTTTATGATTTTCTGCCTATTTGCAGCATTACACTCGACCTCTTAACTGGTGTCGAGACGAAGGGCAATGCCACTTCCGGTGTGGAATCTCGTGTAACAAGCTCACATTAATAACGCCTTTGTTGGATTCAATTAATTGTCTTTATGAGTACAAAATATCTTACTTCTAGTCCTACAGGAAATGTCATTTTAGCCACATTTAGGAAAGGGCATACCATTGTTTTATCATTTTAGTGGACAAATAGCTCTCCCATTATCTTTTGGATCATTTTTCATTCAAAAAATGATGTTTTTAATGACTGTTATACAAAACAACACAATTAGAAAAAAAATGTGAAAAACAGCCAAGTAAAAGCAGCAAGTCAAAAATAACGAAATTCGATCATTCGTGCCGCACTGCTGCACTTAACATGGAATAAAAAATTTGTGAAAAGTTTAAAAAAAATAATGCTATATGATCAGAATTCTGTATTTTCATAACATTTAGTACAGAGTTAAGAAAATTCTATAAAATTTATAATATGATGCGTTAGAACTTCGTGTGAGTGTATATTTGGGAATAATATATAACGAGGATAACGAATGGGGTACGAATAACGGCTTACACCGGTCACGTGATTAAAATTATTTCGGATATATGCAAACTAGCGAATCGGCGTAAATCGCGGTAGCGGACGTACGCACAACATATACACAGCGAAATTTGGAATTCGCCAAAAAATAGTTTTTTTACCAGCGGTACAAAGAAAATTGAATTTAGATCTATTGAAGTTCAGTCAGGCGTTAAATGATGTATCTGTTTACATTGCGACTCGAGCACGATGTTAACGGTATAGAGTTGTTTGTGCCGCAGGATTAGAAAGAAAACCCCATATTTATACCAATCCGGAGAAAATCTATGATGACAATAGAAGAATTCAATTTGAGTGAGTGCAAAAAAATGGTAATGTTTTTTTAATACTGCGGATGTGATGTAAATTGCTAATTGAATTTCATGAATTGATATTTATTGGATCTAGAAGAGATCTACATGTCTTAACGGTGTCTAAACTGTGTAGCAAAATTCCGTTTTCTAGTGGAATAACGTACTCAGGTCGAGGTCATCACCTTTGTTGTAACCAGGCTGTACTTTTGGAGGCAGTAAAACATATTAGTCTGCAAGACTGAATATTTCAGACCGTAAATAATTGGCAGACTGCACAAAAGGCCATATCAGTCACCTCATATCAAATTATAAGATGAATTATTATAGTTTTTATTCGATAATTTTGCATGGTTAATAGTCATTAATAATAATAAAGTTCTACGCGGGCTGAATTGAATTGTCCATGGAGTTTTGAGAAGAAAGTAGTTTTTGCGTTTCTGATTATATTTCATTTGTTTCATCACTAGTGAAGACAGGAAGAAATCTCTCTGTGGTAGAACGAGAATACTATTTTAACCATTTACCATTCTGAGACAAAGCGGGAGATAAAGGATTTGACTTTTGTAATGGTAATCCTCCAGTTTTTGAATGTTTAACGTAAAGAATTATCTATAATGTCGACAATTAATGAAATTTGAAGAGTATGTGCTTTAATATATTCGTGGTTTGAAAAAGGAAAAGTGCGTGTAATGGTATGTTAAATCAGCGGGTTTTTATAATTTGTTTTTTGTTGCAAATGCGCAAACATAATAACCATCATCATTTGTACTGTCTTGGCAAGTAAGGATTAAGTTGTTACAGGGAATGCCATATCTCGAAACACTTTCTTATGATAAAATTGGATTTAATCACACTTATTCGGTCCTATTCTTTTAATTCGCCCTCATTGTTGCTGCTTTGATATCACTAATCTAATGTTATCTTGTAATCAGTATTTCTTTAGGACCTAAGAGCATTGGATATTGCTACGACAGGCAACGGGTTTCCTCTCAAAATTCGATTAGCAGAAATATTTTATTACAAACACCTTAATCAGAAGAAGCCTGGTGTCATTGTGTCGTGACGTTGACATATTGACGTACGAGGTAAAAGCCCTTACTTCAGCGCCAGCCATTTCTGATATATGAGGCACCTTCTGACTGTGCTTATGTCCATCCTATAATGCCAAGACTCCACTACGGTAGGCATTTTTATCAAGCTGATGGACCTCAATCGGTCATATCAGAATGGATACCTATCAACATTTGAACTTCGAGGCTCCCACTTCCTAATGTCAAGGGTATCATATCTTTCAAAATATCTGTTTTATATCACTACATGTACTCGTATGTATGATGATACGTGGTCGACTAAATGACCACAGTCTAGCGGCTGTGAATCCCCATCACGTCTCAGCCATCTTTAAAGCAGTGGTCTCTCCTTATAGTCACAAGACGACCTCTTCCATCACAAGCATGTTAGTAAAACCAACTCAAATAGACACTTGTCTTTGAAACTAATTAGTATATAAGGTTTTTACTCTGTTATTATCCCGTTCATGTTTCAGAAAATATGTGATGTAAGTGGTAAAATGAAACAAGTCCTATCTTTAAAAAAAGATAAACGGCGTAGATCGAGTGATGTTTTCCGGGATGTTAAATGAAATAATCTCTTTTGCAACATGTTGAAAAATAAATCCTTACAAATAATAACTCGGATCTAGACTATATACACTATAATCATGGACATGTCTTATCAGGGCCATTTATACATGCTTAAACCTATTGACTACTTCCGGCAAAATTCGAACTGCTAAAACGAACGCACGTCTAACGAAAACCCCTTTTGGTGCCTCTTTGGTGAACGAAAACCCCGTTTGGTGCCTCTTTTGTATGAACATATGATTGGTCAGATTTTAAAAATCTCGTTTCGAGAACAATATTTGGTTGGTCAAAAATGTATGTCAAAATCAATGTTGTACAGCTACGCCGAAAAAATCAGTATAAATGATAATCCAAAACATAAGTTTGTATTACGTGAATGCAGTGGTTAATATGCTAAGTTCGGATTAGTAGACCTGTTGCAAATGGCTATACCACCTGTGTTGCCTCGATTTCAGATGAGCTCAATGTGATGTCATTTAAAACAATAATTTCAATGAGCATATTCGATACAACTAACCCTGTAAAAGAATGCAACATAATCATGTTTATTTCGGATTGTTTATGTTTCAAGGTGTGTGACTATGGCTCTCGACAGTGTTAAGTTTTGTACATTCCTATTTGAACGTGTTCTCTTCATTTCATTTCGTTACCTAGGCATATACGCGCAGAGGCCCTGTTTTGCGAAAGTGACATTTCCGGTGGTACAATTTGTCACTAATATCTTAACTTTATGCAGATGTTGTATATTATATCTGTATATATATATATTAACACATATATTTCTGTTTTATACACGATATAGTTGTGTAACCATTGTCACAAACAGATCATGTTCAGAAGCGCGGCTCCCTTCCAGTCCCGTAAAACTACCGAGATTAATAAAACAAACCATCATTGCTAATTTAGAAAATACCTCATTCAAAGATAATGTCATGTTTTGTGTTAGAATATGACCTTCCTTTGCAACTCTCTTTATCTTCTCTGACATAAGCATCGATAACGCAAATGCACAGTCTGTCGAATTATTAGTCGCATGTTGAGCATAATACTCCCTTATGATAGTTTATGTCTAACATGTTTTATGCAAACGTACATCATCACTGATACAGCTGCATTATTTGTTATTTTATCAGACCTATATTACTTTGCCCTATTGTTTCTTCTGAATTCATAATTTATCAAATAATATCTTGATTGAGGATTTTGATAATTTATCTGTACCATTTCCTGTGTAACATGTATTTTCATTGTTGAATTTATATTCAACAGCACAATATGCGTGATCTTTTTATGTTCTGTATATTATAAAGTAAGGGAATTGGTCTATACAATTTTAGAAATACTTGTATTTTACAAATCACTGCCACTGGTAGATAATTTAGCGTTTGCAGACAGAATAAATTATTATTTGTGTCCGTCAACACTTCGCGGTTTCAATACGAAGATTGTTGTCCAGTCAGTTCTTAGGCAATATTACTTACTAAACAAAGCAGTTCACCTTTTTTTCCATATATCCTGACACTTTTATTCAGTGCAACCTCTTCATGGGAACACCCGTTACGAGATGCAAGATGTTGCTGATGTGAGTTGAATTAGATAGTAGATTCTTACAAGAGAAAAAGCAATACTGATGTTGAAGAGAGGTTATTGCTCAAAAGAGGGTCGTTCTTTTGAGGCTGATCTGTTCTTCAATGATTTTACTATTCAGCATTAACACGTCAAGAAGTTACCTTTACAATAAATATCTCAAATAAGTTTACTAAACATAAACTGCTGATTCAGGAAAAGTCATGTATTCGTCTGATTTCGTCAAGTAATACTGAAGTTTTTTGCCATCTTCATAATGTCGTATATTACTTGAGCTCGATAAAACTTCCTGTCATTTAATGTGACTGAGAAAAATACAATAACCAAATCATTTGTTCAACCTGTAACTGTTTCAAAGCATTGCCTTACAATAAACGTCGATGTTTGTTTTCGATCATGTTTATTATATATAATAATATGTATATTTATATACACATAAAATAACCAGTCTGATGCTCAGTGCGGCCATACGAAACTAGACGAATGTATAGGAATATAACAATAGTTTGGGTTGTAAATCAGTAGAATAAAATGTTGACAGAGAAGATGTTTTTGATGCGAAATTGTATTGTTATGTGCAACAATTGAAAAGTTTTAGGTATGTCTTACTTAAACTAGCACTATTTTAACTATGTCCAATAGTGTTTACACAAAACACCTCATCACGCAGCGCATGACAATTTCACGCACCAATTCAAACAAAATCTTCTCTAAATGTAAATCAGTTTCACATGGCATTCCAAGTCATTGTGAAATAAAAGGCGCCCATGATATGTACGTTTTGACCCATGAAACAAATACCATACTTGTATACAGTAGTGATAGAATTTCCACAGCATTCATGTGAATTCAATTTATATTATCTCAATGTTGCCAATCACTCGAAACGAATTTATATCGTGTGTGTTTACTATTAACTTTAAATACTTTACATAGAAAGGATCTAGAAGAGATGAAATATTGCAAATATTAATTGATTTACATTGACTGGAAAAGTGGTTTGTTATTGGTTGATAAAGATACCAAAATGTATTTGATACGTTTCACTGCAATCAGGTCAGGCAGATCAGAGAAATGGTTAATGGTACTGGTTAATCAGCCGTTTGCTTCTTTTGCAAAGACTACATTATATCATGTCCACGCTGTTGGAAATTGTTGCTCTATTTGTAAATACAATAACATTTTTACTTAGAAATCACAGTCTCGCTTGTATTGGACAGGTCGACCAAGTAAGTAAATAAAAGTAACTTAATTAATATGAAGATATACACCTGGAAATAAGAATATTGATTATAGCAATCCTACCAAAATTAAGAACAAGTAAACCAATGACAATGTTATTTTAGAGAATATATATCCACGTATCACTATCCAGAACTTTTATAGACAGCATTGTAATTGGAAATTTCTTCCTTGGCCTTCATTCAGTTTTATCCATTGTTGCCCAAAGTGTATTCTACTATCTCAAATGTCGAAATGATACTTTATTGACAATTACTGCCAAACATAGTTGTCATGTCCTTTTGAGAAGTCCTACATTCATCTTCTTATTGATATATGACCTTTCCAAACCTATAAATGAACAGAACAAGACCGCTGCCATATATTTACTGAAGTTTATTGAATACATGAATTTACAATTATATTAATATACTATCAAAAATGTAAGGATCTCTTTTGTAAGAAACTTGGACTCAAAGCAAACTATCCGTCAATGTTTGATTATAATTGGTGCGAGTTTTCTGCCTGTAACTGGTCCCTATACAATAATCCAAGCAGCGATTACTCATTCCTATTCTTAATCATTTGGATGATAATTCCCATTACCAAGAAAAATAGCAATTTTATTTGTTTGGATAGCATATTCAAGACATTATTTTCACAAAATTGTATTTGATTTTAAAGATGTTTGCTATGCTATTTGAGAAATCATGTCAGAAAGATTGCACAGAAGGCGTTTGATTGTTGGTTTAATTGGTTTATTAGAGGGGGTCTCTACGAAAGACATGTTGCTGGCATTCTGAATGATACACGCAATATTTTGATCGTGTCCAAGATCGTTCACATAGCCTTGTAGGGCAAGTGTGCCAAAATTACGGATCCATTATTTAACCTTTAACCTCCTTATGTTTTATGGATTGTTGTTTTCCCGGAGGTCTGTGTGAGGAGGCACCGTCTTATGTATGAGGCGTTCCCGGTAGAACTCTTTTTTCTCTCTTTCAATACTTTATTAATCGACTGTTAAAGTGTTAGTCTGCGTGTTTAGAGCTCCAGTGTTGTGAATCCACAATCTAACTGGACAGGATCCGTGACCATATCAAGTGGACTAGTTTAGATTCTCAGTTCTCTGTGAGGACCATAATGTCCCCGGTCGTGCGTTTACCTTCTGTTTCGATTAGTGCTGGATTGTACATTCTGCATTTCTATTGATTAAATATGTCTAGCCAAGTTCTGATTTGTGAATGCGGCATTCCCGGCGTTGTATGCAACTCATACAATTATAAGTCTTTCTATAATACAATTAGTTCGTATTATTATGGCACAAACAATAAGCATAATAATTTGTTGTAACGTTCATAAATTTAGCAATCTGGTGCTAATAATTTACGAGCGTATACTATTGCATGATCGCATTCCAAAGATGATATTTTTTATATCAAGTATATTCAATTTGGTATGGTTTACTTGCCAAAATTATTTCGTGTTTGAATAATTTATAACATTATCGGTGGGGGAACAGACGCAATTAAAAACGCAGGCCATAAAGCATTCTCCATAACAAAATAACGTCGAGTGGTAATTTCCATAAATGTGCATTTTGGTGGATGAAAATGCAAAACTACTATCAATAAATGTCCAGTTATTTATTTATGAGAAAGGCGATCCACAAATGTGTGCAAGTTTAAATATCTTATTTTAGGAAATTATGTTATCTCAATGTAAACTCTCAGCATGTTTGAGATGTAATTTACTTCAGGGTTGCTTAAGACAACTGTTTTGTAAAGATGCAACAACTACAAAAAGCCCAGGTTAAAATTTATAGTTACAAAACTCAAGCATGTAATATGCGAACGGTTATAAGAAGCACATGACAAACACTTATATACAATACATAATGAGTTATCAACACATAATTATGTCTTTGCAAAAATGTCTTTTAAAACAAAATTGTGTCTGCGTTCCTTCCCTAGGAGTCCCTCCTCTCTTTCCCTTTTTCGGGCGATTCTGATTTGTAGCTATGGCATTCTCTGGTATGCATGCTTTGGATTTAAACATTTAACGTCAATGAAATATTGGGATTGCAAATTTCAATGATGCTATACCCCACTCTCAGTATAAGGCCTCAACGATAAAATGTTACGAACTAACGTTATTGTAAAAAGACATGTCTTTTTACAATAACGTAGGGTGTACAAGGTTTCTGTGAAACACAAATGTATAAATATGGACGGAATATTTATTTCTATAGCCTTTTTAGTAGAATGAAGATCTGAGATACGTGGCCTAACCATCACGTTTCCTGACCAACTGTCTCAAATGAAAAGCACTGATTTGTCAGTTTACATTATATCCGTTTATCACTGTTTGTATTGGAAACACATTATCGTCGGAACACAATGCATTATATAGTAGTTTACAATATAGTTTGTATTACTGCAGAAACACAAAACAAACCTAAACGGTTCACCAACATAGATATTAACACCGCATTGATAACACAACGCTACAACACAGTCAATGTGACCGCATTACACGAATCACACTCATGCAACATTTGATGACTGGTTATGTCAAACTGTCACACAAAACTCCAAGAAACGTCATTGAAACCTATAATTATGTGTATAAAGTGGCTTTTCGATGTCGAGCTTCCAAGTTACACCTCATTGTATGTGTCAATAATGTAAATAATTTGTGTGTAACCAGGGTTATTCATAGTTTTGTATGACCCTATGTCAACAAAAAGTTACACTGTTCTACAACAAAAATAGCTTTTGCCATTCAATATTGCTAGGTGGGAGTGTAATTTATTGCCGTACGAAGCAGTAGGACATCTAGTAACTATTATCCGAAAACATAAAAACAGTATTTTAAGTACAATAAGTGCAATTTCTCCACTGCAATACCATTTGAGAGACCCAATATTTGCTGTGGTTGAGAGGTTGTAACTATATAGGGATCAATGTGATGGCAAGTTCTTACTACGAGTAAATTGTGATTGCTGTTGAAGAGAGGTTGTATCTCACAAGAGGACCTCTCTGGAGAAGTTGCACTGGAGTGTTCAGATATATTGAATATTTGATGTATTTTATTCAATTATAATACCACATTCTCAAATTTATGCATCACAGGTAGCTTGTTATAATTTGATAATGTCGATGTCTTTTCTGGATTATGTACACTTAAGGAATCGAATGATAGTGATGCCAAAACCTGGGTAAAAAGATACATGTGTACCAACAATGTGGTGTCAAAAATGTAAATTCCCTCTCTTGAAATTTAGAATTTTAACCTAGAATTCCAGTTTCATCCGCCCTTATTGGGATATTCAATATTTGAAGATAAGGAGATGCAATAGCCTCAAAATCAGAAGGAATAAATGGTTCGTATTCGCACATGAAACAACATTACATGTATAGCATAGTTACATCTAACCATCATTTATTGGTATGATATGTAATGTTTGAAATTATTTCGGATTAATATTTTTATTTTTGTTTCTTCGATCCAACACTTTTGTTTCATTTGAAGAATCTTCCATTGTATACCCTAGAGTATAACCTTCGGAAGAACTGAAAATATACAATCAGAATATCACTTGACATACATGTGTACGAGGGGTGGTCCAGAAATAACCGAATGGTAGCTGTATCTTTTATATTTTAAATAATGATGAAATAACATTTTCTGCAAATACGTCTCTAATAATGCTTGATCTAAACCCGAAAATATATTTCAGAATAATACAATGGACATTCTGTGCATTACTAATGCAACCCATTGACGTTATAGCGCGGCCGGTGTCATTTTCCGCTTTAAATTAAAAACTTCATTTAATTCTCGTACATAATAATTCGACTCTTTTGTATTTTATGAATGCCGATAAACATGTAATAATAAATAGCACGAGACAATATCAAAGTTGTTTTATATCAAGAGTACATTGAGACAGTTGTTATTTATATTCTGTAAATTCCACAATCTCAAGATCAAATGCTTGCTATGGCTATACTTTGACGTCATAATAAGTGTGATTCTACCATTTAATGCATTGACTATACCGAAATTTAATACGAAAATTGTAAATCTTGACATTCCTTTTTGCATAAAATAGATTGTATGAACATGTACTTACAATGCTTCAAAAGGCGGACTGTAAATTATTTCTTCCGTCTTTGCATCATATGAGTACTCTCCCCTTCGTCCATTGTCCCAACGAACCTTTGATAATAAACCAATAAAATAGCGACGGGTACATCATAATACAGTTACTAGAAGTTATTCAACTATTTTAACAAATTTATTATTCAGTAGTGTGTGAAGGGATGCATAGTAGTCGAAAGGTAGCGCACCTGACTCCTGATATACAGATCGTGTGTTCCCATTCCGCATTGTGAGACTTCACAACCTCCAAATAAGGCGGGAGTACTTGTTGGAAACCCAGGTAACAGATATCAAGAGTGATAAAGATAATATAATTTGTTTCACAAACAATTTTAAATACATAAGTTGCTGAACGAGCAGCGCTTATGATACATTGTGTATATAGATAAAGAAATATTCGGAGCTCGGAAAGACAGAGGTGCGTGTCTTAAATAAACAATTGGTATAGCCTAGATTTGTGAATAATTAAGATTAGCATCAATAAATAAAAAATACAATGCACCGATTCACTGTCAATATATGCATTATTCATAGCAGTGTTTCATCCGATATTAATGTCAGGTTTATAGACAAACAAATTAATTTCTAAGACTGCTAATAGTTTCCATTACTCACTGTGGCTTTTTTGTGGCTTTTATCTAGTTTTATAACAATTCCCGATTTGTGTTTGGGGTCTGTAACCTTCCAATTCTCTCCTGTATAAAACGGTAATGAATAAAGCTGTTTCCGAGTGTTTCATATGAAATACGTAATTGAAGTTACCTGCTTTAAACATATAGTAACTGCTCTATTAAATGTTTTTTATTCAAAAGTCAGACAAACTTCTTTAAACGTACAATACTGCACATACTTAACGACACATTATTACTTTATAATGTGTATGCATTTCATATTGTTATGCCCCGGAATCTCCACAGGACCTAATCAAGAACGTCACATGTTAACGACTGAATGTTGGAAGCAACTCTTCAACGTTTGCGCAAGAATTCTTATTCAATGTCGGATGCAATTCTGTTGGAATTAAGTTTCATATTGATAAATATATTTATAGAATATTACATTGAACCGTATGTAACTTTAGTGCGCAGTCATAGGTTTCAAAAGCCTTATTATTCATATGCCAAAAATGATAATCAAGAACTTGTAACTGTACCAACTGTTTTAAGGAGGCAAATGTACGGGTATTGTGGTTTACCTGGCTTAACGTTGCATCCTACATCCAGCGAGCGTTTGTCAGATACTTTTCTCGGTTCGTCAACAATAATAACATCATAACCAATATCGCCATATCTGTATACATTCCTATGTTTGTCTGTATCCCACTCGACCCATACTTGATCACCTGTGGAGAATATATTGCATTGTTCATGAGAAGAATTCGTCCAAAGGAAATGGGGAAGCCGAACGACAGGCAATCGACAATGTAAGTAGATTTATTAACCAGTTTTAAACCCTCACGGTGACTCATCGAAACGATGCAATTTAGCACGAATAGTTTCAACAGCGATCGGCAACAGTCTGCATTTAATAAAGCTTTATTGACGTACACTGGCACCACCAACCACACATAAAATATTTTAGGTGTCAATAAAGAGACAGTCAAGTTCAACAAGGTGTGTGTATTTCGTTATTTTTTTATCTATTCTGTGTCTCGCCACTCCAATGCAATATCGGTTAAATGCGGTAATCACAATTTTCGAAACTATCTGGATGTTATCATCCTGTGTGTTTATATGTATTATTTTGACAAGAACTATTCTTCTTACTAATTTTTACTAATTTCACCAATCCCGACGAGTTCAAGCCAACCAGAGCCCACTGTTTGTTTAATACTTAGAGGTTATTATACAGGGCTGGTATGCCTAACGGCAATATTGGCATAAGAAGAGAGATATTGGCCCAAGGTCTCACGTAAAGAAGTCGTTTAGGAAAGGCATCCCAAAAACATGTTGTTCACTACATTACTGTAAAATGGCTACATTCTTGTGAGACATATTTTGATAATAACCGGACAAATTATTGTATCAAATGTACCATCTGTTTCATGCCCAATGACAGTACCGGGCCCTGAACTATCTTGCTCTTTCCACTGCCAGTCGGGGCCACGACGGACACGACTACCAATAGCCGGGAGTGTTGATCGTTGTCTCTCATGAAAATAATCTGGCATCTCCCTTTTTGTCACACCCATACCGCTAAATAAATGTTTCTTTGTTCTTTCTTGAATTGATTTCATATCTGCCTGAAATATGTAATCGGGTATTTATATCATAATCTATAATTTAACATTTTGAAAAGAACAATCGCCCGTTTCTTATTTTACTGAATGCATTCAACGGATATGGGTCATGCTTAGTAACAACACGTGTTATAATGCAGACTTGTTGCCCCTTTCGGTCCAAAATCCTAATAAACTGAACAGCTACATCAATTCTCTAGTGAATAATGTATTCTGTGATAAAGATAAAAAAGTACAATTTGTGCTGTTCCTTACTTTGTCTTCCTCACTCAGATCGTCAGTGGATATTAATTGCGTTAATGACGACGGCAACCGAATGAGTCCCAAGGGATCCACGATTTTTGTCTGGAATTGTACAAAAATATGTATGTTGTTGCACGTAAACAGTATCAGGTCACCTATAGCATGTATGTATACCTTTGGGTCGAGTTTATGTACAAGATGCATTTATTTATTATTCATGCATATTTAACAGTCAACAAAAAGGCATGTACTCTGAGACCTAATACTGACTTGGAAAAGAAAGAGTTGTTACAGGGAACGTCACATGAACAAGACAAGCCTCCGTACACAGACCCCAGGGAAACAACAGCCTACGAAATATTAGAGATTGAGGAGCCTTACTTGTCAACATAACTGGTTGGAGCATCGCCAGAGGTGAGATGTTTTCATTGTGTGTCATTATACAGCAGAGCTTACGGACGACCCGTCGTTCCAGCTACGTACCAGCTAATGTCTGAATTGATATACATAATGCATACCTCTATCAGGAAATGGTAAGTGGGGTAAGCGTTCGAGACATTACTTGACCTAAACATTGATGTAGATGTGAAGCAAAAACACCCAAAAAAACCACGAAATGAAACCATGAATGTACGTTACTCACCCTTACCACCCCAACCTCGTTCTCTGTCTTTATATATACATGTATACACACACACGCACGCTCGCTCGCGCACGCACACGCACACATTTACATATCACAACACGTTTATCTAGCATAACTAAAACTCACGTACGCTTAAGAAATGTCTCCTGGCCAACCGCCTGCCTGATTTATGGTCCAGCATAACACCATCAGAAATTCCCAACGTCAACTCGAAAAATGACTGAAACGAAAGGCAGATGATTTTTTCATAAATGCGAGAGAGCATCTTGTAAAATGTTCCTATATCAATTTTAAAATGTAATGGTAAAGCGGGTAAATACAAGTATTCAGACAAGTTTAGAATTAACGGAAACGAAAAGCTGGTAGATATGACTTTTGCAACTCGTAGTTTCAGTCTTAAAGTGTCTGTGAATAAGGTCCCTGGTTTGGCAGGAAACACTTCGAATATTTTACATTTTGTATACAGAAACGTTTTTGGTGTTTTTTGTCTAACAGTTCTAGTGCACACTTCTAAATTTGATATCATCCAAGGGTTTGTCTTTTTATTGCATTTGTTGACTTTTACGTCAATTTGTCATGCACAAACAGAGTAATTTGTCGCGCTATTCTAGCGTGTATGTAACATATTTTCATGATATTTTTGGTGGCAGTAATGTATGATTCATATTAGCAGATCTTATCACAAGAAACATACGTGATCTGAGTTCCCAACCGGCACGAAGAAAACGTCAAAATGTTCATTTCTGTAATGATCCATTTCTTTCAATATTAAGTTTTTCGTCTGAAAGGTGAAAACAAGAGCAAAGCACAATGATTACTAAGATAAGCGTATACTGAAAATAACCATCACTTATCTACAGTTCGATACAACAAATAAAACTTGCATGTTTGAATTTCCGTTACATTATTGGTTAAGTTACTTTTTCATAGATTGTTTATGAGTTTGTTTTATTAAATGCTATATAATCAACATTTTACTCGTACTGATAATAGTGTGGTTGCCGATTTAATAGTATGGCGATAGTTTCAACAATATGGGTTATAGTGTTTGGACATTCTTTACGGTTTAAAACTTCAAGATACGTTTAGACAATTTGTTCCCATTGCTCATTGTGGGGACCGATAGTATGTGCCTCTGACATTCTTTGTAACAACTTGACATTTATACCTCTTCTTTTTCTAAATGCGAGTCTGTATCCGGTCCAGCGATAAGCGCGCTGTCTGTAGACTTCCCGTCTGATATAATGATAATTCGTGTTCCAACATGAGTACCAAAACCCACTTGTGCCATTCTATCTGTGGTACATAAACGTGTCTAACTGATTATCTATAACTAAAGCCATTACAATGCCATTATGATCGACAGAAATAAATCCTGGATACTGACAAGTATATTTGATTTCGACATTAGAAATGGCTGTTTGTTTACCATCATGGTTACCGTGTGGTGTACGTTAACCAGTACTGTATAAAGACATACAGTTTAGATTCCTCCTATTGAATTAGTTTAAATCGAATTCTTCCTTATCTATATCAAAAGCATTTAACACTCGGAACTATTCAGTGATCAAATTGACATAAGCTTTACAGAACAAATATACAAGAAAAAAAAGTTTTATTAAATTATGAAGCGATACAAAATGTCTAGTACTACGCTTACGGTTAGAACACCAGGCAGCCGCCAGTGACATCAACATTCCTCCAAGCAACGGACTCGGACCTCCAAGTTTCAAGTTACCTGAAGGCATACACATATTATTGTTAAATATTGTATGCACTATATATATTAAAGTCAAGATAATGCACGGAACTTTTACGAAGAGTTTTTGTATAAACTAGAACGGTCACCATAGGCGCCTATTACACACCGTCTATACATTTATACATCATGTACATCAACTACTCAGATAGCTTCAAAATTGTAACATTTAGTAGTTTATTTGGAGTATTTGGTTGTTAAAGAAGTTATTAATTGCTATAGAAGTAGTTTTATTGCAATGTATGGAAAATACCCAAAGCTGTAGGAGGAGTTGCGTCCACAAGATTATGTCTACAAACGGACGGACTGGTGGATATGTTGATTCAAGTTTTAAGTTTATTCTCTCTCTTTTAAGTCAACGAAATTTTAAGGGGGTGTACTAAAATATTTGTCGTCAAACATTCCAACTTATCTGGGAAAATAAATATCTTACAGACACTTGACCAACTCTGTACAATGAAGTAAGACTTTCTTATTTAATTTGTTTCATATTTAATACAAATGCTATAGTTATGGGGTACTTACTGAACACTTCAAGCAATTCATCATATCTGTTGGTA
The DNA here is from genome assembly GCA_032209605.1 of Mactromeris polynyma. Classification (NCBI taxonomy): domain Eukaryota; kingdom Metazoa; phylum Mollusca; class Bivalvia; order Venerida; family Mactridae; genus Mactromeris; species Mactromeris polynyma. The sequence continues at coordinate 7,539,179 of JASFXZ010000021.1, read as the reverse complement.
TATCGTTGTTTAACCACGGTCTCGTGTCCAAATGTTACCAGGGCTACGTATTCATTGGTCACACCACGTGTATCGGATATTTCCTTAAGTCCTGATGGAACAAATAGATATAAATTCATAACATAAAAAGTCTTTATCGGAAGAAAAACATGAATTTCTAGACAAATGAATGAACTTGCGTCGTATGTGTACTAACTTTTGCATACAGCGCAACCAGTCCATTGCACCATCCCTTTGGAAACGCAAAATACGAATGTTGGAAGGTTGTTACTCTTGAGAAGTTAAATGGGAAGTAAACATTTGGTACGAAAATTGATATTACTGTTGACCTGAGGTTGTTGCTCTGGAAATGATGCTCTGTATTGAACTGATGAAACGTGGATTCAAAGAGTTCAGCTGGATGCTTGTCTTTGAGTTGCCATGCTTATAAGGGTATATATATTGACTCAATTGGTGTAATTACCTTGGAGATACTCTTTGACGAATATTGAAGCTTGTTCCCATCCATTGTTACGTAACATACTTTCTGATATGTCCAAACATAATACAGAGTGGACGCCTTCAAGATCGGCAAACGATGTAGTACCTGAAAACAGGACAGCGTAATAGTATTATGTATCCTGCGATTGGTTCAATCATCCGAACGTCCGATCATCGGTTAGTAAATACACGAAATAGCGAAAAGCATCGAGTGCAGTATAATACCACCAACATCGCTATACGATGTATGACATGATAAAGTTACTCGTTCCAACTATAGGTCTGACCATGAATAGTAAAGTAAACGTTAATGTCCAACTTGTCGTACATACATTTTATATACTGTATTACATAAACCTGTTGCACTTCTGTGTCGTTATTTCACTTACAATGTTTACCCTATTGTTGATTCAAAATTAGTTGAGAATACTGTTGGAGTGTACGCTACAAAACTTGTTTTCATTGGTCGAAACCTCAAAGTTTATTAACATTTTTACAACAGGTCGTATATTAAGTTAATAAAAACTTTAAATAACATGCCGGTAAGCCAATGAGAACATGGAGAATATTGACCAATCTAATAAATTAAGTACACGATTACGGTTTTCTCAATTAATTTTAATTAATAAATCATGGATGGGCAATTACTTAAAACAATCAGGTCTATATTTACATTCCATGCAATTTGTTTGTACTACTTGCTATCGCATTTTAACTTATTCTAAGGAAACATCTATTTGATAACGTATGCCTAACCCATTTGCTAAAACTAAATAATTAAGTTGCTATGTTGTATGTAAATTTATGTCTAAATTTATTGCGATTGCATGTATTATAGTTAAACAATAAAAGAAATAAATCTACTATACAACAATTTCGATGATTTATCGCCACAATAAGAGTACATTGTAAAAACGTCCATGTATTTTATAAATCATCACATGCCTACAGATACAAATATAGACTTATAGATAATAGATATCAAACATTACGAATAGTCATCACATTTTGATGTGTTGTTTAATATTTAGAGCTGTCAGCAAACACGAAGGGATTAAACTAGTTTTACGGCATACCAAAATTGATCACCAGAAATAACATAAGGGGAAACTACATTTCAAAAACATGTAATGCGACATACATAAGACAGTGCCTCCCTAAATATCTTACTACCAGGAATAAACGGTGCTAGTAAACATATCTTTTGTCAGTCGGAATGATACAGTTGTTGCAATGTAATTTTACGGCGCATTAAAGTCAACTGATCGCAGATCCAAATCTATTAATAATTATCAGATTGTTGTTGCTTCTGATTCGGGTTTTGAACAACTCCAGAAAACTATACATCTTTTGGATATGTCTCAAACAACATGTTTCCTTCTTTGTACCATGAACTGCACAACATTTCAAGTTAAGCAGCCAGTATGTGTCATTTCTTGTATTACAGCTGTTTACTCTTTCTCGGCAATCTATACTGTAGCAAACTGCCAACGGAACACTGTAAATATTGTGCAACATTTCATTTATTTTTTAAGGAATTCAAACCAAAACCAAAAGGTATATAAAATCATATTTGCAATATAATGTTAACAACAAATAAAGTCAACAACCAAAACAATTTACCCTAAAACAGCACAGAATGTCCGAGAGTAGCAAAGCCGATTTCGTGAAAGTTATGTAATGTCAGTATCGGGTGTGACCACCGTGCGCATTGATTACAGCTAAACAACGTCTTCTCATGGAACGGGTAAAGCGTCGTATGACGTTCAAGGGAATATTTTGCCACTCTTGCGGCAACATAGCTTCTAGCTCCGGTAACGTCTGGGGCTGGTATGTGCGTGTACGTACACGTCGCCCGAGCTCATCACAGATGTGATCTAATTGGTGACGAGTTCTTACGATCGTACACACTCGTTTAGCCCATACTTGCATCTAGCATTGTGTTGAGGCATTATTGCTATTGATCTCATTAGTACGTTTAACAATTATTTATACACATGGAAGGTCCCGAAACGTTTACGAACGGGTGTTAGTATAAAAAATGATAAACATGTACCTGCTGTATCGGTGATATTAAATACAATGGAGAGTGCACGATTAGATTTTAAATTATTCGCATCCCAACCACTAACTGTACAAATTATTTTCAGATACCTGCTTATTATTCTGGTTTGTATTCTACACCATCACACTTCTGTTTATTCCGCGCTAGTTGTTTGCGCATGGTGTTTATGCAAAATGACTGTTGACGTCATATCAGTGCATTATCGGTCAATTACATACAGGGAAAGCCCTAATACGTTTATGTAAGTAGTGTCGCAAGTGGGTTAGACTCACTTTCATCATCTTACATGTTTGCTGATATTTCGCCCACAATCTTGAAATGTGTAGAGGTGAAACAAGGTAACAGACGGGACACCCGTCTCAATTACACATCGGCTTGAATAAGTCCAATTGCACGTCCGCGCATTTTAATATCAATTCTTGGCATTTTGAAGACGAAATGACTCTTTTTATGATAACATTCTCTAATAATGACCAGTGGACAATTAAATGAAAGATGTGGTTACCCGATAATCCGCACGAATTCCACGTGCAGCTTGTTTTCCTGTTTTTGTCTGAAAGGCCCGTGCTCATTCGTGCGTGACGAAAATTTGACTTGATCAGTGTAGTCATAATTGATTCATTGAGGAGACATTTTATCAATGTAAAACAATTGCATAAATATGAAAACAAAAAGAATATACGCCAAAGTCAGTGTTGCGTTGGCTGTTTGTTCAGTATATAATTTGTACGGAGAGTTCGAGACATGTCTGAGTTAATTTCATCCAACAAAACTGAGCTAGGATTATAATAGATTGCTTACTTTCTTCGAGTTCACTTTGTGATAAATGTCTCCAGTACGTTTCACCATGGGGTACAATTTTAGCTTCCTGTTTTACTGCAACAACTGAAACATGTTAATGAAAGTACGGATTTATATTTAAAGCATAATACATCCCCATTTAATCTATTTCAGCTACTCTGGTCATATTTACGCGATTTGTCGGTAGCGTTGCTGGTGCTAGAATATCCATGAGACATTTGTTCGAATTCTGTCGTGCTTGTTTACTCCCTGATTTGGTGTACTGGTTAGAAACACAGTAACCAATAGTGCAGGTGGTTACTATGAGTTGTAAGTCACATAATAAGTTTAAACTAAATAAATTTTGATTACGTCCAGGTCGTTGGGTATGGTGTGTGTCTTCAATTTAAAGCACATATGAGTACAGACGTTTTTGCAGGAAATGCCTTCTTACATAGAGACATATGTATGGAAACCATTACAATGGCATTTAGCAAACAAGACACAAACCCAAACGATGGGTGAAAATACGAGTACCGCCATGGTACGTTCTTTGGCGATAACACTGTCTTTGCGTTTAAACAATTGTCCTACATTCGGACTGCTCTCATAACAATCGGGTCCATCAGTTTTAACATGTTGACACAGAGCTGAACGTTTAACTTAACTCGACAGCTCGAAATGTCTGTATCTAGGTCCCCGCATGCTGAAAACATATGACGGCCATTTGTATGATTTACAAAACTCATTGTGTTGATTCTTTTAATTCCAGATGGTTACCAAATAAAATGTTAAAATTCACCACATAGGGAGCAGCAGATTTACCTTTGTCAATACAAGCTTCTGTTGGTTCGTTGAGTTTCCGTTCACTAAAATAAAAACAGAAGTACCTCATCCAATTTATATTAGCCTATGTTGGAATTATCTACCACTTTATGCACATCATTACCTTATTATTATGTAACATGTGCATAAAGTGGTAGATAATTCCGTTGTTTCTGCAGGCCACGCATAATAATTGCTAGCATAAACGTTTAACAAAACGAGCATTTAGTGTTTGGTACACACGTGTCAGAATGATAACAAATAGACAATAGCAATCAAACTGATAATATTTTTTGCAAATATGCAGGGGCATAATATTGTAGGAGTCAGCTTAGTTAAGTAAGTGGCTACGTAGAATAGGAGAAAGTGCAACTTTGCCAAATGTGATTCTTAAAGATATGTTACTTACGGGTTCACCGTACTACTTATATCGCTTGTTGTCGAAGTCACATGATATACAGAATACTCCAGCTGGGATTCTGAACTTGACGCTGCAATTTTCGCTTCTTGAGTACTCGTTGGTATCAGTTTTTGTCTTGTATTATGGCCACCCAGTTCTTTGTTTTGTACTAAATGAGCAGCACTGTCAGAACTGATTACAGTTATTGCTTCCTTTCTTTTATCAGCTTGTTTTACTGTAACTTCGCGGTCATCAACCACACTGTCCCTCATTAGTGATTCAATTTTGTCCTTCAAGCCTTTTATAGTGTTTGAAATCTCCCTCATTGCATTTGTCTGTTCTCTCTTTTTGTTTTCTAGAGCCGTGCATGTTGTTTGTAGTCCTTTGATGTCTAGAATAAGTTGAATTTACGCAAATAATTACAATATCATTATACTAATTCGACGTTATCGTCGATACAACATACCCACACTATGTATTGATGTACACTAACTAGACAATACCAAATTAACCTAGTAAGGAACTTTCTAAGCCACAAGTTTCTTAACACTTTCAGGACAATTATTCAAAACAATGTCCAGCGTGACTAGATATCATTCCGGGTATTTTTAGTGACTATAGTCGTTTTAAATTACACAAAAATAATCAATTATTTCAGCTATATATACATACCTTCCTCTGCCACTTCCAAAGCAGATTTACTGCAAAATATACAGACATATATTTTATTTGCATATTGAACACTGAAAATAAATTTTACAAAGCAGCAATATTCATTATGACAATAATGAGCAGCGTGACAAATGGCGAGAAAGCGTGTAATTTTGGGATATGAATTTTAAGACATTTCAGTATATCGAAATATAACGACTGTTTTTTTCCTAAAAGAAAAAGATTCAGACATTTGTACATGCTTTCTCTGGAGTGACATTGTATGCACTACATAGCGACTAAAGTTAATGACATAGTATGTATACATATTACCATGCCAAAACAAGATATTTGAGACAAAATATTATGACATAGAATTCTTACTATGCGAAAACAACATAATTGTATGTATATTTAAAACGTTATAACTTAGATAATGATCAAAATGAGTACTGAGTCACATAAGTGATCTGCATATATAACTATATGTAAAACACACGAAGTATTATCATTTGAAGTAAAGTAAAAAGTGTTGAATTTCAACATAAAATAATAAAACTTTATACAAACATGTCTACACAGATGGAATCAATGTGTTTTAGCATAAAAATGGAACACAAGTCATTGATCGCTCTCTTGCATTCCCAGGTTTACCAAAATGATCTCCCTTTTTCTTACAAAATTATAACTTTCGCTTAAATAAACTTACGCTTTAATATAAAGACACTTGACGATTCAATTACTACTACCAACATGTACATTGGACTACTAAATTCTCAACACGGAAATATAATCTCTTCCTCATGTTATATATTTATTATAACATTATCTTGTTTTTATTAAGGCCATTTGCTAGCGTGATATGCGTGCTTTATAGACCTAACAAACTGAAGATATTACATATATACGTGTTTAAATAATGTCGACCATGTATCAACTGAGTGTCCTTTTTAACATTGTAATATAATTATAGTATAACATATTTCTATATAATATATGTTTATTTACCATGGACATGGTGTGCTGGTTTCTTCACATAGCTCATTACACCTGTTCAGTATTGTCCGGCTATTTTCTAAGATCTCCTTTAACGGAGCAGCAATTTCGTCCATCTGTAATAAGTTTACACGTTATACAATGTATATTATTCTTGAAAGTGTACGTTCATTATTGCCATACAAATGTAGCTATCAAAATATCTTATATGTCTCTACAATATTCGCCATATTATGACAAATATTTTACATTTTCTGAAATTTGAAGTATACTTATGCATACTACAATGGAGAGCCAAAGAATGTACCACATGTCATTCCTTACTACTGCTATAGTTTTGTTTAGCCAATATTCACAATTTCAATTCTGACCAATAATTTTGATTTGTTTGGATTCTCAGTTGTTTATTGTCATCGTCCGTAACATTTCGATTTTGTTTTGTGTCCATCCCTGCGTGTACCTTCTGTTCCTTTTGTCGTGTTCTGTGTCCCTCCTAGTGAATACTTATTGTTCCTTTTGTCTTGTTTTGTGTCCATCCCTGCGTGTACCTTCTGTTCCTTTTGTCGTGTTCTGTGTCCCTCCTAGTGAATACTTATTGTTCCTTTTGTCTTGTTTTGTGTCCCTCATAGTGTATACTTGTTGTTCTTTTTGTCTTGTTCTGTGTCCCTCCTATTGTATACTTATTGTTCCCTTTGTCTTGTTATGTGTCCCTGCTAGTGTATACCTTTTGTTCCCTTTGTCTTGTTAGGTGTCCCTGCTAGTGTATACCTTTTGTTCCCTTTGTCTTTTTATGTGTCCCTCCTAGTGTATACTTATGGTTCCCTTTGTCGTGTTCTGTGTCCCTGCTAGTGTATACTTATTGTTCCCTTTGTCTTGTTATGTGTCCCTGCTAGTGTATACCTTTTGTTCCCTTTGTCTTGTTTTGTGTCCCTGCTAGTGTATAAGTATTGTTCCCTTAGTCTTGTTATGTGTCCCTGCTAATGTATACCTTTTGTTCCCTTTGTCTTGTTCTGTGTCCCTGCTAGTGTATACTTATTGTTCCCTTTGTCTTGTTATGTGTCCTTGCTAGTGTTTACCTTTTGTTCCCTTTGTCTTGTTATGTGTCCCTGCTAGTGTATACTTATTGTTACCTTTGTCTTGTTATGTGTCCCTGCTAGTGTACACTCATTATTCCCTTTGTCTTTTTATGCGTCCCTCCTAGTGCATACCTTCTGTTCCCTTTGTCTTGTTATGTGTCCCTGCTAGTGTATACGTATTGTTCCCTTTGTCTTGTTATGTGTCCCTGCTAGTGTATACCTTTTGTTCCCTTTGTCTTGTTATGTGTCCCTGCTAGTGTATACTTATTGTTCCCTTTGTCTTGTTATGTGTCCCTGCTAGTGTATACTTTTTGTTCCCTTTGTCTTGTTATGTGTCCCTGCTAGTGTATACCTTGTGTTCCCTTTGTCTTTTTATGTGTCCCTCCTAGTGTATACTTATGGTTCCCTTTGTCGTGTTCTGTGTCCCTGCTAGTGTATACTTATTGTTCCCTTTGTCTTGTTATGTGTCCCTGCTAGTGTATACCTTTTGTTCCCTTTGTCTTGTTTTGTGCCCCTGCTAGTGTATACTTATTGTTCCCTTTGTCTTTTTATGTGTCCCTCATAGTGTATACTTATTGTTCCCTTTGTCTTGTTCTGTGTCCCTGCTAGTGTATACTTATTGTTCCCTTTGTCTTGTTATGTGTCCCTGCTAGTGTATACTTATTGTTCCCTTTGTCTTGTTCTGTGTCCCTGCTAGTGTATACTTATTGTTCCCTTTGTTTTGTTCTGTGTCCCTGCTAGTGTATACTTATTGTTCCCTTTGTCGTGTTCTGTGTCCCTGCTAGTGTATACTTATTGTTCCCTTTGTCGTGTTCTGTGTCCCTGCTAGTGTATACTATTGTTCCCTTTGCCTTGTTCTGTGTCCCTCCTAGTGTATACTTATTGTTCCCTTTGTCTTGTTCTGTGTCCCTCCTAGTGTATACTTATTGTTCCCTTTGTATTGTTCTGTGTCCCTGCTAGTGTTCACATTCTGGTCCTTTTGTCATGTTCTGTGTCCCTTCTTGTGTGTCCCTTCCTGTGTATACCTTCTGGTCCGTTAGGTCTTGTTTTGTGCCCCCAGAGTGTACCTCCTGATCCGTTGGGTCTTGTTTTGTGTCCCTCATTATGTGTACCTTATGTTCCTTTCGTCTTGTTCTGTGTCTCTCCTTGTGTGTCCCATCCAGTGTATACCTTTTGGTACGTTATGTCTTGTTTTGTGCCCCCCAGTATGTACCTCCTGATCCATTGGGTCTTGTTTTGTGTCCCTCATTGTATGTACCTTATGTTCCTTTCGTCTTGTTCTTTGTTCCTTCCTGTGTATACCTTCTGGTCCGTTAGGTCTGTGCCACCCCCCCCCCCAGTGTGTACCTCCTGATCCGTTGGGTCTTGTTTTGGTATCCCTATCTGCGGGTACCTCTTTCCCATTACCTAGATCTCTCTGAGGAAATTCTGAGTGTGACAAGTCCTGTCCTGCATTGTTTCTCTTTCATTAGTATGTAAGATCCGCCATGGCTGTTGGATTTTTCGTTACCTTTGATTTCCCGACAGGATGATAGAGCTACTGCCATTCAAAGTTGTTTGACAATACCCCTTTTGTGCAAGTCAATCGTCTTTGGAAATTGACGATATCCTACGGCTATTACAGCACATAGGTAATTGATGTTTTGAATAATCAACAAGATTTTTGAAAACATAAATATAGTAAGTCGATCTACCTTTCTTACCTGCATATAATTGGAGATTTAATTGGTATTTATTTCGCGCATTTTTTCAGATTTCGGATTTGAATCAGTTTTCTGCTCAACTTCTTTTATTCTTTTTTCGTCGAAAGTGTGTTTACCATATCACTGTTTTCTCATATCACGTGCAGTCATAACGTTTGTGATTAAAAACAGTTAAATAAAAACCTACGAAACAAAACTGCATCGTAAAAACTACAAAACACGAAAACGAAAGTAAAAATCAAATGAAGACGCGTTAAAAATAGTAAATTGCACATTTAAAAAACATAACATCTAACTGTTCTTACCAGATATATTATTTCTTTATTGAACTAAGAGTATCAACTAGGTATAAAATAATATATATCCAATTTATGAACCATGAACTATTAAACAGTCATCGGGGTTCCCAATATTTCCGTGTTCGGATACTAAAAATAGAATATAGACCATAACGCCGTGGAGATATGCGTATAATGTTTCTGTTTTACGATCGCTTATCTGATAACAACCTTTTGTTTACACTGAAGTTGTTACATGAGTAGTCCGTTTTAGTTGAATACTAATGCACATGATAAACAAGTCTTTGTCGAAAAATGGCCCGATTACTAGTTTATAGCGTACATTGATCATGAAAATGTTGACAGGTCAATAAATCTATACTATACTTGAAAACGTTGTAAACAAACTAAGAGCTAGATGGGATAAATATTGACCAATAGGCAGTGTGCATAAAATAGCGGTTTTCCCAACTGATTTTAAATCGGCAGTATAACTCAATTTCGCTATTTCTTTCATTATCGTACTGTTACCTAAATATCGATTATATATTTTGTGTATACAACCTATTCATCTGTTCATAATTAACAACCTTCCCACCCTTTCCCAATTTAATGGATAAATCGATAATGAAAGTCTGATCGAATTGGGTTTATACATGACTGTAGTTTATGCAAATGAGGAAGAGAAGTAAATACATTATTCAGGCCTGTAGTCTGGAGCTTGACAAGGGGGTTGTGCTATTTATCATGGAAGCAGCGAATGTGGTAGATGCGAGAGGGAGTGTCCCGCCTGGGGCTGGAATATTTTGTAGACTTCAAATCGTGCAATCTGATTAATTCGCAGCGCGATATTTACCCATTCTCTCCTTTCTACCAGGCATGGGCAAGTGTAAACACGATAACATAGGAGTTCAATATGCACGGTGCAATAAGGTATTTAAGTCGTACCCCCTAATGAAATTCCGGGTATCTAAATTTGCGTATTTACAGCATTATGTGCGTGGTACCGAAGCGTCGCGTACGAATGCACAGCTGTAGTAGAAAAAGTGGTGAGGTATTGTTAATTACTTTAAATTTAAAAAAAAACATTTTAAATGTTTAGCATAATCTTATAAGTTAGGTAACAGGTTGAAAAAGGTGATCAGGTGTCGAATTAACTGATGAGAGCATAAACTTTTCTTATGGACCACGGAACAAGAAACTCACAAATTACTTAATTTTAAAAAGTATATTGTTAAAAACTTATATCTTCCATTAACCAAAATGCTAGGGAGGACTGTTTTGAAGAAATGTAATTACCACGTGTTTCACATTTTATATATTTTCTGGTGTGTTTTTTGTTTGTAGATTATATTAATGAAAAAATGGCTCCCTTTTGTGTAATACATACATCTATAGATATTTAACAAAACTCTCCAACGTTGGAGAATATAGATAGAAGATTGTACCTTGGGTGTTATTTGGTCCTATTTCTTCATTTGTTTCTGTAAAAGTGGTGTTACGTGTTCTCTCGATTTATGCGATAATTAGCTATTGAAAGATAATTACAAGTACGTTTGCAGACACTAAAACAAATTTGTCTGCAAGATTGCACATTTTCAGACCGTAAATAATCAACAGACTGTGCAATAATCCGTATCTGTCACCTCATATCAAATTATAAGAAGAATTATAGTATTTATTCGGATATTTTGCATGGTTAATAGTCATTAATAATACTATGGTGATACGCGGCTTGAATTTCATTGTCCGACTTGATCTTTTGAGAAGAAAGCAGTTTTTGCGTTTCTGATTATGATTGTTGTTATCATATCATCCATCAGGATAGCGTTCCCTGTAGCAACGTATTATCTCTCTTTTATTAGTACACAGTTGTTTTGCCTGTGCAGAGTGGTGGCCGTAAAAGGTCGCCCCGCACTTGCATTAAATGCTGTTATCATATCATCCATTAGCGATAGCGTTCCCTGTAGCAACTTATTCTCTCTCTTATATTTCATTTTGTTTCCACACTAGAGAAGACAGAAAGAAGTCTCTCTGTGGTAGAGCGAGAAGACCATTTTAACCATTTACCAGTCTGAGACAAACCTTGACATAAGGGATTTGACGTTTGTGATGGTATTTCTCCAATGTTTAAGGCGCATATAAATTATTATATATATATATTATTATATTTATTGCAAAAGGCAATACTGCCCATGAGCATACAAGAACGTTTAACACAATTTGTGAAATATAATGTCGACAATTAATGAAAGTTTGCCCTTTCAATATATAATATTTGTGCTTGTAATAAATCGGAACTGTTATGAAGATCAGCGTTTAATTTTCCAACCCGCGTCATGTACTTGGGATTGACCTGATGCGTTTTTAATGTCAGTTACGAGTTCAAACTTGTTACTGTATTGTACTGTTTACTTCAGTCACTCCTAATTTAAGTTTTGTTTAGTAGACTTGGAAACTTTTTGTCGTTCTCATAGTCGGTAGCAAATTCTCATAATTGTTCCCTAACAGCTTACTGATTACACTACACAATAATAGCATCGACGCGTGAATCTTTAAATTTGTGTGAAATGAACACAATCTTGACGTACGTGTCCATTTAACATCTGAAAGAAATGGAAAACATTGTTGTGACATAAAATCATTTCTCATGTAACCACTGAATTAGTAGTCATTTGTTTCTTCCGTTCCGCAAAACATTTTTATGGGTTGTTTATCAACAAAATATCAGGCAATTTTTCACACAAAGACTGCTGATAGTTTAATTAATTACAAAATTCCTCGCTCCGTCAACGGTTTAAAAAGACTAATGAACGTGTTTACCGAGGCAATGAGAAGTTCTTTTAATCCGTAGACTAGTTGTCTGACAGTTGTACAATAAATTGTTTACCGATTCTATTGAAAATACAGATCGTAAATACTGTATTATCTTTTATCAATACACGTTCACCTGATTCTCCCTTTGTTACTCGTAATTCTGCCCACCATAAGAACTTGCTTCAAATATTCTCAAACGTTGCAATATGAATAGTCTTATATTGATATTGAGTTTTTAGTGATTATTGCAGAAAGAAATGTTTTCTTCATTATGGAAAATGCGTGGTTTCCCTCAGCACAACGACTGTTACTGTATATGAGGTCATGTGACTAGAGTAGACGCTTGTTACTGCATATGTGGTCATGTGACTAGAGTAGACGCTTGTTACTTTATATGTGGTCATGTGACTAGAGTAGACGCTTGTTACTGTATATGTGGTCATGTGACTAGAGTAGACGCTTGTTACTGTATATGTGGTCATGTGACTAGAGTAGACGCTTGTTACTTTATATGTGGTCATGTGACTAGAGTAGACGCTTGTTACTGTATATGTGGTCATGTGACTAGAGTAGACGCTTGTTATTGTATATGTGGTCATGTGACTAGAGTAGACGCTTGTTACTGTATATGTGGTCATGTGACTAGAGTAGACGCTTGTTACTGTATATGTGGTCATGTGACTAGAGTAGACGCTTGTTATTGTATATGTGGTCATGTGGCTAGAGTAGACGCTTGTTACTGTATATGTGGTCATGTGACTAGAGTAGACGCTTGTTACTGTATATGTGGTCATGTGACTAGAGTAGACGCTTGTTACTGTATATGTGGTCATGTGACTAGAGTAGACGCTTGTTACTGTATATGTGGTCATGTGGCTAGAGTAGATGCTTGTTACTGTATATATGGTCATGTGACTAGAGTAGACGGTTACTGTATATGTGGTCATGTGACTAGAGTAGACGGTTATTGTATATGTGGTCATGTGACTAGAGTAGACAGTTATTGTATATGTGGTCATGTGACTAGAGTAGACGCTTGTTACTGTATATGTGGTCATGTAACTAGAGTAGACGCTTGTTACTGTATATGTGGTCATGTAACTAGAGTAGACGCTTGTTACTGTATATATGGTCATGTAACTAGAGTAGACGCTTGTTACTGTATATGTGGTCATGTAACTAGAGTAGACGGTTACTGTATATATGGTCATGTGACTAGAGTAGACGGTTACTGTATATGTGGTCATGTAACTAGAGTAGACGGTTACTGTATATATGGTCATGTGACTAGAGTAGACGGTTACTGTATATATGGTCATGTAACTAGAGTAGACGCTTGTACAAGAAACCTCAAATAGTCGGGGCTGAGAAAGAATGTAAAATAAAGTAAAAAAGGCATTGCATCTTGCATTTAATAGATGATAAAAGCATCACTATCGACTCATTGCTAGAAACCAGTCACAATGACAGCAAGATTAATGGTATATGGAAATGGTTAAATATCTACTGACTTTTCTGTCTTTTTAAGTACCCGATGTTTTCCGCTTAGAATTTTCACTTAATTCGTAGATGAGAAAAGGAGATTCGTAAATCTGTTTACTTGACATTGGTGCACGGTTTACGTAGATTTGCGACAACACTTCGGGGAAAATGCAACACTGAGGTATAGCTTTAAGAAGCATAAAACATGGCAGTAAAATGCAGCATTCTGAGAAACATTAATTTTGACAAATTAGGCCCGTTTAGCGTGACTCTTGAGAGTGAGTGTCTAGTTAACTATCATGTTCTGTACTTACATTCTCATTCCCTATATGAATCATTCAGCAACCAGTCGATGAATGAGAAATAAAATAAATAATGTTGGACTTCTCCGAGAACTGTCACGAGCCAGTCTTTCCGTTAAGCATCTCCTGGGATGAAAATATACGTGATATGGACCCTGTCACGTGACAAATAATTGATGATAGACGAGCAGGTCTTAATACAATAAATCCTGACAAATACGCGTTATTTGAGTAAGACAAACATGACCATAATTGGCAAATGGGATATTGGTGTTTTAAAAATCTTCTACACCGAAGATTAATGTATTGTAACGAACCAAAAACGTATGACAGATTTTCCCGGCATTCCCGTATTGTATAAATGACATAGCCTAACCTGTCCATGAACCGCAAATGTGTAATTTAAGGATGTCATAGCGGGCTCCATTGATTCAATAAATCAAGATGACAGTCGCTACGTAGCTGATTCATCATTTGAACATTTCTACGGGAAAGCAACGACATTTATCCTGACATCTTCGTCGGAATGTGATCAAATTCCTGATTACTGTATATAATTACATTGCATTTCGAATCATAGGCAATTAAGACATGGAAATTAAGTTATATTACATGATATTGTCTCACTGGCTGATATTGTAAGCTCAGTGTGTTTATACAGCTTCTTTTGGCATCAGGCTTGGATTGTTGAATAAAGGAAATAAGCATTTTATCTCCAAAGTCCGCCATTATAGTACTTGGTGTTTGACTCCAGTAGTTATAGGACTGTGGGGATATAATTGTAGAAAAACATCTAGAAGCTGTGAGCCACAGAACATAAGATAAAGAATGTAAAGATGACATTCGTTACGTCAAACTTTTCTTGAATTTAGTATTCCTTGTAAGTCGCATGACGGGAAATAGAATTATTATAATTTGTAGAAACTGTTAAAAACTATTTTTTTTACGAAATAGTATGTGCATTGGATTTTTTTCTAAAATGAGTGGGCTTGACTTTTTTTTCGAAAAAAGTTTTAAATCTTCGATAATTTCAACACAACCCTGTCAGCTCTTAACACTTATGATACTCTATAAGTTCTGAAGATGTTCAATATTTTTCTGTTTAATTATTTTCTTATTGATGATACGTATTTGTATTTTCTGTTCTTTCACATAAATTGTAACCTCCAATATGCTGTATACTATCTCAATCGTATAAGTGAATGGCGTTTTTATGTGTATAGGTTTTCCTTGCCGATATATGTTATGATCTTATATTTTTAAAATGATTCTTTTAACTTATTATAGAATATTATGTATTCAAATCTTATTGTAAAGCATTTATGAACGTAAATCAAATACGATGAGTGTTCTATTAGTATGGTGTAATAATATGATATTTTATATGTATTTGTTGTTTGTCAGCATTATATACACACTATATATACGTTGTACCAGGTGTGTTAACAGACTAGAGATACAAAAAGCTGAATTATTGTGTTAAGTTCGAGTTGTCATTATTATATCACATTATTTTTTTATTATTAAAATATGGTCAATTTTGAGAATTGATGCAAATTAGGATGCCAACTATATTGGTTTTTACGGGATTATTATCATTTTTCAACATTTTTCAGTTATAAATGGCGGTTAGTTGACCTAACAGATTTTTCTGGATTTAATTATCAACCAGTGCTAATAATTTTGCTGAGTCGAGATATTAAAATTTAATTTAAAACAATATCCATAAGTCACTGTGAATTAATTCGAACCATTTTGGTTCACAACAGCATTAAACAGTTCAATAATTGATGTAACAAGAAATTAAATGCAGACACGCTAAAGCATTATTATTCCATTTTGTTTCACAAACCTAACAAAATGGAGGAAATGAACCGACAAAATTTCAACTCAGATGCCATTGCTCAAACATTCCGACGTTATAATGATAGGGTCAGAAGGGAAATACAGCTCTGAACATTAATGTAACATGATTTGTCAAGAACTAATTGTCACAATTGGCCGCCGTCATTTGAATAAAAGCAGGAAACGATGTTCTGAATACATCAAGCGAGGCAATTAGTTGTGATTTCTCGCATTTCGAGTGCGCCATAACCTCACTAATGGTGGTTTCTGTTGCTGGAGAAAAAGGATTGTTAAAAACATGGAGAAAATGCTATTTTTCTCTTCAACTTTGCGTCAATTATTAGACGGCGTGTTTTTTTCCCCATCAGCTACCTCTAAAATGAAGGATAGACCGGTGATCAACTTTGAAGCTAACAAAATGTGGCAGAATATTGTGTCTTAAGAGATTCGTAGTAATTTGAGAATTCATGCATTTTTCTGTGATGTTGATGTGTTTTTAAGAGATTTCAAATGTGGCATTTTGATTTTTCTTTGCACGGGTGACCTGACCAGAATTTCTGTGATTCATATCCAGTTCAAACCCTATGTTCGTCAAGCCACTGACAATTTCTCCTGATGAAACATGTTTGAGTTTATTGATCTCCAAAGTACTGACAATTAACAATGCTGCTAGTCGAATATTTTTTTCTAAACCCGATTCAATGTGCAGTACATCAGGAGCCAATTGTATAAAAATAGGATAACTTTAACCTGGGGTTACCTGTAATTTCAGTCAATTTGATTGGCTCATTTCTTGGCCAAACCACATTTCAATCAATCAAATCGAGTTTTGGTTATCCAGTTTTGTACAATTGGCTGCTGAACGGTTGACACAACAAATCAACAATTCCTTGCAATTAACAACAACATTAAACATATAATAGACATTTTATTTTTAATAGCTAATAAATAATTAACAATGACAATACTATCTCTTACAAACAATAACCATGCCTAACAAATTAAAAGAGAATTGTAAAAAAATGCCCATGACTAAGTTGATCACAGACAGGTCCATCTTGTAGAAACCATCTTAGAACACGTGATCAAGATTTTACTTCTAGAGTCAAAAATGACTTTATGAATGCACCAAGCCAGTACATTTTTACATTTAAAGGTAGAGGCAATCACATTTTGTATGCTAGATTGAATGAACAGTCAAACTTACATAATAAAATCACCTTTGGTTACGAAAAATATAAAACATTGAAAACTGGTCCATGGAAAAGACCTTGTTAATGCGATGGTCCTAATGCTCATGTGGGCAGATGCTCAGAATGTTGAAGAAAAAGTGGTCCTCTTGGTATTTTCTCAATTGGCACATATTACTCTTATAAGAGCTTATCAGTTTTGTCTATCAAAATGGCAGGTGATTATGAACAAGGGAGGGAACTATTGTAGATGTGGGAACTATCTATAGGTAAGTACCTGCGACTTTCTCCAGATTCTCAAATCAAAATCCCTATGTTGCATCTTGTCAAACTATGCATTGACAAGAAAAAAGAGAAACAGCAAGAACAAAGAAATATCTCACACAAGCAGTTAAATGTAAGAATTTGTCCATGATAAGTAGAGGTCAATTTTTTTGGATTGTATTTTTTCCTGGGGTCCTAAAACAAAAGAATACTGACACACATAATATTTTATAAATTGATGAACTAAAACTAAAAACAAAATGAACTATAAATAAAAATATAACAAACAATGATTAAGTTAAAAAACATTTTCAGGGAGACAGTCAACCAGTTTCAACAATAGAGCTGAAACAGTACATGCCAAATATTTATACTTAGAAATATGTACTAAATGTTAATAACATCTGAAGTCTTAACCATTAATTCTTTACAAAGCAGGGAAGTACTGCGAGTCAGACATTTATTTTTTATTCGGCATGTCAGGTTAAATGCAGTTATTAGATGGAACATCAGTCAGGTCTGACAGTTTTATGTGGTTACCTACCAAGTATAGATCCGTTTTTCTGCTATGGATGAACAACGGCTCTACAATAATCGAAATCGCTGAGGATTTCATGAGAACCCAAATATTTATACTAAGGAACTAAGTCCAAGCATTTTACATGCATACTGTTTGACAAATGCTCATCTATATTCCCATTATTATTAGGTAAAAAAAAATTGCATCTACTTTTGGAAAAATAATACACAAAAATGTAAAACAATAATACATGTTTCTGTATATGTATAATGTGGAAAGCTAATAGAACTCTGTATTACGTGTGGAAAGTCACCATCTTAAGTGAATAAAAATGCAATCTACTTAAAATTAACTAGATAATTTATCTCTACTAGAAGTTATAAAACGAATTAAAATACAATGAATTTCATAAATATTTGTACCAAAAAAAACAACATTATTCACATAAAAGTCATCCCAATTATTACAAACTGTGAGTATTTTACTACAAACAGCACAGAAGCACTTTACATGTTATTGCACAATAAGCCATGTATCATCACAATAAATAGATGGAAGATTGTCTGAATGTCTGTATCTTCTTTCTCAGTTTCTTTCATTACGTCTGCTTACCAAAAGACAGAAAATCATCATTCAGGCTGGACAGAAAATCTCTGGAAATAAATAACAGAATACAAATAAATTTACAATTTGTTATGAAAAATCAAATTGCTACATTTATTCAGGTAGGCAGGAAACATGATGTTTACATAGTAAAAATGAATGATTTTTTTAAATTTAAATAATGGACCAAAGATGGAACAAAGGAGGTATCAGAAAAGTAACTACAGAGATTTACATTCAATTTGAATATGGATAAAACACCGCATCAATATATGATGTGTGTCATGCAAAACAAAATGAAATTGAAAAAAAATCCCAGTCTGCAAAATTAACATGAATGAACAATATTTTGAAACAATGGCTACAATACCCCATATCCTCTTCTTTTTTACTGGATGTTTCAGATTTTTGTGGAGTTGGTAGTGGAGATACTGACTTTGCAGGCCCTGAATTGTCAACAAATTCAACATGTTATCAAAGAGAAGTAACTCAAATGTAATCAAAGGGAAGTAACTCAAATTCTAAAGATCAACATTTTCATAACAAAGTTTGTGCCAAAATCACCATTAAGCAGTCATATCATAAAAATAAGCTTGTTTATCCAAAAAACCTTATGATTATTATAGTATTGAGGTCTAAGTTAACATCTGCAGTCAATTGTAGGTATATTTCATCAACAGTTTAATATAGCTGTTTGATATGAGCTAAAAGCTTACCTCCAAAGATACTATGTACAATAGGCTGTTTGACAATTCTGGAGTTTTGGCCCATTTCTTTGGTAGAATCATCGAGCATCTTGGTTATATTTTCCATCTGACGATCAAAGCGTGAACTGGACGGTACATATGCGCTATTTATAACACTGTCAGATTTCACAGAAGATTCTGGCGATGGTTTTAATGCCATTGATTTGTTCCTGTTCTCCATGATTTTTTCAAATGTTACTTCATTTTCAAAATCACCCTGTTTTAAGTCAATATCACTGAAATCTGTGGCCATCATATATTGCACAGCAGCTTTGAAAGTCACCAAACAGTAGCTGAAACAAAAAAAATAAGCAGTTTAACGACAAAACCTGTATTAGTGACCAAAATATCCATTTTCAGGTTTTTATATTTTCTCCTAGTTATAATTTGTTCTAGTTTTATTTAATAGCAAAAATAAAAACATCAACTTTTTATTTTATAGCAATTCAAATAATAAGAACAAAATGAAAAAAAACCACTATAAAATGATGTCGCATGAAACGCTTTACTCAAATGGAAAGAAGCAAATAACACAACATGTATCAACATTTTAATGTTCATTGAAAAGAAATTACAACATTTTAATGTTCATTTTAAAAAAAAAATTATGTTACACAACATGTATTAACATTTTAATGTTCATTAAAATAAAATTCTATGTTACATAACACGAATCAACATTTAATTTTCATTTCATTCTATAAATCGATACTCTAACCTACCACATCAAGATTGGCAATACCACTACCACATCAAGATTGGCAATACCACTACCACATCAAGATTGGCAATACCACTACCACATCAAGATTGGCGATACCACTACCACATCAAGATTGGCAAAACCAGCGTCCTACTGACTGAGCAACCTGAGGCAGCTAAGAAAAACACAAACCAGTAAGAATTATAATTTGGAACAAGCTCACAGAATTACCTCAACGACTCCCTGTCTCTGCTAGCGGCGGACCAGTAAAAGTTTTCTATATAGTATATATCACTATATATATGATTACATTTGGCTTGTACTAATACTGTCACCTGTAAAAGCATAAACAAAATCACAGTCTCACTGAGTATAACACATTAATACTTGTATTATGTTACCTAGCATGTGTAATACAGAATAAGGAAAATTTGCAAAACTTACTTAACAAATCAGAAAAAAATATATACAGAATTTTAATGTGCATAATATGAAATCCTCTAAATCTCTTTGGTACATGTTTGTAATGACATAAAAACAAGTGTATGATTCATTTTATCGCCAGGACCTTTCATACATTAAAAGAAAGTACCACACATTGTTATGGTGTCTCATTTCATGATGATCATTTTACATAACAGTATAAGCTTACCAATATAGGCAATAAATCATCTGACGCCATACATGGTATATCTGAAATGGTATATACACGACATGAATCACACATGAACAAACTTGATTGAGTCATTCCAGTACAATTTGATTCACACGCTGTCTAACTTTCATGCAAACTCCAGATGTTCATTGGGACATTTATTCATACATGGATGGATAACTGACATGAAAATAATTTATGTCAACTGAGGCTCAAAATTGAAACACAATCGAAAATAAAAAATACACAACCAACCAACTTGTGCGTAGTCAGCATATTTTAGAATTACAACACCACAAAGCACCTACCTTCTTCAGCTATGCCCAATGGTTGTAACTCTCTCGCATGGGTGTTGATATCCTGTGTTATGTTATCCTACAGACAGAAATTAACGTTTTGTTTGACAATTCCACAAGACAATTCCCAAATCTCATTAAATTACATTTCAATCTAGTAAATGAAATATTTCTATTGAAAAGCAATCTCTGTGTACACACTCTGAATAAACTTTCATCTGAAATATGTCGATTCTGTTGAATATTTTAATTTGTGCATCTTATAAGCACCCTGATATCTTTTCTGATAATTCAATAGTGAAATAAAAAATGATGTGAGATTGCAGTAGACACCACAAATCACTTTCCAAAATTTATTTGAAAGCTGCAGTCCCATGCAGTCATATAAGCCAAGTGGAGAGTCTGTCTGATAGACATTTAAATAGCTAAAAATTATCAAAGATACTTACAATTGTAGTTTTCATGCAATAAAGTTTTTCGATTGGAGTTTCCAATCCATCAAGATGAGCTAATTCAACAACCTGTAACAATGCATTCAACATTTAGAGAAAATGGTCTCAGCAGGCATGCTGCCTCACATAGGAAGATGTATAGTGTCAAGAAAAAGGAAATATAAAAAATCTGAAAAAAGATATAACTGGCTCAACTAAAGTTTGTAATTCAGAGATCAAAACTATACAAGAACAAAATAAAAGGTTGCCGTATACATACGGTAGGTATCAATATAATTACTTCAGTATTTTCATGAATATGCCTTACACAAGGTGCTAAAAATATCCCAACTGTGATGATGTGCCTGATGTAGGGTTTGAAAATGTAATACACCAGCACTCAATCATAAATATGGAGTCATTCAGTCAGACATATTCAATCATTTCATTTAGAGCAAATACTTAGAGATAATTCTTAGATATATACAGTTGTAGATTATCAAGAACTGGTACATAGTAGAACAAAGGAAACAAAAGACTTACAGCTGATGTCACAGGACATGAGAAATGTCTTGGTACACCTAGATGATCTGATGTTAGACCTTGAAGACTTCGACATTTGGTTACCATAGCAACATCATCAGACGAACATTTTGAAAAAATGACAGGATACAGTTTGGGATATACACTTCCTATCAGACATCTAATGACAAAAACAATACAACTTGTAAACCAGTTACAGGTTTGAGTAAAATTCAATGATACAATATGTCTGAAAATCTAAGATAGGGATATTATGGATATTTATAGTTTTAGTCATCCTCATTCTTTTGAAAACCAGAATTTAAACATCATTGTATAAAACAGTCTGCTTATCAAAATTGATCACAGTGGGAACATAGAGTGAAAAATTAGAAAAGTGTTTCAGATCTATTTCAACACCAAATGTTAAATATATCGCTGGAAATGTTTGGAATAAATTCATGAAACTGGAAGTAATTGATATGCATAGTCGTGTGGCAAATACTACACACAACCATGAACTAAAAAAAAAAACAGTTAGTTTCAACTTATTTATTTTACATTGATTCTTACAACTTACTAATCACTCTCGATGACTGCTTCCTGGCTACCAACCAGTACTCTTGCCAAATTAAGGGATTGCAAAGTTTGTGATCAAATCCTGCTCATCGTCGGGCTTAAACTCATAACATTCGGATCAGGAGTCAGGTGCTCTACCCCTCGACCACAGCGCCTCCCAAAAATACCAATGAATGTCTTAACCCGAGTTACTTACGTTTCTACAGCAGCAGTGAGATTATCTTTGAACTTTCTTGACGACAAACTTCCTTTGGGTTTGATACATCGCAAACATCTCTGAAATAAACAATTAATTGTTGAAATAACAACATCATTATGAGATGTTTCTTTTACAGTATCACACATTTCAAATAAGCTTTTGATGTTTGAGCCTAATTTTTTAAAAGTATGTTATAAATTAAATTGTGAAACCTTTGCATAAATGAAATCTGAAAACACTTTACACAGAGCATCTGTACATGTGTTTCTTTTTTGTGTCAAAATGTACATGTATATGACTGACTTGTTCTTACCATTCTTTTCTGTATAGTTTTGTGCAACTGAAATTCAAGAATTAAGTTTATCATACATGTGTCATCATCATAACTATAATTTTGTATCATTATTTTAAGAAGAACATTTTATACCTCAGTTACGGATGTAGAAATTTCACACAATCTTTGAGCCGCATCGTGTAGATAATCCTTCAATAACACATAATTCTTCAGGAACTTTGCGATCTGGTCGTCCAACTCCTGGACAACCTGAATAAAACATGGTAACAGTACAGAATTATACCTCAACATTTGGAACTTTTTTATTAATATAGGATTTAATTCCAACTGATTATTTCAGTTACATAAGACATGTGTAGACATACCAAGAAATGTTCCTTTTACAGCAACTGAAAATCTACTGGCATGAATCGATTAGCCAATAGATACATCCAGGATTAACAAATACTAGATGCCTAAGGGCAACATTTCGAGCCTACCAATTGTCCAGAGATTAAGAGAATACGGTTATATATTGTAATACAGTGCATATCTATATTTGACAGGTGGTCGCTTATGTAAATTAATTCAATGCTTAAAAATGCATGGGAGGAATTCAGAATGATCGTAAAAGACAGGAAGTCACTTGTAAAAGGTGGTGGGAAGGACAGGTTTGACTGTATTCACAATTTTGACGCTGGAATATGAAAGTAATAACCATACTGGAGTTTGGCGTTATATTACAGCTATAACACGAGGAATATAATAGTTGCATTCTTTATTCCTCAAACATCTACAGGTGCATTTCAATGCATCAATCAAAATTCACTTCAAGTTCAATGTATGGGGCACACTTTCAAACATTGAAAGCACACAAACCTTTGAAATATCTTGGAATGACTTCAGAAAATCCTTGCAGCTGAAATACAACAATTGTTCACAATTACATGCAATGAAGATACAAGATATTGAATTCCATACGTTAGTACCAAAGTCTAGAACTTTGATATTTATATACCATGTTTTCAAGAGTCTCTACTCAAATAGTCTTCAGATGCTCAGTTAGTGGATGGCAACTCAGTAGTAAGTTCTGTGTAAGGGAAAATGGACCGGGATTGATTATATGCAGGGATACCACTGAACATGGTAAGAGTCCTTGAATGTAATGTTATCGAATATTGGTCAAAAGTGGGAGTCCCAAGAACAAAAATAGGGGTTCAGAACTACAAATAAGGAGTTTCCCAGGACATTTGTTTGGCTAAGGTTATCTCTATATGACATTTTCAATTGAAAAAAGTGATACATACTCATTCACTGTAAATTTCAAATTGAATTCTCCAGAGCTTGAGCCATCATCTACGTTATGTTTTTTTATCTGAAAGAAATTAAATAAAAACAAATCATTTAAATGTTAATCTCTCTAACATTTTACCAAAAACATGGATATGTTAACAGCAAATCATAAACTGCAATATCATGAAGGGGTTTTCACCTGCCTCAGCAAATTTGAACTTCTATCCAATGTCTGTCAGTGTTAATCACATATCATGTACATTTTTCTTCTACTTTCCAAATATGGTCATAATGGTATAAGCTGTTTACAGAATAAATATTGCAAAAATGAACCAGACAAGCACAAAGTATCTGGGGAAATACAGATTTGCACCACTTGTATTTTTTTTTCGAAAATCAACTCTTCTTATAATAATTTTTTTAGATATATTTTTCTCGAACAGTATTGAAAAATTATGTTCTGCCTGGGTCCAAATTTCTTTGGGATGACAGCAATTTGGCAGGTAGTTACCAAACAAACACTGATTTTTAACATCAGCCTAAGCATAATCTTAAACTAAAAATGATTTTCAAAAACAGCAAAAGAATTAAACGAGTAAAATGCCAACTGGAAAGTAAAACTTATACTTACCAGAACATTATGATCCAAGGGTCTGGCAATTATCAGCATCTTGTAGGGTTGATATTCCTTTAATACATAAATGTTAATTTCTAATTATCACTAGTAATATATGTATTGATTCAATTAAGATGTTAAACACAGTGCAAATTGTTTCTAGAGCATTACATTGTAACAGTAAACGAAATTTCAAAATAATGTTCCTGGGTAACCAACAAGAACTAAAGAGACATTGCATCATTACAGGGAATGCCACATACATAAAACAATGCCTTGAATTGCCTTCCCACACAGACCCAAGGTAAACAACAGTCTACAAAACATAAGGCACTGAGGCGGTGCAAGGGTAAACATGCATGTGTGGGAATAGGGGAGCAAGGAATGGTCTGGCCTTCAGCTATGAGCAAGCAACAGACATTTCTTCATATGAAGCAGATGTAGAGGACAAGTGATTATTGATGTATTATCTTAAGTTAACTTATCACAGAGGATATAATGGGTCACCTGAAGTTTGAACTTACAACTTACAGACAAACAAGTGCTTTATCAACTGAGTTCACTATACAGACACTTGTTTAATTAACATAGTTGCAAACTGGGAAAAACACATGTTTTATGTTTTTCAATAAATCAGTAAGAATGAAGATAGAAAAAATTAAACAAATGAGCACTGCTATGGAATTTACTACCGCTTCTGTAAGCGAGGTCATTTCATGAAAATGCAACATGTGATGACACTACACTGCAACTCCGTTACACCGCGGTCGGTTATAGCGTGATATCCATTATAACGCGATGTCGTCGTGGCTCCCCATTATTTTCATGAAAAATCCTAAAATTTGTCAAAAAAGGACGAAAAATTTATCAAAATCGTATTTTTTTCGCGATTTGCTGTCTGCTCTTTCGCGAAATCACGTGCTGTTAACGAACCGCGATCGCGAATCAACGAGATTACTTAAACTGAATATACGCACCATAAGAGATATATGTCCAATTAAGATAGCCATCAATATTTACTCAAATGTCACCTTCTAATAGTTTTCAACACATATCATGTAAACATCAACGTAATTTGACCTTGGAATGTACTGAATCTATGACATCACGGGAGTAGCTGATGCAGATTTGTCTACACACGCCCACATTCAATTATTCTCATTACCTTGACCAACTAGGTGATCGCGAAATTTCTTTAATTGAATGAATGACAGTAGGGCAGTCAATCATGGAAAAAAGGAGTGTTAATCCTCAATAAACTAAATGATAATGCAAACATGATATGCTAATTACAATTAATACTGCACTTGTTGTTCACACATATCTACTAGATGTGTCGGTCGACTATTTCTCAATTTGTCACAAAAAGTAGCTGTGTATCGACATGTTTACCTCTTAAGTCAAGGCAAAAGCGGGAAAAATCGGCACGGGATGTTTGAAGTGCTGCGAGTCAAAAACAATGTTCTAGCAGACTACAAAGGCGCCGCGGATCGACTTTGCAAGCAGGAAACAATATTTACTTCATATGGTCACTTCGTTTCCATATTGCCATATGATGAAATTCTGCATACTGCCAGTACATGGTGACGTCACATGAGACGTTTTCTTGAAATGACATCACCTAATGAAGTGGTTGGAAATCTTACAGTGGCGCTCAAATGTCAAATAAGTGTTATAGATCAATAATTCAATTAGAAGATAAACAAAACGGGAATGTGACATGTATTTATGATTTGCGATAAACCAGTAAGATTCAAGATAGTACAAGAGATGTTTGTAAAACATTATGCCCCCTGTGACCTTGACCTTTGACCCCAAAATCAAAAGTGGTTCCTCTGCTACCGAAGGTGAATGTGTAGACCGAATTTGAGGATGATAGGTCAAGGGGTTCTTGAGTTATTGATTGGAAACGAAAAGGTTACGGACCGACCGACATGTGCAAACCAATATGCCCTCTCTTCTTTGAAGAGGGGCATAAAAATTTAATCAAATGCAAATAAGTGTTATAGATCAATGAGAAAATGAACTATACCTTATTATAACCCAGCTCCTCACTGAGTATCTTAATATCGGTTTTTGTTGGAAATCCTGAAATAGAGAAACAAATGGAGACATGCTGATATTTTAATCACTAGATTTCCATAAATATTGCTTAATTTCTGGCATCAAAGGCAATGACAAGAACAGTCATTTTGACAAAAATTAAGAACCATTATAATAAGCATATCATAAAAATGTTCATTCAAAAAAATAAAATCAGATTTGTATTAAAAAAATCTACCAGGTATTCACTCTACAAGGACATTTTGGTATTACTGTGAATAACAATAATTCCTCATCTGGTAAAGAGCTTTATAAGTTGAAACAAGGGTTCCACTAGTTGCTGAATCTCAAGGGTCATTTTGATAATTTTTGACCATATATAGCAAAAAATCCTATAATTTAAGAGAAAAATTGACCCTTCAGCTAGAATCCTTATGGTCAACATGTGGCCTTCTGGAAATTCTACGTGTCAATGGGTCAACTCTAAGTTAAAATGGAACCCCTGCTGAAATGTTAATAATCAATGACAATACCTTCAGCAGTAGTAATATAGTCTCCATTGTCAGCTATACACACAATCTTATTCTCAGAACGAATAGTACGATACTGACTGCAATTGTAAGGACAACATGAAATCAACTAAAGTAAAATTATTTTTCTAATTACCTTATATCTTAAACATTATAATTAAAATTTTATCGAAGTCATAAAAAATATCCTGTTCATCACATAATTATAGCTCATACATGTTAAAAAATACAGTTCTATTTATTCATCCACTATTAAATGATTTACAGACAATATCAATTTGATAGTCATAATAATAATTCATTATTTAAAGATGGAGGCTCGATATGTCTTTAAGGCTTATCTCACTCTAGGCCATCTATCGAACAACATTAACAGCACAATCATACATGCAATGCATTATATAAAAACATTCATACAATAATGATTAAAATATCATAAAACAGTTTAAAATGTATGTGGCGTTCCGTGTAGTTGATGAATCTGTTGTTTTTTTTAACTACTTCATAGTGTAATGAAAGAGAGAGAATAAGTAGTACAGGGAATGCCACATACAGTCGACTCTCGTTAAGACGAATTTTTCGGGACCGTCGGAAATAGTTCGTCTTAACGAAAATTCGTCTTAACGAAAATTCGTCTTAACGAAAATTCGACCTAAAAGTCGGGGGGTCATTTTGGTGGTGTCACATAAGAAAGTCTAGTTCGTGACGACTGAAATACAAGTTTATGAATATTACTTTACTTGCAATTTATGTTCTACTCATTAAGAACTTCTAGACGTTATTTTGCAGATTTGTATTGATATGTTGATCATTCATTTTGAATTGAGATAGAATGCTATAAGTTCATAATATTTATACAGTTTTAAGAATTCACTCATTTTGACATGTTTTAACAACAAACGCGGTTTGATCGCCATTTGCATAAAACAAATGTTAAAGATGACGTGTTTTAGTTAAAGTACAAGCTTAATTAAATCACTCATTTTTGCATGTTTTGCAAACTATCGGTTTGATCGCAGTGTTCAACAATTCGACAAGTTTCCATTCATACAATGTAGTCTAACATTTTGCAAACATGTACAAATCCTTCATTTATGTAAACAATCGATAATTAAATGTGCGAAAACACAGGTAAATTATCTCATTGACGTGTGAAAACATTCGTCGCCAGCAAGATACGATCCGACTTCGTGTTAAACAATAGATTTAAGGTGCGATCTTGTTAAGCGGGACTTCGAAAAAACTTCGACGTAACGAAAAACTTCGAGACAATAATTCGTCTTAACCGACAGAAATGCATATAGACAAAGAAGGATAAAATCGGGACTTTTGAAAAACTTCGACGTAACGGAAAATTCGTCTTAATCGAGTTCGTCCTAACGAGAGTCGACTGTACATTTTAAACAGTTTTATGACATTTTCATCATTATTGTATGAGAAAAATGCTGACATGAAACAGCAATGACCCAATTTTTAGTGAGATAAAGATTATATTTGATGTAACAGGTAAGTTTTTAACAATTAACGGAAGTGTTTCTCACAACTGATATTTTTTATCTTTGATATCATCACTATCAATACCCGTCATTTACATGATAATACACTTTCAATTCAATTTGGTGGATCACAATTAAATAAATATAAGCCAGTGATCACATAATGAGAAACATCAACAGCTACTATAATATGTAAACCACAGCTTTAACTTACCCTTTGAAGAATGGAGATGGCTTCAAGATATGTGTGTCTGAAATAAATAGAACAAACAGTGATCAGACAGTGATATATTGGAACCAGTCAGCATCCTTCATGTATTAGCTTAGTTCAAGAATTACCCTTAAGCACATCATATTTAATTAATGTAATTTAAGCTGGATTATGTAGAAAGAACCTATGCTGCCTTATTTGAATTACCCTTGTGTCTGCTTATGCACTTATCAATTCTTTGCCCCAGGTGGAGGGGGGGGGGGGGCAGGGATACGTGGGACTATAAACAGAAGACGATTCCTGACAGGTGGAAATTTGACACGCCAAATGTATCTGGGACACTGGAAATAGACTTCCGTTGGATTTTTAATAGAAACCGAAAGTGGGGAATTAGCATCTCCCACTCAGGGGTTTTAAACAAAGTGCTTGGCACTAGGATGGGGAATAAGACCCCTAAAAATAAACACCGGGGTAAGCCTAAACTTCTCCCCTCTGGGGCAAATTCTTGATAGATGCATTACTTGAATAAACCAGCACTGTTGTCTTATGACGAGGTATGATTGTGTGACCATTGATGGTTCAAATCAACCACCTCTGTGTCAAGCAGCCAAACCTTTATCCACTACACTATACAAGGGCTCCCTTCACATGAAAATAAATTCAATGGATGAGAAGCCTGGAATTATCAATTATCTTACGTGTCAGATAAACACAATTGCCAAATGAAAATTTCTTGTAATATGTATGTCAATCATTACTGAGCAAAACTGACCTTTCCCCTTTTGTTATTCAAATAAACCTATAATCTTAACTTGAATACAAACAAACTTCAAGAGAATAAACCATAGGAGATTGTCACGAGTTCTCTCTCCCTTTATCCCTTTATATATACATATACATAGTTCTCATTTTTACAATATTTACCTCCCTTGTTCTGAATTGTCGGCCATTTTCCTTAAAGTATATCGGGAATATAACGTAAACGATGATAAACTAAGTCCATATATAAAAAATAACTTATTCTTTATGCTCTAGTGGGCATTTAATGGCTCAGTAAGTTGAAGAAAAAGTTTTTTGGGATTTTCTCAATTACCACATATTCGGAAATTACTCCTATAAGGGTTTATCAGTTTTGCCTATCAAAATGGCCGACGGTTAAGAAAAAGGGAGGTAAATATTGTAGATGTGGGAACTATGTATACTTTATAAGGGATAAAGGGAGATAAATCTAGAATGGATAAAAGGAGTGAATTCATGACAATCTCCTGTAGATTAAACTAATGACCAATTACAGAATTAACAATGGAAGTATATGTACACCATTAAGTTTATACTCACCAACAAATTTATCAGTAATGACAGCACCTTGTAGGCAATCTGACTGGGGTATACAAAACAAACAACATTCTCTCTGTGCTTTCTCATACACAGAGGAAAACTTGTTCTGAAAGAAAGATTAAGATATTACATAGAACGCTACATACACAAGACAATGCCTCCCCATATAGATCCCAGGCAAACAAACTAATTGCATCAAAATAACAATAAAATATCAGCACAAAAATGCCTGAACTTTATAATCCGGTGACAATCATGAGACAACATAAATAATGATTGATACAATCCAATTTTGTATATATGAACTTCGACATTTTTCCACCTTATTTAGTTAATCAAACTGGGTGATGTACAATAATGAGTAATCAGCATATGAACATAAAAATCACACTATCACTGAACATGTGATAGTGATTGTAATTGACAATTTATCCTAACCATGTTTAAACAATAAATATCTTTAAAAAGTTGATTGGCACAAACTGAAATAAAAAATGGTGTTTTAGTTTTATAGGTTAAGATTTTTAGTTTTTATTTGAATTTATCATTTTATGAATATATTCAACAATTATAGCATACATGTGTCAGGTACAAATTGTTTGTAACATAATAAACATATTCAATCAAATTTAATAAAGCATGTTAATAAATGTACTTCTAAACACAAGTGACAATCAATAAGCATGTACAGATGTACATTCCCTAGTCTCGTCTGTCAAGAGAAGTAGCCAGCCAGCCCACTCTCTACTGGTTCCGGTCGGCCCTGAGTGTGAGACTGGGAGGCATCTAAACATTTTAAGTACTGAGAACAGTTTTTAACCTTTTTTATTCAATGTGTACAAATGAATGGGTTTTTTATCTGCAAAAAGCTTTTCCAACGGTTGTGTGTGTTCAGTATTATAGTCCTATCGCTAGAAAACTCAGTCTGAGTGAGGCGATTACTGAATATGATTAGATGTTGATGAGTATGTAACAACTTTATGACAAATTATTACAATTTTGAGATGAATGAGTTATTGTCTCCATTTTTTAAAGTTGTATCCACCTTGTTTTGGAAGAATACTGGTCGCGGCCAATCAAAATAATACTGTGGTGAATTTTGACTATCCGAAATGGTGTGCATCCGAACTATATTACAAGTTTAGGTAAACGTACTACTTAAAGGGTGGTTCTAAATAAAACGAATGTCTTGCCCGATTCCAAATACTAAAAAGAATCCATATAGAAAAGCATGTCTTTACAATACCTGTAAAGCGATGAAAAATGGATTAATATCTAGTTCGTCTACATCTGACATCTTTAGCAGAACACTTAACCTTTGACCAACTACTCTCTAAACATAATGCGTCCCTTTGAAAATCCTTATGTTATATCGTTATATAATAAAAAAGTAATTCGTATATTAAATAATACAACTATGTTATATTTTAAGAATAGATTATTTAAATTAGCAATACTAATATCTAATAAGTCTCAATCACTTTATAAATAGAGATTAAATTTCAAGATGGCGTAGTTTGGAAGATCCGGTAAGCAATATTTAATTTATCATGAAAAAGCAATTGTTCGCGAGTGAAAAATTTAATTTTAACCACGCATTTCTGAAAAATATTGTTTTATTTATATACTGTCCAAATTTCGTTGTTTTAGATGAAGTAGTTCACACAAATTTCACCTCATACGGTATTCATAACCCGGCATTCACCGCCAGCGGTTTATATTTCATTACAATGCAATTCATAAATAGTTGAATTATTAGTTCCAACTCCACTTCACTTAGTGTGGGTTCATTATTGATGTTGATGCACAGTAAGGAATGAAGGTTTTCCTGTGTCAAACTGTTTTGACAGTGTAGAACATAACAGGTTCATAATAATTTAGTGGGTACGGCCTACAGGTCCATACCTCTAGAACCGGAGTCTGAGTAAGGGTATGGGAGTCCTGTACCCGCAGAAATCCTATATTGGAAACACCATGGGTATGGCAGTTTGACAAATGCACAAAAATAATGCACCAGTCAATTGTAACCACGGCCCCCCAGGTCCGGGGAATAGCGGGGACTTTGACTTTCCCAGCCAATCCCAGGTAAAATCCTAGTCCTGCGGGGACAAACTGCTGGTAAAATCCCCTCCAAATGCCCCCGCACTCCGGGGACATCCTAGGCAAGGCCCATTCCCCGCTATTTTCAGTGCGAAAACAAAACCACCGCATTCACTTGCCACTGCGGGGCCACCTGGAATGTGAAAACACAGCCCATTTCCCCCGCTATCCCTGGTATACCCCTGGACCTGGGGGGGCCGTGGTTACAATTGACTGGTGCATAATCTGCACAATTAGTTATAATAGGAACAATTACCAGTATTTAAGTCGTTCAAACAGTTTATATCATATATGATTATTTATTATATGTATTGACTTATGATAGAACGGCACAAAATCCAGTGATATGGAATATAATTATGGTCATCCTCTATGCACAGGAACATGCATGTGTCATTATGAGTTTAAAACAAAGAAAACATGTTTAAAAGGAAAATAAATGTGGAACAGAGAAAGCCCCAATCGTAAATCAGAATTTTCCTAGACTGATCACTCTGGTACTAGTGATCCGTAGCCACTGCCTTAATTATACAGAAACCTCATTCAATGGTTGAAGTACTTGTATGCAGTGAAGTACACTAGTCTCATTATCATGGGCTGAATAGCAGTCTTCGCATTATTTTTTTTGAAGGACTTACCCATTTGGGCAGACAGCTTGCAATTTCCACTTCCCCAAATTTACTTTCACTTGCATGAATAAAATTAACAAAATGACGAAGAAACATGATGTTTTGATTTGTTAAATCGGAACGAAGACTGGTAACGATAGTTGATGAAAAAGTGCTGTAAATTGACCAAAAAAAAGAAAAGACCAGTCGAAGTTTTGCGTTCTATGTTATCAATTTATGTGACAGCTTGGATAAAAGCTAGTCAGATCTGACCACAAACAGGACTTGCCCGTTCAGGCAGACGAAATGGATTTTTTACTTGTCCGACTTTAATTTTACTTGTCCCATGCTTCGGGCAAGTGGGTTACCGTGAAGACTGTGAAGAGTTGAAATATTGGTATGAAGGGTCTGATTCCCTAATCCCTATGTTGATTAATGATTCATCACAAATCATTGGTTGGTCACAGGTGTTTACTCTTTAGACTGTATATAGAAAGCAAACCATTTTAATGACTTAATAACACTAAAGGAGGCTAGTGCTGGTTACATGATGATCAAATAATTTTCACATGTCTCAACACTAATTGATTAAGTATAATTGATGATGAGTGTTCAGGCACGTAGGAAGGTATTGAGCGTGGGTTCGGGAGGGGTATCCACTCGCGATGAATTTTTTTTAGGAAATCAACTTTCACAGGCGCAAAATCCATCACTTTTAAAATGATATTTTCTGAAAATTTGTTTGAAATGATATTTTCCAAAAATTGTTTAAAAAGTTATTACATTTATTCATACATGTACATGTGTAATTTTGTATAAAGACACAGGACTGTAAGGAATATATTTTGGAACATCCATTTCAAAGTTACTTTCATAATGGAGATTTAGAATATATGTATTTAATTTGTATCTGTGAAAATAAATATACTTGTCACCTGTTGAGTATGCTTCCTTTCATGCCTTCATTAATCCGCCCACTGTTTTCACACCCTAGATGGCAGTCAGGGTACTGACCGTCGCCCCTGTCTAGTAGCGATGGGTGTTATACTTTCATGCATATTAAATATCTTGGCTGAATGCCAATACAATGTGTGTCTGGTTTTGATTAGTTAAAGATACAGATGAGAAGTTGGGGTAATAAAATGTCCCCATTGCCGTTGCGAGCAAGAATATGGGGGCCGCGGCTCCTGCGGCCCCAGCTCCTACGCGCATGGTGTTGCGTCACTTCTGATATCGTAAGTCATGTAGTTTTTACTGAAATGGTGAACCATAAAAATCACGTTTTAGTAACTTTCCTTCACATACCACAAAATCAGAGCGTAAAGAATATTGTGTTGCTAATGGACTAAGGGAATGACAGGTATGCTCTAAGAAATTTGTCACAAAAAATAGCAGACAAAACAAAACTCATTTTGAGTCACAAGCCGTCTGTTATTAATTAAGTTACGACATGAAAGTACTGATGTAAAAATCAAGTTGTGATATAATATTACTTTAAGATCATCATTGATGTCATTGCATTGATCAGCAATTTCAGTATAATACGAAACTTAGCATTTAGACATACTGATAAGATATTGAAATAACTTTCATAACTCATTTCTTCCATTTTTAGATGCAGAGATAAATCAACAACATTATGGCGACGAAGCGTTCAGCTAGTGAAGCTGGTGGGTCTGATGGGCCGCCAGCAAAGAAGACATTTACAAGGATTGAACCTTTGAATTTGGGATCAATTTATTCTTTGGTTTGTAGCATTATTAAAATCAGTATTTGTTTTGAAATGTTCGCAAAAACATATGGCCACTAATGAACTTTATATATATCAATAAGTTATATTCATTATTTCATATATGTAAACTAACTGGTATAATTTCTCAGAGTTTTAGTTGCTGGGTGCAGGATTTTTTTCAGCTATTTTTTATAGCCATTATTCGGCTATATTCCCATTGACAAAAAGCATATATTTTTCCCAACTGGAATGTAAAATCCCAATGACAAAAAAAAGTTTGGTTCAATGTAGCCAAACATTGACAAAATTAGAGGCCTTTCTTTCACATGTAGTTTATATAAGCAACAATTGTTGATCAATTACTCACTACATCCTTTACTATTACTCCTAAAATTTTGGTGTAATTTCTAGACTTTATCCCCAATTTCTAAGTCTTAATGCGCAAAAATTCCTCATTTGAAGTGTATGGGTCATCTTCCCAAAACAGCCAAAATAAACCCTGGGTGTATTTCATTTGGATTAAAACACCATGAAAAACTTGTAACTTGTTGAAATGTCTTGATATGTCTGATTCTAGGAACAAATGGACATGAAAGTGCTTCAGTTTCAAAATAAGAAACTTGTAGAACGTATTGAACAGAGAAAACGAGCAGAGGAAGAACTACATAAACGTATTGAACAGCTAGAAAACAGACAAAGAACGGATGATGCTGTATTAATGATTGTTAACAGATACTGGAATCAGGTGATATGATGTTCAACTTTGAACAAAAATGTCTTTTCTTCATGCAATAGAATTAGAGAGACTTGTCACTTGAATATATTTATTAAAAAAAAAAAAAAAAGTGTTTATAGTAATTTTCTAGACTATAAACTGCTCTTATTACTCTTGGAATTTGATTTCTCTGTATATGAGTTCCCTCCCCTTGACCTTTTACTTTACAATGCATTTGCTTTTCACTGTACGTTTATATGATAAATAAGTATGATTTTATGCAATTATATTTTATTGTTTTTCAGTTAGATGAAGATGTTCGTGTTTTAGTCCAAAGATTTGATGCTGAAACAGCTGATGAAGATGAAAATAAAAGTAAGTTATTGTAATCATTAGTGTATTATGTCTTAATTTTAAATCTTTCTGGCGAAACAAAGTTTTGTTTACATTGATTTTGACACAAGTTTACAACTTACATTTGTCACCCTCGATGACTGCTTTCTGGCTTTCTAACCAATTTTGCGCCTAATTTAGTGATTATGAAGTTCAGCATTTCACCTCGCCCAAGGCAAGATATAAATTTAATCCAACAACTTGTTGACCACTTTACCTCCCAAGCAAAATGATTAGATATAATGTTATGATTGGGCTTCATACTAGTTTTCCGCATTATGTCAGTGATTTTTTTTATTTCTAGACTAAGTGACTTTTTTCTGATAGTATCTCTATACTAATATCAGAGTCATTAAATTGATGTAAATATAAGTATAGCGATCACACTGGTGATTTGTCTTGATTAATATTATTGAATGATGCTTAGATCTGATGAGATTAAGAGAGCTGGCATGTATTTCCTTATGAAATGGGTCAGGCTTGTGTATAAAATATAACAACTATTACTTGTAATTCAGCCCAAAATACATGTATATACAAACAGAATACAGAATATTTGAAATAGTAGTATAAACGGTGTGAGTTAGGTGCTTATTATAGTCATTTTGTACTCTCATAATTTAAATATGATTCTGAAAAGTCTAGGATCTGACAGAGCATGATATGTGGAAGAACAGCTAATCATTTGTTCATGGTTTGTTTTTATATTTTAGATCAAAGCACAGAAACAACTTCATTTCTTGCCCTGCTGTCAACATGGGATCGTCAGGAGTTAGAACAAAGACTTGGACAGAGAGTAGAGTTTTCTAAACGTGCAATTGGTAAACTGCTCCAAGCCTTTGATAGACTGTTACAGAGAAATGAGAAACTAAACAATGCTCTTAGAGATAAAATTGATCAGGTAGGACTAATATCAAACATGTAATCATTTGTTTGTTACATAAAGATGTTTAATATTTATATCTTGTTCTTCCCATGTTTTTACTGATGTTAAGTGAGGCGAATTATTTAACACTTATGTAATGTAATTATAATTGATTATTGATTCCTACCATATTACATAACAGTGACATTTACAGACTAACAGACTCTGTTCAGTTTGATTGGATAAAATTGCATTACAGACTACTCTCTGTCACTTCAACAGAACTATATCCATTTATGAAGATTTAAGTAATGCACCAGTGCAGCTGCAATCCTGTGAATCGTATATATATCATGAAAATGTTGATGAATGAAATGATTAGTCATTGCGCTTTGAAACCTCACCAATAAGGCAACCATTAGCAGAAAGTAAGTCTTAGTTGTGACATGAACTGATTATCGAGTTCAAATATGGAAAAAAAACAGGTCCAACAAGATACTGTCTTAATTAATTAGGTGGCTGTCACTTTGTTGTCTTGACAGGTTGACAATTGTTGGTGTTACATTCCCATAGTTCTCAACAATTATGCTCAAAGAATCATTAGACTTTTTTTCTGTGAAAATACTTCAGGAATTCCTACTGGAGGGCCCTTACTCCTGTTTAAGAGCTGTGTATTACTTTTTCTTTCCATCACAGGAGGAAGAGATGGGATCAGAGTTAGTGTCAGATATATCCCGACAGGAGATTTCTCCATTGAAGTCTGAAGTGGAAATCAAGAAGGAACCTGGAGAGACTGCTCGATCAAATGAAGTAAAAACTGAGACGGAAGATGTTAAACCTGCATCTGGTGAAACTGGTGCTGAAGGCAGTGATGTTAAAACAGAACCCTCCACTGGTATATGCTCTCTACATTTCATATTTCATTGTGTCAGCATTAAGATGTTTGTACTCCAAACAAAGACTTTAAGTTTGGTTAAAATTCCCTTCAAAAATTGCTTTGTTTCCAATTTCACTGACAAAAAACACAGGGCTGGTGGTAGGAGTATGCTTTAATACATTGTCATTTTACCACTGTTGTTACCCGGATTAATGTTTGTTTGACACTAAAACATCAATAGCAGTCAAATTTGTTTGCACAGCATCTTTTGTTATCTTACCTAAACTACGATTACTCAGTTACCAAACTGAATTTCATGACTGTAATAATTACACATTGACCATCACATTTTCCGAAAATGACAACAAACTAGTTTCAGTTTTGTATAACAAGACTCTCGTTAATTTTGAACTTAGTGCTTTGATTTCATGACCATCAACATCCTTATTAAACAAACATCTGCATTATATGTATTATATCCTAACACTTACATGTATTTAGCAGAAACACATACCAAAATCGGTTTGCTGCATTTGAGCCGGATGGGTGGGGCATTATAATAGCATTACACTATCACATTATAACATTTAACTCCACTTTGAATGCGACTTTAAACCTTGGATTCCAACTACTGCGTTACAATGGCGCTCCCGTGTATGACTATGTAATTCCAAAGATTGTTGGAATTATAAGTGTAAATAATCAATGTCTTTTGAAATGTCTACTCTAGGGATGAGAATATCTCTTTCTGTTGATTTCCTCTTTGTTTTGGACAAGGATTTTGAAATAGAAGTGTCCAGTCATCTGTGGTAATTTTCCTTATATGTGTGGGAGGTATCCTCTGAGTGTTGAAGATCCTTTCAATACCCTTTCTCTCCCCAGGAGGTCTAAAAAATTGTGTTGCACATTCATAA
Source organism: Mactromeris polynyma (assembly GCA_032209605.1). Classification (NCBI taxonomy): domain Eukaryota; kingdom Metazoa; phylum Mollusca; class Bivalvia; order Venerida; family Mactridae; genus Mactromeris; species Mactromeris polynyma. The sequence continues at coordinate 7,500,766 of JASFXZ010000021.1, read as the reverse complement.
TTTATTTAAGGGTCTGAAGATGACAAGATGGGTGTAAAGAAGGAAGATGACCAACAAACAGACGTCAAACAGGAGGTTAAAGTTGAACCTATGGACGTAACAGAGGTCAAGGTCGAAGAGAAAACACCATCAAGTCCATTGTCTGTAAGGGCAATGAAAGATGAATTGCAAGAATTACAGACTGAGAATAAAAGACTTCACAACATGGTGACAGACTTACATCAACATCATCATCAGCATACACTCAAGGTATAGTATTGTATACACTGTGACCTTTCCAGAGTAACACCCTTTGGGAAATGTACCTTTTGACTTTTTGACTGATGTTAAGAGGTTGTTGCTCTAGGGAGTTTAAATCGTTAAGTCCTAACTACAGATAATTAATACTGTTGTTGAAGAGAGGTTGTTGCTCCAGAGAGGTTAAATTGATAGTGCATTCTTACTATAGAAAAGTTTATTCTGTTTTTGAAGAGAGGTTTTTGCTCTATAGAGATTAAATTGATAGTAAATTCTTACTACTGAAAAATTGGTAATGTTGTTAAAGAGAGGTTGTTGCTCTATAGTGGTCAAATTGATAGTAAAGTCCTTACTACTGAACAATTGGTAATGTTGTTGAAGAGAGGTTGTCCAATAGAGTGTCGCTCTGGAGAGGTTGCATTGTATAGCCCAAACATTGATCTAAACGGTGAAAGTTGCATTTGTTTACAGTTGCTAATTGCAGATTGGATTATTTTCTTGAGTCAATTTTAAAGTTGTAAGACCACCATAGTATATTCACTGTAAGTTGTATGATTTATGTACAATGTATGTCCCCTTGTGTTTTTGGAGTGGTGGTATACTTTGTAGCATTTCTTGCCTGACTTTATTTTGTGTGTTAGCTGTCTCGTCTTTTTTGATAATTCCTACATTTTTAAAGGAAACTTCAGTACAATTTTATGGTGCAAATTTGAAATCATTTGAAATACGTCTTTATTGCAATTTGAACAAAATTTTAGAATTCTGAATGGGATGAAACTCACAAATGATCGTGAAAATAAAGATTTAGTTAATACAAAGTATTTAACAGCTTATAAGAAGATTACCATTTCTTAAAGATTTATCTGGTCTATCTGAATGAAACATATTTGGACATGCTTTATCCAGTGTTGTGAGAGCATTAGCTAAAACATCCTGAATTTGAACAAGAGTAATGTATTACAGATTACTCACGGACAAGACTTGTAAAAAAAACATGCTTAAAAATTATTATTTTTTAATTTTATGATATTCTTTTTTCAACAAATACAGAGGTATACATTATTAGCGTATTCTTTGATAATGCATATTTATTGATGGATGTCTTACCTACATGAAATGAAAAATTTCATGTTTGATGAGGTAAAAATGAACCAATAAATGAGTATAATATTACTTGACACATATATCTGGAACTTATAACTAACATTTAAGACTTGGCAATATTGCTTACCATTTGATTTTCATCAATTATTTTTCCTCTTCTTTTCTGTCGAGTTCAGGTAGCTGAGTTACAAGACAAACTTACCGCTGCGGAAACTGAGATCGCTGAATTGAAAAACCAAAGTGAGGATTTAGAATATAATTATCAAGTATCGTCACAACGAGCTGAGAAACTTGACCGCTATCTCTCCGATGCTCTACAGAAACTACAAACCTATGAGGACAAAAATGTGATCCACCTTGAAGGTGGAAAATCTGTGACTGGTGTTTCCAAAAATAAGGTTCGGGATATCTTTTTGTAGTATAAAATAATTCAAGGAAATGTTCACTCAAGATTAACTACATTAGTTATGATGTCTCAGAGTTTAGTGGGTACCGTATATATCCCATGATTTTGGAAGATTTGCTTCTTTTTTGTCAATGATCATTCTGACCCTTGGTGCTATTTTAACTTAATTGTGAAATGCTAGTAATAAGTATTTGAAAGTAACAAAACATAACTTAAAATAGACTAATTTTGAAAGATTGGTTTATTCCTTGTATCAAACATAGCTTGTGTGCAATTTTGTTTATTATAGTTTGATGAGATTCTGTCTGATCTTGATGAACAACGTGAGCTTGCTACAAACAGACTGGCAGAGTTAGAGAAGTTACAGAAAGATCACCAGAAAGCATTGAAGGACATTGAACAATTAAAACTTGATGTAAGTATGTGGTTTGTTGTATTAACATTTCTGACTTGGCAGATAAAGGACTGCTGAGTAGATTCTATTTAATGTTATCTTGATTCTTTAAAAAGGATTTGATCTTTAAACTTTTTCTGTACTTAATCATTCGGAAGTGGTTTTACTGCTATTGCGGTTGTTACATTAGTGCAGAAATATTATTTTTGTTGGCAAAATTCAGGGATGACAATTTTCAGCCAATCAGCGAATTACCACTCGTGGTAAGCTATAAGGATCGTTGGCAGACCATCTCCATGTGTCGTCCATTGTGTGTTAACATTTTTTCTTTAAATAAAATCTCCTCTTTAACTGGTCACTGAATGGGTTTTGTCCACACTTCGAAGGAACGATCCTTGGGTAATGTTCAATGTTGCATAGATTGTTTTAGTCTGCTGCTTAAGCTAAAAACAGATTTTTACAGTTTAAAAAACTATTAGTCCTAGAGCTTTGACATTTATTGTGTAGCACTGTATAGTGGTCCTCTTACAAGATTGTATAAATTACTGAGTTCTGTTGAAAAAAGATGGCCACCAGGGGGCGGGATTGTATAAATTACTAAGTTCTTTTGAAAAAAGATGGCCACCAGGGGGCGGGATTGTATAAATTACTGAGTTCTGTTGAAAAAAGATGGCCACCAGGGGGCGGGATTGTATAAATTACTGAGTTCTGTTGAAAAAAGATGGCCACCAGGGGGCGGGATTGTATAAATTACTGAGTTCTGTTGAAAAAAGATGGCCACCAGGGGGCGGGATTGTATAAATTACTAAGTTCTTTTGAAAAAAGATGGCCACCAGGGGGCGGGATTGTATAAATTACTAAGTTCTTTTGAAAAAAGATTGCCACCAGTGGAGGGGGCCTTGTTCCCTTTGTGTATATAGAGGAAACTATATAGATAACCAACTTTTCCTCCTGAACTACTGAATAGATTTGGACCAAAATTCACAGGAATGATCCTTAGATGGCCCTTTTTTAAGTTGCCTTAATGATTCCTGTCTGCTGGCTGTAAGATATATACAGGGTGATATATGATGATGCTTAAGTTTCTGGGTAGTTTTACCGGCTCCCCTGTTTAGATGGTTCCGGTCTGCAGTATAAGAAGGCCACAACTAGCTAAAAATATATTTAAAAAGTGAAAACATCCAAAATCTTATTGTCGAAAATCACGAGTTGTAGAGTTTTGATATTTGGTGTGTGGCATTATGTAGTGGTCCTCTTCCAAGATGTATAATGTATTATGATCAGTCTAACAACAGGGTCGCCAGGGGGTTGGGTTTTGTTCCTTATATGCATATAGTGAAAAATATTAACATTTTCTCCTAACCTTACAAGTGGATTTGCCTGGAAATTACAGGAATGGTCCTTCGGTGGTCCTGTTTCATGGTTATATAAATTGTTCCAGTCTGATCCATAAGTAGGTCATAGGAGCTAAAGATAGAAGCACAAGTTATGTAAGACCAATTGCCTGTGTTGAAATTCAGGGTCACATTTGAAGTATACATAATTTTTATCTAAATTGTAAATGATTCATGCAAATTACAGTTTTGAAGAAACCTAGACCAATTTATTGGCACATTAGTCTGATTCAGAGAAAATGGCAGTGTACTCTGGTGAGCAATATAGGGCCAACGTGGTCTTCTTGTTGATGCCCATCAGCATCATTTTTGAGATTGATCTCAATCTAGTGAGAAAGTCAAGGGGGGTTAACGGCATGATGTCATGCCCATATTTCATTTCTGCTACACAGCAGGAAATTCGAGAGTTTTTTACCAATCTGTCTGTTTTGCAGTGCTGTCTTTAGACGGCATATTCTGTTGGAAGTCTAAAGAGCCCCAGCCTTTCTGCTTTTGTTTTCTTAGCCTTTCTCATCCTTTAAATATTTTAACATGATTCCTACCAGTTATGAAATACAGTAAAACCTATCTTAAAGACCACCTCAAAAATAAGACCACTGCGAAATTAGGAACACATTTTTCAAGTCCAATTATTACTGTTTTGCTCTTTATTCAACCTCAATATTAAGACCACCTCAATATTAAGTTTTCAAGGGTCCCAAGGGTGGTTGTTTTATTGAGGTTTTACTGTATTGACTCCTTCACTTGTTTAAATCATTTGACTAAATTTAATAATAAAAAATGATGCTCTAGTCTGATATCTAGACATCTAAGTTTAGTTACCAGAGACAATGATTGTGGTCTGATGTCATCAAGTTTAAGAGCAGTTCTTGATTCATTGTTACCAATGAATATATAAATCTGATTAGTTTAATATTACGGCAATACTTCCTGGTTCTACTTGGACACATGTGTTTTACAGCTGCAACATTTACCAGAAAGTGTGATTGTTGAGACGACGGAATACAAATGTCTACAATCACAGTTCTCAGTGTTGTATAACGAGAGTTTACAGATGAAGACTCAGCTGGACGAATCAAGGAATCTTGTTCTTACAAATAAAAATGCTCATCTTCGACAAATTGAACAGATGGAGGTATGGAATCATTCCTTTAGAAATTGCTTTAGTAACTATTGAATGATTCATGAAGTTGACCCAGTCTTAAAACTAGGGATTGGAATGAGTACTTACATCTGTACTTTTAAGTAGACAACCATGCTATCTAGTACTTGGAACACCGTGAAATGTGTATAATATGTGTAAAGGCTGTATCAAGTATGTCTTATGATTCAAATAAACCAGTGTCATGATTGTACTGTATTCTGTAAATGACCAATAGGATGTATTTGCCCAATAAATCATTTTTGTTCTTCATTAAATAACATATATAACATTCAATGACATAAAACAAAACAAAGTAGCGGATCCGTGGTCCAGTGGTAAAGCGCTGGACTTGTAATCCAGGAATCGCAGGTTCGATTCCCCGCTCCATCACTGACCGTACTAACAGTCTTTCGGGGCGAGACTTTAAAAACCGAGGTCCCGTGTATGATGCTTTACATCGAGCACGTAAAAGAACCAGGGGTGCTTCTGGAACTGGGGCATCTCCTGTATCATGCACTATCCTCCAAAAATCTAATATGACTAACATTCTTCTGGAGGCGTCGCCCATATGGGAAACCGGTGGCGACGATAAATAAACGCAAATACAAAACAAACAAAACAAATACTGTATAAGACTAGATTGGCAGGTGCGAAATTTGGCGGTTTTTTTATGTTATTCTAATGGCAAGGTCTAGAATTGGCAATTTGTCACTTAGAAATTAAACCATGCTGTGTCTTAGGGTGCGAAATTAAGTCTGAATGCAGGTGTTTTAGTACATTACACTCTATTTACAAGTGTAAGGTGCGATAAGTATCACAAAATATGGCTTAGTCCTAAACAAGCAATGTTTTCTAACAATACATATTTGTTCTAAATGGCATGTTACAAACAATATCTTCCCCAAGGGCCTCATAACTATATACTATAAATTATAATGACTATTTGGTTATAAATGACTAACTTCAAGACATACATACATTCATAAAAAGATACTGTTATATCTGCTCAGCTGTCTTTTAGTCAATATCACATGTGTTTCTATCAAGTGAGGAATTTTGGTTGTTTGTCCTACCCTGGTGCATGTATTTGACTAAAATACACATAACAGCACTACACCTTGAACTTTCCTCCATGGAAAACATGGAGTATGCATCAATTGTAATTGATAAATGTAAGATAGATATATAGATATAGTTACACATATATGCAAGGACCATAAAATGCACACCAAAACCAGGGATAACACAAAGAAGAGATTTAATATTCCTCTTATTTCCATTGTGGTCCCTGGTATTGGCGGCATGACACAGAAAGTCATGTTAAAATGATACAATTAATAAATTAATGATCTCAGAAATGGCCATTATATCAAAGAACAAACTGTGATCATGTTATAAGTTTGAAATGTAACACATTTATTGTACCATGGTAGCAACAAATGCAATGTCAGCTTATTTTCTGTGTCTTAATGACAATAAATTGGCCATCTGATGCCTAGGAAGCAAGTTAGACCAAGATGTACTTTAAATTTGTGGACTTATAAATTCTTTGCGCAAAGATCATTAAGCTGTAATATGATATATTTGTCTCAGTTTTTGTTGATTATTTAGGTTGTTTGAAAGGACATCTGATCACTTGTTAAATATCAAACTTGTATGACATTTGTAATTCAAGATATACTTGTACTTGAAATCTTAACTTAATAGTTGCATCCTTGAGAATTGAAATATATCCATTAATTTAAATGTTTCTTATATTATGAAGGACAATTTGTACCACTCAGTTAGTGTTTTATTTTGAAAAGTTTATTTGCCTACGTGATATTCTTATTATAAAATATTATTATGTCCGAGTTAACTTATAACATTATGGTGAAAAAATGGATAATGTGCATGTTTGTTTCATTATTATTGGGGTTAAAGCAATTTTCAGCATTTCTTCAATGATAGATGGCAGTCCATTGACCTTATCAGTTTTTCTGGAGTTTATATTATCAACCAGTACTAACTTGTCCTTCCACAAGCTGCTGTCAACTGCTCCACGTGAATCAGAGGTGGAGGACAAATTGATTATACATAGCCAAATGCCATGGCATGATATGACCTGCGCTGCCCTGTAAGCAGAACTGAGACCTTGCATGGGACAGTCTAGTGCCTAACCAACTAAGATAACTGGGCAGGCTTATATGCTCATGTATTCAATCATTTTTTTATTACAGTAAACTCCCTGAAAACTGGACCCTGTCATGGTAAAAACTCCGGTTTTCTGGGAGTTCCAGTTTCCTGGGAACTTATCATAAGACTACAATTTGTTCAGAATCTGCCTTCTTGAATGAGATGCTGAATTAGTTGATAAGTTTGTTGCAAGACTACAACAACAACAAAATATCAAATAATGTGACAATTGTGGCATAATTACGCAATTATTTCATGCATTATTAATCATAGTTGGTGAAGTTTATTATCGCACATACACATATTTTTCATGCCTATACAAATTACATGCTTGACAGTTGGAGGTTAAACAATGGAAAATGACACCAATGTTGTTGTCTTATCTATTAATTTACAGTATACAGTTTGACACTTTAACAGTAATATTTTAATTGCCACAACACAATTTCAGTAACTAGGTGTAGAACAGATAATAACATGTTCATAAAATAAATTTGATGTCCATTGCTTAAAAAATAAATTAGTTTTTTTAGCCCCTAGTGGGACAAAGTGCTCATTGGTGAGCTGTAAGGATCTATGGCAGTCTGTCGTCCGTCCGTCTGTCTGTCCATCATCCACAATTTAATTGTTTAACTCTAACATCCACGTTTCTCAGGCAATCTTAACTTACGTTGGATACAATTTATGCGGCCATCAGTTTTCAGCCGAGTTCGATATTGGTTTATTAGATCAAGAGTTATGGCCCTTAATGTATGAAAAATGCCACAAATTAACTATGTTTACACTCTAGCTCCTTCATTTCTCCACCAATCCTTACTAATATTTAAACAGAATGTGTGTACCCATGTGTTTATCAAAGACATTTAGTGAACTAGTAGATTTTAAGGGTTTAAATTTAGGGAGATACAAAAAGTCTGAATACCATTTTTCATAGTCAGCATTGCAGCTGGTGGAGGTATTGTCCCTCCCCCCACCCCCAAACAAGAAAGGATGTTTTATCTGTATAATTATATGTATTGTAGAGTGACGAATTGTTAAATCAGAAGAAATTGAGAACAGAGGTCATTCAGCTAGAAGATGCTCTCGGACAAGTGAGAAAGGCGTATGAAATGTTACGGATCGAGTTTGAACAAACACTTGCTGCTCATGAACAAACTGGTCAGTATGTCTGCTTGTATTTAGAAACACTCAATATAGAGTAATTTTGTTTTCTATTTCAAGAAGATATTTTTATTATGAAAACTTCTTTAAATATACTTGCATAATATCTTATGTTTTACCAAGTTTTCAATTACCAAGATGCTACATGGATTTGTTTGATTAATTAATGAAAGCATGAGTACCTGCCTGACACAGACATTGGGTCAAAATTTAGAGATACATTGCATTGTATTTGTACACAATCCTGTATTGCTGTTTATTTAAGGGTCCATAAATCAAGAAATGAGAAATTTGATACAAAGCTTACAAAAACATAATCAACAGTTAAAAGCCGAAGCTCAAAGAAATAGACGGAAAGTAAAGGAATGCCAGGTGGAAATAAATAAGGTAAGTGTTAAAGGCCCAATAAGGGTCATTTTTACCCCTAAAATTGTAAAATATACTTGCGCGTAGAAACATTTCTACACTTATTGATTGATGATTGTCAATGATTCCTGTTTCTCCTGCGAAAGTTAGAGGTTGTTCACAAAATATGTTATGTATGATCTTGTCATGATTACGTAAATTGTCAATGTGCTTTGGTGACTTTCCGTGTGTGATATAAATAGTCATCAGAGCACAAGTATTGATAACATCAAACTCAATGACATAAACTACAACTAACTGTATTTATATGATGAAGAGTGGGTCAAGTTGGAAACTGGGTCATTTGGGGTCAAAAAACAAAAACTTTGCTAGGCCAAATCATATAAAACTCCAGTGGCCATATTTTCAATATCCATGAAACTCAATTGGAATGTTTGTCTTTATGAATGAAATGTCAGCCAAAGTTTCTAGGGCATTCAGGGGAGCAATATAGGGACTTAATGGCCCTCTTGTTTATTTTGTTTGTGAGCACCACTGGTGTTTTGTTGATTGTCTTTTTGTGGTAAACTTGAAATATTAAGGAAGTCATAAGTCTGAACTTGCAATTGTGGTTTGATTAGCTGTGCCTATTAACTAATTGAAACTTACAATCAGATGTGACTGGCAAGTTAAGCTTTTTTTTTCTTTAAAGACAAATATTGATTATATCCAGTCTATTGTTGTCCATATAAACCAGGAACTGCAGTTGACTATGTTTTGTTTCAGTTAAAAGAAAAGGTAGAAGTGTTGACTGGCTCCAACAAAGATTCCGGTGAAGATTCTAACTCTACAGCAGCTAATGCTGATAATAACAAGGGTAAATCTCCTAAAGGTGAAAGTGGAGATTTTGTTCTACCAAAGGATGAAGATAGTGATGATTTAGAAAAAGAAAGGGAGAAAGGAAAAACAGATGCAGAAATCTTCAAAGATCTTAGAGTACAATTAAAGTAGGTTATACCATAAAACCTCACTTAAAGACCACCTCAATAATACAACCACCTCAAAATACTAACACGATTTTCCAGTCCATTTTCACTCTTTCACTCTTTATTCAACCTCAATATCAAGACTGCCTCAATATTATTATTTAGTTATACAATGTATTCAGTTAAACTGTTTTCAAGTGTCCCAAGAGTGGTCTTATTATTGAGGTTTTATTTTAGTTGTTGAAAAGACTGTTGAGTTGGATGTTATGCATCAACAACTGTTGATATTGTGTGTAAATCTTGTTTTAGAAAAGTTGCTTATTTTTTCCATTCTGCTTTCAAATACATATAGAGGAACATAAATGATCATGTATCATACAATTGAGTACATCAATAATCTTTGGGCGTTTTACCTTATTAAACTTCTTCTAATGATAGTTGTAAATTTGGAAAAAGGAAATGTAGAAAACATCTCTTACATAGGCATTGCAGTTTACAACTTTTGCCACCGACATGTTAATGAGGATATTTAGGTTTAAGAACGATAAGTTGTTTGTGTTATGTACGTTTGTTTTACTAATAATAATAATCTACTCCACGCCATTAAATTGTCCACATCAACACGGTGACATTTTAAAGAAATAATACTTTAATTCTCAAACATAATTTCCTAAACTTAATCAGTTATGAAATATGAATACTAGGGCCATAGTTTGATTTCTATTTGATGGAAGATTTGCACATTTGTAACAATAAAACACATTTAATACTTGAAACAAAATAAAGCTAAGTGAAATAGTTGCATTTTTAATGGTGTTAAGTATATATACATTGGCTATTTCCACCATCATACATAAGATCAGTGGCCTCTACTTCCCGTCTACTATCACGGAATACTGTTAGAGTGTTGTTGAAAAACTTTCAATGAAATATTTACAGGAAATCTCAGGATAATCAGAAAGAACTCAAGCTGCTGTTAGATATGTACAAGAGTGCACCAAAAGAGCAGCGAGACAAAGTACAGGTAGGTTAAGTATTTGGTCATAGTTCTCTGGTCAGGGATATTTCGGGACTGTTTCAAATCTTATGGAGCAACATTTAGATTTACCCTTTTCAGTCCATCCTCAGTCAAATTACAGGTTGAGGCATACATACCTCCAATGTATAATATGACCTTGAGAAATGTAAGATTTAATAATATTTTGGTACATTATTAATTACAGTAAAACCTCTCATAAAGACCTGCTCAATAATAAGATCACCTCAAAATTAAAAACACCATTTTCAAGTCCATTTTGACTGTTTTGTTCTTTATTCAACCCCAAAATTAAGACCACCTCAATAAGACGACCAGTTTTCAAGGGTACCAAGTGTGGTGGCATTATTGAGGTTTTACTGTACATATGTTGTACACTTTGGGTTTTGACCTTGGATGTAGTCAGTCATAGAGGAGTTATAGACCTTGATTTGTACAAAATTGTCTGTTGGAACACTGAAAATTTGTGTTATATTTCTTAAAAAGTAATAATACTTCATTGACGGTTTTGTGGTATTGTGCAAGATTCATATTATTTTTACATTACAATTAACATGTGGTTCTTTTATTTATCTCACCTGTGTAGCTAATGGCATGTGAAAAACGACTGAATAAGGAAATAGATGATTTAAGACAACATATTAAGAAAATGCAAGAAACAGAAAGAAAAGAAAGGAAGAAATTAGCAGAAGAAGATGCACTGAGAAAGATAAAGAAATTAGAGGAGACTATTACTGAATTACAGAAAAATCTTGCCACTCAAAAACAGGTAAACAAACTTGTTTCCATAGTTACCAGTTTTGAGTTTGATGAGAAAATTTGGCACTTTCTTGATACGTTACATGCGTTTATTTGTGGTTAAAATTTTCAAAAACTGTACTGCTTGATTTGTTAACATGTTGTTAATCACATTGTCGATGTAGCTGCCATGGCTTAAATCTTGTAGTGACTTATATCATCGCTAAAATTGATCCGAATAGAATTACAGGCAAATAGTTTAAAATGCTAATACAATGCATGTTTTACCATTTCATTTTAACAAGAGCGACGTAAGTTTATATATTTACCAACATCAATAATTACGTATGTGTGTTTTGTTTCTGAATTGACTAAATTATATTGTCTAAGTTCCTTGCTTTATGGGCGTAGCTGTATAACATTGATTTTGACCAACCTAATGTTTTCGAAATGGGATTTTTAAAATCTGATCAATCATATTTTCACCCAAGAGGCACCAAAGGGGTTTTCGTTCACCGAAGAGGCACCAAACGGGGTTTTCGTAAGATGTAAGATTGCCGGAAGTAGTTAATATGTTTAAAATGCATAATATGTTTATATGATAAGACAGGTCCATGATTATAATATACATAGATCTGAGTTAATTTTTTGTAAGGATTTATTTTTCAACATGTTGCAAAAAACATTATTTCATTTAACATACCGGAAGACATCATTCTATCTACGCTGTATATCTTTTTAAAGATATTTCTTGTTTGTATATCTAGAGAGAAGATGTTTTATTGAATGAGATGGATGCCACAGGGCAGGCGTTTGAAGATATGCAAGAGCAAAACACAAGGTTACTGCAACAGTTACGTGAAAAAGACGATGCTAACTTCAAACTTATGTCAGAGGTAAACTAATGTCCTCACTGTTTGACTTGTTGTGTCTTTGTTCATTAACTGACACTCCTTATAGAAGGAGCATTTTGATGTAATTTTAAAAAAAGCATTATGACAACAGCCATTTTTTTCAGTTTTAGGGAAGTATGGCGGGTCCTTTGATAAGGGAAATTTGCATCAAGAATCACCAATTTTGGGTATTTATAAGGCAAAATTTTTTAATAATTTTACTAAAGGGGATTTTTTTTTTTCTAAGTAGCCCAAAATTTGCCATGAAAAAGGGCTGGACATGTTTGATCTATAAAATATTTAGTTTTAAAAATAATTACGCAGGTAATTGTAAGTATAAAATATTTTCTGTGAAATACCTGTCCTGTATGTACTTAGATTTGATATTTCAGCATAACCAGCCTTTTTCAAATTAATAAACCAGTAAATACATGCATCAGTGAAAATTGATGAATATGGCATATTACAGCCTCGAAAATATTTACTCTTGGATCAATCAGATAGCCTTTATTTATAGATTATATAAAAAATGTGAAAACTATTAATACATAATCATTCAAGGCACAGGTTGGTTTTCCGGCCTTACAGGAATAAAAGAAGTACTAACTGAGCCACCTGTGTCAGAATATTATGGCAACAACAGTCAGTCTGGTATTAGACAAGACTGGAAGAGAAAAAGATCACAGTTCAGTGATGTAGATCAGAACATTGACACAAATCTAACTTGAATTCTGTAGGCATAATGAGCTTATGTTATAACCTTTGTCTGAAATTTAACTCCTTACCCATATTATACTGTATATATGGTAATTAGTCGCCAGTCTCCCTTTCAGTCAAAACTTACTAAAAAGTCAACCTGATAAGTGATAAATGACCTGTTTTCAGAGACCACTTGATTTAAGTTAAATCTTCATTCTCTCATAGTTTCTCTGTTTCTTATTCCTTAATTTGGGTGTGAGAATCATCATCTTTATTCGACTAAATATTGTGAAATAAGAAACCCTCTAATTATGTCAGATTTGTGTAAAAATGATAATTTTGTCTCCCAAGTTAGGGGGATATAATCCAGGATATAATTTTTCACCTTTTCTCTTTTTTTTACTATGAACTCTCTCACCCCTACTTATGTTACTATTTGAATAAATAAAAACTTGATACATGTAATAAGAGATGAATTCATGATTGGTAATATTGATGTGTTTAATGTGGTTTGGTGCTACAACCCCTCACACTTTGATGTGGGTTACTTGATCTCTAATGTCTAATATTTCAAACAGTGTTAATAAAAAACATACATCAAATATAGAATATGTGTGTCTGATTACATCTGCCTTTATCTAGGTCTTTATTTCATTTGATATTTGATGAGTGGGCTATATACACAGGAGATTGTTATGAGTTTTCTCCCTTTATATATATTGTATAATTATATACTATACAAGATGCTATGTATTTATAGTACCTATACTTTATGAGTATATCCCTTTGAAGGGATTTTGTCCGTATACCATACTTTATATACATAATATACTAAGTAGGGATAAAGGGAGATAACTCATGACAATCTCCTGTAGTTAGATACAACAGCTTAGTAAATTTTGTTTAAATCTGAGGTTAAGTGTGGGGATGGCATGCTGTTGAATTGGTATTAATTAGGGATGCAAACGATTAACGGGTTAACCGTTCGAACATGCGGTTATAGGTTAGTAAAATCACTAACCGATTAATCGTTTATCTTTTATGAAAACATCTACTTTTCATTTTGACAAAAAAATATCTTGTTATGTTTGAAATAAAAAATGATGTTTTCTTAAAAATAATTGAAAATATTGATAATTATATTTATGGTTTATGTTCAGTATTTATCAGAAATAAAACTATCTGAACTAGTACTAATGTCAGAATATAGGTCTAGTTTACTGGTGTCATGGTAAAACTATACACGGCAACTTACAAAGTACGAACCGAGTGTCATGTTCAGTTAACCGGTTAACCATTCGGAATATTAAACGGTTAATAGGTTAGCAAAATAACCCAATATTGACATCCCTAGTATTGATATTTGCTCAAAGACTTGGAGGCTGTGGTGTAAGTTCTCTTCATGTTTAGTTGCTGTGCAGACCTGTGTTCTTTCCAAAGTCCCTCCCTTTCATGTTTTATTTGTACCCTTCTCCATTTTGTGCTCATCTGTTCTTGAAAAAACCGAATTGTAGTTCTGTCGTCATTGTCAGCATCTTCCTTTGTGTCCTCATTTTGTTTTATTTGTGTTAAGCTCAGTTTCTGATAAAGTGGCAGTGATTTTTTTGGTTAATTTTACTGCCGAATATAGGCTGTTTCCCCTTACCAAAAAGCATCCCATTTCCCCCGAAAAATAATAATTTTTTCCCTATTCTTTTTTAAATTTTCCCCCTCTGACTGAATTTCTTTTTATTAAGTCAGGTTTTTGTTTATTTAACCTTTCATAAAGAATCTTTGCTCTTACATCACCTCATATAACAAATGAGTTATTTTTATAAGCAAAACAACCATTTCCTTATTTTCCCAAATTTGGAATTTAACGCACCTATTTTTCCAATCGAAAAGGCACAGGCAGTAAAATTATTTTCCAAAAAAGTCACTGGTCCCTGTACCATACATTCTCACTTTGTGAACCTTTTGTTCTTTCGTTCAGAGAATCAAGTCTAACCAGATTCAGAAATTGTTACGTGAAGAAAAAGAAGTCCTAGCTGAACAAGTATCTACAATCCACACACAAGTGGAAGCACAAATTTTGGTTGTCAGAAAATTGGAGGAAAAGGAGAGAGTTTTACAGAATAACATCGCTACGATGGAGAAAGAACTTGCGTAAGTTGAATATTTTTACAGTAAAACCTAATAATAAAACCACCCTTGGGACCCTTGAAAACTGGTCTTACTATTGAGGTGGTCTTAATATTGAGGTTGAATAAAGAGCGGAACAGTCAAAATGGACTTGAAAAGTGTGGTCTTAATATTGAGATGGTGTTATTATTGATATGGTGTTAACGTGAGGTTTTGTATGTATATAGGATATCATTGGTCATGAATTATGTAAGAGTTTTCTGAAAATGATAAAAGCAAGCCTCTTGTCTCACAACTGACAAACTTCATAATGCAGGACTCAGAAGTCCACACACCTGCTTATGGTTTGGGCTGTGAGTCCAAACATTTTATAGCACAGGGTTTTCCCTACGATTTTTCAGCTTGGGGTCCTTGGACCCTTGTGTTTGATAAATTCGTGGTCCTTTGTAACTTTGTAGTTTTTATGCAGTTTATACTTGACAAAAGTTTGTGTTAGGGGTCCCAAGGATGCACAGTAAGTTGAAAATGGGAGTCCCTAGAAAGATAAGGGAGTCAGGGACTCAAGATTTCTGCTTCAGGGAAATCCCTGATAGCTAAACAAAGCTAAGATCTATGTCACATTTGGTCTGATTGCAAGGTCGGTAAACTTGCATATATACCAATATGTCATGTATTATTAGTTACATAAGACTGAACAAATTATGATGATTTCCCAGTGCCCATTTATTTTTAATATATCTTCATTGCTTAGCATTCCAAATCATTTCAATTGGCATTTCTGTCATCTGCCTGATGACTGAAGTTACTGGAATGGTGTCACCAAAATTACTTTCAGATTTGTTTGTAGTACCAGAGACCAATTTTATTGAAATTACACTCCAGGCCATTCAGATGCTCAGAGCTATATAACTAGGTGGCCAGGGGGAGGGGCTCGCATTACTTGGCAAAAATGTTAACCATGATGAGACAGTGTGTCTCAAAGGTCAAGGTTTCACCTATAAGTCAAGGGTCAAAAAGGTCTCAAATATCTCTGGAATATTGGAATATTATACTATCATTAATTGAGGGATTTTAAAACTGTTTGGCACAAATGTTAACCACGATGAGGAGGTGTGTTGCATGCAAGACCCGTGTCTGTAACTCAAAGGTAAAAAATGGATATAAAGGATATGCGCTGTATAACCCTGTTCTCTTCATCTCTTGACAATAAGCAGGCTTGACATGTTCCCCTTGGGCATCTAGTTTATATGGACTAAATGACATCTCGTCGATACGAGGGAAATATACCAATAATATTTGATATATAAAAATAATTTCCTATATATATATTGCTTCATTTTTACACAGATTGACCCAACAAGCATTAGAACTACATAAACGTAAAGCTGTGGAAAGTGCACAGACTGCAGCTGATCTCAAACTTCATTTAGATAAATATCAGGCTCAGTTACGGGAGGCGCAGGTTGCTGTTGCTGAGAAGACTGGTGCTATAGAGCAGGAAGCTTACAAATACAAGAGAATGCAGGTAAGGTCTTTGAATTCATGTGAGAATAGTTTAAAATATTCTTTGAAGGAATCAGTGTCAGTGTTATGGTAATGATTGGAGGAAGTGAGCGAGTGAGAGAGGGAGGGAGTCAGCGAGTGAGAGAGGGGGAAGTGAGCGAGTGAGAGGGGGAAGTGAGCGAGTGAGAGAGAGAGAGGGAGGGAGTCAGCGAGTGAGAGAGGGAGGGAGTCAGCGAATGAGAGATGGAGGGAGGAACTGAGTGAGAGAGTGAGAGAGGGAGGGATAGAGGGAGGGAGGGAGGGAGGGAGGGAGGGAGGGAGGGAGGGAGGGAGGGAGGGAGGGAGGGAGGGAGGGAGGGAGGGAGGGAGGGAGGGAGGGAGGGAGGGAGGGAGGGAGGGAGGGAGGGAGGGAGGGAGGGAGGGAGGGAGGGAGGGAGGGAGGGAGTCAGCGATTGAGTGACTCAGTGAGGGATGGAGGAAGTGAGCGAGTTAGGGATGGAGGAAGTGAGGGAGGAAGTGAGCGAGTGAGAGGGAGGAAGTCAGCGAATTAGGGAGGGAGGAAGTCAGTGAGTTAGGGTTGAGGAAGTGAGGGATGGAGGAAGTCAGCGAATTAGGGATGGAGGAAGTGAGGGAAGGGAAGTCAGCAAGTTTAGGGATGGAGGAAGTGAGGGAGGGAGTAAGTCAGCGAGTTAGGGATGAAGGAAATGAGGGAGGGAGGAAGTCAGCGAGTTAGGATTGGAGGAAGTGAGGGAGGGAGGAAGTCAGCGAGTTAGGGATGGAGGAAGTCAGCGAGTGAGAGAGGGAGGAAGTCTGCGAGTCAACGAGTTAGGGATGGAGGAAGTCAGCGAGTGAGAGAGGGAGGAAGTCAGGGAGATAGAGAGGGATGGAGGATGTGAGCGAGGGAGTGGATGGGTGTATGGGTAAGTAGGTGAGTGCAGCATGTGTCAATCTGATCTGATACTATGTTGTAGTTTCAATGACATTCAAGCTTTGTAATGATTGTGAATATTTTTCATGTTTGTTTAGGTAAACAAATGAACAAAAAATTAGCATAATATTGCTTAAATCGGTGGCTTAGTTCATTGCTCACATTTTCTTGTCATGATTACTGCGTATCCTCTGTATGACCTTCAGTTGTAGTGTTGAATCAAATAAACAGCAGTTTAAACAAGTACATTACTTAATTGATATGCCTATCCTTGTGAACACCTTTGTTTGTTCGATGTGACAGATTGTTTGACTTTAAAACTTCCTTGTAATATTTAATAAATTGATGCCAATATGTAGATAATTGGAGAATCATACATTCTTGGTCTTCAATTATGAAGTAAAAGTATTATTATCATAACGATCATTAAACTGTGTGGGTATTATGTTATGTGGGAGAGATATGGGTGTTCGGATAATTAATTTTGTATGTATTGTATTATTGCACCTGCTGATGTGGATTTTAAGCACCGCAAGACATCAGACTTCATTATATTTGATATACTTACAAATCTTGTTGCCACATTTAATAGGAAGAAATAGCTAAATTGCAACGTAAAGTAGAAAGAAGTAAGAAAATTGAGATGGTAGGTGGAGCTGATGAGGTATTGTTAGCAGAAATACAAGAATATAAGGTATGTTTTATTAAGAATGCAATGGCTGTTGATTAAAAGTAACATTCATATATTCATGGTACTTGACATTTTCTGTCCAATTATACAGAAAGTGCGATATATGAATCCATGATGCATGATTATTATCTGCATTAAGGTCAGTATTATATTTTTAGCATATTAGAAATAATTCAGATGTACTACGTCACCTAAGTTTTGCATGTAGGCAGTTTCTCAGCAACCTTTGGACAGAATGCTTTTAAACTAAACACCGATATACTATAAGACAGATACTACTTTATATGTTTCCAAAGGAGGGGCATATTGCCACTGCTTTGATAGTATGTGCGTCCGTCTGTTTGTCCATCCCACATTCCTGTCCATGCTGTTTCTCAGCAACCATTCGACAGAGTTCAATGAAACTGAAATGGGAAGCTTTTAAAACTACCAAGAGCAGACTTGCATATTGCTGGCATGTTCCGGTTCATTGATTTTTCATGTACTTCCCCTTCCCTCGGGAAGTATCCATCTATTGATATTTTTGTTATTGAAACTTGTGTAAAATTTCTGAAATTTGTAACATATGATACAAATTTTGTATTTGCAGGAGCAATTGACATGTCCTTCATGTAAGGTAAACAGAAAGGATGCTGTATTGACCAAGTGTTTCCATGTGTTCTGTTTGGAATGTTTGAAGACTCGATACGAGACTAGACAAAGAAAATGTCCAAAATGTAACGCTGGTTTTGGTGCAAATGACTACCATAGGCTTTACCTAACTTAGCTGACTGTCGACAGTGAATCATGTGTCTGTAGACTTAATGTGACTGTTGACAGTAGCTCGTGTGACAGTCTCTAAATGAAAACAGCCAAGTGTACAGTGTCAAACAAATGTTATGGACAGTGTGAGGGAATGTGACAGGCATTGATTGACAGTTGATAAGGTGTAACATATAAGTAGAGTGTAAGGATGTGCCATTAAATGCTGTCACTAGTGAGTTACTTATCTCCTTATGCTGGTTTGTGAAATCATGCAGAAGGCCCTGAATTGTTCAGTTATTCATGCAAACATGGAAAACTTACACATGTTTCCTCAGGTAAACTGCATCAAGTCCATAATGTTGTCTCTACCTCAGTACTGTACGAGAATTACATATACTGCCATTTCCTAGATTTGTTACAATTGGGATGCTACTTTGGTTTTGCAGTAAACCATGTGATGCATAATGCCGTTGTGTTACATACTGATTGGGGAAATTACTCTTTGGGGAAATGCTTATCTATGTTTGAAGATAAATGTTCACCTGTCCTTATATTGACGAAATTGTTTTCAATTGGTCGAGTACAGTAGAAACTGAGCTGGTATATGTAAGGATGAAAATGGCATGTTTACTGAAACAAAACCAATCATATGGACTTAATTTCTTTCACATTGCATTCAATATAGTTTGCATTGTGTCTTTTATCTGTATATACGATTTGTGTATAAATGTGTTGTAATGTATGATATTGACTCTGATATAGTGAAATGTTTTAATTTTGCATTATTGTTTACATTATTTCCGGTTCACAAAATTTGTGCTGATAAAACAGTTATTGAGTAATTTGGTTATATATGAATGAATTGATAGATCTGACTATGTGTGATGTTTTATATTTCACATAAATGTTTGAAATGTGTGTACGAATGAATGTATAAAAATTGTGTACAAATAAATATGTGATAGTCATGTTGTTTTTCTTGTACGAATTTGCCCTTAACATATTTAGACAAATATTCTGATGACAAAATGATAAATTAAGTATTGTATAGAAGTTACTAAGACTATGGGTTAGTCGACTTTGGGTATGTCCATTAAGGCCATGCCAAATTGGAATTTTGTTAAGCGTCAACCTAAGTTCGCAAACCTAGCTACCTATTTAAAAAAAACACAAACTCATAACGAAAAAAACAAATATCCTCAGATAATATGTGATGCATAATTTTAGATATTTTAATGAAAGAAACATCATAAAAAAAAAAAAATGGTTTGTTTCAAAACTAGATCTATACATGAATAAATCTAATTTAAAACTGACTCGTTTCACACAAATTGACTAGTTTCCACACAATAATCCCATCGTTGTCGGATCTTGACTAGAATTACCGTTGTCGAATCATGGACATAGAAAATATTTGAGAATTTTAAGCTTAGAATTATTTATTTTTTTTGGGCTTGACAAGCGCAAAACCTAGGCGCACGCTGACGCTTAACAAACTTCCAATTAGGCATGGCCTAATTGAGAACAACTGAAATGTTAAAATATGATAGCAGAGAAAGACAGATTTCGCTCACACATAAGTAGAAATACAGTCAAATAATGAGAAAATTACCAAACGGTGTAAATTTAACTGTAGTTGATGACATTTCACACCTTATATTTTCAAATGTACATGTATTAATTATCACAGCAACAGTGTATTTCTTAAAAGTGAATTTCATTTTCTTAGATACTTGGGCTCTTTGACCTAAACATGGGTGTGTTTCCCTCTGACAATCTGTAGGTTTGAACTCGTGTTGAGGCATATGTTGCCAATGACAAATTTCAAAGTTATTTGTCCTCCACCTCTGATTCAAGTAGGGAAGTTGTCATTTGCTTGCAGAACATCTGGTTAGAACTAGTAGGTAACAATACAATATGGTTAATTCAACTGACCACCATACATAACTGAAACAATGTTAACTTATGGTCAAAAACTTGGTCACCATATCAAATCATACAAAGCCCTTGTTTATGCTATAGAGGTCATATTTCAAACTGGTTTACATAAAACTTGGTAAAAATGTTTGTCTTTAGGATATCCAGCCTTGCGTTCTGTTACGGCTAACAGTCAAGAATGTTTTATATTGTATCCCTGGCCCACCGTATCGCATTGCCTGCACACAGCGAACCAAATTGCAAAACGCTATGAAACGATAGCCTCAAATACCTTTGCTGAACGCAGGCCAGGTGAAAATCAAATCTGGACCACCTGTGTCGTTGGGCGGGCGGGCGTGCAACTGGTGGTTTCTGGCGAATAACTCGAGTTCCATTTATAGTATTGAGATCAAACTTGGTGTATAGTAAGAATGTGTGGAGGGCTCGCTTGGGATTGCTTTTGGGCTCGTTCGATTTAAGGTCAAGGTCACCGTTACTAAAAATAGCAATTTGGTTTCCAGCGAATAACTTGAATTCCTGTCATCGTATTGACATCAAACTTGGTGTATAGTAGGAACATGTGAAGAGCTCGTTTGGGATTGGTTTTGGGCTCGTTCCATTCAAGGTCACCGTTACTAAAAATAGCAATTTGGTTTCCGGCAATAACTTGAGTTCCGTTTATCATGTTGTTATTAAACTTGGTTTATAGTAAGAACATGTGAACAGCTCGCTTGGGATTGCTTTTGGGTTCGTTCATCCAAAGGTAAAGGTCACCGTTACTAAAAATAGAAATTTGGTTTCGTTGATCATATTGACATCAAACTTTGTGAACAGTAACTAGAGTAAGAACATGTGGAGAGCTCGCTTGGGATAACTTTTGGTTTCGGTCCGCCAAAAGGTCAAGGTCACTGTTACTAAAAGTAGAAATTTGGTTTCTGGCGAATAACTTCAGTTTCGTTCATCATATTGACATCAAACTTGGTGTATAGTAAGAACATTTGGATATCGCTTGGGATTGCTTTTGGACTCGTTCCATCAAAGGTCAATGTCATCGTTACTAAAAATAGAAATTTGGTTTCCGGCAAATAACTAGGAATGTCTTCAAACGTCATACAATGATAGAACCTAACAGAGGAAGAAGCAATACATATACATGTTTAAACTTTATCAAAATGTAGGTCATGATTCTACAACACTCGCAAATGCCTCTCAAATGCTACCCTTTGACATTTTACATCTGAGTTCTAAGTCTAAAAACTGTAAATTATACAAGTTCAAGCTATACAAATCAAAATGTCACAGGTTGGCTTCCATACTTCCTTTTATAACATCGATAAAACACGTAAATATACTCTAGCTTCAAATTCAGTTAAAATAGGCATTTCTCATTGAACTAGTTCAACATCTTCCATCGAACTCTGGTCAACCTGGTGTTTGTGACCAATCACGATTTTTAGTCATTAAAAATCTTTGATTAATATTTTTTTGCTGATGAATGACTTTTACATTCAACGTGTCGAATTCCATAGAAATTAGGTTATTATGATATTAGTTTACATGGTCATTAAATTGTGTGTGACACTGAACCTTTGCTATTTATAATGACTCGTAAATGTAAGGAGAGTAAAACATGACCATGGTATAATCGGGTACACGTGATATTTTTATGAAAGTACACCACAAAGGATGGCTGTATATTGGAAGACATGCTCCGGCAACACAGGATTTATTTTCTGTTGTGTTGTCGTTTGGTTTAATTCATTCCCTGTGCAATTATATCACTTTATACAGTGTTAGTTTCTCCCCAGTTCCGGCCTGTTGTTGCCAGCTGTCTTGACTTGTCCTGTGATATTGTCAATCCATTACCCCTCCCCCCCTGTTTGTCCTCTTTGATTCTCCTAGTTGTCCCTTATAGTCGGCCAGGTCATTCCTTCCGCCCCTGTTTCCTTTCGTATACACGTGTACCCTTGAGCCTCCTCAAAAGCCTTATGTTTTATGGATTGATGATTTCCCGGAAGTCTGTGTGGGGAGGAACTGTTTTATGTGTGTGGCGTTTCCTTCTAGCAACTGGTTCTCTCTCTCTTTTAACCACATTTTCAACATTCATGTTATATACCCTTGCGCTGACAACTTCTTAACATGCATAGCATTCCACAGTTGCATGTCCACTGTTCATGTGTCAGTGATATTCCACTGTTGCACGTCAAATGTCCGTGTGTCAGTGATATTCCACAGTTGCATGTCCAATGTTCGTGTGTCAGTGATATTCCACAGTTGCATGGTTAATGTCCGTGTGTCAGTGATATTCCACAGTTGCATGGTCAATGTCCGTGTGTCAGTGATATTCCACAGTTGCATGTTTAATGTCCGTGTGTCAGTGATATTCCACAGTTGCATGTCCAATGTTCGTGTGTCAGTGATATTCCACAGTTGTATGTCCAATGTTCGTGTGTCAGTGATATTCCACAGTTGCATGGTTAATGTCCGTGTGTCAGTGATATTCCACAGTTGCATGGTTAATGTCCGTGTGTCAGTGATATTCCACAGTTGCATGGTCAATGTCCGTGTGTCAGTGAAATTCAACAGTTGCATGGTCAATGTCCGTGTGTCAGTGATATTCCCCAATGGTCAATGTCCGTGTGTCAGTGAATATCTCTTTAACGTTTTATCTGTGAAATCTATGCTGCGCCGACTCTAAATTCTTCTTTTTGAATTATACTGAGTGGAAGGAACATGCCACTTGGAAAGGAACTACGAATCGTTGCAGCTCACCTAACTGCTAATTGGTGAGATATAGCGACAACCAGTGTCCATCATCCGTCGTCGTGCGTCATCGTCAACAATTTATTCAAACGACATTTCCGGACTCATTTTGACAATTTCAACCAAACATCGCTGGAGTGTTCCTTGAGTGATTTTCTTCCAGATGGCTTTCAAATACAGTAAACAAACATGGCCGCCCGGGGTAGGACTTGGTTTCTCTATAAGACTATATGGGATACTTTGAAAATCTAGTCTCAAGACCCGCTGACTCGATTTTGAAAGGTTCATTGGGTGACACTACCAACATTCTTCTAGCTGTGTTAATTCGTTATAAAATGGCCACCACGGGTGGAGGTGGTTTTCTATGGGGGAAAATAGAAAATATTCTCCTCAGAAACCGCTAGCCCAATTTCAAAATACTTACAATACAATAGTTTTTCCTTTTTTGTCAAAGTTTGATGACCATCTATCAAACTACGTCAAGGCATGTTGGTTTGTGAAAACTTCTCCGATATGGGCGGGGCTAGTTTTCCTTATACATCTATAGCTGTCTTGAAAATATTCTTGCCAGACATCACTAACACGGTTTCGAAGTCATTTCACAGAATAGTTGCTTGTGTGTTCCTCTAAAACGCAACTATTTCACTTAACCTTTATTTTGTTCCAAGTGTTAAACGCGTTATATCGTTACAAATGTGTAAATTATTCATCAAAATCAAATCAAGCTATGGCCCTAGTATTCATATTTCGTAACTAAAATATCAGTTGAGAGAAGTTGGCGCGGCAATCGTACATCGTACATCAACATTGAATACCGACCCAGATTGAATACAGAGCCAGCACTGACATCAACATTCGAAACGGGTCCGCAGCGAATACATATCTGGAGTCGAATAACGAGCCAGCTCGTACATCGTTATTAGAGTTTTCTAAATATTTGAATACAGACCTAGTAGCGAACCCAGAGTTAGCACTGACATCAACACTCGCACATTACCTAAATAATTTTAATAATGACCTATTTTTTTTACTTTTTCATTTCTATATTTGTGAAAAACTTAAACTTTAAGTCGGAAGAGTAACTTCCCTTAAATCTGGGGAGGTCACTCTGAAAAACTTAAAATTTAAGTCGGAACATGAACTTCCCTTTACCTTCAGGGGAGGTCACTCTAAAAAACTTAAGAAGAGTAATTTCGGAAGAGTAATTTCCCTTTATTATCAGGGGAGGTCACTCAGAAAAACTTAAACTTTAAGTCGGAAGAGTAACTTCCCTTTATTATAAGGAGAGGTCACTCTGAGAAACTTGAACTTTAAGTTGGAAGAGTAACTTACCTTTATTATCACGGGAGGTCACTCTGGGAAATTTAACTTTAAGTCGGAAGAGTGACTTCCCTTTATTATCAGGGGAGGTCACTCAGAAAAACTTAAACTTTAAGTCGGAAGAGTAATTTCCCTTTATTTTCAGGGGAGGTCACTCTGAAAAACATAAACTTTAAGTTTTTCAGAGTGACTTCCCAATATTATCAGGGGAGGTCACTCATAAAAACTTAAACTTTAAGTCGGAAAAGTAATTTCCCTTTATTTTCAGGGGAGGTCACTCTGAAAAACATAAACTTTTAGTCGGAAGAGTAACTTCCCTTTATTATCAGGGGAGGTCACTCTGAGAAACTTAAAATTTAAGTCGGAAGAGTAATTCCCTTTATTTTCAGGGGAGGTCACTCTGAGAAATTTAAATTTAATGTCGGAAGAGTAACTTCCCTTTATTATCACGGGAGGTCACTCTGAGAAATTAAAATTTAAGACGTAAGAGTAATTTCCTGGGGAGGTCACTCTGAGAAACTTAAATTTAATGTCGGAAGAGTAATTTCCCTTTATTTTTAGGGGAGGTCACTCTGAAACATAAACTTTTAGTCAGAAGAGTAACTTCCCTTTATTATCAGGGGAGGTCACTCTGAGAAACTTAAACTTTAAGACGGAAGAGTAACTTCCCTTTATTATCACGGGAGGTCACTCTGAGAAATTTAAATTTAAGTCGGAAGAGTAACTTCCCTTTATTATCAGGGGAGGTCACTCTGAGAAACTTAAACTTTAAGTCGGAAGAGTAACTTCCCTTTATCATCACGGGAGGTCACTCTGAGAAATTTAAATTAACGTCGAAAGAGTGACTTCCCTTTATTATCACGGGAGGTCACTCTGAGAAATTAAAATTTAAGTCGGAAGAGTAATTTCCCTTTATTTTCAGGGGAGGTCACTCTGAAAAACATAAACTTTTAGTCGGAAGAGTAACTTCCCTTTATTATCAGGAGAGGTCACTCTGAGAAATTTAAATTTAAGTCGGAAGAGTAACTTCCCTTTATTATCAGGGGAGGTCACTCTGAGAAACTTAAACTTTAAGACTGAAGAGTAACTTCCCTTTATTATCACGGGAGGTCACACTGAGTAATTTAAATTTAAGTCGGAAGAGTGACTTCCCTTTATTATCAGGGGAGGTGACTCAGAAAAACTTAAACTTTAAGTCGGAAGAGTAACTTCCCTTTATTATCACGGGAGGTCACTCTGAGTAATTTAAATTTAAGTCGGAAGAGTAACTTCCCTTTATTATCAGGGGAGGTCACTCTGAGAAACTTAAACTTTAAGACGGAAGAGTAACTTCCCTTTATTATCACGGGAGGTCACTCTGAGTAATTTAAATTTAAGTCGGAAGAGTGACTTCCCTTTATTATCAGGGGAGGTGACTCAGAAAAACTTAAACTTTAAGTCGGAAGAGTAATTTCCCTTTATTTTCAGGGGAGGTCACTCTGAGTAATTTAAATTTAAGTCGGAAGAGTGACTTCCCTTTATTATCAGGGGAGGTCACTCTGAGAAACTTAAACTTTAAGTCGGAACAGTAACTTCCCTTTATTATCATGGGAGGTCACTCTGAGTAATTTAAATTTAAGTCGGAAGAGTGACTTCCCTTTATTATCAGGGGAGGTGACTCAGAAAAACTTAAACTTTAAGTCGGAAGAGTAACTTCCCTTTATCATCACGGGAGGTCACTCTGAGAAATTTAAATTAACGTCGAAAGAGTGACTTCCCTTTATTATCACGGGAGGTCACTCTGAGAAATTAAAATTTAAGTCGGAAGAGTAATTTTCCTTTATTTTCAGGGGAGGTCACTCTGAAAAACATAAACTTTTAGTCGGAAGAGTAACTTCCCTTTATTATCAGGAGAGGTCACTCTGAGAAATTTAAATTTAAGTCGGAAGAGTAACTTCCCTTTATTATCAGGGGAGGTCACTCTGAGAAACTTAAACTTTAAGACTGAAGAGTTACTTCCCTTTATTATCACGGGAGGTCACTCTGAGTAATTTAAATTTAAGTCGGAAGAGTGACTTCCCTTTATTATCAGGGGAGGTGACTCAGAAAAACTTAAACTTTAAGTCGGAAGAGTAATTTCCCTTTATTTTCAGGGGAGGTCACTCTGAGAAATTTAAATTTAAGTCGGAAGAGTAACTTCCCTTTATTATCAGGGGAGGTCACTCTGAGAAACTTAAACTTTAAGACGGAAGAGTAACTTCCCTTTATTATCACGGGAGGTCACTCTGAGTAATTTAAATTTAAGTCGGAAGAGTGACTTCCCTTTATTATCAGGGGAGGTGACTCAGAAAAACTTAAAATTTAAGTCGGAAGAGTAATTTCCCTTTATTTTCAGGGGAGGTCACTCTGAAAAACATAAACTTTTAGTCGGAAGAGTAACTTCCCTTTATTATCAGGAGAGGTCACTCTGAGAAATTTAAATTTAAGTCGGAAGAGTAACTTCCCTTTATTATCAGGGGAGGTCACTCTGAGAAACTTAAACTTTAAGACTGAAGAGTAACTTCCCTTTATTATCACGGGAGGTCACACTGAGTAATTTAAATTTAAGTCGGAAGAGTGACTTCCCTTTATTATCAGGGGAGGTGACTCAGAAAAACTTAAACTTTAAGTCGGAAGAGTAACTTCCCTTTATTATCACGGGAGGTCACTCTGAGTAATTTAAATTTAAGTCGGAAGAGTAACTTCCCTTTATTATCAGGGGAGGTCACTCTGAGAAACTTAAACTTTAAGTCGGAAGAGTAACTTCCCTTTATTATCACGGGAGGTCACTCTGAGTAATTTAAATTTAAGTCGGAAGAGTGACTTCCCTTTATTATCAGGGGAGGTGACTCAGAAAAACTTAAACTTTAAGTCGGAAGAGTAATTTCCCTTTATTTTCAAGGGAGGTCACTCTGAGAAATTTAAATTTAAGTCGGAAGAGTAACTTCCCTTTATTATCAGGGGAGGTCACTCTGAGAAACTTAAACTTTAAGACGGAAGAGTAACTTCCCTTTATTATCACGGGAGGTCACTCTGAGTAATTTAAATTTAAGTCGGAAGAGTGACTTCCCTTTATTATCAGGGGAGGTGACTCAGAAAAACTTAAACTTTAAGTCGGAAGAGTAATTTCCCTTTATTTTCAGGGGAGGTCACTCTGAGTAATTTAAATTTAAGTCGGAAGAGTGACTTCCCTTTATTATCAGGGGAGGTCACTCTGAGAAACTTAAACTTTAAGTCGGAACAGTAACTTCCCTTTATTATCATGGGAGGTCACTCTGAGTAATTTAAATTTAAGTCGGAAGAGTGACTTCCCTTTATTATCAGGGGAGGTGACTCAGAAAAACTTAAACTTTAAGTCGGAAGAGTAACTTCCCTTTATCATCACGGGAGGTCACTCTGAGAAATTTAAATTAACGTCGAAAGAGTGACTTCCCTTTATTATCACGGGAGGTCACTCTGAGAAATTAAAATTTAAGTCGGAAGAGTAATTTTCCTTTATTTTCAGGGGAGGTCACTCTGAAAAACATAAACTTTTAGTCGGAAGAGTAACTTCCCTTTATTATCAGGAGAGGTCACTCTGAGAAATTTAAATTTAAGTCGGAAGAGTAACTTCCCTTTATTATCAGGGGAGGTCACTCTGAGAAACTTAAACTTTAAGACTGAAGAGTTACTTCCCTTTATTATCACGGGAGGTCACTCTGAGTAATTTAAATTTAAGTCGGAAGAGTGACTTCCCTTTATTATCAGGGGAGGTGACTCAGAAAAACTTAAACTTTAAGTCGGAAGAGTAATTTCCCTTTATTTTCAGGGGAGGTCACTCTGAGAAATTTAAATTTAAGTCGGAAGAGTAACTTCCCTTTATTATCAGGGGAGGTCACTCTGAGAAACTTAAACTTTAAGACGGAAGAGTAACTTCCCTTTATTATCACGGGAGGTCACTCTGAGTAATTTAAATTTAAGTCGGAAGAGTGACTTCCCTTTATTATCAGGGGAGGTGACTCAGAAAAACTTAAACTTTAAGTCGGAAGAGTAATTTCCCTTTATTTTCAGGGGAGGTCACTCAAAAAAACTTAAACTTTAAGTCGGAAGAGTAACTTCCCTTTATTATAAGGGGAGGTCACTCTGAGAAACTTGAACTTTAAGTTGGAAGAGTAACTTACCTTTATTATCACGGGAGGTCACTCTGAGAAATTAAAATTTAAGACGTAAGAGTAATTTCCTTTTATTTTCAGGGGAGGTCACTCTGGGAAATTTTAATTTCATGTCGGAAGAGTAATTTCCCTTTATTATCAGGGGAGGTCACTCTGAGAAATTAAAATTTAAGTCGGAAGAGTAATTTCCCTTTATTTTCAGGGGAGGTCACTCTGAAAAACATAAACTTTTAGTCGGAAGAGTAACTTCCCTTTATTATCAGGAGAGGTCACTCTGAGAAATTTAAATTTAAGTCGGAAGAGTAACTTCCCTTTATTATCAGGGGAGGTCACTCTGAGAAACTTAAACTTTTAGTCGGAAGAGTAACTTCCCTTTATCATCACGGGAGGTCACTCTTCGAAATTTAAATTAACGTCGAAAGAGTGACTTCCCTTTAGTATCACGGGAGGTCACTCTGAGAAATTAAAATTTAAGTCGGAAGAGTAATTTCCCTTTATTTTCAGGGGAGGTCACTCTGAAAAACATAAACTTTTAGTCGGAAGAGTAAGTTCCCTTTATTATCAGGGGAGGTGACTCAGAAAAACTTAAACTTTAAGTCGGAAGAGTAACTTCCCTTTATTATCAGGGGAGGTCACTCTGAGAAACTTAAACTTTAAGTCGGAAGAGTAACTTCCCTTTATTATCACGGGAGGTCACTCTGAGTAATTTAAATTTAAGTCGGAAGAGTGACTTCCCTTTATAATCAGGGGAGGTGACTCAGAAAAACTTAAACTTTAAGTCGGAAGAGTAATTTCCCTTTATTTTCAGGGGAGGTCACTCTGAGAAATTTAAATTTAAGTCGGAAGAGTAACTTCCCTTTATTATCAGGGGAGGTCACTCTGAGAAACTTAAACTTTAAGACGGAAGAGTAACTTCCCTTTATTATCAGGAGAGGTCACTCTGAGAAATTTAAATTTAAGTCGGAAGAGTAACTTCCCTTTATTATCAGGGGAGGTCACTCTGAGAAACTTAAACTTTTAGTCGGAAGAGTAACTTCCCTTTATCATCACGGGAGGTCACTCTTCGAAATTTAAATTAACGTCGAAAGAGTGACTTCCCTTTAGTATCACGGGAGGTCACTCTGAGAAATTAAAATTTAAGTCGGAAGAGTAATTTCCCTTTATTTTCAGGGGAGGTCACTCTGAAAAACATAAACTTTTAGTCGGAAGAGTAAGTTCCCTTTATTATCAGGGGAGGTGACTCAGAAAAACTTAAACTTTAAGTCGGAAGAGTAACTTCCCTTTATTATCAGGGGAGGTCACTCTGAGAAACTTAAACTTTAAGTCGGAAGAGTAACTTCCCTTTATTATCACGGGAGGTCACTCTGAGTAATTTAAATTTAAGTCGGAAGAGTGACTTCCCTTTATAATCAGGGGAGGTGACTCAGAAAAACTTAAACTTTAAGTCGGAAGAGTAATTTCCCTTTATTTTCAGGGGAGGTCACTCTGAGAAATTTAAATTTAAGTCGGAAGAGTAACTTCCCTTTATTATCAGGGGAGGTCACTCTGAGAAACTTAAACTTTAAGACGGAAGAGTAACTTCCCTTTATTATCAGGGGAGGTCACTCTGAGTAATTTAAATTTAAGTCGGAAGAGTGACTTCCCTTTATTATCGGGGGAGGTGACTCAGAAAAACTTAAACTTTAAGTCGGAAGAGTAATTTCCCTTTATTTTCAGGGGAGGTCACTCTGAGTAATTTAAATTTAAGTCGGAAGAGTAACTTCCCTTTATTATCAGGGGAGGTCACTCAGAATAACTTAAACTTTAAGTCGGAGGAGTAACTCTCCTATATTTTCAGGGGAGGTCACTTTGAGAAACTTAAACTTTTAGTCGGAAGAGTGACTTCCCTTTATTTTCAGGGGAGGTCACTCTGAAAAACATAAACTTTAAGTTTTTCAGAGTAACTTCCCTTTATTGTCAGGGGAGGTGACTCTGAGAAACTTAAAATTTAAGTCGGAAGAGAAACTTCCCTTAATAATCAGGGGAGGTCATTCTAAAAAAATTAAAACTTTAGTCGGACGAGTGACTTCCCTTTATAATAACGGAGATTACCGAAAATGCAGGAATGTAATGGAAATTACCAAAAAAAACGGAAATGCCAAAAATAACGGATATAACTGATAAATTATACGGAGATTTCAGACTCGGGCATATCATGACGGACTTTTCATGACCGTGTATGACCATAAACACGTATCATGCGGTATTCGTCTCTAAAAGAAACGAACAGAAACAAACGGAGCAAGATCCGAGCAAATCAGAAATGAGCAATACGCTTCATTGATAAGTGAACAAATACCAAAATCACACATATACGATTGCTTAATAACTTTATAACGGCTTTCAGAAATAGATCTGACGATATTCAGGTGTATTTCTATGTCCAATAAATTTAAATTAGCATTAAATGCAATAAGAGTTTCTGAGAAAAGCTGTCGTTTGAATTAAACAACTTTGTTTGTTTATCTATCGTTAAAATCAACAGCTTAATGAAATAGATATAAGCAAAAGTATAATATCTAAGTTCAGGATTTTACGTCTCTACATTTAATATTTGTGTCCCGGGGGCATACGCAAACTACACAAAACCTTACACGTAACATAAACGTAATGGAAATATATTTCAGTACTGTCCAATTTTTTTCAAGCTGTTTGTACAAATTTACAAATTCACAAATACCACATTTTCACAGACAACATTTGTATGATTTAAATGCGTTAATTATCAATTTCTGAAAATAGAATCGCAAACAGTCGAACTTCATTTAATCGTTGCAGCCCTATTTGGTAGCTATATATACGTGTTACAGTTATGATGCAGACGATTTGAAACACTACTGTCACATCATTATATACTTGTCCTGTATGTACTTCTTCATAAAATGGCTATTCTGTTTTTCTTGCTTTTGTATATGATTTGATTGAGAGTAACACATATTTGTGGAGTCTTTATCTTCATGCAATCATTAAATCCTATGATTTTGATTTATAAAAAAACTTTTTGAATAATCATTGCATAGTTATGTATGGCCTAGATAATATTTTCCTGATGTTCCTCAAGTTATATAGCTGCAAGCACAGTAATGCATGTAATGCCGTTCAAGTGACTTCACTAAACTGATTCTGCAAGCAATGACTGCAGGTCACCCACCGGCCCGAAACGCTTGACCATATATATATCTAGACTAATTTCAATGAAAAGCTCAAAGTATATGAAATTAGGCTCTACAGAACTCAAAGAGACCGTACACAATCCACAGGAATTGGATGAAGCTTAGCTGGTAAAGCAACGACTATATACAGATAGTGTCCACCATTCGGAAAACCTCGGCCAACTACGTCAAGTGCCTCGGATGTTCGTTAGGCACTACTTTTGGAAATACCATTCGAATATCATGTAAACAACATGGCGGCGTGAACGCTGGAGTTCTGATGAAACGGGATTAAATCACATATTTGAGCTATATGAAGACTGAAATATGTGAGTTTTTAATTAGAATTGATAACGATAATCCATTTCTTATGTGAATTTATCGAAGTTGTTTTGAAGTTAAATCTGTTTTACGAGAACTATTTTTTGACCGCACAAAATGTTGAATTTTGCCACATAGTGCTCCGCCTGACATACACTAGAGGATGTTTGTAGAGTAACGGAGTGGTACGGAAATATCCAAGAGCTGACGAGAATGAGTTTCCACATCTACAATATTTACCTCCCTTGTTCTTAATAATCAGCCATTTTGATAGGCAAAAATGATAATCCCTTATCGGAGTAATTTCTAAATAATTGAGATGAAGCGCTTGCGTTAAATCCTTGATCCACCATTACCTTTTTATAGTGGAAACTTAAAAATTCTTCTTGCCAAAAACTACCGAACCGATTTTGATATAACTTCATACAAATAGTGCTTAGGCGACCATCTACTAATTTTCAGATTATTTGGATTCGTCGAAAAACATGGCCGCCAGGGGGCGGAGCCATTTTTCCTATATGTATATATAGGAAGCTTTACATATCTTCTTTTCAAAAACTCCCGAGCCCAATTTTGATAGAACTTCACATAGGTGGTCCTTAGGTGACCCTCTACCAAAATTGTTCAGATTTTTCTGATTCGTCAAAAAAAAACATTGATGCAAGGGCCTTTCCTTTTTGTATATAGTCCAACTTTCTGGCTCATCGCAAGATTCCCCAGATCTGATCGATATTGGCTTCATGCTATAACCGATTATATATATACCCTTAGTACTTTAACGTCTCATGATCATTATCGTTCGCGACTTAATGAGCAACCCGTCTGTGTATAGCCAGCATAATGGAATTTCCCCGGGTTGTACTGATTTAATAGGATGTAATATACATTCGTGTAGCCTCTTTTGAAAAAGATATATTGAATGTTGCACCATTTTGCATTTTGTTTCGGCAAGTTAGGCTGTAATATGGTTGCAACTTGGCTTTCTATAATCGCAAACATACAATAGTCTCTTTTCAACAGGAATTATAATGACACCGACCAATACAACTACTTTCTGTGTCTGTTACATTTAAAAATATGACCTTGTATTTTTGATGATGGAATGCAATTATTTTTACCATCATCATAGGTGACTATGACTGAGAAAATGGGATCAAATGAGCAAAACTGATTGCATATTTTCAAAGTAGAATATCTTAAACGCATACCAACACAATTTGGGAGTTCAATTTTCAACCTTTCTTTGTAAAAAAAAATGTTTTTGTAACAAAGGGGTGAGAGCTATAACAACACTTATTCATTAAAAATACTGTTTTTATTATAGTTTTCACATGTTACAAATAACACTTCCTGACCAAAATGAACTTAATCATATTTATGTATAGTATCCAAATCTTAACAATATAAATCATACTGGAAACTCAGAAACGCTTTGGCCAGCTGAATACGTTATGTTATTGAAAACACTGCTGGAAAACGTAGAAAGTTTACAGGTATCAGCGTTCAGTTACTGCGAACGGAAGCTCGCTCACAGTTTTTATTCTGGTTCCCTGCCTCAAAGACAGTAAAGGCAGGGAACCAGCCATGCGTTCATTTTGCAATTTGGTTCCTCATATGCAGTAAATGGGTGCACTCGTTTGGCCCGTCGGAACATACGCGGAATAAGATTTCGACAATTACAGTGGTTCTAATCGAGTAATTTGTTCGATCAGAACAGTTCCACTATAAAATGGCGGTAGAAGTATTAATCGTAAATGAAATCTTAGATTCTCCAGACGAAGATAACACAAATGATAGCTCACTAGCAACCGTCATTCTACCTGCAATAGCTGCAGCTATAGTATAGATGAAAACCATCAATATTTTGAAGACCGCTAGTCGGTCATTACTAATTAACTATACTTTTGATGCGGTGCGTCCATTTTGAATAAGGTATAAAACTTTGCCGAATACAATACAATTCCACTCACATCACCTATTGCGACTGAACATTCGGAATGGCGTCGGATCTGAATTATGTCGTACTCGATTGGTATTCTAACTGTTTTTGGAATTCCCAAACGAGCGTACCCATTGTGATACGGTGGACCAGGGATACAAAACAAAACGTGAGCGACTGTTAGCCGTAACTGAACTGAAAGGATGAAATAACAGAGAAACGCTTTCTTGCTGATTCTTTTTTAATTTCAACATACACATACATTGTAAATAAATTATAACAAAACAACAAATAGAACTATTTATTATTATTGAACTTGATAAACAAATTATTGTTCTGCGTAGACCATATAGCTGGCTTCAAATGAAAGTCCGGTGGAGACATCTTTGTTCGTCTTTCATAGTCTAAAAGGGCGGAATGTTGACAAGAAATAATGGCATCATATGAACATCACGATGCCATATTTCACAATCCAATAATTTTATCCTTAAATATGATTGGGAAAAATCATCAGGAACTGTAAAATCGTGAAGATCGGGTAAATCACAATTCAAGGATTGATAATTTCACATTTTTAGAATATGAAACGACGCATTTAGAAGTTTCCATCGGTATTCCGTATTTTCCTGCTTGCATGGTACCCCTGCAATATCTATGGTGGTGACTTGCTGTAATGTGGGTGAACTTGACGAACATACTATTACGAGAGTTGTCTCTGAAAATCGCTAGCATTTCAGTAACTGGTATTTCCAACGTCTTGTATGGCTTATTTTGATTTGATATTGACGCGTGACATCGACAGGAGAGTCGCACTAAATATAATCACATCTTCGATGCTGGTATTTACTGTTCTTACTTAATAAACACGATGTCCTTCATTTTCTGTGACTGCCCACGTATATGTTCCAGTTTCCTTTTACAGAATTGTGCTTTGAGATTCATTATCCACGCAAATAAAACACTGAGGAGGAACACCAACATTGATTATATTGCTGGTAGACATACACTACTACCTGGTATTTTAACCGCCAATATTATTAATGCCAGTATCGCTCTATCCGGAATACTAATTTCGGCTTCTAATTTGGCTTTACAAAACCAACGATATGACTTGATGCAAACGTTGTAAACCTCTCACAATATTCAGTAGATGCATGATGAGATGTTACCTACTTGAAACAAATTGCAAATGTTCCATGTCTTATCATGTTATGTTTTGTACATTCAATGAGTTGTTTTTGGCAATATGTGACATTAAAAATCATAGCTTTAACACATTCTCTTTTATTTTGACGGAATTATTGGTGTTTCCGCCTTCCAAATGTGATGTTCGTTCCCTTATCCGATCGTTGGCGACAGGTGTCTCTCACATGAAAACATGCCAATACTGAATTGTATTAGGGGCTACAATGATATCATCCTCGGCACCCAGGCTATTTATAACATATATGATACCCTGGGCAAACTGTCTGTAAAGATTTCGTACTTATGAATAATTAATTAGGTGACATCCAGCTGCTTGATTGGCCGCAGGAATCACATCTCATATGATACGGAAATTACCAAGGAGTTACGGATGAAATCGCGGTTCTGAGTGATCCAATGAGATCGTGGCTTTCAATTCGAGCTAGGCTGCCATTTTGTCGAATTTGCTGATAGCTCTTAACAAAGGAGATTCCTTCTTTTTGTTATCGTTCATTTCATTGGTCGAGAAATGTTAATGAATATTTATGCATAACGAAGTTTCGCTAGCCAATTTGCCTAGGATACCATACATGTTATGAATAGCCTGGGTACCGATGATGCAATGGTATATACAGGACTATAATATTATGAACACAACATATTCCACGGATGTCACATGATTAATGAAGGTTACTAGTATTTAAAAGATTATTTTCTGTTGTCTGTTTTCAATAATTTAAAAACAGTTGCGCTTTATAATGAACCACAAACAATGAACATGTACCGATATAGACCAAAGGTTTATTCCTATATCCATGATATATATATACTTTTATTCCACTTCAGGGTTCAGTGCAAGACTATCGTAACTCCTATATAAATACATAGAAGTTACAATAGTCTTGCAATGAACCCTCCGTTTGTAATCGCCAACAATCGAATTATCTCTTTCATAGGACGTAACTCACAATAGTAATGATCATGTTTTATTTGCTACTGAAATATAGTTTGTGTCTTGCCATTTTCACGTTAACTTAAGACTGTTCCCACCAAATTGAATTTTCCTTGTCTTAGAATATATAAAACCGGAACATTTCGTTGATCATTTTCCTCTTCCTTTTTCTCGACAAGTGGACTAACGATGGACGAGAACATGTGCATGCCACAGATATCAGCTGCGTCCTCCTAGCCCATCTGATGGTATCATCTATGCATTCTCGACGAAGAACATGTATTGAATAGAGTACGGGCTTGCATTTATGGTAATCGTCAAAACAGTGTTTGCATTTGCATCTGGCTACAGTTAACACCGGAGGGAACCTTTGTTCATCATAATCTTGTACATACTCCCATGGACAAAGGGTTCTACTGTGTAAGGGCGTGGTCGATGTTACAGTCGGGAGTCCACACGACTGTGGATGAATGTAGGCGTTTCTTGTAGCATTTATATATTGACTATTCGTCACTTCTAGTCTATCTAAATGAGCTAGCTCATTCTCCATTATGGACGCAAATGGTGAATTGACACATAATGACATCACATGGCTAATAAATTGGATCTGAAAATATATAAAAATAAATTATTGATACACAAAAAAACACAAAAGTCGTCGAAACATTTGCACGTTATAAAGCATCTACACCATATTCTAACGAAAGAAGAACACTTGCTGCGCACACTCAGATACAACTTATCCGGACAACGTGTATAATGCTAAAAGTAACTTATTATACAAATAATACAAACTCGGTCAAACAATTAAAACACTATCCACAGACAGTGGAATTCAAAAGTACTAGAAAATATCTTAACCCCAGTATTCTCTGTCTGATCAGGAGCCTTATTCACAAACATTTTAAGACTGAAACTTTATGTTCTTTTTGTATCTACATGTACGCTATTATTACAAAATAAATTTTAATTAATTCAGACAAAATTTCATGCGTTTAGACTTAATGAAAATGAAATGATGGTAAATATAACTTTTGAAATTTAAATAGTAATAGTATATCGGCGACTGAGCTAAAGCTGTTGATGCCTCCCCCATGATAACTTGTACGATAATTAATGTAATTTACATATGTTTATTTCTCAATACGTTAGACTTTACAGTCTTTGAGCATACAAAATTGATAAATATTTACAACAGTTGAATGTTTACAATATATGGCCAATGGCCACATTAATACTATCAGAATATATTTATATATTTTCATCAGTTCTAGTACAATGTACATATAATACAAAATGTGATATAAATCTAAATAGCGTTAATTTTACGCATAATAAAAAAACCTAATGAACCTATAGAAGTATACACATTGTACTGAAAAAAGCAGTATCTATGAATTAATGTAAATATAGTAGGACATAGGAAACGTGGAGTACTAAGCTACATGAGAGTATTTTAATTCATATGAAATGTTTTGTTTCTCATGTAAAATGATTTGTTAGTATACATGGCAAGATTTCTTATAATAGTTTTGTTATTTGAATTGATGAAGTAAAAAAACTAAATGATATTTGCATTTTCCCAATAATATTTTTTATCTGAACTTGACGAAATTCGTGATATAATGGACATTCTAATAAAAAATGAAACTCTTCTTCAAGGACATTACATAATCTACATTTTCTACATAATCTATGAGCAGATGTTCGTATACGACAAAATGCAAAGCGAAACCTTTCAAAGTTTATAATATATAACTTCATCATGGTGTTCTTATTACGAACGTATACGTGTAGTTGTGCCAAATTGAACGAGAGCTGGGAAACTGTTATCAATGATTTCCGACCAAGCCCCGTAAAGATGAACAAACTTTGGAGGTTTATCTAATAAAGCTCAGTTCATGTTTACATGAGTGCGAAACAAGAAATATCTTGAAAAAAGATGGTCGGCGCAATTTGAAGGTTAAGATTTGTTGTGAAACATAAAAAATGTCAAGATGCTACGACTGGTCACCCCAGATCCAAAATGGATTTCGGTTTAGCTTTAAACTTATATGTTTTACATCGATCGTGAAACAAGTTCCCACAACTTATATTAATCACTCTCGATGACTGCTTCCTGGCTACCAACAAGTACTCGCGCCAACTTTAGGGATTGTGAAGGTCGTGATCAAACCCCGCTAATCGTGGGGCTAGAACTCACGACCTTCGGATCAGGAGTCAGGCGCTATACTCGTCGACAACTACTCCTTCCTACTTATTGGTTTGGTCCCATGATCCTCTTTAAATTGGTATTTTATTGTTTATAGTTCGGAATTTTATAACATAATCTAATGAATTATTTGGAATATTATTGAGGTATTTAAATTTTGTTTTAATAAGTCTGTCGTTTTAACATACAGTTATATACAGTTGGGTATTATTTGTTTTAGAATCTTGGGTAGACCACATTTTATAAGTATTCGTTTTACATTTACGATCAACTGGAGTTTTCTTTCTGTTGACATCATTTAACTTTATGTAAGTTTTCTGTAGAGTATAAATGTGCGAGTTTGGCAAGTTTTGACCAAAATTAAATTATTCGTGTTTCGATTTGAATAAAAAAGTGTTAAACTTAATACCAAAACGTTTTAAAATGTGGGCACGGGTTGTGGTTTCTTTTAAATAGCTTCAACTCAATCAATAATCCATATCTCAATTAAAGTGTTTATATTCGTTGGAGTACATGTTCTGTTATTTTGTATTAATCAGTGAATTAAACTTATTCCCAACATTTAATTCAACTATACACTTCCGCTCATCAACCGACCATTGCCACATCATTATGTCAATGTAATTAGCTTCCGCGTGAAAACAAGAAAGAAATCATGATCGTTTTACAGAAAACAAATATTTTCAGAACAATTGCCAAGAAAATGCGGAAACGCATCAAATACACGTAATTACCAAGTTTGTACTTGAGACGTTTACGTCCCTAACGCCGACCATATTTCATATCTTAATTTATGGTGTCTGGAACCACGACCGGTTCTCATTTTTCATTATAAACGATAATGTGCAACTATATTGCAATAACATGACGTGGGTTCACATAACTGGGGAAATCGGAAAAGGGTGGAGTGGGAGGAAATATTTTATCGAGAGTTGTCAGCAATTTACAATTTTGTGTGAGACTGCAGGCAACGAATAAGACAAGTTTAATTAAGAGAAGAACATTTCAGACGTTTTGCAAAATTGCCGAGTATTCGAAGACGTAAAACTAGATGAAAATCATAAAAAATTAAGATTTGACACACATAAAATACGTTTGAATATTCCAATGCTTATGTGGAAAACAGCAACTCGATCTAAATTTCACTGAATATTATGCTGGTTTCCTTTGCAGTTTATTTACTCATTCTGCGTAGACCCGAATAGGGAAGCATTAGCAACACTAATTCATAAACAAATATACACTGAAACACCAAGGGTCACATAGCAAAGCCACCAAAAGCACAATGAGGCATGGATATGTTTATACATGTTAATAATTACAAAGAAATATGGGACACAAGATATAAACATAATTGATGGGTAGAGATAGGAGGAACGCCTTGGAATGGTCAGTGATAGAACACAACTAGAGTTTAATCACGGTACAGTATATGACATATCCAACCAAAAAACAACGTTAATAAGAAAAAATCTCAAACTCCCAAACATACATGATAATGCGTGTTGAACATTGACATATGAAACAAGAGAGTGAATGTTGTCCGCGAAACACTTTATACGTTTATACTGTAACTCTCGTGTCAGTGGCTTGTTCTGTCCCAATTTAGGGCTTATACCAACACTCTTAATAATGTGTACTGTAAATCATATATAGATAGTTTATTCCGAAATATTAGGCCTACTGCCCATAAAAATCACATAAACAAACAATGCAAAGGTCATTTGTCCACCATCTCGGATTCACATAGAAACACTGGTTAGGCCAACTGACATGCTGTCGACAAATGGCCTGAGTTTTTATGATGCACAGCAAATCTTAACCTTCAAATTGCGCCGCTCATCTTTTTTCAAGATAATTATTGTTTAAAGTGATGCCAACTCAAATATGTCTAAATGTTTGAAACCATTCCAGGAGTAGTACATGGCAACAACGGGTGTGGTCATTCATTGACCAGATTGATAAACAGTAGTATAAGGTTGGTCAGACTATGTATTTGTAAGCCGCTGCTTCAGCGCCTGGTTTTGACGAATGGAGATCACGTATTAAAGATCCGATGTTCTTACTGGCTTTAATGGTTATATTGTTGATGGGTAGTGTCCGAGAAAGCTTTGAAGATAGTTAGCAGCCTATGTAGGTGGCTGGAATAAATGTTTTTATTCACGAATGTGTCTAGAGAAAAGCTGACGATCACAGTAAGCGTGTGTGAACCTGTTCTTACACCGTTAGGTTATTGAGCTCTTACACTGGATAGCCACACGTTTTTACTTATCTTATGAAGTGAGAATTGAGTAGCGGGAAGAGCAGTATATTTTCACCTATGAGAATAACGTCAAAACGATCATGTAGGTGTGAATCTCGTCACATTACGAAGTAGATGCTCGTGATAGTTTCGTGAAACGGATCGTGTGGACACGGATATTGACTGCAGTAATGGACATCATCATTACCCGGTGATAGGTGTACAGTTATGCAGGTGTGTTGGAGAAAAGTCAAAGCTATTGTCCCGAGGATGTGGAACGTGTCTGCAACTGATTTTTAAAATGATTTCGAGCAAAAGTTCTAAATGACATTCAAGCTTCGAAATTTAACTTTTTCAAAAATGTCCATGGAATAACCATTTTTTAACTAAACGATTTCAGTAAATGCCAAAGAAAGTAGAATGTCTCATTTAAACCAGTATAAGTTTCTCATTTATGTTCTTGCACTGGTCTGGGTGGTTGAACGCATGCAAAATTGCTTTCGACAATAAGCGCCAGAATGATCACGAATAAATCTCGATTTAACATTTAGGCTGAAATGTATTAATTGAAATTCGTCCATAATATATCATAACTTTTATTAGAGTCTTTATCTTCCGGTAATGTTTAATTATCTTTACACAATTTTATGGCAGACTTAAATGTTTCAAGTCATAGAGCGCTCGTACACTGCAAACAAGCGCTTGTTTAAGTTCGTCTGCGAACTGTTAATGGAAGAGAAGCTTAGCCATTTCTATCTCTTACCCAGTGGTGTCCCCTTACATTCAATAGAATACGGCTAGGGGAGGTAACCTACTGCATACAGTAGGGTCATTCTCGACAGCTCTCGGATATTTCCGTACCACTTGGTTACTCTACAAACTTCCTCTAGGGGATGTCAGGTGGAGTAATATGTGACAAAATTCAACATTTTGTGCGGCCAAAAAATATTTCTCGTAAAACGGATTTATAACTTCAATAACTTCGATAAATTCACGTAAGAAAATTACTATCGTTGTCATTTCTAGTTAAAAACTCATACATTTCAGTCTTCATATAGCTAAAATACGTGATTCTAATCCCTTTTTCTTCTTGCTTCCTTGTCGCAATGTTCTATATAATAAGCTGTTACAATGTCATATTAGGACCAACATCTCGGCCAGCGTGTAGGATATGATTATACATTATATAACCGTAACTAGTACGTCCAGAAATACTTTGTTGAACAAGAGTATGGGCTAGAGTTATAATCCTAATAGAAACACTACATTCATAATTTCTACATACAGAAAATTGATTGGACTAATAATTCGGGAACAGCCATTGTTATTCATTTGGTAAATGTATGTGGTAGGTGTACAATAGAGCAATTAGTATTATTATATATATCTATAGTCTAAGTGTGATGTTTTATTCTATCTTATTTTTATTTTATATGAAATGTTCAATTTAGTTCCTTTCACTCTCGCACACACACATTGTTGTGAATCATTATCATGTTTTCATATATGTTTATTTGTTGTTGTTTTTTTGTTGTTTTTTTCATTACTTTACTTTACTAATTTGCTATTTTGTTTGTACATTGACACTATGCTGTACATATGTTGTATGGATGAGGAGCTTTGCTCAAATCCGAAATAAAATTTCTGTTTTGTTCTGTAAACAATAACAAAACTGCAACGGAACATTTCGATAAAAGTCAATTTGCAGGTGACAAACCGTCAACGGACAATAGCAGACCACTTGCTCGCGTTATTGATACTTCTCTGTAGGGGAAAGATGACGGACTATCAGAACAACAGTCTCCTGTATTGTCACTTTAAGTGTTTATTATTCAAAACGAGAACAAAATAGTCCAATAATACAAGGCAGCTCATACACTCAGCTCTACGTGTATTTCTCAAAAGTCCCTACTTAAAACCATTTCTACGCCTTGTGTGGTCTTTACTTCACTGCACATTACAACATTTGAAAATAATCCCCACCACACAAAAGCAATTAGTTGTTGGCACATTTACTTCAATCAAATTGAAATGATAAAGTAACCCACGTATTTTAAAGTTAATTTTGTAATGAATAAATGTCAGTGTATCGATCATTTCCTCACCGTTGTCAATGAAAGCATGCGACCGTTTTTCATTAACTTCTAATATGTACATAAGATTTTATTGAAATAAACGATTGAAATTTAAAAAAAAAGTTGTATGATAACGTGAATTCCAAATAAATTCCGTGAACTGAGAAAATTTCTAATATAAACCATGGAATTTAAATACTTGCTTCACGAGCTTTTCTTGTTAGTTCATTCTTTTACACCCTGATTTTACTATAACAATTGGCCAAAAAACATTCATTGTCGCCGATCCGGTCTTAAAATGCATCTTTCATGGATAGTTTATTCAGAAATGTTAGGCATACTGCCCATAATTTCACTTAAACAATGCTATATATACAAAAAAAACGGTCAATGGTCATTTGACATGCAATAGTATAATTGCTTAACATGATATAGATCTTAATATAGTATTTTTTACATTTCCATTGATACAATGTGAAAAATAATTGAATAATTGAATAGTGAGGAGAAAATACAATTGAATTACTTATTACTAATACATCTGATTTCTTAGGTCTAAAAGCTTTATAGATAAACAATGACAGATTTTTGACAACATTCTTATTTTCTGAGCTTAATAATTCAAAATATTTTGGTGTATTGTATTTTTTTCTGTAATAATGTTGTATGTATTGTTAACGAATGTTATGGTACAATGGGCATTCAAACAAAAAATGAAATTCATCTTCGATTACATTGCATAACTGGCATTCTCTATCTTAAAGTGGTATTTTTGCTGGTTTGTGCCATCGTCCAGCTTTGATTTCTAATCTATGCAAAGATACTCTAAAACCTGTAAGTGATTTTCTAATTTTGAAACATTTATTACATTAAGTTACGACTGGAATTTAAAATCAGCGAATAAAACATAATATTTTGCTCTGTTTGAATTTTGAAGATCAGACTTCCAATTTTGAATAAAATGT
The DNA here is from genome assembly GCA_032209605.1 of Mactromeris polynyma. NCBI lineage: Eukaryota > Metazoa > Mollusca > Bivalvia > Venerida > Mactridae > Mactromeris > Mactromeris polynyma. Next base: position 7,456,816 of record JASFXZ010000021.1, on the reverse strand, counting down.
CTCTCAGTCTTTGTCGTAACACAAGTATAAACATATTTTTATCTCCAACACCTTGAAACAACCAAACATTATAAAAACCTAACATTTCTAAATATACACTGCCATCCAAACGTTTCTTCACACTTAAATATTTTTAATTTCGTTACTATTTCTTACATAATTTCAAATAAAACATGTATGACCTTGAAGTAAAATTATTCATCCCACTTCTGTGATGATAGTTAAGAATCAACAATTTGCTCATCTCGGCAACAGCATCAATCAACCTGCATCCCACACCAAAATGTATGTGTGTAACTGATTGATCTGACACAGAAATAAGATGATTTGTACAAATTTATAAATACTTCTACAGAAAATTATTGCTGTGGTAAAAAGTATTTTCGATTTATTGCATGTGAAACAAACATGAAAATACATTAATTGCAAAGGGAACTTGTCAAAGTGTAAACGAACTTTTGGAGGGCATTGTATACAGAGCACACATAAAAGTCATGCAAAAAGACCATAGAGGTGTAGCGGATCCGTAGTCCAATGGTAACGCGCTGGACTAGTAAGCCAGTGATCGCAGGTTTGATTCCCCGCTCCATCACTGACAGTACTAACAGTCTTTCAAACGAGACTTTGAAAAACCGAGGTCCCGTGTATGATGCTTTACATCTAGCACGTAAAAGAACCAGGGGTGCTTCTGGAACTGGGGTATCTCCTGTATCATGCACTGTCCTCCAAAAATCCGTCATTCAATATGTTACAACATTTTCTCATGACCACTAATACGACTTTTCGCGAATTTAAGACAGTGACTGTATTAAACTTATAATTTCATTCTCAAAATTTAATGACATCAAAGAAAAGCAAAAGCTTGCCTCCGCCGCAACACATTTGGTAAGAAATAGTTGTTTTGGAAATTGAATTTACATTTATTTAGTTGGGCGTAAAAAATGTTTGTTTCAGGTTTCCCGACCTACCCTATTTTTTTGGCCCGACCCTAGAACATTTTTCGCGTGTTAACATTTATTTAGGTTCCTATTTCTGCCCATTTATTATAGACGCTTTACGAGTATTCCAGCTATAGAGCATTATATTCATCTTGATTAAACAGTATCCATGTTAAAAGCGAAAGGGGATTATTCCTATAACATAATTATATTCATTTTGATCTATGTTTAATTTGCTTCGTTTGAATATAAAAAAAATCTTTAAAAAATACAAATTCCGACCTACCTACCCTATTGTTTTGGGCATGAAACGTGAAACAAACTTTTTCTTTTAGGTCTTATTGTTTATCAATTAGAATCATTTATCATTAAAGTGGCATGACATTTCCTTCATTCCCTGATGGCTATATGCTCGTTTAAAACCTCCAAATCGCATTGGTCTCTCACAAAAATGTTTCTGTTAGTTTGATTCTGAACCGAAGTTCGCCGATTTTAGACATCAAAACGAAAATTGAATTTTCAGATTTATTGCTTTGATTAAGTACTGGGAATGACAGTTGATGTCATTACGCAACAACTTTTTCAAACGTGTTTCATTTCAAAAAGCGTCACATATCATAGCTTACGTCTACAATTATTTGTCAGCACAGTGCCAAGTTCTAGCAAATATGTCTAATTGTACACCCTGTTCATTTTTCTTGGAATTAATTATTAACAAGTACTAACTAGTTTTTCCGTAAGCTACTGATAACTTATCCACATGGAGGACATGACCGTTGCCAGTGTCACGGAAGAACATAACCTGCCCAACCCGGGAATCGAACCCAGATCTGCTGTGTGACAGACTAGCGCTCTACCAACTGAGCTAACCGGACGGTTTACTAAATATGTAACAAGAATAATCGTCGCCTTATTTCCAGAACCCCATAACTCAATTTGTTGGCGGTTTTGAGTATTTTGTATCGTTGAAACTGTATTTTCAAGCTCTTTCTCTCTGTTCTCTGGAATGCACATAACTTAAATAAAATGCAATTCCATAACCCCGTTTGTAACTATTCTCTACATGAGGGTAAAACTTAAAAAAACAATTTATGGGGTTCTGGATTATAATGCGACGATATCTTGAACACAGATGGTCGGCGCAATTTGAGGGTTAAGATTTGTTGTGCAACATAAAAAATGCCGAGATGTTACGATTGCTGGTCACTCCAGATCCAAATGGATTTCGGTAAATTCATCGCAATTCAGTGGACCTCGGTGAGGTAACGTACCCTTTATAGAAAACATTACATTCATGGTGTGCCGCTTTAAAGATATATTATGCTAATTTTTGTTTTCATGTGTTTACCTAAACAAACATGAAAAATCTACTTGATCTATTTAAAACTTCAATAAATATGCATTATCACAGAATACATTTATATCTTTTGTATCATCACAGAATTTAAAAAAAAACTTTTTTTATTTTTAACAAGCAGGTGTTTTTTACTAGTTTTGTCTGTTAGTAAAATGTTTAACGAGATTTTTTAAACAGTTATACATGGCAATGGTTCTTATAAATGATAGTTCAGACTATGTAACAACAATACTGAATGATGCCCATTAAAACATGTAGGTTCAGATGAGCCAAATACATCTTTAAGTCATAATGCCTCTCTACAATGTACATGGTATCAGAGTCTTAACATGTATAGGCTATATTATGTTACAATGCACCCATTAATAGAGAACAATATACATTAGAACTTAAGTAAATGACCACTTTACATAAGTGATATACTTAGCACATTTCATAACGCTCGATATGGGATTTCTAACTTTTCATTGACTGACTTTTAGGATACAAAAAAGAACTTGACACGCTATTATTGCAATTGTATGCCAAATTTCATGACAATCGACAGGTATTTTTTCATTAAAAATGAGTTTCCAAAATGATGAAATAACCTTTAAAGATGTATGGTTTGTACAAAATTGTGCGTTTGTAAATATACTGAGCATATCTGGGAGACATTCTGAAACAAATGACACCAAGAATAGTTACATACAAGACTGGTTTCATACATGTATTTACAAATTATATATATAAAATGTGTCATAAAATGAAAAAAATGTAAGCATTTAAAAAGAAAAACAGTATAACGAAAAATGTATTCTTTTAATAAAAGAAAACGGTTGATTACCTGTAATAATGAATATCTCATAATTTACTGAATGCAGTTCTTTCATACTTGATAATCGTTGATAAATATTGTAACTAAACGTCAAACATATCGATATTACATCTGACATTACATAATGATTTCAATATTGTATTGTAATCACTCGTAAATACTATTATTTTTATTTTTATTAGAATTTCGAAATAATTTAGTCTAAGTTTTCTTCCAGTGTGTACATGTATGCAGAAGTTCATCATATGTACAGACACTTAGCCAGACTTCTCACTCATTGAAGAAACAACGACGTAAAACTTCCAAGATTTATGTACGTCAATAACTATCCTTAAGATGAAGTCTGCAATCAGTATTTGGTACGATAGACGAGACATATAACCACACAGAGAGAAATAAGTGGTCGACTATTCTGAGAATTCAGGAAGAACTCGCGCGCATAGACTGCCGTGCAATATTTCCCCTCTTGTCTATTGACGACTTCAATTCAATAATTCATTTTTACACTTATAATATTTTCTATAGCATGAACATACCTGATCGTTTAACATAACGTCATTATGTGCATACTGTACTTGAAATATGGACTGTCAAAAACAATGATCTTGCCCTTTTTAAAAGAATACATAAATTAATGTAATCTAGCGTTAAACATAATAAGCATCGTGTATGAATAATCAGTGTTTATTGCATTCAAACTGTCACGACCTACATTATGCCTTCAATTTCATCCAGGAAAGTAACGGGGATTTTACCTATTGCAGAAATAGTGAGTCCCTGACTCCCTTTTATTTCTAGGGACTCCCATTTAGAACCTACTGTGCAACCCAGGAACCCCTAAAATAAACTTGTGTCAAGTATGAACTGCATATCTGGGACCCTACATATTTACTTAGGACCCCCAAGTTATCAAACACTAGGGTCCAAGGACCCCTAGCTGAAAAATCCTAGGGAAAACCCCGAGTATATAAATTTGTAAATCTGTGAGCAACTAAATATTGTTTAAGCGACTGTTAAGTAAATTTAGCGTTTTCGCGCGATCAAACATTTGAAGTTAATTTTTAGAATGGCACTAACAGTAATTGTTTTGTTATCAAAAGTGTTCCAATGTTTTTAGCTTTTTATATTCAGCTGCAGACCTTAAATGTTTGAAAAGAGTATATAAGCTACCCTTCCACATTTGCACTGGGTAGGACTTGTGATCACTTAGTCGCTTAAGTTTATATCATCGTTACAACACATATTTTACGAATGTTGGTGCCATGCTATTCCACCTGGCGCGATTTACCAAGAACGCATCACTTAAATGTCTAAAATTGGCATTGAAGTCGATGAAAGGTGAGGTTGATATTCAAAATATTTCAGAATGTCAGCCACGTACGCCTTTTGCGAAATGTCTTAAATTGTCACGGGATTTAGATCGTCAAAAACATGGTCAATAGTTCAAAACATTTCATTCATTCGCAAACCTTACCTTTAAAATAAAGAAGAAATTACTCACTCGTTTGCAAAACATACATATAAAATCAGCAATCTATATCATTGCCAGTGTGTCATTGAATAAATCTGAAAAACTTACTCCGAACATTTCGCGTACATTAAAATGTAGATCTTCTATTTATCTATATTGGGATATCATCTTTATATCAAAGAATGTTTCTCATCTTAATGACGTATAGAAATATAACATATGTATCTGTTTAAAAACCGCATTACTACATTGAACAGAATTTCTCAGACCCTTATTCCAACCCTGAAGAAGCTTTTGTTGTAAACACAAACCATCGTAAAACGCACATTTTTACCGTACATGATTTTGTCAATGGTCATTCTATTTCTCTGTAAAAATATTCAATGTAATGCAATATAGCATGAATTTTAATTGAAAATGAAAAAAAGATATAATATATATATGTAATGATTAATATATTTTCTTGTATTCTAATGCAAGTGTACGAACTTTGAAAACCTGAACTGTGCGTTTCTAAATGTATTTAGTGTAACTATTCCGTCCTCGCAGCTGAAATAACGTAGAATGTTTGTTTTGTTTTATGCTCGTAAAATATGTTAACTTTTGTTTGACTGTTGGTACATTTAGACAAGCATGTGGCTTCCTATATGACATTATCCGTATGGCTGTCAAACACAGAACAAATACACAGTCCATGGTACAATAAATACACAGTCCAGGGTATAATAAATACACAGTCCAGGGTATAATAAATACACAGTCCAGTGTATAATAAATACACAGTCCAGGGTATAATAAATACACAGTCCAGGGTATAATAAATACACAGTCCAGTGTATAATAAATACACAGTCCAGGGTATAATATATACACAGTCCAGTGTATAATAAATACACAGTCCAGTGTATAATAAATACACAGTCCAGGGTATGATAAATACACAGTCCAGGGTATAATAAATACACAGTCCAGTGTATAATAAATACACAGTCCAGGGTATAATATATACACAGTCCAGTGTATAATAAATACACAGTCCAGGGTATAATAAATACACAGCCCAGGGTATAATAAATACACAGCCCAGGGTATAATAAATACACAGTCCAGGGTATAATAAATACACAGTCCAGGGTATAATAAATACACATTCGACTGAAAAACAATACATTGACAGCCGCAGTTTGTACACTGAAAATCCATGTCACTCTATGAGGAAGACACAACACAACATTCATAACAAAGCAAAAACATAATCGTATTCTTAGTTACCTGTATGAAAATAAGTCGCATCTGTTTGTCAAGAGAAAGGTTTTTCATGTTTACCTAGAAGCATCGCTTTGAACAAGCGGTCTTCTAAAACTCGCGGACAAAACAGCAATGTTATTCTAACACATTCATTCTTAAATTCTCCAGAATGTTAAATTTCTACGTTAAAAATCTGCAATGTCTACAACACGAGTTTCCTATGCATCCCTAAGTCAGTTCTTTTGTCATGTTATCCATTGATTATTTTACTCATATTTATAGGTTCCTTGTTTACAAACATATTCGGTTTCATGCCTTGTTCTCCAATCAAAAATAACTCACACACTTATCCTTTGTGACGTGTTATATTACCAAGTGGTTGTATATAACAACTCGTTTGTCTATTAAAGTAACATTTAATTAATGTTCAATTTAAACCTAATACGAGCATGAAGAGTTATGGATGACAGTGTTCATTGCTTAGACGTTATAGGTGCATTGTGACAGAATTGTTCATTTTACATTATATATTGTGACTGATTTGAAAGCAGTCATGACGTCAACAAGGAGTTTACTAAATTGTTTCTGAGATGTGTATTGATTGTGAGACATAATCCCACTTCAAATTAAACCAGTTGAAAACATCATTTCATAGGGGGCGTATAGGGTGGGAGACAGAGAACCAAGGAGTGCCAGTGTTCCATGGTGGGCTTGTATCCAGGGTCGAGGTGCCTGCACCTCACCACCTGAGAACACAGAAGCAAGTCTTGCTATTCTCGTGACTAATACATTTCAATGGTCTAATAACTTGTATAAACGTATGTGATATTTCAAATAAAACAATCGTTATGGTGGTTAGTTTAATACAATTATTGCTCAAAACCGGCACCTGATCCCCGAAGCTATTGTGATACACGTGCTTATAAATAATGAATTTTCTCCCAACCATTTGTTCGCCAATTTTGCGGCTTTCTGATATTAATTCCAAACGTTTAATAAAATAATTCTGAAATCTAATTTTAGTCTATCACTCCTTATTTTATATTTTCCGTTGTTGTTGTTTTTATCGCGGAATGAATAAAAATAGCGTAGGGAGGGGCAAAGGGCCCTTATTAAGCTTTTTTTACTGTAGCTCTACAATAATAACCATGAGTTCGATTAAAACATTACTGCTTGGCTATGCGTGCAAGTTTGCACGAGACCTATATAGTTATAACCTATTTAATGCGAGATACAAAACGAGATAAAGCTCAATAAATTGAACAATAACTTTATTGATTTTGCCTCATGTACGGGGCAGTGCGCATTTTGATAAAGGGCAATAATCTCTAAATATTATATATCTATAAATTACTTCTGGTAATATTTAAGAATACTTGATGGCAGACTAGCGCGCGACGGCCATTGTCGTCACGTAAAATATTGAGGCACTCAGCGGGAAAATTAAATGTAATTGTCGAGTAAAAAATAAAGCAATACCAAAATGAAGCATGAAATAAATAAAATATTTGTACGTTTCGGTGAAAGATCGAACGTTATTTTCCCTCATGAGCATCCGACTTAAGTATTGCGTCCGTTGCTGGCCTTAACTACAGTTATGTTGATATGATATTGGCTACACCTATACGATATTATATAAAGGCCTATATGTCAATACGTCATTAACTATGTTAATACGGCATAAACTATGTCAATACGTCATTAACTATGTTAATACGGCATAAACTATGTCAATACGGCATTAACTATGTTAATACGGCATAAACTATTAAATATGCTAATATTACATTAACTGTGTATATAGCACTGATATTGAAGATATGTCATTACGGACATAGCAGTTAACCAAACAAATCAAAGGAACAAAAAGACAAACGAATGAAAAATATCTTAATGGCTATTTATGTGTACAGTGCTCTATGATGTGTAAGTGACGGTTTGAGATCGTTTGTGTGAATTTTCGTGCGACCCACTTCTGAAAATACTATGACGTCATAGATTGATGAAATGGTATCTAGGATTTAACTACCGTTTTTTGGAGTTTATGCATGTGTAAAACCGGCCTCATATCATTTACTTAAGAAGCTTTCGGCTCATTTGATAATTTACCCCGTCTTGCAAGATGAACTTTTACGGTCGGAGGGCTTAAAAGTATAATAGTAGCCCTATATCATCGTAGAATGATATATAGGTAGTTTTCCTCCACGTTTATATATATAATATATTTCATACTTATTGCTGTCCCCATTCACTATATAAGAATACCAGGATATAGAAGCGTTTCACGACCACCACTAGAGCTAATTGTTACATATAAAAAAGACATTGTATCTGCTATACATCATAATTATATTTTAGAATTTGTAAATACTTATTTTTATTGTTCATGTTTTTTTATATTTAATGTTCATTTATGTGGGATGGAAGTAAATTCTGAATTATCTTTCTTATGCCGGCAAGAAAAACCAATATAATTATATATATTTTATCACGTATGTTCTACTTCAATGAGTATAATATTTATTCAATTGATTCATTAAAAGTCATGAAAAATGTACGTTTTCGTAATTCGTTTCTTTGTTTTATATTCTCGAGGATTGGGAATAAATATATCTTGCTTTGGGAGTGTATGTTTACGTATATAGACTCTGCTTTTAATAAAGAGATGCTGGTTTCAAGCTTATATGCCATTAATTCTCCTACCAATGTTTGTAACAATATTTTTCCTGCTATTATCATGTGTGCCACATAATTTACAATGAGTATTAAGTGGATACTATAAGATAATTCTCTATATTGCACGAGCTTTGAAGGGTTGGTAATATGGAAATACAAAAATGTATTGATTTTGAAAGGTAGATTTTACCGAAACGTATGAATGACTGAGGTAATGGAATATAGACTAAAAATACACTCAAAAATGTATTCAATGCTTTGACATATAAATGCATTTTGTTAGCTTTACAAGGATTGTTAACTCAATTCAAAGCTCTTAAATAAAAATAAATCAACTGAAAAGTTTTTCACTCTCTTTTTATTACTGGATTGTAGCAATTCTCTAAACTTGAGTATGTTTGGATTGTGTCTATAAAAGTAAGGGATACACTTGTTTCTATAGCTATTATAAACTTTACATTCAAACAAAAAATGAAACTCTTCTTCTATATAATTGCAGAAGTGACATTTTCTTTCGTATGCTGGTGTTGTGTTGGGTTTAGTCCAATGGCCCACTTTGTAATCTATGGGATGACACTCTAAATCTTGTTAATGCTTTTCTATATGTATTTACCTGCATTTTGTCTAAATAAGGTTGAAATTTGAATTTAAAAAAAATTGTATGTATTTGCTCTGCTTGATGATTCAATATCACCATTCTTATTCTGAGCACGTTTACTTCTAAATGCCAGGCACCAGGCAGGTAGGCACACGGTAACCATTATTTAACTAGCTGGCGGCTCATCAACTCGTGAAATATTTTAACAGTGATTTTGAACACTGATATACCTGTAACTGAGTATGAGGATTGTTCCAGAATTCGTAGACTTTTATTGTAAAATTGGTGCCATTTACTTCTGATTGAGTAGGTAATTTGCACGAATAAACTTCCATTTAAACCTGACTGGGTACTAAATTTTTAATTTGAAATATTTTATTTGAGTGTCAGTCGATATGTAAAAAGTAAATATTGGTTAATGTACAATTTATTGTTTTTGAGTGAGCGTGTGTGAATGCTTGTTTGTTTGTGTGTGTGTTTCGGTTGTTTATCTTGTTAATAGAAAGCCATATTGTAATAAGATGTACAAATTTATTGTTTATCTTAATATGTTACCTTCTGTAAATAAAGAATTTATTATTATTATACTATAATTGCATAATTCAATGTTGCAAGCTTCCGTATAAAGCAGTTTTAATAACATGTTTCGTGAAAATGACCACTTGTGATAAGCCAAGCCTTTCTGTGAATAGCAACTACAGGTAATGTTTTCTATTTACGTACCATTCCTCCTTTCATTATATGTCTTTAATTATCAGATAATATCATATAAAACAGACGTCAGAGAAACCTTTCTCTCATTATAACTACACTCAATGGCCAAACTTTAGTTCCCAACGTCACGTCATTTTTTTAATATGATACTTCCAGGCATAGTGAATATCTTTTTTTTAACAAAGCATGTCGTAGAATTACCAGTTGTTATTAATATCTTGAAACAGAAATTTTAACCTTCTTAACTATAATTATTTGATCTGGCAAGAATACTGTCACATAACTATTGTAAGTAGTGTTAAGAAGAAGACTTTCAGGATTGCATCGCCACTCCTTGAAAATCAGACTTCGGTTGTATTTCGGTTGGTGGTTTTTATATTAATAGTCTGAGCTCCCACTATATATCTTTTATCTAATTAAGGTCGGGATTTTAAGATGACCACCATGAAATTTTAATACTTCCATATATTTGCTAGTTTTGAGCCATGACATAGGTCTACTGCAGGCCGCATATTTTGATCCCGAGCTTGAATACACTTATCACTGTTCATATTTCAATTCATAGAAATAAGGATACTTACTCTGTTAAAACACATACACCACAAAAACATAGCAGTAGCCTTAAAATCGCGCCTTGTGACGACGTTTTTCGCTCCGTTCAGTTCGGAACCTGTTCTCTAACTTATCATTGGATTTCTGTTCGTTTAAAAGAATTTAAATTGTTCGCCAATTTATCACCGTTATTAAGCTATTTTCTTTCCCTTGAAAACCCCTCTTTTTCTAGCCTTACAATGGTTTCTTTTACCCCCACTGTCGATTCTTTGCCGCGCGTGCCGTTAAATCTCGCGGAATTATTATGTTGTCACATCACCAAGGGTGACTCGCGTAACGTCAGTTGTCATGCATACTTGACTCATTGATTCTACGAAGTATCATTACAGTCGATCATGTATTGATAGAACTATTTACCCTCAAAATGATGATACTTTAGAACATTCCAAAAAAAATATTTTTGGGAACTCAATTTTGGACATTGAGTGTACCTCTACCTTGACGTATTGATAATTAATTGAACTCATCTATCAAGGCGTGTGATTGTTGAACACTATGTTTAACTACATGTTAATTTCTTGTTGTCTATCCGGGAGTTATGTCGTACCTGTTAACCGTAGTGAGAGAGGTTTGAGTTTCATGATAGACTGGTGTATGGTAGGAATTTGGGCATTGACGGGTAGAGTTTAAGGCCCGGGTATCCCAACTATACCCATACCCCCATCCGTCGCCGCCGTCGGTACCAGGTCATAGATTGAACGTTTGCAGAAAATACAAATTAGAGTAATAAATATAGAGGTGACATGTGTGAACTTATTTTTATCTCGTTCCCAAGACCAAGGCAGTAATTCGTTATATGATTATTATTTCTTTTTGTGTATTGAATCGTGTTATATTTCCCCTTCCCCTGTACAATTATTTCACTTTATATAGTGTCCAGGTTATTTTCTGCTAAGTTTCGGCCTATTCGGCTGTCTTGACTTGTCCTGTGATCTTTTCCATCCATTAATCCCCCCTTCTCTGTTTGTCCTCTTTGATTCTCCTAGTTATTCCATATGGTCTGCCAGGCCATTCCTTGCGCCTCTGTTCCCTAACGTATGTACCCTTTTCCCTCATCAAGTGTGATATGTTTTATGGCTTGTGTGGCGTTCCCTGTAGCAACTAATTCCTTCTCTTTTAGTAAGTCGTGGCCACGAGATAACTATGTCATAGGAACGTGATGTCACCTCTTTGCGACCGCATTTATAACACATAGTTCTTCTTTTTTTAAACAGCGCCGAGCCGTCCGCTAGACTAATAGACAACGACCGTTTTCCAGATTCTTTCCGACATTATAACAAAGTAATCAACGTTTTTTTAACTTATACCTAAGTGCAATTGTACTGCTGAGAAGCATAGTGAAGCGGTGGGTGTTGTTCAAGATCTGTATCCTCCTATTTGTGTGTACGTGTACGAAGGCATGTGGTTTGGTGTCTCGGTAAACATTGAAAACTGCTTAATAATGGGACTCTGTATAATAAACATGCGGGTATTTTATGTTTAATTATTTGTAAATGTAGTTATTTTGAAGCTTATGATTTGTTGTGCAACATAAACAATATCCGAGATGTTACTATTACTGGTCACTCCAGGTACAAAATGAATTTCGGTAAATTCACCGAAATTCAGTGGATTTCGGTAAGGTAACGTTCCATTTATCGAAAACCCTACATACAATAATTGCATAAAAATGGTGTGCGGTATAAAGGGAGAGAACTCTAGACGGAATGCAAAGGAGATAACTCGCGTGACAGTATCCTGTGCTGTTACCCTAGTATGAACTATTATTTTAATAAAAAGGTATTTTTGCCGTGCTTGACAGTAACATTACTTCACAGTTTACAAGACGTATTTCTGATATATGCACAACTTCCGGTTTCTCCGCCTTTATATACGGAGCTTACGATATTCATATTTATCTTATATCTATAACAGAATATATATTTAACATTTATTACACATTTCAAAATACCAGATGTCCTGTAATATGACCGTGTATGTTGCAGCATGTTACTTTATCTTATAAATCCATCATTTGTCACATGTAAAAAACAATAATATACATACATGAATGTAGATAAAATGTACAAAGTAATTATATGATCATTGAGATTGCTGCCGTAATAACAAAAACAATAATTGAATGATCGTAAAATCTATCACAGAAGAGACGAACACAAAGATTTCAAATGTTTTTTCCGCAATTACGAGTAGATAAAACAGCAATCTCGATCTGATCTCAAGATCTGATTACTGCACAATACAGGTCACGTACTTGTGACCTTTTAGTAGCCAATCAAATCGTCGGCTGCAAAATGCTTTAGTATAGAGTTATGAATATTCGTCGATCTCGATAAATTTTATTTGAGCGTAGATCACCAAGACGTTCCGATTACATATTTTCGTCAATTTCAATATGGCTGCGCCCTTGGGCACAACCGTATCTCCTACACGACAAAGACCTAAATACCATGGTATTTAGGTCTTTGTACACGGCAACATTCTTTGGTTGATAATTGTTGTTTGTGTGATGTTTCGTTTTTGGAAATATTTATAACCTGAAGCGGCAGGAAGGACATTAAAAAACAGTATAAACAGAAACTCCAAATAAACGATAAAGCCATTTTGAGAAAGACCTCAAACACGGTTTTGTAAGGTGAAATTTCATTGGACCACGAACGAGCACCTGGTTACGCATATCTATTTTTAGAGAGGTTATATGGACGTGACCTCTTACGGAGTGTAGTCAAAACCTAACAGCTAAAGTTCGGGGTTGATTTCAATGAGATTGATAAAACATTTGATTATACATCAGTATATAATTATAAATACTTACTTAGATAAATACGACATACATCAGTATATAATTATAAATACTAACTTAGATAAATACGACATACATCAGTATATAATTATAAATACTGACTTAGATAAATACGACGTACATCAGTATATAATTATAAATACTTACTTAGATAAATACGACATACATCAGTATATAATTATAAATACTGACTTAGATAAATACGACATACATCAGTATATAATTATAAATACTGACTTAGATAAATACGACATACATCAGTATATAATTATAAATACTGACTTAGATAATTACGACATACATCAGTATATAATTATAAATACTGACTTAGATAAATACGACATATTATCATTATTATCATTGTCCCTCAGTGTCGTTGTGTGGATCAAATATACCACAGAATAGGATCAAACTCGGCCTTCGTTATATACATTTTAAGACAATGTAGACAAGAGATATCTTGAAATAAGATGGTCATCGCAATTTGAAGCAAAAACAAATTACATGTTTTACAATACATTATCGATCGTTATACACATTAATTACAGTCAACCAGTTAAACATTTAACAAAACAAAAATGAACATTGTCACATATGTATCAATGAAAATGTAATAAGTACTGTATTAACATATGTATTATGTTAATCAATCAAACTATTGCATGTCAAATGACCATGGACCAATGTATAATATTTCGTTATTTTTGTATATATATTTGCATTGTTTATGTGAAATTATGGGCAGTATGCCTAATATTTCTTAATAAACTATCTATAAAATTGATTCGCATTATTAATTATTTAATAAATGGCGTGGCGATTTAACAGAACAGAACATAATGATTTATCGTTAATATTTGGATTTAAGTATAATACTTATCATCCAATGTATACGATTTACAAAGTAATACTATTGATATACTCCATGAGAGTAAGTACATGTACATTTATAAAAAAAAAGAAATATTATTAACGCAACGCGATAATTCGTACGTCAATATCAGAAAGGGTAGTCCCCTATAAGCAGGAAGACGGTGACGCTGATGATGGACATGAAGACATCATAGACAAGTAAGATTAGAGTCGTACGGCGAAGCAGTCAATCAGGCCAGAACATAATTATGACAGTCGGAATTCACTAAACTATTTTACTAGAGGTACATACAAAGTCTTTAAATCCATTGAAGTCCATTAGATGTTAAATCATGTATTTGTTTTAATGCTACTCGAGCGAGATTTTGACGGATTGTTGTTGATTTTACTGCATGGTTACAGGTAAAACCCCATATATTTTTATTAATCCGGAAAGAACGGATGCACGTACAAGTAGGCGGGGATTTACAGACTGGACGGGAAAAGGAGGCTACTGTATTATTGAGATGCAGCTTTTTTAAATAAACGATTATGAGTCAGTTTAAATGAGTAAACATTTTGAATCGGAGTTTTATATACAACTGTATACCCATATATTCATTGAGCGTGACTGTGTAAATCTGTTTGTCTGGTTAATAGTATTACGTTAATTGGCTCACGGAACAATAGTACACGATACCTTATATGTTTAATTTAGAGTTAATACGTTTGAAATTTAAGTATTTAATGCCAGATTTATGTTTACATGTATTTACTAGTACATATAACGTGAGATTAGTCCAGTTTTGGCGATATAACGCTTATAAACGGATTTATTAACACAGCCACATTCAATATTTGATAAATACATTACTGTGATATATTCAAGTTTTTATGAATATTTCTACGAGTGTATACAGACATGACCTTCCAATATGAGGATTATTCGTAAGATAATATTTTCATTTTATTTAGTTTTGTTTAATTAAGCGATTTGAGAGTTCGTGTTCTTTGTTTATTTTCTCATTCTTGAATTCCAAAAAAACAAATACACAGATTGTTTTTCTGAAAGTCATTTTAAGATGTCCTGTTTGCCTCTTTCATGTGACCTGATTGCCTCATTATTTGCCATACAACTAACTTTTTTCAGTTTCTGTATTCTAAAAAAAATTTTTTATATAGATTTAATATTTTTGATTAAATGAACATCCTTGTCATAATTCTACTGACAGTTCTGAGGAAATGTTTTACTGCGTTAGAGGGGAATCTTTATGTGTGAATGTTTGTACAATGTATTGTATTCTAACTACGGTAAGTTTTGAGAACGACGAAGTAGTATAAATTTTCAGACGGAATCGTGTCGTAATTTGATTCGTATTTACTTAAATGTTAAAGTACTTAACGAACGTAAATCTACCTCAATACATTGTCTGTTTACTTTAAGATTATTTCTAACTTGTATGTGACATCTCTACTAGACAAACAATGTAAATCTCGTACTTTAAAGATTTGCTTTGAATGAAAATAAGGAGAATGCTATTGTACGTAAACGCAGCTCTAACTCTAAATAAAGATAAAACGAATTAAATAATGCCCTCCTACACCACTGTCTGTGTCATCTTAAATCAATCAGTGTTGGTCAGTTTGAAATCATCATATAGAGGTTTATTGTACTGGGTTTCATAGTCGGGTTCAGTTCTTGTTATGATACGTTCACTATATTTCTTTTGTCAATGGTGGTGTGATGTGTATTTCGATATTAACGAATACTGACAGTCGACATTATAACGAATGATCCTATTGAATTTTGATCAACACACTTGGGATACGTTCACTCAGTATTGATATCAATGTGTTTTTTTTCATGGGTTGATTGATTGTGAATAAAGGAATGCTGAACTCTCACACGCATTTATGGGTGTCAATAAGTATCTATGTCCTACCGTGTGTTTACATATATCGAAAACTTTGTTATAAAGGGAAGTAACTCATGTCGTACACTATAAATATGTTTTCAGATGGACTGTACTCTGTATACATTGTTTTATAGCCTACATAAAGTATATATTTGAAGTGAGATATGAGACCGTAAATGTCCACAAATATATTGTATATGTTAAAACACAAAGAAACGTAACTACAAGCTACTGGAAGAAAAAAATGTCACACCCACCGCGGAGAAAATTGTTACTGTTCAATTGGCTCGATCTGTTCCCCTTCAGTATTATACCAGCTCTTTATCAGCTCTATGTCAGCACAATGTCTGTTCAATAAAAGTTCTGTCAGTCATTTATCAATTCTTTATATCAGTTATATGTCTGTTATATATTAGTTCTATGTCATTTCTATACTAACTTCTGTGTCAGCTCGGCATGTAAGTTCTGTGTCAGTTATATACTAACTTCTGTGTCAGCTCGGCATGTAAGTTCTGTGTCAGTTATATACTAACTTCTGTGTCAGCTCGGCATGTAAGTTCTGTGTCAGTTATATACTAACTTCTGTGTCAGCTCGGCATGTAAGTTCTGTGTCAGTTATATACTAACTTCTGTGTCAGCTCGGCATGTAAGTTCTGTGTCAGTTATATACTAACTTCTGTGTCAGCTCGGCATGTAAGTTCTGTGTCAGTTATATACTAACTTCTGTGTCAGCTCGGCATGTAAGTTCTGTGTCAGTTATATACTAACTTCTGTGTCAGCTCGGCATGTAAGTTCTGTGTCAGTTATATACTAACTTCTGTGTCAGCTCGGCATGTAAGTTCGGTGTCATTTCTATACTAACTTCTGTGTCAGCTCGGCATGTAAGTTCTGTGTCATTTCTATACTAACTTCTGTGTCAGCTCGGCATGTAAGTTCTGTGTCATTTATATACTAACTTCTGTGTCAGCTCGGCATGTAAGTTCTGTGTCATTTATATACTAACTTCTGTGTCAGCTCGGCATGTAAGTTCTGTGTCAGTTATATACTAACTTCTGTGTCAGCTCGGCATGTAAGTTCTGTGTCAGTATATGTCATATCCATATCTGGTCCATGTCGTCTCTATATCGGTTCTATGTCATCTCTAGATCAATTATATCATACGTCAGCTAAATATCAGTTCTGTGTCATAACCACATCACTTCTCTGTCAGCTATATATCCGTTCTATGTCAGCTATATATCCATTCTGTGTCAGCTATACACTCAGCAAAATTTATAATTGGTCACTTGGATTTTATTGATATTATTTAACAGTGAATGCAAATTCAACAATAAAAACACCATCACATAAATACTTTCTTCGTACAACTGTTCAGAATACATTATTGCATATTGATTTTAATGTCAACTTTACGACATATCAACACTAACCCTAAAATTAAAAGTCATAAAACGGATAAATATGAAGTGACCAATTAGAAATTTTGTTGAGTGTATATCAGTTCAATGTCACCTTCACATCAGTTCTAGGTCACCTCTACATCAGTTCTATGTCACCTCTACATCAGTTCTATGTCACCTCTACATCAGTTCAATGTCACCTCTACATCAGTACTATGTCATCTCTAAATTAGTTCTATGTCACCTCTACATCAGTTCTATGTCACATCTAAATTAGTTCTATGTCACCTCTACATCAGTTCTACGTCACCTCTAAATGAGTTCTGTGTCACCTCTACATCAGTTCAATGTCAACTTCACATCAGTTCTATGTCATCTCTACATCAGTTATATGTCACCTCTTCATCAGTACTATGTCAACTCTACATCAGTACTATGTCAACTCTACATCAGTACTATGTCACCTCTACATCAGTTCTATGTCATCTCTACATCAGTTCTATCTCACCTCTACATCAGTACTATGTCACATTTACATCAGTACTATCTCACCTCTACATCAGTACTATGTCACCTCTACATCAGTACTATGTCATCTCTACATCAGTTCTATGTCACCTCTACATCAGTACTATGTCACCTCTACCTCAGTACTATGTCAACTCTACATCAGTACTATGTCAACTCTACATCAGTACTATGTCACCTCTAAATTAGTTCTGTGTCACCTCTACATCAGTACTATGTCACCTCTACATCAGTTATATGTCAGCTTTAATCAGTTATATGTCACATCTACATCAGTTATATGTCATCTTTATATCAGTTCTCTGTCACCTCTACATCAGTTATATGTCAGCTTTATATCAGTTCTATGTCACCTCTACATCAGTTATATGTCAGCTTTAATCAGTTATATGTCACATCTACATCAGTTATATGTCAGCTTTAATCAGTTCTCTGTCACCTCTACATCAGTTATATGTCAGCTTTAATCAGTTCTGTGTCACCTCTACATCAGTTATATGTCAGCTTTATATCAGTTCTATGTCACCTCTACATCAGTTAAATGTCAGCTTTATATCAGTTCTATGTCACCTCTACATCAGTTATATGTCACATCTACATCAGTACTATGTCACATCTACATCAGTTATATGTCAGCTTTATATCAGTTCTATGTCACATCTATATCAGTTATATGTCACATCTATATCAGTTCTCTGTCACCTCTACATCAGTTATATGTCAGCTTTATATCAGTTCTATGTCACATCTACATCAGTTATATGTCAGCTTTATATCAGTTCTATGTCACCTCTACATCAGTTATATGTCAGCTTTATATCAGTTCTGTGTCACCTCTACATCAGTTATATTTGAGCTATATATCAGTTCTATGTCACATCTACATCAGTTATATGTCAGCTATATATCAGTTCTATGTCACCTCTACATCAGTTATATGTCAGCTTTATATCAGTTCTGTGTCACCTCTACATCAGTTATATTTGAGCTATATATCAGTTCTATGTCACATCTACATCAGTTATATGTCAGCTTTATATCAGTTCTATGTCACCTCTACATCAGTTATATGTCAGCTTTATATCAGTTCTATGTCACCTCTACATCAGTTATATGTCACATCTACATCAGTACTATGTCACATCTACATCAGTTATATGTCAGCTTTATATCAGTTCTATGTCACATCTACATCAGTTATATGTCACATCTATATCAGTTCTCTGTCACCTCTACATCAGTTATATGTCAGCTTTATATCAGTTCTATGTCACATCTACATCAGTTATATGTCAGCTTTATATCAGTTCTATGTCACCTCTACATCAGTTATATGTCAGCTTTATATCAGTTCTGTGTCACCTCTACATCAGTTATATTTGAGCTATATATCAGTTCTGTGTCACCTCTACATCAGTTATATGTCAGCTTTATATCAGTTCTATGTCACCTCTACATCAGTTATATGTCAGCTTTATATCAGTTATATGTCACATCTACATCAGTTATATGTCAGCTTTAATCAGTTCTCTGTCACCTCTACATCAGTTATATGTCAGCTTTAATCAGTTCTGTGTCACCTCTACATCAGTTATATGTCAGCTTTATATCAGTTCTATGTCACCTCTACATCAGTTATATGTCAGCTTTATATCAGTTCTATGTCACCTCTACATCAGTTATATGTCACATCTACATCAGTACTATGTCACATCTACATCAGTTATGTGTCAGCTTTATATCAGTTCTATGTCACATCTACATCAGTTATATGTCACATCTATATCAGTTCTCTGTCACCTCTACATCAGTTATATGTCAGCTTTATATCAGTTCTATGTCACATCTACATCAGTTATATGTCAGCTTTATATCAGTTCTATGTCACCTCTACATCAGTTATATGTCAGCTTTATATCAGTTCTGTGTCACCTCTACATCAGTTATATTTGAGCTATATATCAGTTCTATGTCACATCTACATCAGTTATATGTCAGCTATATATCAGTTCTATGTCACCTCTACATCAGTTATATGTCAGCTTTATATCAGTTCTGTGTCACCTCTACATCAGTTATATTTGAGCTATATATCAGTTCTATGTCACATCTACATCAGTTATATGTCAGCTTTATATCAGTTCTATGTCACCTCTACATCAGTTATATGTCAGCTTTATATCAGTTCTATGTCACCTCTACATCAGTTATATGTCACATCTACATCAGTACTATGTCACATCTACATCAGTTATATGTCAGCTTTATATCAGTTCTATGTCACATCTACATCTGTTATATGTCACATCTATATCAGTTCTCTGTCACCTCTACATCAGTTATATGTCAGCTTTATATCAGTTCTATGTCACATCTACATCAGTTATATGTCAGCTTTATATCAGTTCTATGTCACCTCTACATCAGTTATATGTCAGCTTTATATCAGTTCTGTGTCACCTCTACATCAGTTATATTTGAGCTATATATCAGTTCTGTGTCACCTCTACATCAGTTATATGTCAGCTTTATATCAGTTCTATGTCACCTCTACATCAGTTATATGTCAGCTTTATATCAGTTCTATGTCACATCTACATAAGTTATATGTCAGCTTTATATTAGTTCTATGTCACCTCTACATCAGTTATATGTCAGCTTTATATCAGTTCTGTGTCACCTCTACATCAGTTATATTTGAGCTATATATCAGTTCTGTGTCACCTCCACATCAAGTATATTTGAGCTATATATCAGTTCTTTGTCACCTCTACTTCAGTTATATGTGAGCTTTATATCAGTTCTCTGTCACCTCTACATCAGTTATATGTGAGCTTTATATCAGTTCTCTGTCACCTCTACATCAGTTATATGTGAGCTTTATATCAGTTCTATGTCACCTATACATCAGTTATATGTCAGCTTCATATCAGTTCTATGTCACCTCTACATAAGTTATATGTTAGCTTTATATCAGTTGTCTGTCACCTCTACATCAGTTATATGTCATCTTTATATCAGTTCTCTGTCACCTCTACATCAGTTATATGTCAGCTTTATATCAGTTCTATGTCACCTCTACATCAGTTATATGTTAACTTTATATCAGTTCTCTGTCACCTCTACATCAGTTATATGTTAGCTTTATATCAGTTCTCTGTCACCTCTACATCAGTTATATGTGATCCATATCAGTTCTGTGTCACCTCTACATCAGTTATATGTTAGCTTTATATCAGTTCTCTGTCAGCTCTACATCAGTTATATGTTAGCTTTATATCAGTTCTCTGTCACCTCTACATCAGTTATATGTGATCCATATCAGTTCTCTGTCACCTCTACATCAGTTATATGTGATCTATATCAGTTCTCTGTCACCTCTACATCAGTTATATGTTAGCTTTATATCAGTTCTCTGTCACCTCTACATCAGTTATATGTGATCCATATCAGTTCTCTGTCACCTCTACATCAGTTATATGTGATCTATATCAGTTCTCTGTCACCTCTACATCAGTTATATGGGATCTATATCAGTTCTCTGTCACCTCTACATCAGTTATATGGGATCTATATCAGTTCTCTGTCACCTCTACATCAGTTATATGTGATCTATATCAGTTCTCTGTCACCTCTACATCAGTTATATGTTAGCTTTATATCAGTTCTCTGTCACCTCTACATCAGTTATATGTGATCCATATCAGTTCTCTGTCACCTCTACATCAGTTATATGTTAGCTTTATATCAGTTCTATGTCACCTCTACATCAGTTATATGTTAGCTTTATATCAGTTCTCTGTCACCTCTACATCAGTTATATGTTAGCTTTATATCAGTTCTCTGTCACCTCTACATCAGTTATATGTGATCCATATCAGTTCTCTGTCACCTCTACATCAGTTATATGTGATCTATATCAGTTCTCTGTCACCTCTACATCAGTTATATGTGATCTATATCAGTTCTCTGTCACCTCTACATCAGTTATATGGGATCTATATCAGTTCTCTGTCACCTCTACATCAGTTATATGTGATCTATATCAGTTCTCTGTCACCTCTACATCAGTTATATGATAGCTTTATATCAGTTCTATGTCACCTCTACATCAGTTGTATGTTAGCTTTATATCAGTTCTCTGTCACCTCTACATCAGTTATATGTTAGCTTTATATCAGTTCTATTTCACCTCTACATCAGTTATATGTTAGCTTTATATCAGTTCTCTGTCACCTCTACATCAGTTATATGTTAGCTTTATATCAGTTCTCTGTCACCTCTACATCAGTTATATGTCAGCTTTATATCAGTTCTATGTCACCTCTACATCAGTTATATGTTAGCTTTATATCAGTTCTCTGTCACCTCTACATCAGTTATATGTTAGTGTTTTAGTTTTGGGTTTACTTTGCCATAATGGCAAAATGACGATGTTTAGTTGTACATGTGCTACAACTAATTAGTATTGTTTTACTAAACGAAATAACAATAGCAATGTACCATGAAAATAAACAGAAACATGAACCAGTATGCTTCTATCAAACCACAGTATAACGTCAGGTATGAAAAAGATCGACTGTTCATTTCAGTCTCCTGTCACACGATCCTCTCATTTTGTTCAGCTTTATAATTGACGCTATAAAGTTACACTTACACATTTCTAAAACCCGATCAAAGTTGACTCGTAAACGTTTTGTATTTTTAATGAATGTCATTATGTCAAAGTTGTATACATTTACTTAACCTATACATTTACCTTCGGATGTGTTCAATTAAAAATAAACATTCAAAACTACTTCATTCTGCATCGACCACTATTGAAATAATTTATTGATTATATTATGTAAATAGTTTGAATTTAAGTATCTTACGTTCAGAAATAAATATATACATCATGAAATCTAGATTACCTCCAATCATTAGCATTCCTATCAATTAATTGTGAAATAGTGTTCAAAGGTTAAACAAATTGTGCTCAAATATGTTACCAGTCGTTACACTGACAGAGTCCACAAACTCTACCCTCCAATGTTGACATTTCTCCATTGGGACACCACAAACAAACCAATACTTAACAATTGGTTTTAACATTGCTCAACAGATTTCTACAAATCAAACAGATTAGACTGTATACGACAAATTTGTACAAATCAAACAGATTATAGATATTGGTGATTTCGACACTTCGGGAAGTAGGATACAGTAAAGAGTGATTTACGTTCAGTTTCACTTGGGACATTTACTGCTTTACGTACATCAGTGTAGTTTACGTGACATGAACATGTATGGATAATCACATAAGGTTGATTCGATACTGAAAACAATGCGGATATTATTATTGATGATAACAAATGGCACAAAGGTAGGCTGGTTGGATGATTAATTAGGTTATTTAATTAAATTTACCCGCCGTCGGATTCTTGATTTGTATAAAGACTTCCCTAAACTTTGTAACTTTCGTGTCGTTGGGCTCTGGTTTCCATGTCAACTACCCCGTGGTTGTATTGGCCACGGCGGTTTTGAGAGAACAAATATCTGCACATATGTTAATCCCAAGCAGAAAGAAGCGTGGTGTAATTTCAAAACGTTTAATGAAACATATTTCGGTGAAATGTTTCGAAAATTTGAAAAGATAATTACACATGAATATAATATTGCGAGGTTTCTATAAATTGTTAAACTCATGCTCCGTCTCTAAGAAGGTTCAATGACTAATTTAAATTTATTTATCATTACAATTTGTAAACAGGTTAAGCACGAATTTTTAGTGGGCAAATCTTTACACTAGTCGACTCCCCTGTACTGGTCAATCTGACGGTCTCCTGGTGGATGATTGTGATTTTAAGCTGAACAGAAATGTATCAAAATGGTGGAAGTTATTCCACTGAGACACCATACTTTCTGTATCAATGGTTGTGTTGCACTTATCAGTCCTGCATGAGCTATCGAGTTATGTATGTTATATTTGGTCTCAATATGTCCAAGTGTACACGTACTCTTAGTCTTCGATTTGTATAGTTCTTACATATTTATTATTTAACTCAAATCTATAATTATATTGTACTCTAAAATTTGATGAACTCTATGACATGACTATTTTCTGTCTAAAACGGAACTTAATGTACGTTATGTGTCTTGAATTCATTTGTTTTTGGTCTGAAAATCGTTTAAAATTGATAGGATTGGAGTTTCATAGCCGTGTTCCTATAAACTCGTCGCTGTTACCTTGTATCTACCGGCATCACGTTCTTAGGTGACTTCCTGATTCGTTATAATCAAAGAGAGATTAAGTTGCCACAGGGAACGCCACATACATACGACAATACCTCCCCACACAGACCTCCGGGAAACCACATTCAATTAAACATCAGGCATTTGAGGAGGTACGTGGGTAAATTGTATACGCAAGGGAACAGTGGCGCAAGGAATGGACTGTCAGACCATAAAGGAAAACTAATGAGAATTATTGAGGAGAAACAGGGGGGAGAGGGGAAGGGAATTAAATGAACGGAATACAAACTATTGATATGGTCATGTTTTGTAATGCACAGCAACAATTAAGATCACTATTGACATTAACAAACCTAGTGTAACAATCTTGACATGTCGTCTGTATGGGTGTCACAAATAGTCCGGTCATCTACAATGTTGGATCGAGATATACATTTATACATACACATGTTTACATAAAAGATTTTATAAAAGATTTTATAGTCTATGAATTACCCTTTGAAAACATTGAATCAAATTTTTTGACAGTTTTCACTAGTTCTATTTAATACATTAATATAACTGTAGGCTATATATTCTAAACTTATGTTCTATTTTGTTGAAAGTGAATAAATGAAAGTTTTTATTCGATATATTATACAAACAATTATAATATAATACACGAAACAAATAATCGAAAGTTTTTGTGACATTACATTGTACAATACCTGCTTTCATTAGAAATGTTTAAATCCTTAAATTACACGTTTAATGTGAGATATTCTTTTCATTGAAGTGCACATAATAAGCAAGTTAACGACTTGACAATAACTATATAACAAGATGACGTTGATGAAATGGCTTAATAAAATACTAACAGTCGGAAAATGAATAAAAATATCTTATCCCGTCAATGATATTTTACTGAAAGCTGCATGACAATTTTATTGTCCTCTGACGGATGTTTGGTAATTTAAAACGACCCGAATTGTATTTGATTTCACACATAAAAACACTAAGATAGATATGTATGTGTTTTTGAATTGAAAGTAGTCAATTAAGACAATTTTAGTCAATACAAAAAATAGTATTTCTAACAAAACGGAGATGAGTTTCCAATTTCTAAGCAAGTAGTTTTTTATCACATTCAATAAGTACATGCAAATCTTGCGCAGATTTCAGAAAAGCTGTGTTGTGTCGGTACGTCCTTGCATATGGCTAGGCAATCCCATTTGGTTAGCTTAATCGGTTGAGCACGCAACTGCCGATCCGAAGGTCGTTGGTTCGAAGCCCGGATGAGGCATGATTTGTATTTGTGACAGTTGGATTCATGAGCAGAAGTTGCCTGTTAAAGAATAGGTTAACAGCTGTTAGTAACCCAACCCAGGGGCACTGGTTAGGTAAACTGATCACCAAACATAACTGCAGTACTGTTGAAAACGGTGCTGAATTCAAAAACATACAAAGGATAGTCAAATGTACTAACATTAAGTATCTGTAAAAAGTACAAAAAATACGACTGTTTATGTTGTGACGTTGTGATGTTTTTCTCACCTATTATGACATGTCTGATTAGATAAGATAATATAAAATGAATTATATGTAAGTATACACGTAGAGGAGACTCCTAGTTCATCGTTATAATTTGAATATTTTATAAAGGGATTTCGTTTGAAATTTGGACGGTGTATATAACTCTATACATGATACGTATTTCCGAGAAATAGCCAACGATGTTTTAAAATGTTTATGCCTAAATAAACGTATTGTATATTGTATACTTAATTTAAAATAGCAATTAACAGAACTTGTAAATTGTACATTAAATAATTAAAAAAATAAAAACATAGTATCAAATCTATTTGATAAAAAGTCATATTTCCACACATTGTCGTTCTGAGAGCTAAATAAACTGTTTACTTGAAAACAAGCTTAAACTTCTGATCAATTAGTTTTGACATCGTCCAGTGTGAGGCTATCGATTTAATTTTGCTGTTAACCATTCTGCCAACTGGTTTGAATATAACATTAAACTACCGTTGAAGTTTATATATAGGAAGGTAACGGATTTATTACTAGTCAATGAATATATTTGTATAGGATTTAGGATTTATATAGCTTCATTGATCCCACATTACATAAAACCTGTAATGAAATCTGAATAAAGTTTAAATGACAAAATGTTTGCTCTATTGATCTATTGGCAAATGTTTCATGTTAATAATAAAGCGAATGCACGTATTCAAAATGATACTTGATGTATGTATCTATAAAACACAATCTATTGAAAAAGCCCGAAGCGATTTAAATATCAAAAGTTCAAAATTCAAGTTCGCATAATTATCTTCCATTAATGAAATATATCCAGTATCATCAATTAATAATTTAAATTATGTACAAGCACCTTGCAATAAAAGTAGCATACAGTATTTTGTCTACATTTGTTTATATTTAGGAACAGATAAAAAAATGTTTTGCATATGATTATGGTTTATCTATGGTCTGCCAGGCCATTCCTAGTGCCTCTGTTCCCTGATGCATGTACCCTTTAACCTCAACAAGTTCCTTATGTTTAATGCATTGTTGTTTTCCCGGAGGTCTGCGTGGGGAGGCACTGCCTTATGTATGTGGCGTTCCCTGTAGCAACTTATTCCTTCTCTTTTTCTATGAAAGCAAAGTGTACGTAAATTATGGTAATATGACTGTAAGTCAGTGTCTGAATGCTGCAATGTAACATCATCCCCGTCCATAGAAGACCTGACATATAACTTTGAACCGAGGTAACTTAGCTAGAGTTTCCATTGTATTCTATAAATGTACTTACTACAAGGACACCCAGGGTCAATATCTCTGCATTGACCTGATAACTCGTCATTGCACTATATGTTATATAAAAATGCACAAATGGCATGTACTTAGTGTGTACTTTTGCTGAAGACATCATTTTAATCAGCGTTTCACTTAAAGATTAAGAAAAAGGATGAGGACGTATGATTAAGTACGTTCCCATCCTTATTGTTAACCTTTAAGTGAAGCATTGAACACAATGATGTATTCAGCAAAAAATAAATAATAACTGTATGACAATTACTTTGTGAACTCTATTTGTGAAATCTTTGTTTACTGTATGAATATAACGTTATTGTTGCAATTTTGCAAACTGTTACATAAATTAGAGTTAAAAGACCTCTGCTCTAATACAGATACAGGACCAAACGTCTCAAATACAGAAAACTTTCAAGGTAAAGTAGCTTTATTTAACGAAGCATATGATCAACAAGTAACATGAGCTACAAATGTCTTGTGCGACCAACAAGGTATCCACTAACAGATACTTACCTGGGCTTATTTATATCCTGATACTACCCTTTATATACTGAGTGCCTAGCAAGGGAGCTACAAGTACCTTTTTTCACGTCCTCGGTATGACGCGGCCAGGGATCGAACCCACGACCTCCCTCACTTAAAACGGACACTCTACCAACTGAGCTACTGAAGCGGTGTGTAATCAAGTGGAAAGCGTTTAGTAATCTAAATCTAATCAAGAAAATAAGGAAAATGTTAATATAGTTAATTTTTAGAGTACAATAATTTCTTCTGTTTACATTTGGAACATACATACGTATATAATAATAAAATAATAAAATAATAAAATAATGATATACACGTGCATAGGAAGTTAATATTAGTATAATATGAACTGATCAAATGAGCTAATCCGCCATTAAATCTCGCGAAAGCATGTTTTAGCAATTTCAATATATCGAGATATAAAGCAAGTATTTGTTTTTGTGTGTTTTAAGTAGTCATAACAGGATATTGATATTTTACATGCGTTCTCGGGAGAGAAAGTGTATGCAGTAAACACTCAAAATCAAACTTTATGACATATTATACATATTACCATTGCCAAAACAACATTGACATATATTCTTGTGTCCGCTGGTCGACCTTGTTCTCATATACTAACTTTTCGGAGAACGGCGTGTTTTGCAATAATTGAACACAAAAAGTAAAACGTGTGTACGTTTTTATAGGTGAATCAGTTGCACTGCTCGTACTATGAGTGTTTGTATTTGAGAGGTAATAGGTCAGACCCCTGATCTTGAGTTAGAATCTCACATTAGGCTGAACGGACGACTTCACAATTTATAATCAGAAGTGCACGATCTTCTGCACGAGTTTGGCTGGGCATAATGTTTTTATGTTTTTACTCTGTAAATTGTACTGTAATACTTTATGTTTGACACTATAATAAACTATACTATATCCTTTAAGTTGTCTAGCGATTTGAAAAATATATCTGGCCTGTCGGAACGTAAACTTTTGGATCGGGACATATCCTGTGTTGTTGCTACATTGGCTAAAACATGTTAATACGAACATTCGCAATGTATAACCAATTCAAAAAGCTTGTTTCTCGTTTCTGTCAGATCCGACTTAGCCCGTATCGACAGAACCCCTACACCCCCACCTCTGTTATAAGAGCAAGTCGACCAACTGGTTTTCAGAATGGCGATGACTTTACAAGGGAGACTGGAGTCTGTAGGGACCCCCAACGTCGTCCTTCACCAAGTTGCTAGAGATTCCCTAAGTGACACAAAATTGCCTATGTGCAACTTAAAGACTTTGATTCGTTTTAATATGTGCATACGTCCGCAATGTAAGATTCTTCACCTTATTATTTTCCTACAATCTGTTCATTGGTTCAGATTGTTTCAAAACGTTATTTTATATCAGATTTTAATTAATGTATATTTATAGACGATACTTATTGAAAGATTATCCGTCTGTAAGGTGTGCTGCGAATGAAATCATGTATATTGTAGTTTGAACATTTACGTAACTAAAGACGTTTGCATAGACATGATATAGGGTAGGCTGTAATTAAATTTAATCATGTGAGAAGTAGAGAAGAATAAATGTCATCTGTTACGTACTGACTGTCACATAAATAATGTATAAATGCTATCCCCTTTACTAAACAATTGGTACTTTTAAATGAACTGGTATAAAGGGGAAATAATATACATTTCTAATGCTCAAATAAATAACTTGCTGAGTGTTTTATATTCTATTCTGGATGCTAGTTTTGTACGTATGTCTTTACAATCTTTACTGATAAACCAATTACATACAAAACTAGTTTCTATTGATGATTGTTTTTATGTTTTCCGAGTCATAGCGTTGATTATCGATCTTTGCCGAATAGCTTCCGATCAGTTCCGACATCGAACGATATTTGCCGATCTTATTTCACATTTGCTAACATTTAAACTGATACGTTGTGTTAATAGTTTTTATATCGATAATTAATATTGTAAACCATCTTGAAGAATGTTGACCATTCAATTTTGCAAATAAAATAATATTTACTGGTTCACGTAGGCTAACGCTATTGTTGGCGTGTTTGGCTGTGGTTTCATTCCTTACCCTCTCTATGAGAATCTTGATTTAGTATCAGTGTTAAACAGGAACTGCTCAATATTCCACGATTAGATCTTCTGCTGTATTTGTCTTTCACGACTTGCTAAATGTCAGAATATTATAAAAAGAAAGTTTCCACCAAGGTGCGTCTTTGTGTTATATCTGTGCTCTCATTAAAACACCTGCAGTAATAGTTCAACAACTGAAGTGCAAACTTTTTAAACACAACAATAGACTATATCGAGAACCAAGATTATCATGTAATTGTCACGAAAACGATGAAAGAAAATGATGATTAAGGTATATTCCCGGTAATTCACATTCGTGAAACCACAAATGACTGATTTTTTATCTGTTTAAACATAATGTATGGTAATAGGTTTTCATGAAATGTTCATGATAATTACACAGTGTATTGGCATTCAAAATCAGTGGTAAAATAAGTTATGAATAGACTTCAGAACAGTTGAATATCAACGACGACTCAAAACCGAATACTAATTGCACATCAGCACTACGCGATCAATGCATATGTATTTAAAATAGTAAAAATGCTTCGCGGCTAGTCTTCTTTTTTAAATCCCAAGCGATTTCCGTTGCAATTTCTTCTATCTTTGGTATTTGGAAGAGTATCTTCCTTTTTTACTAGTATAAATATATTTTCTTAAATTTTACCGCTAAAACATTTAAATTAATGTTATTCCGCACAATAATGTTACTTCCAGGTTTCTTGCATTGCTGTTATTAACCGTGCTATCGAGGAACATATCATTAGCAGTTTAAAATAAAGTGTGTAAATGAATTTTAATGCATATAACTAAAATACAGAAATGAATGGACCATCACTAAGACATCAATACAACAATGTATACATAGCAATGTTGCAGTCTTTTTATCCAATTTGCACTGTTCGTTTTATTAGAGAGACTGTAGTGCGAGGTTGGGCGTACCCTTACAACCAGATTTATATCCCTTCTGGCGATTTGACCACTGACCTATCCAAGGTGGTACACCTATCTTCACCCATCAGTTATGTTTGTCCTTTTTGCTGTCTGAAGTTATTTCCAAAGACGTATATGTTCATGTTCTAAGTGCCTTGGGGATGACTGTGCCCGTCCTTTGTGTGTGGCATGATGGCTGTGCCCGCCCTTTGTGTGTGGCATGATGGCTGTGCCCGCGCTTTGTGTGTGGCATGATGGCTGTGCCCGCCCTTTGTGTGTGGCATGATGGCTGTGCCCGCCCTTTGTGTGTGGCATGTCCTGCTCCATGGGATGACTGTGTCCGCCCTTTGTGTGCGCCATGTTCTGCTCCACGTCATCTGTCATGTTTACTTTACTCCTGAAAATGATTCCCACTCGACATTCTGGAGGTGTATTTTTTCCATGGCTCAAACTGACTAGATTTTGTGCCACGAACTTAGAATAACATTAATACTAAACCAAACATCTCTGACACTACCTTGGGTCATCTAAAATGAATTGTCAAAGCCGAGAAGAAAATTCCACATGTAAAGAATACAGCCACGCCAAAATCACTAGGCGGCATGGTCTTCAAATATAAATAATTCCCAAAGGTTAATATCATAGTAGATTCAAATTCTCATTTTCCCTTGAACCATATCTTGATAATATAACTATCGATAAAAAAATCAAAAAAGCTTTAAGTAGATTTCGTCTCTCATCACATAATTTAGAAATAGAACGAGGAAGACACAACAATATATCAATGAAAGATAATGTAAGTATTGTAATGATCTGAATCAATTCAAAATGATAGAAAATGAATATCACTTTTTATTAATGTGTCATGTGTTATATACACGCATGCGAAAAAAGTTCATAAAATCTAAATATTACACTTGGCCAACATTGAATAAATGTGATGATTTAATGATGTCTAAAAACAACAAGGTAATAACAGATCTTGCAAGATACATGTACCACTCAAACAAACTTAGAAACGAATTAGTTTAAAACAATCTCCTCTAATTTATAATGATACACATCTCAATACAAAGTAAGATTTTTTTTGATTTTTTCTTAACCTTCTCACTAAAATAATCCTTTGTGTCAATTAATTATCATGTCTTATTCACTACATCTGTTTACCTGTATATTTATTTTGTATTTATGTAGGCTAGAAGCATGTTTTATTGCTTAATGCTGAATAAAAGTTGTTGTTGTTGAATGTATCCATGTCGAGGCTAGGTTATAAGAATGTGCCAGAATCATGACATAAACAAATTCACATTCCGTTATTGAACAGTCACCATTTGATGTTATATATTTTATATTGTCTTCTTATCTTATTTTTCAGCGTTTATATCACGGTCCTTATGTGTGTATTGCTGGGGATATGTGTTCTACTCACAATTCTTGTGTTCTGCCATAGATGTTGGACAAAGTGGGTCCCGGCTTTAAAATATCGCATTATACATAAAATTGGACCACCACCGAACTTAAAATGATGATGATGGAACCAGAGACTTTAAGGAAATGACAGATATTTTGAAAGCCTTGAATCGAAAAGAATCAGAGATATTAATTACACTGGTGCTTATTCATTTCAACATCACAATGTGTTTGCCATCGACATTTGGACAGGCGACGTTCCCAGACCGGACATCGACTTGGATATTATACGGATCGAGGTGGATTTAAACCATTAAGTTGAATGTGTAAATATTCGGATTGTAAAAGTAATGGTTGTATTGTAAAATGTACGGAAAGCAATGTGTATTGATCGATAAAGTTTACAGATTAGATTAAATTAACACAATAAAGGAATTTAAGAAATTGCCATTGTAGTGGACACTTGAAAGACTGTATTTAGAGCTTGTGGTAATGTCAGAATACTAGCCTTGCGTTCAGTTACGACTAACAGTCGCGAACGCTTTGTATTGTATCCCTTGCCCACCGTATCACATTGACAGCACACGGGGAACCAAATTTCAAAACGTTACGATACGTGAGCCACGAATACCTTTGCTGCTTATTAATGTCAACTTGAAACTACATGTGTTCAACTAACAGAGAGGGAAACAATTAGACAAGAGTTTACACCAGGGACAAAACACGACGCATTGCTTGTAAAACTAGTAGACAATTATTTATTTTTATACAGTGTCGGTGAAACTTTTTCAAGGAATTCAGTCTATTTCTTGCCATTATCGAAGATTACTTGACTTAAGTTCCATCTATAGATTTGATTGTGCTTAATTGAAAAGCA
Organism: Mactromeris polynyma; assembly: GCA_032209605.1. Lineage (NCBI taxonomy): Eukaryota > Metazoa > Mollusca > Bivalvia > Venerida > Mactridae > Mactromeris > Mactromeris polynyma. The sequence continues at coordinate 7,424,018 of JASFXZ010000021.1, read as the reverse complement.
GGCTTGTCTGTGACGAACAGTCGCTACTCATGTTACATCACCGCTATAAGAGACATTTATTGTGGGGGAGTGCATAACGAAAGCAATTTTGTTTCGGTGCAGCCGTACTAACAAGGTTTTGCTATTTGCATATCAGTGTTTTGTTAACCAATCAAATCTTACGTTAACCACAAAGGCAATTTCTCTTCAACAGAACAACGTTTGAAACCTTGGCGCGGATTAGTAAACCTTCAGATAGAGTGTACGTTACCTTACCGAAATCCACTGAATTTTGGTGAATTTACCGAAATCTATTTTGGATCTGGAGTGACCAGCAATCGTAACCTCTCGGCATTTTTTTATGTTGCACAACAAATCTTTAACTTCAAATTGCGCCGACCATCGTTTTCAAAATAACTAGGAACCAATCAGTTAAGCATTTTAAAACGTTTACTTTTTGTCTGAAACATTTTGACGACATGAAAGAAAACAGGAATCCGTCTGTTTAACATTTAGTGATACTTTATTGTTTTCTCATTATCAATTATCAAAGTATGTGGTCGGTAATTAGATGGATTGTATAATTGTCATATATGAATAGTTTTGTATTAATTTTTAAGTTGAATGACGTGGTAAGAAAAGTGGACAAAATAAACGTATGCATAGAAACAATAAGTGCACACTTGCAACTTATAATATACAGTTTATTCAGTCTGTAACAAATCCCATTCTGCATTATGAATTTTTTGTAACTTGTAGATTTTCATCAAAATATAGACAATGCCGGAGCGAATTGTAAGATAAAGAAAATATTCACACAAAAGTGTACATACAAATATATTACGGGTATAATGTAAATTTGATGCTCTGAGCTGACACCGTATAATAGATATGTTTACAACAAGAGTGATAAATAACCAGAGAAGGCAAGGGCACAAGGCTACACAAAAAATATTGACATTTATTAAAATGAAAATCTTGAAGTTTTAATATTTCCTCATTTAACATTGTTAAAGCAAATATCTCAAATAGAATAGTGTGCTTTTATTTTGCAGGTCCATGCAAAATGTTTTGAAACATGTCAGTGTTCCCCATTCAGTATGATGGTAGATGTATAATGTTATTATTTTTATCGTTTGGTCTTGTTATTGATTTTTTTAAATTCTAAATTTTATATTCAATTATTATTGTTTGTTATAAAAAATCATTATTCTCATTTTTACATTTAAAAATGTATGTATACGAGTATACTGGTCAAATGAACTAACCCACTTTTCCATATTTATAGTAGCATCACATCATTGTGAAAAAAGTGATCTGAAAATTGACGGATACGTACGTCGATTTTTGTTCGATAATGCAATTCATTTGGATTATAAATATAGCTAACTGAACTGCACTCAAATCAATGGAAGATATGTCCAGCAGCTTTTTAGAAACCATGTAAACTAGTACTGACAGGTTAACATGTTTGACCAGTATATATATGAAGGCGCCATAATTAAGTCAAATGAAACATCCCATTAAAAATATTAAAGTAAATGTCCTGAAAACCAACAAATACATCCAGTATAAGAAACAATTATTCGCCCTTGATAAGCCGCCTCTGGAACTAACTTGACTAGTTGGTACAGGTCCTTGTGTTATACAAACAGTTCTCATATTTGTACAGAAACACAAATCAAGTCGATACATTTATGTTCAAATGTTTTTGTACCCTAACTAACTGGTTAATGTACTGTTAACGTCAGTATTATTTTTAGATAGGAGTTTCAATTGTTTGAAACAGGTAACCAATGGCAGATAAATAATATTGAGGTATTTGGTGTTACATTTTAATGAAATTCGGGTAGTTTCTGCTGTTCCTTTATCTTATTCCAATGTAGCAACGTAGGCAGCTTAGCCGGAAGTAGTCGTGTGCCGAACGGACAGACTCGGACACAAAATTAACAAATATCTCTATTAAAAGAAATGGAAGGTACCATTCTATATATAGAACTGACAGGGCAGTAAAAACGAAAAACTCGCAATGTGTTACTGATACACACACAATGTGTTTGAATTGTTGTATTTGTAAGGAAACGGGATCTTTATGAGTGCAAAACATGTAGGTGTATGTTCTCATAAAATGCATACAGAACAGAACGAAATAGTAGGATGTTTGAATTTAGTACAAGACTTATACTTACATGTAACAAATGTAAGCAACAATGATGATACACTTCAATAGAGTAAGAACATGTACATGAGTATATTTATATGAACACTAAGGCCAAACGATGCAATATGAATTATAATTAACCTCATATTTTATTCTGTTCTGATCTGTTCAGTTATATTATCCATCGATACCTCACCTCGAGTTGTTATTCATGCTTCCATACTTTAACTCGTTATTTAGACCACCTCACAACTGAGGATGCCTCACTTCAGAACCAGAGGTGGTATTGTTATTGGGGTTTCACCATACATGTATCAATTTATTTTTATGCGATTCTGGTACATTTACGATAATAGTGATAATTTATTGTTGTGTTTATTGTTCTTTCACGATCCGTCCATGTTACTTAACAAAATAAACATGTAAGTTGTAAATTATATGTATTGTTTTATTGTTATATTATAATGTAATTATGAACACATTGTTAATGACGTTATATAGTTTAGATCATTCTATTCATTAAATATTTAAAAAAATATGACGCTTTTGTTGCAATAAACACAAATTATATATTTATTCTGAATATTTTGTTTATGTTATGTTAAGGCGAACTTAGTCCAGCCACGGACGTCACATCTCTATACTGTCGCTGTAAAAGTCGGAGTACAGAGACACGTATGCGGGGCTAAGGCGAACAAAACATTGGAGATAACTTTCTGTTGTTGATTTTCAGTACCACTCCGTGTATATTTTCGTTTCTAAGATTGCATCTAATTGCTATATCTATTGTATACAATTACGTTGGCGACACTAGACAATGACTGTTCTACCACGGAATCATATTTTATTAATATATATACGATTTAAAATTTTAATTTTCCAAGCCCAATTCATTCGGACCATCTTGGTCATAACTGCGTGTATATGTCTCCTTATCACAATTAACGTGATCTAGACTTTTCTTTATATCTATACATCGCCTGTCGTATCGTGTATTCTATAAGCGTCCGTCGACAAGGAAGTCCTTGATCACTAGGCAATTTAATTGAATGAAGCTGCATTCCTCTTGACTGGCTTGACAAAATGACTGGTTGTTTGTTTAGCCACGAAATACAAATGTAGCATGTTAGCAAAAAGTGCCTTGGTATACATATCAATTTAACAGAATATTTAATTAATTTTATAATGAATATATCATCTGCTGGTTGAGTGGGTGCTTGCAAGAATGGGAAATTAGTTTATACTAACGTGCAACGAGCGATTAATTGTGTGTGTAAATTTAGAAAAGTATTTGTGAACTGCGCATCATTATTATATAGCAACATATGGTGAATTACCTCACATCCGCAATATATATTTGTATTGTCCATGTTGTTGAGGAAGAAGGCATGTTTACCTTATTAGCACTGTAAAAGTACATGTATGTACTAATTTTAGCAGCATTGTCACCAATCAACCAACGTGTAACATCATTCGTTGAGCTAAACACGTTCACAGTACACAAATTGCTTTGTATTGATCACAATTAAATGTAAGTAATTACATGTACATGTATGTACACAATTAAGGTATTCGTCCATTTTATATCTGACTGGGCGACTTGTCCCCGAGTATACACAGAAAATTTGAGTGCGAATTATTTATTAATACATTATTTTTACCCGTAACAGAAACAGAGTGGCACTGCACCATTGCTTACATTAATACTTTAAGTCTATTTGTAACAAATTACGGTAAGATTCGTGATTTACCGACGTCGCAAGTTTACGTAAAACGTCGTTTTATGCGATAAGCGCCAGAATCACAGACAATGGCTCATTCATTTTTATCGAATGTGAAACTAATTAACAACTTATTTTTATATTTTGACTGTTATCTGTGTTAATGAACAGTACTTGCCTCGAATTATGTGGAATTGAAGTTCACTTGTCGACCTTGTACAAGGTGGGATTCGAACTCTTAATATTCGGATCAGGAGTCAGGCCCTATACATCTCGACCACTGTGTCTTCCTGTACTGTTGCTTACCACTTCGAACTCCAAGAACATATGACAGACAGGACTTACATGCGAGTTGTACGAAGTAAATGGCGTATTTAATGGTTTAAAAATTGACCATATTTGTCTTTGATATACACGTTTTTTGGAATTCGATGCCATCATAAAGCAATACAATAATGCTTCCTGGTGATCTGGCCTTGCTGAACATCTTGGTTGGTTTGTTTGTTACAAAGTAATAGGACAGTTTCCTTTTAATCATCAATTGTCAATAATTTTGGTATAATAACATTTATTTCGTGTCATATTTCGAACGTTTACCGTCGACGAGAGATTTGTATTGTTATGTGGAAGTAACAATGTATCCGATTGTCAGGTAACACTGGTTTTGTTTTGCGTAAGCATTGGTCATCCAGTGCCTTGCGTAAGCATTGGTCATCCAGTGCCTTGCGTAAGCATTGGTCATCCAGTGCCTTGCGTAAGCATTGGTCATCCAGTGCCTTGCGTAAGCATTGGTCATCCAGTGCCTTGCGTAAGCATTGGTCATCCAGTGCCTTGCGTAAGCATTGGTCATCCAGTGTTTTGCTGTGCATTGGTCATCCAGTGTTTTGCTGTGCATTGGTCATCCAGTGTTTTGCTGTGCATTGGCCATCCAGTGATTTGCTGTGCATTGGCCATCCAGTGTTTTGCTGTGCATTGGTCATCCAGTGTTTTGCTGTGCATTGGTCATCCAGTGTTTTGCTGTGCATTGGTCATCCAGTGCCTTGCGTAAGCATTGGTCATCCAGTACCTTGCGTTAGCATTGGTCATCCAGTGCCTTGCGTAAGCATTGGTCATCCAGTGCCTTGCGTAAGCATTGGTCATCCAGTGCCTTGCGTAAGCATTGGTCATCCAGTGCCTTGCGTAAGCATTGGTCATCCAGTGCCTTGCGTAAGCATTGGTCATCCAGTGCCTTGCGTAAGCATTGGTCATCCAGTGTTTTGCTGTGCATTGGTCATCCAGTGTTTTGCTGTGCATTGGTCATCCAGTGTTTTGCTGTGCATTGGCCATCCAGTGTTTTGCTGTGCATTGGCCATCCAGTGTTTTGCTGTGCATTGGTCATCCAGTGTTTTGCTGTGCATTGGTCATCCAGTGTTTTGCTGTGCATTGGTCATCCAGTGCCTTGCGTAAGCATTGGTCATCCAGTGCCTTGCATAAGCATTGGTCATCCAGTACCTTGCGTTAGCATTGGTCATCCAGTGCCTTGCGTAAGCATTGGTCATCCAGTGCCTTGCGTAAGCATTGGTCATCCAGTGCCTTGCGTAAGCATTGGTCATCCAGTGCCTTGCGTAAGCATTGGTCATCCAGTGCCTTGCGTAAGCATTGGTCATCCAGTGCCTTGCGTAAGCATTGGTCATCCAGTGCCTTGCGTAAGCATTGATCATCCAGTGTTTTGCTGTGCATTGGCCATCCAGTGTTTTGCTGTGCATTGGTCATCCAGTGTTTTGCTGTGCATTGGTCATCCAGTGTATTGCTGTGCATTGGCCATCCAGTGTTTTGCTGTGCATTGGTCATCCAGTGTTTTGCTGTGCATTGGCCATCCAGTGTTTTGCTGTGCATTGGTCATCCAGTGTTTTGCTGTACATTGGTCATCCAGTGTTTTGCTGTGCATTGGCCATCCAGTGTTTTGCTGTGCATTGGTCATCCAGTGCCTTGCGTAAGCATTGGTCATCCAGTGCCTTGCGTAAGCATTGGTCATCCAGTGCCTTGCGTAAGCATTGGCCATCCAGTGTTTTGCTGTGCATTGGCCATCCAGTGTTTTGCGTAAACATTGGCCATCCAATGTATAAATTTCTCTCACACTGGAAACAGACCTTCAAACCACAATCCAGTTTGTATCTCAGTAACCCAGACATGGGACGGATAGACAAAAGCGCCCACAGCAATTGAAATATATTAGCTCAGTGAAGAAGCAGCAACTAACCTGAGCATTGCGTTCAATAAATATAACAATATTTTTTTATTTCTTTAAACTTATTCATTATAACTTGATTGAGAAACAGGTTTAATTAGTATATGTATCACACTCGATGACTGTTGCCTGGGTAACTAACCAGTACTCTCGCCTAGTCAGGGACTGTGATGTTCCAACAGACGCTCAATCCCTCGATCGTTATTCTTCCTATTTACTGCAACAAATGGCAGTGTAATTGACCTTGGAATATTACAAAGACAAATAGCTACAGTAAAACGACAATAGATAGTTGACAGCAGATTTTTCAGCCGACAACATTAAAGAAACTGGGAACCGACCAGGAGGTCGTTTCAATGGATTTACCTCAAATCGGCTGTCATATTTGGAGCGACCGTACAACGATAATGTTGCTCAATTCGCTTAGATTCCTCTTGTTATAAAGCAGACAACACGTCAGATAAACTTAAACGGTAAATTTCATGGTTATGATGTAATCGGACCATTTTTAACTAAATATTCGGTCGGCTGTATCATACCAGTTAGTTTTTCAATTAAAAATCTACATTTAGTATAACTGCGATATTTCCAGATTAATTCAGAGGACCGAAACTTATTTTTGTTCAGGAAGACATCAACTTACATTTTTTGTCGAGAAATTGACACCTTCCATAAAACGCGCTGTTTGAGGAACCAAACATGATTGTAATACTGTACTTATTCATTGGATATTTATTCATCTGACTTCAATGTTTCCTAACACCACTGATATCCATGTTCAACTTGTACTGTTAACCATGTTGCCCGTGTACTGCTGACAGTGTTACATGTTGTAGCTCTTTCGTTATGTTTGTTATATACCACACACTACCTTGCTACCAACTTTTGTCAGAACTGTACAATCCTCGAAATGTCTGACACACTATTTGTCAACTTTCTGCTACTATATGGCGTCCTGGCCCGTGACATTTCTCTATCAGTATACTCGTTAACAATGCCCAGCAAAAAGCGTAAAAAAACATATATATATGTGCGGAAAGATGGACCATTTGCATCAGTACATTTTAATTTATGTGTCTTCAATATACATTAATACTTACAATAGTAGTAATACATGTATTTACAAAATAAAGATGATTATTGCCACTCTGTAGAGGAACTTCCAACAGCGACTTGTTTTGGTCGAATACAGTAAAACCTCACTTAAAGACCATCTCAACATTAAGACCATGTCCTCAATCAAACCAGTTTTCAATTTCTCTTCTACATATCTAACTCAATAATCAGTGGACCTAATCAACAAGACCGACTTGCTTCAGAACCAATGGTGGTATATTCTTTGTGGTTTCACTGTATATACGACTTTCATATGTTTTTGGAAAATATTCTAATTAAAAGCGTCACATGTATAACTGTACTGCATGATCAGTTTCTTAATCATATCAGAATCAAATTGTGAAAATTTGAACACAAAAAGCGAAATTTTGCATCCGGCGTCCAATCACATGTCGGAAAATATCGGAACCAGCGACTTCCGCATGCTTGCTGGGTGGCTTCTGTAGGCCTATAATTAACTTCGCAAGGCCGAGCGCTGTACCCTAGGGTCATTTTCAACGTCGAAGATTGACCGTAAGTGATATAATTTCCATAGCAAGACACGGATTTCAAGTAACAAATAGTATTTGACCAACACTATATTTCATTAAGTATGAACCACGTGATCAGAAAGACGCCCCTTTACATTCGCAATCGGCAAATCTTGAACATTCCGTAACTCCCCGGATCTGTCGTGAAACCAAACTCACTCGAGGTATGCTAATTGTTACATTCGCGCTCGGTATTTGGGACTCCTCGGTCATTGCTCTGTGTCAAGTTCGTTGCGAAGAGTTGACCGAAATGTTCCGAATATTGCACAAATCTTTTATAGCGGTAAAATTGTCTCCAAAATTGAAAATTAATTCATATATAACTGTTTATGCCTTCCAAATCACATCGATACATTACATGTTTTTCTGTTAGTAACATCATAGTAAGTTACACATTTAGGTTAGAACGTGCCCCCTATATGTAAATATGATAATACGTACGTACTATTTTACCAAAATAATTACCTGACACGCTATACAGTTATAATCTGAGCACATTTTGTTGTACACATTTCTCGCTTTTATATACTTAGTTCCATTACTTCACACGTTGTTTCACGAATTACCCCAGTGCTGAACCACTCTACGTGCAATTTGCGGAATTTCATCATTATTGTTTGTACAGAAAATAACTGCCAGTCAGCATGGCGCCTTTGTTTCCATAACAAGGTGAACTATTAGGTCAAGCCATCAGCATACCATGCATAACTGGTACATGAAGGTTATTGGCCGATGTCTATAGTACATGTACTTTCAACCTGACAAGTGTCATTTGTGGTAAGTAATACACTTTCCCCGAACGATTACGTGCCATAGTTTCAAACATCTGTTTATGCATATTGTTTAGATGAGTCTATACAAAACTAAAGGTATACAGGGTTTCTTATGAAAAATAATATTGTTTCGGAATGAAAGATCTTAATCATTAAGCTATTAGAAAATCAGACTACTAGTATCTACATTGAAGATGTTTTGACGGTATGAATCATGTCTATAAGTGATTGCGAACATTCCTTTAATCTTAACCACAATTCGTCTGTTGTCGAACGTTGTGTGAGGATCTAAAATCTCATAGTAGAATTTCCGCAGTTCTTCCTGTATGTTGGTAAAGTCTACATTCTTGTTTTGGACTTGAACACCTTACGTGAATGCGGTTGTTCTTTGTGTGGGCGGAGGCTGTCTTCAATGTTAGCTACATCATGGTCAGAGATACTAGGTATATTTGTCTAGTGTATGCCCCTACAGTTGTTTGTAAAGAAAGCAGGTCTTAAGTATTTTCCAGTGCTGTATATTGCTCTTGTTTCGTCACAAATAGGGTTTATGTTAAACTTCAATACATATTAGAGTTAATGATTCGAGATGGTATGCACGTGTCTTTTTGTGACCGGATGCACATAACAACATCATAGTACATTCATAATTATTTTAGTCAATATCTGACAGCATGTATCATGGGTTTACATCTGACATCGGCTGTTAGGGTTGGAGGTTTGATCAACTTTTTATCTGCCTCTATATCGGATACCCAGGTATTTTCCAGAGAAACTTCTTCTCATCCATGAAGTCATCAAGACGGTTCAAAGTTTCAACATTTATATTCAAAGGCGGCGCTGTTACAACATTAGATATCAGGTAACGAGTTCCATTAGTCGTAATTTCGTTTGAACATATCATATGTATAAAATAAAAATCCACTGCACCATAAATGTCTCATTTATCATGTATTTGTAATTAAATACAATGTGTTTCACGACAACTGCTTTATTGTGGGTTTTGAGATATTGTACTTAGTTCGTATAAAACCGTACCAATCTTACGGCTTTTAACCTCATGATATTACAAAAATCACAATCGTGTAAATTTTACGGCGCCTATTGCGTATCCACGGACAACACAGTAATCAATATAATTTTGACTGTTTACGTTTTGAGATTTATTGACCAGTTCGAAAGGTAATTTGGGGATTTTTTGGTTACATTTCATGTATACGTAACCCCTTACATTTGAAAACTAAACAATGTGCTCCAATATGTGTTTCTGTCCGTTTAATATGTCAATTTCATAGGTTCTCACGAAGGACCCGTTCAGTGAATGAGTGATTCAGTCATGTCAGTGACAGCTAATCATTAGAAGGACCATTTGAATTATAAATTGCGAGCAAAAACGAAATTCTCCTAATGGGATACTCAACTTTCCAACTATTTGATCCATGCATCCTGAAGTCAGTCAAATGGATCATTTGTAGTTTAATTTTCCAAAGATTCAGTAACGCTGATGCCTGAGTCAAAATAAAACATTTCTTTTATATGTGACTCGAGTGTTAATAAGGAATTGGTATATTTTTCTGATTGATACCAACCATAAAGTCTAAAAAGGATGCTATATTTTGGCCAAAACTCCATAGATTGCAAAGCAAGATTAATTTAGGTCAAAGTTTGTTTTTGTTGTATGGTGAATCTCCACTAAAACAAATTGTCTTGGGCCAAAGGTCATGGCTGCATTTGTTTTTTTGCAGCAAAGAGCATCATATGTTTCTAAAATATTATGTGTAATCACCACGACTTCTATTAGACCTCTCTGCGTATGTTTTATCTAGTTGATCCTCAATAAAAATGCCAGCCAAGAAGAAGAAGTCTGGCAAGATGGCCAAGATGACAGAGGAGGAAAGATTGGCATATGAAGAAAATAAACGACTTGCAGAGGAAGAAATGAGGAAGAAGAAAGAAGATATGCTGACACAATTTTTAAAAGTATGATAATATTGTCAGTTTTATAAATAGTTTTTATAATGTCTTCCTCATTTACATACAGTTTTAATTTTGGATTATGGCATAACTTACAGTTTTATGACAGGAATTTATATCTGTTGGAAAGGAGTTGTTATTTATTGAGTTTAAACTTATTTGTTTTAAATTGATTGTGAAACAAGTTCTTACAACTTAAACTAATCACTCTCGATGACTGCTTCCTGGCTACCAAGCAGCACTAATGCCAAATTTAGGGATTGTGATATTGGTGATCACAGGGCTTGAACTCTCAACCTTCAGATCAAGAGTCAGGCGCTCGACCAGTGCGCCTCCCATTGATGTATGATTAATCTTTTCATTTAGGATTGATTGATACAATTTTACAGTTTCAGTGCATCACAAATTTCTCGTTTGCATCAATTTCCCTTACTTTACTATCCTAAATATTTGTTTTGTAAACACTTCAAGAATAAAGATTTATAATACAGAACTGAGCTGATACTATAATGTGTTGTTTTTCTATCAGGATAAATTAACAAAAGAAGAAAGAGCTACAAGATTCAATTTGAACAAACTCAATCACCAGTGGAGAAATATCATGCGAGAAGCCAAGTCTAAAGAACTCAAGAAAGATATTGAGATTTTGAGTCAGACTTTTGAACGTGTGGTAGATAGAAAGGATGCAGTCATTAAATCTTTAGCCAAGGATCTTATGGAGGCCGAGGAACAGTATTCAATGGCATTGAGAAGTCATCTACAGAATATTGATAACCTTATTGGTATGTTTAAACACACTTTGATTTGCAGGGATTTTCCAGAAGCAGATGCAGGTTTTCTGCTTCACTGTTTTATAATTGACTGTGCATCCCAAAGACTGGTTAAGAACACTGATATTGTGTACACTATATGTATATAGGTCAATATACCGGATATTCCAAAACATGTTTTCGTTAGCAGACCACATGATAATTTCAGACAACAGTTCTCAGGTAAATAGATAAGACCAATACATATAGTCATATATATACAGTAATACTGTCAAACCTTTATTGACAAGGTAATTTGTTAGTTATTTGTTAATATAGTATTATACCCATGTACTTAGGTATCTACTTTGATCATATTACTTCAGGTTTGTTGTGAGTTGTACTATGATTGTTATGTATTTATTTAGTATGTTTGTGCATTTAGAACTTTTCCGATTACAGATTTACAGAAGTCTCGTCTGAAGAAACTCCACGATGAGTATGATGAAGAATTAGAGATTATAAAGGAAGAGTTTGATACAGAGAGAGCTATTATGGTAGATCAGCATAATGCAGAAATGAATGATATTGCTGATATACTGTTTGCTATGGAACAAAACTTTCAAGAGAGAGAAGCAGAGGCAAAGGGGGAATTTCAGAGTATGAGAGACGAGATTAAGAACAAGGTGATTAACATCAAATGTTTTATATAGAATCTGAAAATTTATTCACTTTCCACTTTTCTTAATAATGAATGAATATATTTAAGTTTCCGACAAGTCATACGCGTCCCAGGTCTGCAGGCTACAAGAATATTTTTAATTGTCTCAGATACAGTATTTAAGACCAGAAATAATAAGATTTAAATTCTTGTCTGGGTTTTACAGAAAATGGGGAAGACCAGCCATTTTTAGTTTTTACATGTTTATTGACCTGATGAATACCACTACTGAAAGCAAATATCTAAATTCAATCTTGTCTGACTAAAAAGTGAGTGTTACTTGTCTTTTATACTGACTTATATATGTCAATTGTGAATATTAATTTCGTGAAAGCAAGGATAAAGGTGCAAAATGGGTGGTTTCAGACATGGGCAGACAGGAATTAGTTCTTTTTTTCCTCTCAACTATCACAAGATGTACATTTGTCAGTGTCAAAATGTGACGTAGCTGTGTTAATTTAAACTTTGACAATGTTGGTAACTCAGATATTCCTGTAGTTTTCTCTCTTTATTTAATTTATAACAATCTTATATCAGCTACAAATCTAAACTCTAAGCTTCCTCAAAGAGAATGAGATTAATATTATATGTACAATAAAACCTCAATAATAGGACCAACCTTAGGACCCTTGAAAACTGGTCTTCTTGTACTGGTAAATAGACCCGGGTTTGAATCCCCTGGTAGGGTCATTGACCAATTTTTTTTGTTCCTCAAAACATGACTTTATATAAGATTGAGGTTGAATAAAAAGCAAAACAGTGAAAATGAACTTGAACATTGTGTTTTTAATTTTGAGTTGGTCTTATCATTGACATACCTATGATATTAATGATTGTTCAGCTAAAATTAAGTATTCTAAAATAATTAATCAATGAAAAATATGAGCATCTAAATCTATAATTAGGAACCATAAGAATGATTAAGTATTTATTATTGTATTTACTTGGTAAAATCTACAAGTTTTAATCCTGAGATATATTACCTTACCTCACACAGAGTTCACAGTTTGCTTTGTATTTTGTAGAATTTGGAAGAGAAGCACGCACTCAGAGTACAACTTGAGCAGAAAGTAGATAACCTATGGATGCAATTCCGAGACGCTCTACAGAACTATAACATGACGACTGAGGAAAGGAAGACAGCTTTTGAAGCATTGAAGGTCAAAGATGAACGCAGTGCAAAGGAAATAGAGTCACAAATGCGAAAATTACAGAGAATTTCTGTAAGATTTCTGATTTCAAATTAATAATATTAAAAAAACAGTCTATGCATTGGAACAGTTTGTCTAACATATGGGTTTAATCCATAAAACAATGATCAGTTTGAAGTATAAACATATGTTCACTGACTTTTCTCAGAATTATGGCAAAGACTTCCTTGTCTCTTAAACCTAGATTTCATGCGGCAATGTCTTCTAATCAGTTTAACTGATGAATGCTTATTGTAGATGATTTATTGCATGAAAAGTTAGAAGCAATCAAGGTATAGAAGGAAATTTATTATGTCTGAAAATTGATCATGTCTGGAATGCAACATCACTGACCTAGTGTTATATGATTGATGTATGAACTTTGATTTTGTAATATCAGTGATTTTGTTTGGGTTAATTTTAATGCCAAATATAGGCTATAAATTTCCCCTTATCAAAACGTGTCCATTTTCCCAAAAAATCATCCTTTTTCCCTATTCTTTGTTCATTTTCCCCTCTCTGACTGAATTTCTTTTTATTAAGTCAGGTTGTTGTGTATTTAACCTCTTTGCTCTTACATCACCTCATATATATAACAAACACCAGCCACAGCTGAATAGTTATTTTTATAAGCAAAACAACCATTACCTCATTTTCCAATCTAATCGCGCCTATTTTCCGAATTGAAAAGGCACAGGCAGTAAAATTATTTTCAAAAAAATCACTAAATATGATAATTATGATGACATGGATTGGGATTTCTGTTGCAGGATCAAATTGCTGCATTGAAGTCCAAGATGGCTACAAATGCTAAGGAATGTGAGGAGAGAAATAAAATGTTGAAAGAGGTGAGTACTTTGCCTCGTACAAAATCACATGACAACGGTCACACTGACATAAAATGTACAATTTACATGGCAATATAAAATTAAGACATACATTAGCAAAAACAATGTGGATGAATTAATAAAGCCATATCAATCAACAATATATGTTAAGGATAACACAAAAAAGGGTTTTAAAAGTGAAAACTCTTTCTTCCATTGTGGTCCTTAATATATAGTATTGTGTGACATAGGAAGAATTTAAGCAATATATTAAGTTATCACAGTAAGTTTTTCAGTACCTGCTTCACTGTACAGCAAGCTTCATTAAAGTCTTTAGCAGTATGAAATGACCTCACCAGATTCAAAACTATGACTTAAATTTAACAAAATAATGTACATTTTAAACAACAAATTTGCATGTTAGTTGACCATTATTGACGACTATTATTACATTTTATAGTCAAGTATGTAAAAACATAAATTCACGCTTGCTGATATTTATATTTGTGTTCCCCTGTCAATGCAGTTCATTTATGTCACAGTAAAAACACAAACACAAGTGTGGATTGGAAGTGTCTGACATCTAACCAATGTCAGACGTTTTATTAATATACAATAATAAATTGTGTTTTTTTTGTGATTTTCCAATGTTCAGAAAGGAAACATTTCCGTGTGGCAAACTTATACTAGCATTGAAAGGGTCAGATAATGTTTCAACCCTTTTCTGTAGGAAGATGTGGCAACTAATTGATATCTACCATATGGTATTAATTTATTGCTACAATTTGATCTTCATTGAATGGTTAAAGTATGAGAAATAAAATTCAGAAAGTAAATGTCTGCCATGATATTTCTTGATAAATATCTCGCTTTGAATATTGATATTATTTCTAGATATCACGAAATGTATTGATAATCCCTATTACATTATAAATCTGATCATTTTGATTTATAGTTAACAAAGGTCATTCAATTTTAATTGATTCTGATGCAAATATTTTATTTGTGGTTTTATTTTCTATATTCATCTGAGACACAGAACATGTGTTAATTAACATTTGGGAAAAATGTGTTTTCTTGGAAACAAGTAAATTAGTCATTCTGACATTAAACATTTAATTCAAATCCGGTATATTTGAGCGCTTTTGTATACTGTGTGAACTCGGATCAGCCCACATGTGACCTTCAGTGTTGTCGAGATCCACAGTCAAACTGATTAACTTTCTGATAGTAGACAGTTCTGACAGTCATATGTATGTAAGGAAGTCATATGGATTTATATCACACTTCCCTGATGTGCAGTCTGATCTTGGGGTAACAGTGGACACAAAGGGCCCATCCGGGTGAGAAAAATTGCAGGTTTCCATGGAAACATAGTGCTTAAAAATTATAAGTCCGAAATACTCCTCAAATCTCCACAATTATAAAATAATCATTTGAGCGCCAATTAAACTTGCTTTTTGAGTTTTTTGCTTGGTTAAAAAAAACTTAATTATTTTGGTGAAATCAGGGCCTGTGGACTTTTTGTATTTACTATACAAATCCAACAAAACAATTCCATGTCTATATATGTGATACTGGTAAACCACTAGCAGGCAAACCATCCAATTTTTAAAATGGTTTTGATATAACAAATTGTCTTAATACCTACCAAGACTTAGAGATAGTACATCCAAACATGTTTTATATTAAGATGGTATTAGCTTAGATGTATGATATTCTGCTTTCTAACTATACATGAAATACAATAGAAGGGCAATCTCAACAAAATCAGCACAATTATTTTTAACCATAAGTTTAGTACACTTTGTTTGATTAAATACAACTTAAGAAAAACAAACCTGGATAATGTATCTCCAAAAATGCACAGATCAATAAATATTGGAATAAAACCATTTGTTCACATGGGCAGCGAATATTATAATGTTAATTATGTGGACAATATTTATATTTGGCATGTTAATTTATGAGAACCTTTTGTGTACAAATGTTGATTAGTTTCTGAAGTCAAAAGACTTTCTTGCACTATCCGTGATTTAAACATGTATATTTTCTGTTTCAATGCTCGTATTTATATAACGCTTCTCATAAAGATACAGGTGTGCTCTCCTTATACAATCACTATAATCATATACTCATATCATAGTCTTAGAGAATGCTGACGTTTTATGAGAAAAATAACAAAGAAACACTATAGAATTCCTTGCAGAGGTTAAAAACATTTTTAAGTGTAAAATTTGTTTGTGTTAAGTTACTATTTGCCACTGAACGTAGAACAGTTTATATTGCTATTTCTTGGTATATACCTGCTAATTAAAATATTACCGTGTAAAATAGCTAAAGTTCTTAAGATCAGAATATTCATTAAATCTTTTAAAACAGGAAGTAATGAAAAAAACAATGTGGGATTTGATTTCTCGCCCACATTCCCTGAACATGAAAGACATTGTCTGTATTAAATTTATATTGAGATAATCATTGAGTACATCGTGTATACTATAATTATGTGTCTAATAAAAATGCTGTATCAGACATTTTTAAAGTGAAGAGTAAATAGCACTTCTCTGGTCACATCACGTGTTGTGATTGTGAATATTGATGAAATACGGTATAGCTTGTTATTAAGATGTACTGTAATTATTCACAGAATTTGACATGGTATTGTTAACATATTGTTGTACAAGGATTAAGTTTAGTTTTAAGGGTCATTTGCTCCATTGAGAAAATAAGTAAAATATATTATCATATAATATCAAAGGTTGAACTCAAGACTTTCGTAACTCCTATGTATTTATATGTCTTGCACTGAGCCCTCGAATATGATGATTATGAATGCAATGACTTGCATTTTTTGCCTAAAACAACACAGGAAATTATCCTCGACTATGTGATTAATGTTTCACCAATTTTTATTAGAATCCATACTAAAAAAATAACAAAGGAGCAAAAATAAATTTAACATTTTAAAGTCTAAGTCTGACTTTCAATGTTGAAATGATTGTGAATAAGGCCCCCGATTTATAAAACATTGCCTGACCCCACACAGATTCATAGGTTATGAAATGACAGGACCAAAAGGGAAAAGTTTTTGCAACAACAGAGGATAGAACCTTGAAACTTGAAGAGAAATATAGAAACCCAATGGTTTCACTGTCTGGGAATTGTCAGTAGAAATACTGGGAGTTGAAACCAGCTTGACAAAAAACATATATATTTTTCTCATGAATATGAATTCAATAATTATCAAACAACCGTAAAACCTCACTTAAAAACCACTTCAATATTTATAAGACCACTGCAAAATCAAGACCACAAGTCCATTTTAACTGTTTTGCTCTTTATTCAACTTCGATATTATTACCATATCAATAAGAAGACTAGTTTTGAAGGGTCCCAAGGGTGGTCTTATTATTGAGGTTTTACTGAAGTTTAATAATTATTGACTTGTACTACATGTATATGTATCTATTCATTTTGGCATCTTGTATAATTTCAGGAAAGAGAGAAGATGTTGAAACATTTCCAGGAATTGAAGGCACAGATGAACAAGGTGCGTGAAGCAGAAAGGGACAAACTCACTAAGGTTACACTGGAAAGTAACTCTGCTATCAAAGAAGTAGAGAGAAAGAAAGAGAAGGTACAATGATCAGATTATAACATAGATAAAATCTCTAATATCTGTAAACTAGCAATGTCAAACTTTTGGGTATAATTATCTGCCCTTGGTTTCACTAATCTTTTTCATTTGAGTTTTACATTATTTTACAACGTTCAGTTATGCTTGGCAGTCAGATGATGTAACCAGTGTTCCTGGATTACCAATCTGTACTAACATATTCTTTTGTAAGTAACTGACACCTCACAAATCAGAGGACATGAACAAATGACTTCGGATGCATTATTTTCAGTCAAATTTTCATGGAGAACATCCGCCTTATGGGGGATTCAATACTTTGACTTCCTGATCGGCATTCGATCCCTCTACTTGCTTAGCTTACCAGAAAGGACATTTCACAAAACATTTCTAATTCATGTAGATGTTTTAAGCCATATACATGGTGTCAAAATGTTCACTAAGTTTGAATCTTAATATTTTTCTAAATACTCCTTTTATCTATGTCGCTTCGGACCAATAGTTTACTTCTGTGTGAGATTTCTAAATAAAACAGGTATTCATGAAAAAAGCAATTTCACAATTTGAAATAAAGCCAGTGTACACAGCCTTATTCTCATTTTATCTAAATTCAAACTTTGTGAACAAACTTTTTTAACACCCTATACTTCAATGGTTTAATCTACTGACTATGTATGCAACAAACAGTCACAGTATTGTTAGTTATGCTTGTACTGACTGCATTTTATGATTATTTGAGTTTTCGTCAGATCTCGGTTGAGGTATTTTATGAAAGAAGGACATTTTAGATGCTTTTGATAAAGGTTGCCATGTTTATTGTTTCTACGTTTATGAATTTTAGGTCGAGTTGATATTGAAGATTGCTGAGATGTGTCGCAAACTGGAGACTGAGGAAGAGAAGGTTTTACCATTCTATGCAACATCTCTCACCAAAGACGAGCTGGAAGATGTAGATGCAGCTGTCCTAGAACCTCCATCTGAACCACTGGCTAATGTATGTTATCCCTGGCTGTGTATTCAGTACTTCATGCACACTGCTGGAGTCTGTTAGCTCTGTGCAGTAAACATAAACTGAAATCGATGATGGATTATGAGTGTTGTTTTACATGCCTTCTAAAAAAATAGAAACAAGATGCTTTTGTCAATTCAATAAATTATCAATATATCAACTGCTTGCCACAACACTGTTGTAAATGCTTCTTGTCCGGAGTTACAGTACATTGCACCAAAAGTATGATATAAACCACTATGCCACAGATATATAAACCATGGATTGGAAGTTTCCTACTATGTCTGTATAGATTTGTTTGAACTCTTGCGGGCAGCTAGATTTCTTCTGAGATCAAATCTACAATGAAAATTTTGTTATGTCCGACATATTGTTTCTGAATCTTAACAGAAGTTGACATTTTGATCCGCCGTAATTTTCTTATTTACACAGCTATATATGTTTTGATAAAAACGCCAACTATGGCTAATTGATAAAATGGCGGAAACTCACTATACTTAGTGAGCGCACGCTAAGGATTGTGGGTAAATTAGTTTTTGTTATCGTTTCACTGATATCAGCCAGTTTCCAACCCTGGATTTATATGTCCATGCATAAGCATTCTTTTTATTCAACTTTTTTATAACAATTTTGCATGCTTATGTTAAGCCAAGACACTAAAACTTATCTGTCTTTGAGCATAAGGCAGACCTCATATAAACATGTTACATAACAATTCAACTTATAATGTAGTTATGTATTGAACATGCATACATTTCATTTCCCAATGAACTACCTTGTATTTTTTTTTTAAATCGTCTCTAATTTACTCATGATGTCTTCAAAAATTATAATTCTTTAACGTTTCACCAAATGTAAATGTTAATATTGTTAAACTTTCAGGCCATGCATGAATATACAACACTGGAGAATTTCTGGAAGAGGTACAACAAAGTTCTACTTGACAAATTGGCACTGGACAAAGAGAGACAAACCTTGATGGGAGAGAATCAGCAGTTACGTACCTTGTTGAAACAATACCTGGATGGTATCTCTGTCAACGATGAAATCATCAGTCAAGTCAATCCACTCTTCATTGTGAACAATAAAACCAACGTGAAGTAAGTGTAACAACTATATTATGTTAATTTATTAGTGAATCCAGAGGGGTTCGAACCCACGACCCCAACAACGTCAGCGCATAGCACTGAAATAACTGCGACCATACCCACTGTGCCACCGAGGCAACCCCAAAAAAGGTTGTTCAAATGATGCTTACATGGTCGTCGTTACTTCAGTACACGGGATATAGGGTGTGTGTAACGTCTTGTGATAATTTTTAGCTACTTAAATTTCTCACAGACAGACACGCCACTTGGCTTTTATGAATGCCTGGGACAACAGCTTCCAAGTAAATTTTGGAAATTTATTATGGAAATTTATTAGTGAACCCAGAGGGGTTCAACCCACGGACACAATGCTAGCGCCAGTACGTATTTTATGCTTTATTGTGAATCAGGATATCAAGTATTGCTGTTGTTGCAAGTCTATGATTGTTGAATGCTTAATGATTTGCAGAATTCTTCTAATTTTACTGATACAATAATAGATACGATAATAATTATTATACTATATGTACATTTTGGTGCCCAATAAATTTGAAATAAAACAGGCCTGGTATGTTATGGGTTGGCATGATTGTGTAGGCTTTGAACCTACTACCTCGAAGTTGCGTGACTGACTTTATACAACACGGCTCTACCTATCGCTTTTCTTATCGATGAAATCTTTTAAGGAATCTTAATCTTCAAAGTGTGTATAGATTGCTCCTTGTAAGAGTAGCTTCCCTTATGCTGTATTCTGGACAGTGCTCCTTGTAAGAGTAGCCTCCCTTATGCTGTATTCTGGACAGTGCTCCTTGTAAGAGTAGCCTCCCTTATGCTGTATTCTGGACGTGCTTATTACTGTCATAGATCTGTGTCAGTTTTGATGAATTAACTTCCCCGGAGATAAAACTGTAGATTGAGCATCTATCAAGCTACATTTCTGGAGCTACTGTATAATAAAAATTGTTGATTTGTCACATGATCAATGTGTGTGAAAGATAAAATGGTTTAATGGCTTATGCATAGCTGATACTGTCTCTTCAACGTAAAATAAAACACTTAACAAACAAATAAAGCTGTATTATAGGTACAAGAGCTGCAATAATCTGCAAGGTCACGCTATTAATAAATTTCCATCAACAATCTTATTTTGTATTTTTTATGTAACTATTGTGTTGTTTTATTTCCTGCTATTCTGTTTCTTGTTGTTAAAAACTGCATGTGTAATGAATTCCATGTTCATATTTTAGGTTGAACGTACCCGTGCATGATCCAAGGATTCGTCGTCCTCCAGCGCAGACAGTTGTCGAGGCGGCACACGTTGTCAGACATACAATGTTGTCTTAATATGTTCTGTGATCTATCTTAATTAGACATTGTTGTTTTCCTCTGTTGATGATTGTACATATAATGTTTATGTCTGTGATAAAAAGTGATGTAAAAACATGAAATACTTATCTACATTGTTTGTATGATATGTGTATGAATATTATATATATATTGATACATTCTAAGCGGTATTTGTTGATGCCTCTGAAAATCCCCTTAAATCTACAAATCACAAAAGTTATGATTGTTTCTCTAGTGTGGGATATTGGATTTGTTTAAATAGTTTAAATAAAATGTATGAGTGGATTGATTACATACATGTGTCAACTTAATGCATTTACTATCATAGTATTTTATTTATCATTGGAGTTATGCATCTGTGTTAGCAAACGTCTTTTATTACTGTGAATAGAATGTAAAGGGAAGATTTATCATAATTTATTTAATCTATACTTCCGTTATATGATCATGACTTTAATTAAAACGAAAGAATATATTACCTAGCATATAAATTCATGATGCGTATCGAAATTTACATAAAATGCATACTTCATTTTCTTCTTTCAAGAATGTAGTATATTTCATTCGTTATTGAGTCTGGACAAAGACCAAGTGGCTAATCTTTCTTTATATATGTTATTTAAGGACATTTTGAAAGATTGGCTTATTTACCAAAATGCATATTGAGGGCTGATTGCAAAACTGGTCTATCTGTGTAAAAATGAAGAAGCTTATTTACTTACTTTGCTGTCAACCCCCGATTTGTAAAAGGATTATGAAATGCATTTCTTAAAAATGTTTTGCATGTACATTATGATTGTCTGTCTGTGGGCAGGCAGAAATAAAATAAATTATTACCTGACTTATGTGTAATGTTATTTTTATGCCCCCACTCTGAAAGGGGGGGGGATATAGATTTGCCCTTGTCCGTCCGTCGTTCTGTTCGTCACAAAATCTTGTGTCACTACTATCTCCAAAGGTATATGAGCCAGAGTCATAAAACTTTACAGGAATCTTCACCAGCATGTGTAGTTATGCACCTGGGGTTTCATGTTTGGCTGTGCCAAGTAAGTGCAAAGTTATGGCCCTTGATTTAGTTAAAATATAGCCTACAGAGTATGCACTCTTGTGTCTCTCATATCTCCAAAAGAATATGAGCTAGAGTCATAAAACTTTCCAGGAATGTTCACCAGCATGTGTAGTTATGTACCTGGGGTTTCATGTTTGGCAGTGCCCAGTAAGTGCAAAGTTATGGCCCTTGACTTAGTTACAATATAGCCTATAGAGTATGCAATCTTGTGTCACTCATATCTCCAAAAGTGTATGAGCCAGAGTCATAAAACGTTACAGGAATGTTCACCAACCTGTATAGTTGTTCACCTCGGGTTTCATGTATGGTTACACTCAGTAAGTGTAAAGTTATGGCCCTTGACTTATCACTATAATTAGTATATTTGTTCACTTGGTAATTTTGATACCCATTCACAAACTGTGAGCAGAATAAAAGCATTTGCTTTTGTGACAAAGGCTGCAAACGGGGGCATCTGGATCCTATGGACACTTTTCTAGTTTTTATTTTCTTCTTACATGAAGAAAAAAGGCAATGTAACTTAGACAGAATTGTATTTGCACATTAAATGACATCTCGGGTCTAGGTTTGGACTTCATATATAATGGAATGTAACTATGTATGCAAACAAATTGTTACTGCTAACAGCTACCTACAAATATGTCACAGTATTTGTACACATTTTTCTAAATGTGTGCATGTCTAAACTAAGTTAATAATTATTCAATACTTTTTTTATATAACAGGTTAGACAGATTTACTCATGGTCTTCTTATTAAGGTGGTCTTAATATTGAGGTTTAATAAAGCACAAAAATAGTGAAAATGGACTTGACAATTGTGTTCTTAATTTGGAAATGGTCTTATTATTGAGGTGGTTTTTAGTGTGGTTTTACTGTACATGATTACGGTGTTGGAGGATGAACAGTACAATGTCAGTATATACAGAGTAGCCCAGGGCATGCAACATAATCAAACAAAACCTCAGGCACCAAACAGATCGCTAGGGTACAAACTATTTTATAAATTGGAGAGGTGGTATAAAGTACAACTGAGTACAGGCCTGGGGACATGGGGGAATGACCCAGGACAGTGCAACATTTAAACATGAAGAGAAACGTAATAACACAACAGTAAACATACTAAGGGGCTTGTACACCAGTTAGATACCACGCAAACCTTGTATTTAACCTTATTGTTTCTTTATAAATGTGTGTTTTGTTTTCTGTCCATTGCGTCATAATCTCTGTTTCGGTAAATTTGGAGTTTTAGTATCGACTCGTCAAACTATCCAACTGTCCTTGCAGTTTTATCAAACTGTCCTCGCTGTTTTATCAAACTGTCCTCGCTGTTTTATCAAACTGTCCTCGCTGTTTTATCAAACTGTCCTCGCTGTATTATCAATCTGTCCTCGCTGTTTTATCAAACTGTCCTCGCTGTTTTATCAAACTGTCCTCGCTGTCTTATCAATCTGTCCTCGCTGTTTTATCAAACTGTCCTCGCTGTATTATCAAACTTTCCTCGCTGTTTTATCAAACTTTCCTCGCTGTTTTATCAAACTGTCCTCGCTGTTTTATCAAACTGTCCTCGCTGTTTTATCAAACTTTCCTCGCTGTTTTATCAAACTTTCCTCGCTGTTTTATCAAACTTTCCTCGCTGTTTTATCAAACTGTCCTCGCTATTTATCAAACTGTCATCGCTGTTTTATCAAACTGTCCTCGCTGTTTTATCAAACTGTCCTCGCTGTTTTATCAAACTGTCCTCGCTGTTTTATCAAACTGTCCTCGCTGTTTCTCAAACTGTCCTTGTGCAACAACAATCCAAATACAACTTGTATGAATTGCATTTCGAACAATCCGTATCTTGTACAAAGTCATTGTCACTAATAATTTTGTGACGTACTTCCAAAAATTGCAAAACTAATGTGAAACTAGTTAAAGCCATAAAACAATTCCGTGCATTTGGACAAATGAAATAAATGAGACATTGAAATACTAGTAAAGAAACATGTCTGTGTTAACATAAACAGATTATCAACAAGGTAAATGACAGATGTAATGTAGTCTGTCTGATTAATGATGTTCATTAACTGTTCATGCATACTCCCAACACACTATGAAGTAAACTGATGCAAAACTCTTCATAAATCGTGTTTTGTTTTACGAAGAAAGTTAACAATCAAGCCATAACTCTTCAATGTTTTCTTGCATGAAGATCTGTCAAAGACAAGTTTTAGCAAAACTGTTCAAAATATACGCTAGGGTAATATCAAGGCGCAAACTGTATTACGGTAATACAATACTCCTGCCTATAAAGTTAAGTTTGAAAACATTTAACACAAACATTGTTTGAGAGGATACTTTTCATATCTAAAATTTTGAACAATTTAAACACAAAAGGTTTGAGGGGAGAGTTTTCAGTTCTAAGAATGATAATTCAAAGGCATGGTCACTTTATTCGACACAGGCTAGATTTCTATTCTTGGAAATAATAGGGAAATACATATACTAATATTAGATCAGTTTACTAATAATTGATTTGCAAAATTACGCCTCATTCTTAGCGAATTATACATTAACATAAAACTCCGTTCAAACCACATCTTTACTTGATCACAGACGAGAGTTAGCATCATCATAGGTCACTATTTAATTAATCATTTGATGATTAAAGGTTTTGAACTGTATGAAATCGCTCAATTTCAATCAATAGTCGACTAGATTACGCATATACCGCGGCAATATAGTTAACCACCTTTAAAAACAATGCGTCGCACCGTGTAAGCATGTGTCCTCTCTGACAAATCAAATACAGTAAAACCTCAATAATAAGATCACGATTTGGTATGAAGCCAATCGGCCTTAGTTTTAAGGTGGTGAGATTACGGAGTTAAAATATTGAAGAAAATTAAAATCGTGCTGGATATGCACTTATTAACGAGGTCGTCTTAATTTCGAGGTGGTCTGTAGGTGGGGTTTTATACAGTATCAACATTGTAAGTAGGCTAATTTATCATATTAAGGAGAACCGATAAAGAAGAGCACTTCATTCAGATCGTATATTACCTCGTTGCACCACGATTTACATGCATGGAATGGGCGTAAGTTGCGTAACATATATTGAGATGTCTGCTAAACAAACAGTAAATAACAGATCAGTAGTGATAGTAGATTGTGTCATTATTTGGTCCGTTATACGCCTTACCAACGATGTGTATGCAATATGAATATATATTTAGATATAAGCCAAAAACTGTCCAGCAGGTTAGATATTGAATTGTATGGGGCGCGTAGGACAGTTTAATGCGTATATGTTACTTACATTACAGCTTCATATCTGCCGCACAATATGCTCGGTGGTCAGGACAATATTGCCCTGTTAAACCATAGTGTACGGATCTGACTGAAATATAGTACTCGACCAAATATGTAAGTAGTATAATGCAAGAAGGCGTAATTGCCGAGGGTCTCTTCGGCGCCAGAACCCAGATCCGAGTTCGAGTCCTGCGTTGAGGCGGGTTTCATCACAAACTTCGCAATCCCAGGATTTAGCGCTAGTACTGGTTAGCGATTGGTTGTGTTTGTCAGAAATGCAAGTTTGAAATTAATCTTAATCGAGTAACATTGGCCACTGAAATGCTGTTGAAAAAGTGGCGTAAATCTCAAACTCAACAAACTGCTAGATTGTTTCACTGTTCGGTTTGTGCTGGGAGATCAATTGGAAAACTTACATAGAGAGAAGCAGCCACGTGTCAGGGACAGATTCGTTTTATTGCACATATAAATCTGATTACATTGTTAAACAAAAGCATCAAGTAATGGTGTTAGTGTTAGTGTTAGCAACATGATAGAAAGGATACATTTGAAATTTCACATGCAACAATGAACATATTACGACGACAATATACTTTCATCGTCAAATATTTGTTAACAGTTTGAGAAAAAGTGAAATGAACTAACACTATCAGATATGCAGGAGGTGTAAACGATACATGAAGTCGTAAATACACTGAAATTTAGTTCGTTTCAAGATTAAAAAATAACACACAACACAACAATAAATCATAACGTATAGACTTGACGAGAAATGTAAATTGGTTTTAAACTTTATGAGGATGATAATGTTCACCAATTTTAAACATTTAGTGGTTTCGCAATAGATTTAGATTTACATGCATGAAACGTTGTGTGTAGACATAGTTTGTCAGTTTTATCGCATCTTGTATATAATTTTGTCATAAAATGGTGATATATCATTGTAAATCGCGACTATTATACGTAATGGGCACATTGTTAGGAATATTATTACACTAAATAAAAACATGTTCCCATCCATTATCAGTTCAACTTATCATATAGTTTAACAAGTTAACTTGATCAAATGAATTGTATGAAATCTAAATCCCCAAGACCAAAACTCACACATTACTTCGCTTATTTCAAGTTTTAGACAACCGGTATTGATAGGTATGTGTATGCAATCGGTAACATATTGACTGAATCTAAGCACACAACATGGTTGTCATAACTTTTGTGCCACGATTTGGAATTTTCAACCCTTTCCTTAAATTAATCACGGTGAGAGTCAAACACTTAGAGAAATATTTGAACACATTCGTGTGTCGTGCATGTTGGTGAATCCGGCACTTAACGTAACGCTGTTTTTATATTTGAGATTTATGGAGATAGATACTATTTAAAACCTTTAATTTGTATAATAATGCGTTGCTTCCGTGGAGTACATGTACATTCCATCTGGGACCAATATATACATATATTGGTCCCAGATTCCATAGAAATGTTCTATGACGAGACTACAGAAAATATGCCAATAGTCTTTTAAGCATGTCAATTCTAAGATAATTTAAAACTGACAGACCCATATCGAACTTTTGCGAATTTGACTTCACAAGTTTGCTGCCACAGAGACATCATAAGCTAGATTAATTCAAACCAGGAAGTCAGACAAACGGTTGTCACTAAGTATCATATTTGTCCCTACGTAAAACCCCCGACATTTTAAAGTCTAGACATTTACCTACTAAAATTTAACACAGTAATGTAATATAGATATGAACATGATCCTTTGAAATTTAACCGGTTTGTGGTTTTATATCGATCGAAAACTTACTTTATAACACGATGCATTCAAAAAGAACATAAATATGCACAAAACTGCAAAGTGAATTCAACAACTCGAGATTTGGTGAGTTGTCTAAACATTATATTGCCTGACTAGACAATATACACCCTTATAAAGTTTCGTTCGTTGAAAGTTTTCTTTTACAAATTTAATTGATAGGCAATGATGTGTGTAGTTAAGTAGGCGTTTAACACTGACAGAAACCTTTAACTGCACCAACTTAAGCGAGCTCATTCAATCATATTGATGTATGTATATGATTGGTAAATATGCATAAAAAACATCGCTTAATAAATTAAAATATATTATAACTTGTTGAACATAAAACGTATCATTTTCACATCTTAAGTCACGCAATGCTGGCTTACAAGCATTTGCTTCGAAACATTGCATTGTTGATTATTTCTGCAAAATTTGTTCAACTCGAAATCACAAACCACGATCGAACTCATCGAGATTGACGTCAAAATCCGTTTAAAAGAAGTTCACCATTCACTAATTTTGGAATGTTTTTGTTCTCATCGTACGGGTCCTCTTTGTTCCATCTTGGCAGGAATATCTGGGATGCACCAGGTCCATCGGAGTCATTGAACGTCTGCTGATCATCATAGTCAGTGTTATTCAGACGCTCATTGTCCACATCATCTTTAATCATTTTCCTCGTTGTATAAGTCATGGCTTTAAATTCCATTGTTGTTTTAAACCACCTACGACATTCGTCGATATGATAATCCAAACACGTGACGTAACTCTTCTGTGGTCGCTTTGGAAACACAATTAGTGTATCACTAAATTTCTTTGGTTTCACTTTAGGTTCATACAAAGTTTGACTTTTGAATCTCTTTCTAGTTGAATCTTTATAACATATCACTGTGTCCCGATACGACACCGGTGTAAGACAGGGTGCTAAATTTACCTCCTCGTTAAAGCGTTTCATAGTTACAAAATTCACGATAGATTTCGCGTGTCTTTCTTCATAATTTGGAACAGACGACAGTGACACAGTTTCCGTCACATGGGCCGGAACGAGTGTCTTCTCACACCTCATTTGTCACTCGTATTTAGTTGGCCTATTTAGCTTAATGTTTGTCCAGGTCTAAGTACTGTCACTTCACGGTGCAGTAACTTGTTTAATGAGGTAGACTTTTTTTTCAAATACAGGCCAAGGTTTATGAATGGTCGCTGAGATCTGGATCCTCCAGGCGCTTATTAGCCACCGTGTGCATCAATTCGAAAATCGTCTGAAATGGAAAAAGCAACTATTAACGGATGTGGTTGAACTATGCCTGAATGCATCATTTTGATTGATAATGCACAGCTGATATGAATAATTAGGATCGGCGTGACATCCAAGGTTATTTTCATCCGAGTGGAGATAAATATGTTTTACGAGTAGATTAGATATGCATTGACTGAGTGAACATTTTTAAACGTCTGTCAAAATCACAATGTAGTTTAATACACTGAACAATACAACTGAAAAGACCATCATAATGATGCTACACATAGTTTGGTAGAAAATATTTACGGTAAGTACGCAGAAAAGAGTAATGTTACAATTAAGTAAGATTCAAGCGATATGGGATATACTCTAATGAACAAAGACAAATTTATCAAGGGGCGTAACTCCTGACAGATCCAATTAATCAAGATTACCTTGAGGGCTAAAACATAGCAAAACACAAAGAGGTTGAAAATACATCAACTTATCTAATGAGCAATATGATCGCATTAAGTATACAATGTCTATGATAAAAAGTTTGTTGACCCAGAAACAAAGTTAGATCTTGTTACTGGAACCAGCCATTGTAACAATCAAGAGACACCAATTTCTTTCGGAATTCTAGGAATGATTTTTGCGGTTATCTGATTGTGTTTTACGAAATACGGTGATATAATGTTACTGATTTAGAGTTTCAAGCAGTCTATCGCAAGACATATTGTTGTGCATCAAATAACAGCCAAAATTGAACGCGTCGTAGTGGTTATTAAAACATGTTCAATTTACAAGTAGAAATTATAATTAACACGAACAGCTTTGAAATCTATAACACATCATGCTCTTATTGTGTTGTAAGTTTTATCACCATATTATATTTTGGTGTTTACATGTTCTGTAGTGGATTCTACAAACGCAAAAAAACAGAACAACATGAACAATAAGAATTTATCTTAATTTGTTCAAACATATTGATGTTGCTAGGCAACTGCCGCGACTTTGTAAAAGTGAAGCAATAAATAATAACGCTACTTAAATTGTAACCATCACGAATGAAATGTTTAAATGTTAAAACCAGATATACACGGGGCCATACATCCATTGACAGTATTCTCATTTTGCTACACACGACCTGTTTTAAAACCACAATGATACTATTTCGAAAAAACAACAGTAATTACAATAAACACAATGCTTAGCTAATTACGAAATAAATAATGGTTTTTGAGACAACATTTTATTTATTTGCAGAATAAATTATGTTACAAAACAGAATATTTTAAAACTAAACAACGTACGTTTTTGCTGAAATCCACCAGAATGTACAACATACTGAACGAGCTGGGAAGGGTTTTATCCCATTCCCGAGACACATGAAGTGTAATATGATATATTAAACTCGTTATATCGTGAAAAACAAAAGGATAAGACCCAGTGTAAAAATAATGTACACTAATTTGTGACTCTAGCTTGTATCAACACGTTTAAGCCATTTAGTTTTATTGCATTTAAGTGAATTGTTTGATTGAAACTCTATCAGGTCAAGTAGATATTAAACACCTTTCATAATGTATGGCTTAACAGCTGGGCCATCAACAACTTCTCTCGTGATGTCGGAATGAGTCGCAACATGAATGTACAAAAATGAACAGACGATTTATACTAAGGTATTAAAATGTATGTTTAACGGATTGTATAATACAAAGACAATGAATGTATACATGACTAGTTCTATTTATCACGTTGAACATACTTTTTATTATAGCATCAACTATTATTGCTCACGCCATCAATTTGAAGTACATTTTTGTCACAGACATGAAATAAGTAGCACATGTAGTACCAGCAGTATAACTGTTACCGGCCACTGGTATACATAGTTCCCACATTTACAATATTTAACTCCCTTGTTCTGAACTGTCGGCCATATTGACAGGCAAATTCTCTTAAAGTTTTTAGGGAATGATGATAAACCTACAGATATAAAAAATAACGTATTCAATATGCTCATGTGGGCAGTTGGCTCAGTAATGGTTGAAGAAAATGTGTTTGTCACATGAAAATTATCTTGGTATTTTCTCTCTGATCACATATTTGGAAATTACTTCTATAAGGGCTTGTCAGTTTTGCCTAGCAAAATGGCTGATTATTAAGAACAAGGGAGGTAAATATTGTAGATGTGTGAACTACCTATCAGTAGAAGTAATATTGCTAAATTTTACAGTATTTACTGACAGTAGTAAGAGCAGTAATACTGCTCCTTGTTCCAGCAGTAAACATTTACTAAATTTATGCTACAGTAAAACCTCAATAATAAGACCACCATTGGTTCCCCCTCGAAAACTGGTCTTCTTATTGAGGTGGTCTTAATCTGATTGATGTTGAATAAAGAGCAAAGCAGAGAATATGGACTTGAAAATTGTGTTCTTAATTTCGATGTGGTCTTATTATTGACGTGGTCTGTACGTGAGGTTTAACTGTAATACTGCTACTGGTGTGATAGCTACTATATATATATATATTTACTAACAAGTTCACCCATGTGTTTTTGCCAAAGAATCGTACATAAATATGTATTAGACTAGCTTTTAATTTTGTACAAAATCAACGGCCGTCTAGCCTTTAATTTTCTTAAGCAGCTATATACTGTAAACAGCTACAAGTAGTGGCACGAACAGGGTTCTGTACAAATGGTGATAATTTGAAACTGGAGAGAAAATTGGTGTCGGAATTTGACATCGGAGATTTTTATCAACATTCTGACTACAACTTCGTGATATTGATGAATTATTTATTGGTTCATTTGACATTAGTTGCTAGGTGTGTAATATAAAATGTCCCTGGACTTATTGCGCGGGACTTATCTGAATAAATATTGATTAGTGTTGTTAAGCAGCTGTAGAATAGAACAGAACGACAGGTGAATGTTAAAATTTGCAAAATGGTTCAATCGTTAAAATCCATCACAATTTTACTCTGATGACATACTTGTAATAAAAAAATGACGTGTTGTGTTTTTAACAACTTATGATAACCAACTATCACATGAAAACATAAGCCTTGCTCATACAGTCACCTTTATATTGTTGTATTAAGTAAAGATAAAAACACGTTATACATTAAAACTCGCAATTCCCTTTATACGACATTTAAACCCCGCATGATTGCATAATTGATCAGTATTGATAGTGTTTCTTAGACATCAAACACTCGACGCCGGAAGTTCTAATACTAGAATTCAACATTTAGAATGGGAGAACTGTAAAAAAGGCATGAGTTGTAGGTATATAACCGTGTTCAAGTATGATCGTTGAAATGAGTGCATTTTTGTACAAAATTTGCTCTGGTACATAACTTAGAAATATTATGTCTCTGGTGTGCCGAAAGTTGGTATTGCGCACCTATGGTGGCCCCGAGGGCCAGTTCACCATAATTGGGTTAATACATACAATCCGCACGTCAGTGCGGTGTATTAACGTTTTTATTACATGTCATCAGTAGTATACTAACCAACACAAAATACTTATACACATTACGTGTTTTTAGAAACACGACAATCACATGCATACGCATCGAGACATTTTGTCCAAAAAATCAAATTCATACTACATTGAGCTTTGTGCATGTATACAACACAATCTGTTGTTTATTTAAAAATGATTTAACTACAAACATGTCACACCCCTCCGAATTTGAAAGGGGTCGCGCCATCACGCTGGCAGTGACAATATCAGGTTGCTATGCACGTTTGATGTGCATATTTCGACGATATAACGTCTTGTTTCAGAGTCACGTGGATGGATACCGACCGCAACTTGGCCGTCCTCGTGTGACGTCATTTGGCGTCAGGACAGAGCCAGGCGTCTCCAAACGTGTGCGACATCAGCAATGTTCCGCCGTGGAAACGGCATTTAACACAGTAGGGAATCACCAATCACCACCAAGAGAAATCGTTTGAGAGAGGTTAACACACGAGAGTGTCGTCCCTACGTTGGCTTGCCCCTTACAACACAACGTCGAGCACGTCAGATAGATTGGTAGATAGCACAGGAATTCACCGTGAGACAATTATTGGCCAGATGAGATTTATCTGTACGTACCTACTCAAAAATATCAAGCATCCCTGATGATGCTCATCCAGTGTTACTTAACCATTGCAGTCTATTTATAGTTAGATATGTTATAATTACATAGTTTAGATATCAATAAGTCATTATATCGCTATGTATGTAGCCATACATTATTAAGGACAATTGTATAGACATTAATATATCTCACAGATATTCAGTTCATATTGCTTGCTTCGTTAATGGGAAACATCATGACATGAAAGATTGGGTCAAATTGGAAATATCGTAAACGTCACAATATATTCATTAGATTTCAAATGAATGTTTTTACTGAATAAGTGTTTGTGAATGTTGTTTTTGTAAAGGACCCTAGCTGTTACCACTGAAAAATTGTGAAATTATTTTATCAGATCGGATGCATTAAATTTAATCTGTGACTGGCTGAACATAGGGACTGTGTTATCCGAGGCCGATCCAGACTCGACTGAGTTCCTGTGTTCAAGAATTGATGTACATGTACTGTATACATGTAGTATAATTACAGCGCTATAGAAGAATATTTTATATACTCAAATAACGACACAAAGGTAAGTACTTGTTCTGTTTGCATTTGATTTAACACCAATATCATTGTGGGTCAGTTGCCATAACCAGTTTTCCTTGGATTAATGATCAACCAGTACTAACTTGCCCTTTCACTAGCAGCTAACAAACTTCCCACATGAATCAGAGGGGGAGGGGGGCAAATGACGGTAGCCAAATATCACAGAAGGACATGAAATTCCCTGTCCGGGAATCGAACCCAAACCTCCCGGTTGAAAACCCAGTGCTCTACCTACTGAGATAACCGGACGGAGTAAAGATACGTATTCAGTGGTGTATAAGTACCAGTTATATGTTAGATAACGATGTTGGATGCTTGCATTAATACTGATTAACTACATGTGCAACAGTGTAACATACGTATTTGATAATGAGAGTAGTTCTTTCGTCAAGATCAGGTCACGACTAAGCTGATAATAATCATATACAGCAGACTATGTGTAACATATTACATAAGGATACATTACTGGACCAACATTGTATGATATACATGTGTATATCTATCTTTGGTGGTAATTAAGTGTGTGTGAAGTTATAATATACCGTGTCGATATTATTACTTATTAATTAGTATGTCTGTTTGTGGTAGAAAACATTACCTCTATCATAATATGTACTGGTTGTCTGTGTTGGAAGCAACACTGTATTCAACAGTAACATTGCATAAAGCGGACAGTTGACATAAACAGTGTACAGTAAAACCTCAATATTAAGACTACCATTGGGACCCTGGAAAATCTCTCTCTTATTAAGGTGGTCTTAATATAGAGGTTGAATAAAGTGCATACAGTCGAAATGGACTCGAAAAATGTGGTCTCAATTTTGAGGTGGTCTTATTATTGTGGTGGTCGTAAGGGTGACTTTATATAACATAATCAGACAAATCAAGTATAGGTTTAAAACTCAAGACATATAAATTAAAAGTTTTGTTCCGATCGTTTCTAAATTTGTGTTTGAATATGACATAATGACTGAGATTGGTATTAATCAGGTCCATTTTACTATATTATACTTTTACTTTCATAATTAACGGAATGTTTAGATCTATACCTCGGTGTACAGCTCGTATTCTTCCTGCTAGAGTCCATGGAGTCCAATCAGTTAGTTCAGGGTTTCGTATATAGTTTTCTTTACAATAAGGATTGTGCAGATTTGCGGTTTTAATGTAACTTTTCCATCGTATAACATTGAGAAGAAAAGTATATACATGTACAGCAAGTCACGGGTGATTGTCGTGAGTTCTTTTCCTTTAGCCCTTTTCCCATCTATAGTATGTACATGTATAGCACTACATATACATTGTACATTTAAGTTACAGGAGGGATTAGGGGAGAGACATGTAGTCGGGATAAAGGGCGAGAACTTATGATAATCTCCTGAGCAGCGAGTCTGCGTCTGCATTATAATAAATATGGGTGCTTTAATGGTTTCGAGATAACACTGTGTGTTTTATGGTTTCACAAACACATGCAAAGATTAACATAATGAGGGAACAGACATAGTCAATTTTACAATGTATTTGTGTTCTAGCAGGTATACGTTTAGTATTTTAAATGATCATCGTATCATATTTCCATGGACCAGTTTTTAACTTCCGTTCATACCCTAACAGGTTCACCAGATCGCCTTACTACTCACACATACTTTGTTCAGAACCAATGGAGGTTTGCTTGAGAGTTCATTGTAAATATTTAATCCGGTACAACAGAAAATAATATCAGAATTTTCACTTCCTTCATATAATACAGTTGAATCATAATTTTCATTAATTTTCATCTCTAAACCTCAGCAGACTTCAACCAGAAGAAAACTTGTTGTATAACTTCCTATAACCTTTGTAAAGTTTCAAGTTTTTCAGTAAGTGACTGATTTCATAAATACAAATTTCGTAAAATTACAGTTTGCGAACTTACATTGACATGAACAGAAAGGTCAGGGTTCGTGCTTGAAGGAAATAAACTAAATCTGAGAGATAACATTGTCCACTTTTGATACATATCATTTTATAATCTTTATAATCGTCCTTTTCAGTGCCTGATAATCTGTGCTATAAGCCGGTGATTTATCCCGGATTAACCACGTCAACAAGTCATTGTAATGATAACTTAGTCCAAAATATTGGGCGTGTACATGCTCATAGTATCTTAAACATTTACTATTTTATTTTAAATTTTACTTTCACTTTGCATACATATATATATAACATATGTGAGCTCAGTTATGTTGGGACTTATTTATATGACTAATGGCAACCAATTTTGTTAGCAATTACAACACATTCCGAAGTTATACTCCGATCAATACATGGTCAAACAAATCAATTAGAAATAGTGTACACACCTAACTTGTTGAACGATTTGAATTTCTGTTCTTAGTTCATTAACACTAACATTCATTACACACAGAAAGTCTATTTCAATCTCTCAGTTATATTGTTAAACAGTACAGTAGTAAAAAATACAAATCTACTTACATTTATGAAATCAAAAAAGTCCTGATTTTAATATCTCTTCACGTCCAATGTTATCTCCTAACACACAGTGAAGATTTTAAACTTCTAAAACACTCGATCTATTGATTTTATTAAATATTCATCAAGTGATTTAAACTAACCGCCATAAAGGTTTACCGGGCTGATTTCTCCCGGTTGTTACTGCTAGTCCCACACTCAGATAACTGGTTGAGCTAGATCAAGTATGTTATACCTGATTAAATATTCAAGTCTCCCCTTGTTTGTTGAAATCCCAGATCGACAGTTAGTGATATGTATAACAGGACGGTGTTTGTTTTTCGTTCCCTTTGCGTGCAGCATGTCAATTTAACCAGGTTTGCTATACACGTCGTTCGATTAAAACCTTACTGAAGCGTTGAGTTAGTCTTTTGAATTCAATTCCGTTTTGTTTCGCTTCACAACACCCCAAGATCCACGTTCGAAAATACGAAACCCTTGATACAAAACACGAACACGAAATGAAAGTAGGCACTCATGGATGTGATTCGTACCGAGTGTTCGGACATATATGATTATATAATTTATACGTATGGCTAAAATATATGCACACGTGAACTCAGTTAGGTTAATGGATAATCAATGTAGACATGATTGTGTTAAAGAAGCTGTCTTGATATTTAAAACAAATGTTTGTTCTTACTTTCAAATATAGTATTTTCCCTTCTCATTTCAACTGTTCAATCGAGTAACTAATATAATACATGTACACTATCTTTGTTTATTATTGGAAATTGTACTGATAATTAATGAAGGTAGTATTAACGGACTCGTATGTATTGTTTGCTGTAAATCAACGCTAATATGCGCATTTCCTTATAACAAAATTCGAAATACACTAGATCACAGGTGCTAATATTATTGAAATATTCTGTAAGCTGGCT
The DNA here is from genome assembly GCA_032209605.1 of Mactromeris polynyma. Lineage (NCBI taxonomy): Eukaryota > Metazoa > Mollusca > Bivalvia > Venerida > Mactridae > Mactromeris > Mactromeris polynyma. Next base: position 7,387,501 of record JASFXZ010000021.1, on the reverse strand, counting down.
CTCTTTAACGGCAGACCAATGTGTTGCTTAGCATGGTAATTATTCATTTACGAGATTATAGATGGAGAAATCAATCAATATAAATGATATTGGAAAGGTATGTGTCATATATAGGACACATATACCGGTAATATTGACTTGTGATGGATGGATTCAATTGATATATTGGTCTAACACCACGACACCATGATAATTGTTTCCGTACGTTTTTACTCAGGCCTATATTTAGACTATGAATGGTCCTGGACTGATGCGTGGATCGGGATGAACTTTCATCAGTTAAATAATAACAACGTTTGTTTCAATAAAGGATTTTTCTCTGTGTGGTGTCGGTTCCAGGCCCTTGTTTCGCAAAATATCTCAATAGATTAGTCAACAATATTAGACATGTACAAGCCCATTTAACCATAAACATTCATTATGTTGTTATTTTACATCTTATTTCACTTTGCATGTACACATAACAAGAACATGTCAAAATGTGAAATAAGCAATGTAGGGTCGTATTTATAGGACTACTCAATAGATATATGCCGGATTGGTATCAATATGGGGGTTTCCATCTAACCCTGCGGTACAAACAACAATCTACCGTTAACATCGAGCTCGAACCGCAAATACAACAAAGGCAGGGTTTTACGTCTGACTGAACTTCAATGGATCTAAATTTAAACTCTGTTTGCATCTCTGGTAAAAGCTTTGTCGTCCAACTAGCAGAAACGATCGAACATTCTATCTAAAACATGCGACTTTTGTCGTGTTCTGATGTTAAAGCAAATCTACGACGTTTTAGACATGCTTGCATTTTGATGCCGATTCTTGACATATTTGCATAAAGGAGTGGTCAATTGAAGGATAAAGTATTCATTCTTCAAATACGTTATACGTGTATTTCATGGGTATCTTTATGCTCGTAGTGCGAGTTCAGCAGCGGAAAGAGATCAAGTGCGAAAAGTGTTATATTCCTTGTATGCATACCATAAACAAATATAGAAGGCAAATAGAAGGAGAGAGAACACGTGACAATCTCCAATGGTAGAAAACGATTTTAGCGAATTTCGGATTTCATCTATTGCGAGCTGCTTCAAACTCAATATTTAAGTATATACATGCTGACAACGCAATCCAACGACTATAGATGATTTAGATACACTAACCCCATTATCAACGGGGAGACTGTTCCAAAATCTTACATAATTTTCATTACATAATGAACAAGATATTTGAATTGAGATAGTTCTCAATTGAGCGGTTAAGTGAAAACAGAGCCAGGCTGATTCTTTTATAATGTGACTTTAAGGTAAATACACAGCCTGGGTCATGTAGTCGGCTAGTAAGATGGAGAAAGACGCCAGGCGAACATCCGAGTAGAACCACAGGTCTACCTTCCGTAATCGACCTGGATAGCTTCCTCATTTACAAATTCCATATACAGGGCCGTAAATTACATGGAGGCATGTAGGCAGTTGCCTCCTATTGCGGGCTGAAAAAAAAATCATTTTTTGTCTAAAAAGGGTCCAAAAATTTTTTCGCCTCGATCCGCGAGGCGGGGTGCCTCCGCTTCCAGGGGAGGCAATTTACGGCCCTGATATACCCGTAGGGACTCGAACCCGCCACTTTCAGGGGCACATGATTTGAAGTTAGCGACCATAGCTACCCGGCCACAGAGGCGTAAGATCATATACACGGTTGTCATGCGTCACAACAGTAGGTCTACGTTGTGATTTTGCATACCAGATCTAGATGTATTTATGTACACAAATGAGTCGAATTAGGTGAATGGCAACATTATCTTGACGTGAATGATAAACATTTAAGCTCACTACATTCATAATTGGTTGATCATATTTCAGAGTCGAGGTTATTCTGAATCTACCGAGACGTTCACTAGTAACATAGATATTACTTATCATTTTGTATGACCACCGCGCACATTTTCCCGCCAATTTCTTAATGGATAAATAACTCGTACATAGTTTTGTTGTTTTTTTACCCATGTTCTCTCCCTTTATAGTTTAATTGTGCGGATCGTGAAAAAGAATGAGGGATGGATAGGAAGAAGCAAGTAACTTTAAGGATTTCTTTTTATCAGAGTGTGAAAGGTATCTTCAAAATGAAATGTATTGTAACACGGGAAAGTAAAAAACAATCGAATTAGTAGATTTAGCAGAACGATATATGCAACGTAGTCGTATTCAGTTTCATACTGAGTCATTGTCGGTATTGTTCCTATCAGTTAACAATGTCACCATACCTTGTAATGGGCAACATAAACAGCAAAGGTCATGTGATACTATTCCTGCTACTAGGGTGGAGGAACACACGCCCCTTCTAGCATTATTTTTGCACAGGCGGACCTCTCGGTAGGACCCCGGACCATACGTAAGTCAACTGGATAGCTTCAACACATACACATTTTACATCCCGGTTGGAATTCGAAGCCGTAATGGTGAGGGGCAAGTGTTTTGAAGTCAGCGATCATAACCACTCGGCCATAGCGGCCCCTTGACTGTCATTAATACTGGTATACGTAATTGTTACCAACAACATATGTTTTACATTCGATTGTTCTGAAAATCTACAACAATAGCATATCCAGTGGTCTAATCTAACTTCCATATAGCATTCGAATTGTCCACCATACAGTCCGTGCAGTATACGGGAATGTTTTGTGTGTTGGGTTATACGTCCAGCCAACACTTTGTCAGTAACATACCGTGTTTACTTGTTTATAGTGCTACCACACTATGATACCCCGCCGCAGACACGTGACATGCTACACCAACCGCTCCTAGCCATACTCGTAGACAAACCAGCAACTAGTATCGCATTTAACAACGTTGGTACTAAGAGCGAACCCACAACCCTGCGGCATCTGGAACGAGTGAAATACCGTAGAGTCACCAGGCCAGTCCAATAATCGAACAAATACATTCAGTTTGTAGTTAATCATTAAGTTACACAGTGTCTGGATTAATATGATATATTTTTTTTATCGTGAATAAAAGAAGGCTGGTAAGCTTTTATACAATTACTATGGTTGTTTCGCAAACAAAGAGTCGGGTAACGGCTGTACGTATAGACCAGTGTGTACATCGTTGATATATGGGTAACCCCGTTTGTTTGTCGGTTTCCAAGTTCTTGTACGACTTCATACCGTACAAATATAACCCAGACCAAAGACTTGATGTTTTATTCACCGTGAACGCAATGAATTATTGAATATATTACCCGGTCTTATTTAGAATATAAGAGTTGTTCGCGTTTTTACGTGTGGAAAATTTGTAATTTAGGTTTTTTCCTAAAAAGTTAATCATACGGGCGTTATAATTTTGTCAACGTGCTCCGTAACAGCACGTGGAAAAAGGACGAAAGCGATATCATACAACATTCGTACAGAAATGTGTCTGATTTGGCTGCATATATTATCCGAGAGTGAGTGTGTTCAGTGAGTAGTGTTCAATGAGTGAGTAATGTTCAGTGAGTGAGCAATGTTCAGTGAGTGAGTTGTGTTCAGAGAGTGAGTTGTGTTCAGAGAGTGAGTTGTGTTCAGAGAGTGAGCAATGTTCAGTGAGTGAGTTGTGTTCAGAGAGTGAGTTGTGTTCAGAGAGTGAGTTGTGTTCAGAGAGTGAGTTGTGTTCAGAGAGTGAGTTGTGTTCAGTGAGTGAGTTGTGTTCAGTGAGTAATGTTCAGTGAGTGAGTTGTGTTCAGAGAGTGAGTTGTGTTCAGAGAGTGAGTTGTGTTCAGAGAGTGAGTTGTGTTCAGAGAGTGAGTTGTGTTCAGAGAGTGAGTTGTGTTCAGTGAGTGAGTTGTGTTCAGTGAGTGAGTTGTGTTCAGTGAGTAATGTTCAGTGAGTGAGTTGTGTTCAGTGAGTGAGCAATGTTCAGTGAGTGAGTTGTGTTCAGAGAGTGAGTTGTGTTCAGAGAGTGAGTTGTGTTCAGAGAGTGACTTGTGTTCAGAGAGTGAGTTGTGTTCAGAGAGTGAGTTGTGTTCAGAGAGTGAGTTGTGTTCAGAGAGTGAGTTGTGTTCAGAGAGTGAGTTGTGTTCAGTGAGTGAGTTGTGTTCAGAGAGTGAGTTGTGTTCAGAGAGTGAGTTGTGTTCAGTGAGTGAGTTGTGTTCAGTGAATGATTTGTGTTCAGTGAGTGATTTGTGTTCAGAGAGTGAGTTGTGTTCAGAGAGTGAGTTGTGTTCAGAGAGTGAGTTGTGTTCAGAGAGTGAGTTGTGTTCAGAGAGTGAGTTGTGTTCAGAGAGTGAGTTGTGTTCAGTGAATGATTTGTGTTCAGTGAGTGATTTGTGTTCAGTGAGTAATGTTCAGTGAGTAATGTTCAGTGAGTAATGTTCATAGGTGGATAATATTCAGTGAGGGACAATTAGCGAGTATATGTTTGAGTTCAAATGAATAATCATATTTTAATGAGTTAGTTAAATAGGAAGAAATGCAGTATTTTTTATCAAATAAAAACATACCTCAACCGAGATTCGAACTAACGACTTTCCATTCACAAACTCGTCAATATAACCACTCGACTTTGTAACCCGGTGACTCTATTCACCTGAACAGATACGTAGATACTCCACAAACAGACTTCTCGGTATCGAGTCTACCCGTGAGACAAAATCACGATAAAATAGTGAATAGCTTTGGCACTAAATTATTATACAGATATTTGACTTCTAACTTTATACATCCAATTTTTACATGCTGAAGTAGCTTTAGCATACGCCCAAAGTGCAATACGTTTGTTTATTCTGCTAGACACCATATTAGACAGGCGTGTCCAATACCTAGAAATAGCTATCCATTGTCGAACTATTGGAGGTTGCCAGGCCATTTCACCTATGACTGCGGCATTGGGAGTATATTTCCCAACCCCTAAAAAGTATCGCATTGCACGATTGTGTACGGTGTTAATGCAAGAAAAATATTTACTACCCCAAATTGCTGACCCATAATCTATAACAGGCCAAACCAAAGAATTATACAATTTTGTGAATACTTCATATGGAACCCCGCCAATTATCTTACACTTTGTTATTAATAAGACAAGAGCACGGCTTGCACTTTGTGCGACAGCTTTGGCAGTAATTTCAAAGTTCAATTTTTCATGTAAAATAAGACCAAGATATTTATACCTGTCCACTATATCTAAACATTCGTTACCACAACAAAATGAGAACGTAGTTCTTTGAGCTGAATTAGGACGGAAATGTACTACCTTGCTCTTATTGATATGAATCGACATATCATTGATATTACACCAATCAGAAAGAGCACTCAACAAGGTTTGTAAATCTTCAGCATGTTCAGCCAACAAAACAATATCATCAGCATATAATAAGATACACACGTTGCATGTAAGGATTTGTAAAAAGATACTTGGTGTTAAACATCAGACACCTAATTACGCTGTATATGGTGAACTGGGAAGGTTCCCATTATCTATAATTAGTAAAATTAGATCTATCAAGTTTTGGTTGAAAATTATGAAAAATAATCAATCTTCTATCAACTTCATGTATTTGGATCTATGTGCTAATGTACATAGCAATTCTTGGGCTTCCCGTTTGAACTCAATCATTGATCATCTCGGGTTTACGTATGTCCGTACACATTTAGTAACTACCTACCATTGATTAAGAACAGAATATATGATCAATTTATTCAGGACTGGAATGCTTCAATTCAATCGATGTCAAAATTTAATTACTATCGCAAATATAAAAATGATTTCGAATACGAAAGTTATCTTGATACAATTGGTAATGATAAAGTAAGAAAACAATTAACATGCTTTAGATTGAGTGATAATAAATTAGAAATTGAAGCAGGAAGAATGTTAGGTATTGATAGGGACAATAGCTTATGCTAAGTATGCAATAGAATCGTTGTTGAATCTGAATACCACTTCTTAATGTGTTGTCCGATATACAATGACCTCAGAAAGAAAAACTTGCCGAAAACCTCATGGCCTTGTATTGAGAAATTTAATAATATACTGTCAACAAAAAATAAAACAATTCCGATAAATATTGCAAAATTTATTTCAGAAGCATTTGAAGTAAGAACAAAAACTCTCAAAAATATTTAACTATTTCCTGTGTTGCCTATTATGACTATGTATATACATTTATATCCTGTAACCATTGATTGATTCTCTTTTCTTTTTTTGTTGTTAAATATTCTAATTGCGTTCTGTATGTTTGTGTGTAGGGTCTTTGCCATAGTATATTGTAAATGGCCAAAGGCTATTAATATCCGAATGCCAATAAATGTATGAATGTATGTATTGTTCTCAAATTTGTATAGAAAATTGGTTTGTATTCATTTTCACTCATCTCTTTCATAGCCGACTACCGCGATACTCCATCTTTGTTAAATGACCAACAGACGATATTGTGTATAAGCGTTAGGAAGTACGTTCTACAGTTGATAGAAACGTTTGCTATTAGAAATGCGACATATAAAATCCTAAGTATTTTGTTAAGTTTACCAACTGTTCTATACATGTATATTTGAATATGGCATCTTGAACAAAACATCCTCTTGATTCGACATAGTATAATTATGATACAGTACAAGTACGCATGCACTAACAATTAGCAGTTGTAATCTAACTATATTATCTACATTTAATTATTTGATGATCTTTCGTGTAGGGAGGAAATAAAACAGCATTCAACGAATTGTAAATTCAAAATTATTTGCACAAGTTTCTTCGTGAAGTGAGAAACAGGTAAGAATTACAACAAATACAAAAATCTCGTTGCCAGTCAAAGACAACAAGGAATCTGATCCAAGAATAGTTCAATGCAACCTATATAGAGCAGCCCTCTTTTGAGCACCAACCTCTCAACAACAGACAAATTGTGTGCCTCCCAAAGTGTGGTGCTCTAGAGAGGTCGCACAGTATATACGACAGGATAAAAACTATAGAAGACCTCTGATCATCATACATTATACTATCACTGTTCGAGGATTTAAAGCCAGCAATTCAAAACGGCTCTTTAATACAGAAAAAGACCCCAAAACAAGGGAATTAAACCAATGCGAAAATCCTGCACAATTAACAATAGATCACGCAGTGCTCTTCCTTAGTAATATATACAAAATTACGGACTGGACTGTTTTCAATGACGAAGTTCGTGATTTAACTACTTGGGTTATAATCTGATTATTAATGAGGACTCAAGCGTTCTATGTTCGATAATTGTTAAAACAACCCAAAAGTGTTAATTTTGAGTCTGCATTCAGGTCTTTAATGAATTGCAAACGTGCAGGGCCTTGAAGAACACCTTTTATTAATAACTTGTAACTCACTAGAATTGTTCGTAAATGACATTTCTTTTAATATGTGGAGTAAAACTATTCATTTCTATCACAAAACGCTTCAAATCGAGCAGCTGAAGGCGAGTTTTACATTTTTTTCCATTTGTCAAATTTAAACAGATGATACCAGCTTTATTCCACAAATATATCGCTTTGTACTATTTTTAAAGTAAATGTAGACTTTCACTGTCGTTCAGATGATATATGATTCTAAATAGACATCGAAGTTACAAATCATTGGACAGAAAGTTAACAACACAACTCACTTGTCTGGAACGCTTCACTCTGTCGCAAAACGCATCACTCGGCGGAATACACACCGTGGAACTGTCATGAGGATATCAATAACAGTCACAAAATCATACATTACAAACTGTTTAAGTAGAATTATGATTTTGAAACGTACCTTGATGTTATAGACATGAGAAAGTTAAGACACGTTATGGCAAACATTCGAACGAGCGCGCAGTGTTTAGAAATAGAACGTGGTCAGTTTTGAAAGAGAAACATATTGTGCCATTTTTGTGACAATACTACTATAGAAGACGAACATCCTTTCGCACAAATTTATACTGACATACAATAAATTCATATCATTAATGGCATCCAAAAACAGTGACATAATTAAGCTACTTGCTTTAGATTTCTACTATGCATTTAGACTGAAAAGCAAGGGGTCAATGAACTGGCATGTATAGGCTGATAATGAAATGTATTGTCAGATATATGTATGTGTACTATGTATGTACGTGTATGTTACATGTATAAAAATTGTATTATGACTCATGTGCTGACATCCACATTGAAACTCATTCAATGTATATACAGATACTTTATTTAGAAATGAAGGCATTATGCACATGATTCTCAATTACAAGTTATATACACACATTTTGTTAAATCATGAACTAAGTTGTACTATACTTGTCAACTATACAATATTACTTTAACGAATACAGGTTTAAATTACCGGTGTACATCATTCTTATACATGTCCCTGTACATGTGTTCTACCATATTTGAAGTTAAGCTTTACAATGTATCACTAAAGTAGGGAAAACACATATGAACATATGCAATGCATTGTATCAAACATATACAATATGCATGTTAACATGAAATAGCAATAAGTGATGAGAGAGAAGAATGTACACCTAACACCATTTAATTTATAGCAATCATAAGTACTTTGAATGACTGAGGTAATGTAATAGACTAAAAAATAAAAATACAAAACAATGAACTCAAGTTCGTTTAGTTTGCTTTACAAGGATTGTTCTCTCAATTCAAAGCTCTTAAAAAAATAAACTGATAAGTTTTTCACTGCCTTTTAATTACTGGACTGTAGAAATTCTCTAAACTTTAGTATGTTCGTATATGATTAAAATATACAAGGTTTAGATACTTTATATACATATTGTAATAAATGGAAATTAGTTGTTAATATTAACAAAACAAAAGTAATGGTCTTTAAAAAAAGTGGAACGAAAGTAAGCAGCTAGAAATAGATCCAAATTCACATATTTGGGCATCGTATTTTCTACAGGAGGATCTTTTAATTTAACGTTCGAGGCTTTAACTGGACAGGCACTTAAAGGTATTTTTAAACTAAGATCATATCTTAACAAATTTATTAATATCACAGTTAGCCATAAATTAAGTCTATTCAACAAATTAATACTACCGATTTTAAACTATGGATCTGAAGTATGGGGATATGCACATGCAAATAAGTTGGAAAATATTCATCTACAGTACTGTAAACAAATTTTAGGAGTGGGAAAACAAACGCAGAATAATTTTGTGTACGGAGAACTTGGCAGACATCCCTTAAAAATATATTGGTTTTTAAATATTATTAGATTTTGGTTAAAAATTATTCAGACAAGCGACAGAAAGTTTATTAAAAAGGTATATACCATGATGTTAAATGATATTATAAATCATCCAAATAAACCAAATTGGGCCACGAATGTGAGATCTATCCTAGAACACATAGGCTTTAATGATGTACGGTTGTATCAGGGAGTTGGAAACCCAGAAATGTTTATGAGTATTGTGAAACAAAGGTTAAGTGACAACTTTGTGCAATCATGGAATAATCAATTAAGTAATTCTTCTAGAGCATCAACATACACATTATTTGCTTATTTTAACTTTAAAACGTATCTTGACAAAATTAATATTACTAAATATAGATTTGCTTTGACTAGATTAAGAGTATCAAGTCATAGACTGAAAATTGAAACGGGAAGATGGAATAAACCAAATGCTATACCAAGATCAGAGAGAAAATGTCAACTTTGTAATGTTGTTAAAAAAAAGTTTATTCTGTGTGACTTCCTTTACTACAAATGTATTAATTATGTATAATACAATTTATTTCTTAGGTTTATTTATGAATGAACGTTAAAGGCTTTTTAACAATAGCCTCATTTTCTGAACTTAATAGTTCAACAATTTTTGGTATATTGTTATTTTCTGTGATACAGTTTTAGATATTATTTCCGCATTTCATAGTACACTAGACATTAGCATAAGAAATGAAATTCGTCTTCATCAATAGTGCATAACTGTTAACGTATCTCATCTGTGGAGTGTTCATTTATAAAATTTAGGGACGTCAACGAATGGTAAATCAGGTTGTCGAATATTCGATCAGCCTTTCGAACGAATATTCGAATATTCGATCGTCATATCTTAGACAAAATGTCTCAAAACATTTTTTCCATGTTTCATGTATTGAAGTTACCTTCATGCTGCATGCATTCTATATTCCTTTTCACCGGTGGTTGATACTCTGACGAATAAAGTTATTGCGGTAAATATATCATCATCTGAAAGGTATTATTCGTGTTTATAAATATCTTTGTGAAGTGTCGAGACAACTATTATTTGTCTAAACTTATCGTCTAAATATAGGTATCGCCACCAATATTTTATTAAATCACATGTCACATTTCCAGTACAAATGTCATTTGAAGTTTACGAAGACAGCAATCAATAACACCACACTGTGGAATATTATAAGATTCAGAAACGAGGACGAGATTAATGGTTGTAGCTGACTTAAGACATACAGAACAGAATATTTATTTCGACGTGTACATTGTACATAGTCATCATTTACATATAAATACACAAAATAAACACACAGGATTTAAAAAGACTTTCAAAGTATGTAAGCGTTGCTACAATTATAATGTAAAGAGGAGTTAATTGGACATACAAGTAAGCGCTTTCATTTATTACAGATAAAGTCATAGTATGTTTGAATGTCGGCAAAATTCACTTGACAAAATATATCCACACCGCTATGTCGAAAAGAAATTTCTAAAATCTGTGAAAACTACACTGTTCTATGTGCTAAATATTTGTCTGACTTTTTGTAACTACCATCATATTTCATTTTTAAATATTAGCTATACTCTGATTACTATTTCTATCTTATTGACTATATATGTGGCAAAAATATTTGTGAAATGTTTAATGCCGAAATAAATGTATTGTTTTGTATTGAATGTCGGCACCAGCATCCCCCAGCAAACTCGCAGCAAACCCCCAGTATTACATTACATATGGCGAACAAAATGTTCTTGTCGCATTTTATAAATCTTATACGTGTCACATTTGACAATAATCATTAACACTATTCCTATAACAATAAATCATTTGCGACAAAGAACGAGTCACATACAACACAGTGCAACAGTGACGACAATATGTGAAGCTGTTATTTGTTTACAAGAGACGGAATTAATACGCCAAGAATAGCCGTAAACGAATGTCACATTGTATCAGATATAAGACAAAATGGAAGTAACTTTTACGAGAATTAATTCAAGGTAACTTGACATTCATAAAATCTTGTTCCGAATTTCGGACGCACATTTGATTGCGATATAATATATCATTGTATAGATGTTACATTGAATGGTGATAACCTTGATACAGTCTCGTGAGTAGGAAGTTTTGATTGAAATATGCATTAAGACTCCACACAGTTAAAATGCACATTTTTTTCTGCTTTATGCAATTCCAGATATTTCGATTATTCTTATAGAGCCCTAGGCTATCACATGGGAGGTCCGGGCTGGACAGGTCAGGTTTTTTCGAAGTTGTCGGTTGTTTACGGAAGGGCAAGTTAGTACTGGTTGATAATTAATTCCATTAAAACGGGTTAGGTCAACAGACCACCGTATATAACTGACTGAACACGTCGCTCTCCGAAATACGTCTAAATACATTGTCACAACAGTATAGGACTGTTTAATTAACCGCAAACGCATGAATGCGTATATAACTCTGGTCAAATATTCCTTATAAATGGGTTTACAGAGTTGTTCATTGCTAGACGTAGAAAAGTCGCAACTGTGTATTGATTAAAAAGCCAATCCAACCTTTGTTATAGGGTTACGCACGGGTGCATTTCCTTACTAAAATGGACATGCATCGGTTCTGAAAGTTTACGCATATATTTGCGGTCAGTCTAACAGCACTATAGAATGATTGATTCATTTGTTTGCATTTCAGGTCATGGATTATTATAAGTACGACTATATATAGAACCTCTAATGTCACGAACAAGTTTCATGTTACAAATAGACGACTTCAGATGTCATAAATTGTGCCGGATTGAAAATACACTTTCCGTGCGGAAGAAACCATTCATTTAAAATATATTAGACCATGCATCGTTAAGTGTTGAAAAGATTTATAATCATGACCATACAAATGTGGGACAGGATAGTATAGACGAATAATTATAGCGCGTAAGTTCATTTAATCCATTATGTACTGACATCGATCCTTAAACAATGGTCGTGTTTTAATTCATATTTTGTCATATTTATACTAACTATAAACGCTACGTGTGTTGACTATATCAGGATATTAGATGAAACATGTTGATACAGTCGGACCTTGTTTATTCGACAACCTTTTATCCGAATACTTGGTATAATCCGAAATTAAACGCAAGTCCAGATGTATCTTAGCACAAGTCGAAATGAAATGGGCTATTCGAAACCATGTATTATTCGCAATAAAATTTCGGACCCGATCAATTCGAATGAACGAGGTCCGATTGTATGTGGTTGTGTGGAGAATTTATGAGTTTATTTTATTACCCAGGTGATCGAATGATATATTATATAAGTTTCGTTCTTTTCTTCCAGATAACGGGGATATAAGGTAATAGATGAGACAACATGGGATTGATCAATCGGCAGTACTGTCTATCAAGGCACCGGTTTTGCCACAAACTTGGTATAATTCTACTGTTCCTATTAACGGTACATGTATTGTCATACATTTATGTGAATATAAATTCTAGTCTCATCAAAACATCAAACAGCCGTGAAACACGACGATATATTCAGCTCGAAAGCTATCAGAATTTAAAAGCGAAAACACCCAAATCAAAACCCACGATTCTTTTCTGGAAACCGTACAATGTTGGCGAGGATCCGTCTGAAGGTATGAACAGTTGTCCTGTTCAATGTAAAATAACACAGGATAAAAACGACATCGAAGAAGCTGATGCTGTTAATTTCCACCTTACTAGTCTATGGTCGGATAACTGGAATATCGATTCAACAGCAACGATAGATTTCCCAACTTATCGGAGACCGGATCAGATTTGGTCAGTAACTAATTTGGAACCACCCCCTAATTTATTCGGAGATCTTCGGGTATTCAACGGTGTCTTTAATTGGACCGTTTGGTACCGGAAAGACGCGACTTTATACAATCCATATGCATACTACAACATTTTAAGCGACAATGAATCGGACGTTGCTGAAAAGAAGTTGAAAAAGAGGAGTTTTTACAAAGAGAAGACAGGAAATATAATTGGAATGATAAGTAATTGCAAAGATGCACAGCAAAGGTACAGGCTTGTTGCTAAAATGGCTAAGTATCTTAACATTGACATGTATGGAAAATGTTTTGACAAAATTTGTGGAGACCCGTTCAATTTCTTTACTTGTGAGAACATAACAAAAGGTTATAAATTTTACCTTGGGTTAGAAAATAGCCGATGCAAAGATTATATAACTGAAAAATACTGGCATGCTTTACAAAGGGATCAGATTCCTATAGTAAACTGGGATTTCACCCATATAAACAGAAGTATCCCGATTCCTGGATCCTTCATAAGTATAAACGACTTTAAAAGTATAAAAGAATTAGCGGAATATATTGAAAAAGTAAGTAACAATGAGAAGTTGTATAACAGCTACTTTGATTGGAGAAAAAAATACAAACTTGGATATGTGTCTACGGCGTGTTTAATTTGTGAAGCACTGCACAAACAGATGAGGAGACAGACGGTGGTGGATTTTGACGGCTGGGTTAGAGACGATGTTTGTGCGAAAGTAAATGTAAGTAAACAAACATAATGCCATTTTCTGATATTATTAGAGAACAATAACCTGGCATTAATGCTTGTCCCTCTCTGTCTTCGTCATGTTCGTTCAAATTCTCGGTCTCGTCGCGCGTGAACGTCTCCCGTGGCCGAGTGGATATGGCATCCGTCTTGGGAGCCGGAGATGGAAGGTTGTGGTGAGCCGAAAGCTAGTTAAATAATGTTTTTCCTTACAATTAGAGGCGGGAAAATGTAAAAAATATCCGTGTGGTTGACACGTTTATTCTACATTATTTATATGTCGAGTAAACAGATATTTTCTACATTAAAATGTATTTTTTTCAACATTGTACTGTCGCTTATGGAGAAAATTCTGTCTAAACGTTCGGTAGGCCTACATGTTTTAATATAAATGAATGGTTTACCAAATATTTGTTTAAGTAGTCTTATCGGAATTTCGTATGAAGTGTGTAATAAATTAGTCATCAAATATTGACACACCCGGGTAATTGTCCTATCTGTGTGCAGTATATTCTCATTCTGTAGTGTCCTTGAAATGAAATCCCAGTGAGACTTTAAGGTCAATACTTGCCGCAAAACAATTGCTAACCTAACCTTACTTGGACGTTAAGAACTTCCCAGCTTTGATATATATATTAAGGCTAGAACATTATTAAAACGGAACGTGTATTGTAAATGAATAATATTTGATTTCAAACGAATATTCAGAAAACATTCATTGCATTCTGTATAACTTGTGCATGTTTTCTTTTATTATTCGGATACCTCTGTATGATAATTTTGTATTTATACATTGACTTGTATAATTATTATTTCTTTTTTTGTTTAAAATGTTTTTTAAATTTCTCTTCCCCCTGTGCAAGTCTTTCACTTTATATTGTGTTCATGTTATTTTCTCCCCAGTTTCGGCCTATTGTTGCCAGCTGTCTTGACTTGTCCTGTGCTCTTTTCCATCCATAAATCCCCCTTGTTTGTCTTCGTTGATTCTCCTAGTTATCCCTTATGGTCAGCTAGGTCATTCCTTGCGCCCCTGTTCCCCTACGTATGTGCCCTTGTGCCTCCTCTGATGCCTTGTGTTTTATGGATTGATGTTTTCCCGGAGTTCTGTGTGGAGAGGCAATGTCTTATGTATTTGGTGTTCCCTGTAGCAACTTATTCTCTCTCTTTATTTATTTAATCGTTTGTTTCACTATTGACATCATGTTCTGTATCATCATTGTGTGTTTGTCTTACTTCAGAAATACAACATCCGTATACGGGAGCTGCAAAGAAGTATCTTCGAGATGTTCGGAATATGAGAGACGATTCCAATCAAACGCCCCACAACGCTTCTCTCCCCTAGCGGTAAATTCATCGCTGCCATCACGCATGTCACGTGATGATACGAGTATAACCAAAACAATATGCCAAGACAAAAATCGAAAAATGAAAAAAACGACGAAATATAGTGCAACAGGGTTTATGTGATGGCCGAGATCTCTGTGCGCCGTGGAGGGTGTCCACTGTGTAGGAGATTGGATTCCAGCCACGTCACTGGTCAATGAAAGACCAAGGTTCGAACCAGACGATTCACATTCCATCAAACACGATGTTTTGTATAATGGAGGTATCCAATCATACCGCATGTTAAGAACAATTATAAATGCAGCACAGTGTATATACATGTACAGTCTAACCTGTACTTCCGACCATTATTACAAGCGACCTCCTGTCTTTTACGACCGTTCTGATTTCCTCCTGTGAGTTTTAAGCGTTATATTAATCTACATTTATAAGTGACCACTTGTCAAACGCGACTACCGACCTTTTATTTTTAATACACAACGTCGTTGCTAAGCGATCGCTAAAGACGAAACGATTTTATGATTTTCTACAGATTTTATTACATACATGTACATGCGATTAAAATATTTCACCTGACCTAAGTTGTTTCTTTAATATAATATCTTAATATCTGTAATAATTTATGTTTTAAATATTAAATAAAAAGCATTGTACTTAACGTTTATGTTTCATCAACTTCACTGTATCCATACTTAAGAGACCATCTGACTTAAGAGACCACTTTTTCCCGAGTGGTCTCTTAAGAAAGGTTCGACTGTACTTTGGGTTTAGGGTTTAATCCTAATAATGTTACCCATCTTGTATGTTTGTGTCCTTTATATATGCTGTGTTTGTAATTGTTTATGTTTATTTATGGTAGGGGATTCGTGGTCCAGTTTAACGCACCGGACTTGTAATCCAGGGGTCGCAGGTTCGATCCCCGCTCCACCACTAGGAGTACCAACAGTCTTTCGGATAGAGACAAAGACCGAGGTCCTGTGTACGATGCTTTACATCGGGCACGTAAAATAACCAGGCGTGTTTCTGGAACTGGGACATTTTCTGTATCATGTAATATCCTCCAAAAATCTAAATCGACTAACACTCATCGTCGTCCATGTAGGAAACCGGTGGCGACGATAAATAAACGCAAATACAAAGACAGTTAATGTTCATAATTTATATCTGTTCAGGCTATTGGGGTGGTGGCTGCGTGCATTGTGTATGGTATTTCCTGTCTGTTCAGGCTATTGGGGTGGTGGCTGTATGCATTGTGTATGGTATTTCCTGTCTGTTCAGGCTATTGGGGTGGTGGCTGCGTGCATTGTGTATGGTATTTCCTGTCTGTTCAGGCTATTGGGGTGGCGGCTGCGTGCATTGTGTATGGTATTTCCTGTCTGTTCAGGCTATTGGGGTGGTGGCTGCGTGCATTGTGTATGGTATTTCCTGTCTGTTCAGGCTATTGGGGTGGTGGCTGCGTGCATTGTGTATGGTATTTCCTGTCTGTTCAGGCTATTGGGGTGGCGGCTGCGTGCATTGTGTATGGTATTTCATGTTCGGCTTCTTTATTCACTTTACTTAGATGCAAAATCTGACAAAAGTACAAGCTCTTCCTAAATGTCTCCCGTGACCCAGTGAGTGGTTAAGGGCATCCGCAGCGGGAACGGGAGGTCGAACAATCGATTGCCGATAGGGTTCCGTTCCGATAGCCGGTTGGTGAGCCACCAGCTAGTTAAACAATGGTTACCGTGTGCATATCTGCCTCGCTTTAGTCTACTTTTACTTTGTAAGCATTTACAAGCAGATGATTTATTCACACTGCTCAGATACACTAAATGTTCGCTGTAGAGCTGTGAGTTTTCAGATAGTGTTCTAACGATGTTCCGGGCCAATATTATAAATTATAAATGTGTCTCGACTTGATCATCCATTGAAATTGTATTTAAGTGTTCTCAAATGGACGAAGTTTATGATGCTATATCAAAATAAATGACAGACATGTTGATTTACTTTGTACTGGTTCTATTGTTATTGTTGCACGAACAGTAATATAGCTCCGAGCTGAAACCAATATTGACAATAAGACAATTAAGTTTATTTCATACAAAACAATGATACATATAAACATCGTAATACCGCTTTTCATTCAATACAGATGCCATGAATTTTAAGTATTTGATTGTGTATAAAATCGAGATTTTTATAGCTTAACTGTTGTTATCATAGCGAACAAAACAGGTCAACCGTATATGACTAATAGATCGTGGATAAGCTGCGTAAAATCCGTTGGAGACAAAAACTTTCGACAGCCTCGGGACTTGAATACGGTATTTGTAACTTGGTATAGACCAAATACTCGACCTTCCCACGAGAGGTTTAAAAATATAAAATACTGCTTGATTATTTGTTTTCGATTATTGCTATTTATGTGTTTAGATGTATGTTGTGTTTCCCTTTCTCCATGTGCAGTTATTTCACTTGATATAATACTCATGTTCTTTTATGCCCCGTTTCAGCCTATTATTACTGACTTTCTTGACTTGTTCCGTGATGTAGTCTATCCTCTAGGCCCCGTGTTCAAAAAGACTCAGTTTTCAGGATCATATACAGGATCTTTCAATGACCAATTTTGGAAAATTGATCCTGATTTTAACTAGATCAGTTTCAATTATAAGTATAGTAAATCAGTTTCTCAACATCATGGTGAAGTTAGGTATATTTTCTTGAAGTTAATTAGAAGAGTTTTAGGTAGTTTTGTGTATGTTTATGAGAAGTACTTGACAAATTGCTTCATGAAAATGGCAAATATATTCAAGGATTAAGTTGATGCAGATTAGTTGATCCTTTGTGAACATGGGTCGGCCAGACAATTCCTTGCACCCCTTTTCTCATACATTTTACCCTTGCACATCCTCAGTGCCTAATGTTTTGTATTTGTAGACCAGTGTTTTCCCGGTAGTGTGTGTGTGTGGGAGGGCATAATCTTGTTTATGTGGCTTTCCTTGTAACAACTCCTGTAGCCACTCAATGTCGTTTATGAAATAATGTCACAATTGCGGCTCATACATAATCGAAGCCAAAAATCATATCTAGACAAAAATAGAAATGAAACACACTATCTAGATGACAAAATTTTTGTCTAGTCGTAAGCTAGACCAGATATAGTATGACATAATGTTCATGATCTAATGGCGTCATTTATACACTAGACTAGATATAGTTTGACATAATGTTCATGATCTAATGGCGTCATTTAGACACTAGACTAGATATAGTTTGACATAATGTTCATGATCTAATGGCGTCATTTAGACACTAGACCAGATATAGTATGACATAATGTTCATGATCTAATGGCGTCATTTAGACACTAGACTAGATATAGTTTGACATAATGTTCATGATCTAATGGCGTCATTTAGACACTAGACTAGATATAGTTTGACATAATGTTCATGATCTAATCGCGTCATTTAGACACTAGACTAGATATAGTATGACATAATGTTCATGATCTAATCGCGTCATTTAGACACTAGACTAGATATAGTATGACATAATGTTCATGATCTAATGGCGTCATTTAGACACTATAGACTAGATATAGTTTGACATAATGTTCATGATCTAATCGCGTCATTTAGACACTAGACTAGATATAGTATGACATAATGTTCATGATCTAATCGTGTCATTTAGACACTAGACTAGATATAGTATGACATGATGTTCATGATCTAATGGCGTCATTTAGACACTAGACCAGATATAGTATGACATGATGTTCATGATCTAATCGCGTCATTTAGACACTAGACCAGATATAGTATGACATGATGTTCATGATCTAATCGCGTCATTTAGACACTAGACCAGATATAGTATGACATGATGTTCATGATCTGATCGCGTCATTTAGACACTAGACCAGATATAGTATGACATGATGTTCATGATCTAATCGCGTCATTTAGACACTAGACCAGATATAGTATGACATGATGTTCATGATCTAATCGCGTCATTTAGACACTAGACCAGATATAGTATGACATGATGTTCATGATCTAATCGCATCATTTAGACACTAGACTAGATATAGTATGACATGATGTTCATGATCTAATCGCGTCATTTAGACACTAGACTAGATATAGTATGACATGATGTTCATGATCTAATCGCGTCATTTAGACACTCATTCATTCACGTACCTTTTCGCAAGCAGACCTGCACGAGTCCTTGACTAAAACGTCCCTCAATGATTTCGCTTTTGTGCTTCCTATTTTATAAATAGATATTGATTTATCAGGGGTCACACTAGGTGCTGAATTTTAAGGGTCATTTTGATAATTTTTACCATTTTATATCCAAATTTAGAGAAAAAATTACCATTTAGCCAAAATCCTAAGGGTTAAATGTGACCTTTTTGGAAAATCCAGGGATCTTAAGGTCAACTATAGGGTCAAATGGAACCCCAGATATATCAATACTTTTATTGATTTGCGACTGTGATCTATCAATAAATACACACTTGGTGATCCAAGCTTCACAGTACTAGAGCTGGACAAAGTTTACCACCATTTGTAATATTCATATATCGCTTTTCAGAAGCTGCAAAAGAGGTTTCTGATAGTTAACCGATCCTTTTCGTTCTTGTTCCCGATGGCTTAAAATCATAAAATATTGGCTCAACAAAGATATTTCATGCTCAGATTGGAGTACAATGTATCAAGCTTAGTTGATTTTGATATTTACATTTTTATAATCAACTTAAATTTCAAAGGACGTACTAATGCACATTAAAATTGTGTTGTATCAGTATTATGGGACTCTCGTACCAGATGCCATGGGTTCGAATACTGCAAAGATCACACCATCACAAGACACCAGCACTGAAGTTTCTAAGAAGTAGAGTACGTCTGATGTGCTACGCAACAAATTTATGAAAAATGTTGTTTTTAAATTGTTAATCTGAGACAGTTTCTTGTTCAGTTCTCTAAACAAAACCATTGGAAAGTTTACAGTAACAATCTAAATTTTCCAAAAATATACAATTTAATGTATTTGATGTAATCACAAGATAAACCTGACCACATATCGGGAATCTTCTATATAAGTCGTATGAAGACCTAAGCAGTCAGTGATATTTACTCGCTAAAAACCAGGGGCATGCAGGACCATTTGAAACTGTTACTCAGAGTTTCCCCTAGATGTGCGAGTAGATTCCTTGTTTTACGAGCATGTTCCTACGCACTAACTGCACACAACTTTCAATTGTCCTGTGATGTAATCATGTATTCCAATCATTATTCCATTAAATCCTTCCTGTTTGTCCTCGATTCTCCTTGTTATCCTTATGTTTGAGCAGGTGCAAGGAATGATAGGGGTCGGCCAGGCCATTCCTTGCGCCCATGTACCTTTACGTATGTACCCTTGAGCCTCCTTAAACGCCTTTTGTTTTGTGGACTGTTGTTTTCCCATAGGTCTGTGTGGACAGGTAGTCCTATGTGTGTTGTGTTCCCTGTAGCAACTTATTCTTTCTCTTTTACAATAAACAGTAACTCTTTGTAATGTCATACCTTTCCAATATAATGTGTAATATAAATTCACTATATTTGTTTATATTAAATACAGACCCAAACTTTAATCTTCTAAAACCCACACTTCATTCATGATAGTGCAATGATCTATATATAAAGATTATGATAGACAATAATAAGCAATGGGAACATATTGTGACCAATTAGAATAATGGCTCAGTGAAGATGTTTTAAGAAATATCCTAGTATGAGATGATTCAAGAAATCTAGGCCAGAAAAAATGTGTTAAAAAATCAAACAAGATGTTACAGTATCTATCTTTATTTTTCAGTTTTCATTTGTTCATAATGCCAACAATTAAGTGAACACACGAAAGCACTTTGAGTCATGATCATACCTTGACTAACAACATTAACACAATATTCATGATTTACAACAAATCTTCGCATCAAGTATAAAAAACAATACAAAAATGATTTTTTCGTTAAAAAATATTATCAAAACTTTACTGCCAACATGAGTAAATGATGCTCAGTTGCACTTAATGAATTTGGTATGGTATCCATTTGCATGAACTTGAGCTGAAGACATACACTTCTACAGTGCCTCCCTTCTCTTGTCAATAGCATTACTTTTTAAGAACTATTGACTTACTAGGACTAACAACATACTTATAACCACTTTGGTTCAATGTGGTTACATGAAAATATGTGGCAGTCGCTGAGATTTTTGGCCCAAATGCACTGAGCATCGTTTCTTAGAAATGCGCAATAAATATGACGTCTTGTCTTCACATTATGAATTCATGTTTTCACATTAATCGCAACAAATAGTTGAAACATTTAAGTAAAAGATTTATGATTCAGAAGCAATTCAATTATCAGTAAACATTGAGACGGCCCCTTTTCTTAAGGAAAAGAATAACATATATTTATTTGTAAAATATTTTTGTATCTGAAAACATATTTGCTGTATTAAATTTGTGAAACTCAGAAATGTTTGTAGATCTAGTCTTGAAAGTGAAAAAAAAATGTTGTTTTGCAATAATTTTTGTTTTGCAGTGACTTACAGTTATCCTTGCATTCAGAAATGTTAATAACTCAATTTCACTCAGATATGTCATTTGGGCCAAAAATCTCTGAGAATGTCTTCCAAGCAGAACTTCTTACGTTTACACCTCTCCCTTCCAAATCGGAATATACAGAAAACAATCTTTAAAAGATAACTGAACTCACATGCCATAACAAATATTGCAAATTGCGAACAGGAAACAAACAATTTATAAAGGACACCCTCATCTCAGAGTGAACATATAACGTCCACCACAACATTCAGATCATGAAGCATTATGTCTTAAATCAGAACAAAATAAATACGAATATTGTCTCATTCAAATATCTGTTAAGCATTCAGATTTTGAATCATGCAATGCCTATGTAAAATTATCAAATACACGGAAGTTATTCACAATTCCAACTTCTAACATGGTTTAAGGTATCAACATACAATGTAACTGTTACTTATGAGATCACATTGGACAATCAATTGTACGTGTTTACAGTAGCGTTTATTCCAGTGGTATAAATTGACTTTAAAGAAATCTTTGTTTCGTCAAAGTGTGGTTTTGTGAATCACACTTTGACGAAACAAAGATTTCTTTAAAGTCAATTTATACCACTGGAATAAACCGATCTACAGTAGTTTTTTAACAGTTTGATATTTCTACCAATCTGAAGTTAATGATTCGGATGTAACACTGGAACTCGAGGCTTTAAGGTTCTCTGAGCGAATAAACACTTACACGAATGTACTGATATCAATGAGATGTTACATAAAATCTTCATGTACAAGTTCAGTATATAGCAAAAAAATAAATCTCTAATACAATAATGTATAAGTGGAAATTTAGCGAGCTAAGAAATTTGCAAATCAGCAATTTCACAAGCAATGTTTACATATCCCCGACATGAATATTACTACATTTACATGTAAAGTAAGTCAAAATATACTTCTGTGACAGTAGAAATTTATGCTGGTGGATATTTTTGCAAATTTCTCGCTGTCAGGAAATTCAAGAACACTTCAACATAAATACTTCTACAATACGTCACTAAGGAAACAAACCCAATTTCCCCAGCAACGCCTGTCCGATACAGGTTACAATGTACAGTCGACACTCTGAGCACTTATTTGGTGTAATATAGCACACTTTAACAACAGTTATGGTATCTATAGTCCCCATTTTGTTCACTTCCTCATGTATCAT
Organism: Mactromeris polynyma; assembly: GCA_032209605.1. Classification (NCBI taxonomy): domain Eukaryota; kingdom Metazoa; phylum Mollusca; class Bivalvia; order Venerida; family Mactridae; genus Mactromeris; species Mactromeris polynyma. Next base: position 7,364,654 of record JASFXZ010000021.1, on the reverse strand, counting down.
CCAACTGTTCTTGTATTTCTGTATACAATCTCTGAAAAGCTTTCAAATTTTCAATGAAATATGGAAGCATCTCCTTCAATAGTTGTCTCTTATTCAGACCCTGAAATTATACACAAACAACCATGAGTTTAGTTGACAACAATTGATTAGGGCTTGATTACAATGGAAGTTTGTACTGTGTATTTGCATCAAACTAGGTTCCTCTGTCTGGGTACAGTTAGGACTTGTACCATACCATGAGGCAACACAGCGACCCTGGCAAGGTTCACACCCATCTACTACTGATTAAAGCAGCATTTCATATTTTGTGTAATAAATGTATGTTAAATATTTTTTACATACTAAGTAAACAATGACATTCTTGCCAAAGTATTTTTAACAAAAAATAAGACATTTAATTTCGGACAATCTTGGAAGAAACTTTGCTGTCACTGAAGAACTTTAGGAAAAAGCTGTTGAATGCGACATGAGAACAGGAGATGTTTGAAATACATTATGCCCCACTTATATACATTGTAAGTGAAAGGAGTTTGATTAATAAGATGACCTAGAAGTGAGTACAGATGATACACAAGGGTATGATCTTGATGGCCTAAAAACCTCAACAATTTGTAAGTTGACTATCACTTTTGCACCACAGATCTCAAAATCATTAGGGTTCATCCTCAACTAACAGGCAATCACCCTACCAAGTAAGGACCCGGGAGGCCCAACGGCTGAGTTACAGCACAGACAAGAATGTTCACCTAATGGTCAGTATGAACCTCTATTTTGACCAAAGACCCCAAAATTTAAAGAGTTCATCTACAACTCCCAGTCAATCATTCTACCAAGTCAGGACCCGAGACGCCAAAGGGTAAATGATTTATTTTGCAGATAATGATGATCAACCAACCAACTAAAAGGGGGCATAAAAATATTCATTAATTTATGACCACTCATGCATACGTCAATATCCTCTACACTATTTCTGCAAAATGTCTCCATTTTTTTCTTGTCATCATTTTATAAACATTATCAACAAATACATAATCCAGATGGTTTTAAGAACCAATTTCATATTACTACATGTGTAAATAAGAAACAACAATGAATGTGTAAACACTTACCAACACAGCATTTTGCCAACAGTTTTTTTCCTTCGTTTTAATAACTGGCCCCAATAAGTCATTGCATACTTCACGTAACCTCACCTCAAAACCTATCAAAACACAATATTAAGGGTTTACTTTATCATAATATGAATTCCAGGCTTCAGAAGTTTAGTAATATAGACATTCAATATAACACATTTTACAACTAAAGGTGTAACTGAAGTTATTGTGCATAAATCCTGTATTACATTTTCAGTAGCAGTGATCTTGAACCCACTGACTAAATATACAGTCCTTACTTGTGTCAATGTAAACTAGCTACGTACAAAGTTTGATGAAAATAACTCCATTATAACCAAAGATATTGCAACAAAACTTCTATTCTATTGTATTATTAGTAACATTGACCTTGACACTAGTGACACCCAAATGTAACATTAGAAATTGCAATTTCAAACCTTCATATATCTTTTCATTATTGAACTTTTATTGAAAGTTTTTAAAAAAACTGCTGGTATTGTTAACCATGGAACAACAAATTGTTACTAAAACTTTTCTGGAGAAAGCTTTTCTTACCTTCTCGTATGAGATATCTGACATAGGTCTGAAGCCAGAACTTGTATTCACCAGCAGATTTTAACTGTAAACATGCGTGCATCTGACTTTCTAGATGATTCAGGGTAGATAACTGTCGTATTTCTGGACCAGTTTTAAGCACAGTACGTGGAAATACCTGAGTTCTGGAAATATTGACATACACAAAATGTTCAATCTTCACAGAAATGGTTTAACTTTGGCCAGTTGTGAAACAGGCACATACTCCAAACAGAGTGAATACAGTACCATCTAAATGAAATCACAATATGGCTTCCACATAATTACAAGCCATATATAAAATGTATGTAACATCTGACTGAATTTTCTTAGTTCTTTTCCTATGAAATTAAAATCAATAAGAGAAAGAAAGGCTATGTTTGTATTATTTTACGTGATAAAATTTCATGATTGAATGCATGAACCAACCTCTGATGTAAACTTCTACGAAGACTGCAGTTAGTTACATAAAACATACAAAACTTAAAACACAGATTAGTTTTGTCAGTAAAGCACCACAATGCCAATCTGGAGGTGAGGTGTATAATCTTGATGACAATTTTACTGAAGATACCCTTAAAAAACCATAAATAAGCCAAGGCTTATTGCACATTTTGCTAAGGAATTGGTGCTTAATCTTTGTGGCCAGATTACAGTCAAGGGGAATTATTCCTAAGAAAATCTAACATTATATTTAACTATTCAGCTTATTAATTTATATGTCAGCAAGTGCACACATGGTCATAGAATAACACCCACACTCAATCATGGTGGATTATTTTCAAACCAGCTGACTTGTGAGTATCTTTATGCTGCAAGAAATAGGTGGCTTATTTTAAGACTAACTTATAATCAAACCCAGCTTTTTCAGGATAATGTATCCATAGTCACTTGTTCTCCACCTCCATTCAATTTGGGGAAGATGTCAGTTGCATTCCAATGAACTGGTTAATACAGGTTGGTAACCTAAGAACATATGTTATGTCAAGAAACTGAAATGCTGTAGAAAATGAGTTTAACACACACAAGAGCTTACCTTTCCTGAGAAGACTGTATAGATGCTAGAGTCCCTGATGTGTTTGTATTGATCCTGGGTTTACTGTGATAATGTGAGGAACATTGATGAACAACATCATTACTGTCATGTACTATAAACCTGTAATATAGATAAACTACCATATAAGGCTTGCCCTTACACAAACTGGGACACCTTGAATCATGCAGACAAGTAGAAGGGAGACAGAAAAGCACACGGAAGACAGGGCCTCTCTATGCAGATCTCAAATTCACAAATTAACTTAAAACATGAGGTGGAGGTAAAAACTAAATAGATACAGATTTTAGTCTTTATGTGTTCTTATTTCATTGAATGTAATAAACAAATAGTATTTCTTAATTGCTAAGGTCTATGTTAATATATAAGTTTTGGTCAAAAGGCCTAGCAGAAATGATTTTAAGGACTGTTTTTGCAACTAAACATTTTCTTGAAATATTATCAGGCATGAGAATGCAAAATTTCTAAATCAGCTGAAAATTCAAATCCGTGGATGTCCGTAAATCCACCTAAGATTCTCATGCCTGTATTATACATAATAAAAGAAGCCTGTCTCTAACTGGACTTCAAAGCATCTTGGCGTGATTTGTTTAAATCTGAATAAATATAACCTAACATTTGTATTAATATTTTAATTTGATCAGAGATGAAACAACTAGCAACAATCTCTGATGATCACACGTAGACAAACAAAATGAAGAAGGGAAAAAAAGAGAAGCTGGGACTGACCAACTGAAAGAAAGAAAACAAAGATAAGATTAACCTACCAGCAACCTAGATCATGAGTATATGAGTAGGATTTATTTGTTGATATTGTAATAACTGGTATTCCCTCTCCAGTAACAATTGCTTTCTTTATTTGTTGTCCAGCTGAAACATACAATTAGGACTGATAAACTACATTGGGATAAAACCACTTTTCAACATTGTTCAATGCTTCCATTGCATCCACCTTACAACTTTCCCACATCAAATGTATGACTTATGTTGCACCGGAACGTAAACTCACAGATAATTATACTGTAAACCCTCACTTAAAGACCATCTCAATAACAAGACCACCTCAAATTAGAAGCACAATTTTCAACTCCACTTTCATTTGTTTGCCCATTTTTCATGATTGTCATCATACTGCAACCTCTCTAAAGCAATGCTCTCTTGAGCAATAACCTATTTTCAACAAGAGTACACTTTTTCGGCAGTAAGAATTAACACTCAACATAACCTTCTTGGAGCAATAACCTCTCTACAACAGCCAGAATATACATCTCCTACAGGGTGTTGCTCTAGTGAGGTTGCACAGTATCATGCATGACATAGGCATATACATATAACAAGCTTACTTACATTTCATAATTGAGCTCAACTGCTCATTTTTTACAACACATGATGATTTTCTGGTATTCCTGAAAACAAAATTAGAACACAGTATAAAATATGTCTCAATTTCTTATCAATTGAAATATAAGTATAATGTATACACATTTTATGTCACTTGCACAGAATAAGAATGCTCAAACAATTAGTATCAAAAAGCGAAGGAATTTCTTCGAAACATGTGAATTTGTTCCGCAAATATACTATTAACCATAAGCGTGTGTTGCCATTAAGGCCCAATTAACATTTATTTCAGTAATACAGAGACTGTGTCTACTGGTAGCAAACACAGTGCTGCAACACTGTGATACCATGCCAAACACAATACCATGCCAAAACATAACCTGACACCATGCCAAGACATAACCTGACACCATACCAAGACATAACCTGACACCATGCCAAGACATAACCTGACACCATGTCAAGACATAACCTGACACTGTGCCAAGACATAACCTGACACCATGTCAAGACATAACCTGACACCATGTCAAGACATAACCTGACACCATGCCAAGACATAACCTGACACCATGTCAAGACATAACCTGACACTGTGCCAAGACATAACCTGACACCATGTCAAGACATAACCTGACACCATGCCAAGACATAACCTGACAACATGTCAAGACATAACCTGACACCATGTCAAGACATAACCTGACACCATGCCAAGACATAACCTGACACCATGTCAAGACATAACCTGACACTGTGCCAAGACATAACCTGACACTGTGCCAAGACATAACCTGACACCATGTCAAGACATAACCTGACACCATGCTCTCCATTCTTAGAACTACCCTAACAATGCCAAGCAGAGGCAACGGAATTAGTGGCTATTTTAACAACATTGGCATATTGTCTATAAGGATCAAACTGTGACCTCCTGAAGTCAAGGTGAATACTTTATCGCTGAGCCACCAGGCTGGTGATTCTATTGTTAATTATATATGGAAGAAGTTAATTACTATGAAACATTTCAGAGACAACTCACAGGGTAAATCATTTTTATCAAACAATCTTTCCTGAAACCACTAAAACTTTGATCTATCAATTAGCCAGTTTTAATATTTTGAATCATCACAAGTAGCTACTCCATGCTACAACAACATGAATACATTTTTTGATATAGCTGGTATTTAACATCATGACAGACTGACTGTCCGTCCGTCTATATTTTGTTTATATTTGTATGACAACACAAATGAAGTTGATAGAACATACCAGACATATACGCTGCCTTTAGTTGAGATCGCTAAAATATGATGTCCATTTATATCCAGCACAGAAAGTTTTGAGTTCAGCACAATACTGGGTAGAATTTTCTGACCTACACTGTTGAATACAACCAGTGAGCTATCCGTGCACGCCACACATGATGTGTATCTGTAATTATAACAACAGCTTCAATTAAATACATAGCTTTACCACAAAACTTAATACAAAATGAAAGTTAATAAACAAATAAAAACAAGAGATGTTTGTAAATTATTATGCCCCCTGTGATTTTGACCTTTGAGCCCTTGACCCAAAAATCAATAGGGTTCCTCTGCTACCCAAGATGAATGTTTGAGGATGATAGGTCAAGGGGTTTGTGAATTATTGATCTGAAACGAAAAGGTTACGGACTGACCAACATACATGTGCAAACCAATATGCCCTCTCTTCTTCGAAGGGGGGCATAATAAATACAGTACAACTACAGTATAACCTGCAGGTAACAACACACACTGGCGTTGACATGAATGTTGGAAAATACAGGAGGTCAGATGTAGTAGGTTTTAATGATATTTTACAGACCTTATGTGCAAGAGGAAAACTGATATATATATGCTATACAGCATACACTGGAGTTGTTATTTGTGGTCAAAAGGAAGATAGATACTATACATGTTATCATATTTGATATTTCCTCAAAACAACTTTAAAGTTCATCATCATTTAAATTACTTTGGAGAACTATATGTGTTGATATTTCAATATATGTGTTGTAAGAAAGACTATTTCATGAAAATTGGTTTACGAAGACATGCTTAAGCATTAATAAGCAATATGCATTGTTAACAATACTATATTTCAGTTATATATGGTGGTCAGTTGACCTCACCAGTATGACAACTTACCTACATGAACCATAGGTCGACAACAAATGACTGAGTGTATTATCTTTAGTCAAAATGTCCTGGAGAGCGTATGTATCAACCAGGATATGAACCTACAACCGCTGGTTTTGCAATTGAAACCACTACAAACTGAACTTACCCCACGGGCTGATAATAAAGTTACAAATAATTCAAAGACAACTTACTTTGATCCAGCAGCTGCTATAATTTGTGAAGATACAACTTGTTCCCAGACCACATTACCATCCCTCATACTTTGTATTCTGTGTAACGTAGTGTTACCAGACAACACAAAGTTCTTCACCTCCAATGTTAAACCTCCATCTCCCGACTCTCCTTCAACCTGTATAAAAGTGTTTATTTATAATAGTGTGTCCCCAAATAAAGGGCCAGCCATTTCGGACATATGAGACACATTCCTTCTGAGCACATTTACTCACCAATTTCCATCCTTTAATGTCAGGCACCAGGCAGGTTGGCACACAACAGCCATTATTTAACTAGCTGGCGGCTCATCTACCAGCCATATGAGAATGAACCCCTACCGAGATTCAAACCAGAACGGTGAATGTACATGAATAGCCTGACAAAAATAAGTTAGTGCCAATAAAGTTTGTCTATTAATACTTCTTCAAATCAAACAAGTTAGATTTCTAGTGGTTGCATAAACCCCTACCTGAATAACTTGACGATTATCTATTCTATGTACAGGTAGATTGAGATCTGTGGATGTCTGGATGTATTGTATCGTCTCTCTTCCTACATGTTCCTGATGCTGTAAACATATTGTTATGATTAATAAATGTACAATGTTAAAAGCCAAATGTAACATCACTATGATGTTATGAAGTCATAGCGTCATAATATGTTTTGTATCCAATAGCATTGTTTAGTTTGCCTGAAGTAGCATAAAAATTATACGAACATTTCAGTTTGTATTTTTTTCCATATTGTAAACATATTGTATAATATTCATAATACAGTAAAACCTCAATAATAAGACCACCTAAAATTAAGGAATACAATTTGCAAGTCCATTTTCAATATTTTGCTCTTTATTCAACCTCAATATTAAGACCAACTTAATAAGAAGACCATTTCCTAAGGTCCTCAAAATTACTCACAAAAATGTTCATGTAAGAAATAACATACCATGGAAACCTTAAAATAAAACTTACGGGTGTAACAACTGGAGACTCGGTTCGAGGATGTTTGTTGTGATCTTTATCGATTAATCGCGGACGTCCACGTTTCTTTGGTTGATCGTGTTTCCTCTTCAATGACAATGAACCTTTCTCACTGTAATGTCCATGCATTATATTAGTATAGCGAATATCCATCATGACTTTATCATGACATTATTGGAGGAAAATTGCAATAAGTGAAAATCCACAAACAACAAAATGAAGCACTTTTTCTTACATGGCTTTGCTATTTTCATATCATTGCTGTGTATACCAATCAAATCTTACGTTAACCACCAAGGCAATTTCTCTTCAACCGAAAAATGTTTGTAACCTTGTCGCAGATTGGTTAACCTTTCGATAAAGGGTATGTTACCCAACCTTACTGAATTTCGGTGAATTTAAAGAAATCCATTTTGGATCTTGAGTGACCAGCAATCGTAACATCTCGGCATTTTTTATGTTGCACAACAGATCTTAACCTTCAAATTGCGCCGACCATCTTTTTTTTAAGATAAGTCTCTTTATATAGTCATAGGTTCTGTACTGAATCATAAATATCACCAATGGCAACAACGAAAATGTAGACCACACAGAGTCTATATCAAATACCACAGAATCAAATTTACTGCTACAAAATACACCATCAAGTGTACATTCTTCTAGTCAGCTGGTTTATCTCCAACCTACTGTTTTTACCAAGTAACTTAACCCAACAATGAAAGACAACATTACCTATGAGAATGACCTATATGATGCTTGTCTGTAGATGATTTTGGTGTCACTGTTATTTTACTACGGTCTAAAGCTGACAAAGGCTGAAAAAAAACAGGCAAAAAATGAACATTTGAAACTGTTATAACACAAACTGAAACTGTTGTCACTGAGAGGAATGAACTTACATGAAATTATGTCAACATGGAAAGCTCTGATGAAAAGGTCAGGAAATCAATACCAAAGAAAGTAATAAAGCAGGCAATTTATCCTGCTCTTCCAAACGATTCTTTAAGGGATTATATTATGTTCAAGGAGAACACCCATATAAGTCATTGGCGTTTGGTCACATCCTTTTTACTTACTATTGAACAAACTTTTTATTCAAAATGTTATACTGTATTGTATTATTATGTTGTTCATAGTATGTAAATAAAATATGTTTAAACTAAATTGTTATTTCTAACTGCAGATTATTCATATCTATCTAAGACAGCAATGAATTTACAATGGACAAGTTACCTGTACAGCAGTGAGTGTGTCTACTACAGGAGACTTGGATGAGCCAGGAGTTTTGGCAGACATTCCAGGAGATGCACCGGGTAAAGTTGGAGACAACAATCCACTATGTGTGACTTTATCTTGTTTCTCTACCATTATGGTTGTTCCTGTCTTTGATGTAGCAAAGTTTATCTGGTTGATGTATGGAGCTGGTGCTTCACTGAAACAATCATATACTCCTCTATGTACAATATGTCATACTGGTCATCTTTATATACTGTTTGCTGGTATTTTCCTGGTACTAACGGTATAACAAGAAAAACTTGCACTGATTTTTTTGTATGTTCAGATTCTTCTTTCAAATATTTTACAGTTAGTCAATACTGACAATATCATTCCTTTTCTGTAGTTTTCCTACTATACCAGATCGTTTTAATGTATGTTTTGTTGTCAAGACACCAATAAACAGCAAAATCGACAGTAATGCGAAAGTAGAAGCAAACATTATAAATAAAGTGTTTAACAGGTTTTACATCAAACTGACAATTGTTCATGTCAAATGGTGACTGTGTCCACTTAGATACAGTGCTGTCACATTGTGATGCCACATGACATGACACCATGTTGTAGACACATGACATGACACCATGTTGTAGACACATGACATGACACCATGTTGTAGACACATGACACAATACCATATTGTAGACATGTGAAATGACACCACACTCAGTGATATTAACCAGTTATTGAACCAACTAGTCCTTAGAATACCTCTATAATACTGAGCATAGGCAAGGAAGCTACCAGTTCCATGTTCAAAATCTCAGGTAGTGTGGCAATGGGTTGAACCTTTCATCACCCTAGGCCCATACTACACCACTGAGCCATAGGGCTAGTCTCTCTTCCATACACAATCAACTTATCGATACAATGAAACAATATTCACCGAAAAAATATAAGCTGATTATACTTCATTAACTTCCATAAGTTTGATTTTTGTGAACAAATAAAGTTCAGTTATGTTATGTATGTAACATACATGTAAATATATAATGAAAATAACCAGGATCCACACTATTGTAGAATTTCATATGTAGTGATCAGTATGACTGTACTATAGCAAGAAACTATCTATGTAGCATACATTTACATATTGTGCAAGCACTATTATGCTATTTAAACATGATCACAGAACAAGAGAGGCAACTCTATCAACTTAAATTTGTTATAAATTTGAAGAGTTTACTACTACTATAACATCTTCCTTTTGTCAGAGAATAAAACTATGTGATTTCATCTGCTAAAAACAATTCCAGGAAGTTAAAACGATAGCTTGTCACTCTCAATATTCAAGTTTAGATGAAATTCATATCCATTGTAATGTTACACAGATTGTATAATTCTAAGTTCAACTTGTAGTTCAAATCTCGTAACATCTTGAGATTGATTAGTTTGCCTTTATGTATTTGCTGATACAGGTGGTGTTATCATTATTATCATAAACATCAACAAAAACAGACTGTTTAGATTTATATAGTGTCGAATGTGAGGTAGTACTTTGCTGTGAGGATGGACTTTCCAGGGATGTATCTGAAAAGGAGTTGACTTTGTTCCACCTACTGGTTAGGGGATTTCCAGAAGTTTTCAGCAAATAAAAACTTTTTGTTTGTTATTACAGTAAAACCTCAATAATAAGACCACCTTTGGGTCACTTGAAAATTGGACTTACTATTGAGGTGGTCTTAATATTGAGGTTGATAAAAAGTAAAACAGTCAAAAATGTGGTCTCAATTTTGAGGTGGTCGTTAGGTGAGGTTATACTGTAATTTAGTGGGTGGCAGTCCAGTGTTTTACCGTCTGAACTAGACAACGGGCTATTACTACTAAAGCCTTTTGTTGATCAACAACGTCAATTAGGGCTAGTGTGTCAGTTTGAATGTTTGTCATATAGGTATTGGAATTTTCTCATGTTTAACAACTTACCCTTCGTCTGGCTGAAGAGACAAAAATATTGGTGTAATTCTTCTGCGACCATCAGCAGTCTTGGTTTCAATTTGTTTGTCAGTTGGCTACAATAATAAACATCAAATATAAATTTTGGCAAACACAACTTAGCAACAAGACCAGCCGACCACAAATTAGACCGTCATGTCCCATCCAAAGAATGAGGTAATCAGCTTTCTACTGTCAATCGCTCATATTTTGCCAGACATTCATCTAGCATGTTACACTGTCACTGTATTATAAGCAACGTCTGAATGAAGTGATGGAGACATTTCTATGCTTTGGTAAATTTCATTAGCTTGATTTGGCTTGATAATGAATCAGTAAGCTAGGTCAGTAACATCGATAACACCCACTCATAATATCTGACATTTACTAAAATGAGATTAAGTTGGTACAGTGAACGCCACATACAGAATAGTACTATACTATGCAGACATTACTTAATCTTGAATTACTGAGCATAACTTACCTTGAAAGGAGAATTACTGATGTCCATTCCTCTGTAGAAAGATTTAGATGGAGTGGACATGATTGAAGAGTTAGAAGCTGCTCGAGACTTTTCGTCGGGTGTTTTTTGTTCGACAACTTTTTGTTGTTGTTTCTGTTGTTGTTGTTGCAGTATAAGAACATCGGCAGATTCTATGATTTCATTGGCTGAGCTCCCGGTATCACTCTTGGTTACAGATTTACCATATATCTTCTCAAGAAGACGATTCTGAAGAGTAAAATTGTACAACAATGAGTTCTGAACAAAAGCTTCAAACCTCTTCCAGTCAAGTTTCAAATATCCAGAAACAAATCTGAATCATTTAAATGTTTTTCACACAGAAGTAAGTTTTTGAAGCTTTCGAATGTGATTCCTTTTTAGATGTTCAAACCCTTGGTACAAATCTACAGGACTGGATCATATGTTTATTAAATGGACGCCGCTGTAACATTTCCAACCTCTTCTTTTAGTGATGTCATTGCCAGAAAACGTCACATGTGACGTCACCATGTACTGACAGTAAGCATTATTTGCCCTATATGGCAATATGAAAACGAAGTGACTATACGGAATAAATATTGTTTCCTGCTTGCAAATAGTGACATCGCATGTTGCATTTTCTTGAAATGACGTCACCTACAGAAGAGATTGGAAATCCCATAGCAGCGCTCAAATCATCAACATAAACAAGAAAGAATATGTTCTACATACCAAAAGTAAGCTGCATTTTATTTTACATTTCTGTAAATATCGGTGGCTTACTTTTGATTCTGCTTGTCTTACAAACGCAATTTTGCGTAAGAAAATCTAATATCATTCATTTTCAGTCACATATCAGTCAATACACACACATTCAAAGCATAATTTATCAAGACACAAAAGAATATCAGCTCATTTTTGAAACCAACTATATTTTGAGTATCTTTCTGCTGCAAGAAGATTTGTGACATATTTTGTAAACCAGCATATTATAACCGTCTCCCGTGGCCAAGTGGTTTAGGCATCCACATTGGGAGAGGGAGTTCAAAGGTTCAAATCCCAGTAGGGGTCCGTTCTGATATGGCCGTTGAGGGTGAGCTGCCAGCTAGTTAAATAATGGTTACTGTTTGCCTACCTGCCTGGTACCTGGGATTCAAGGTTAGGAATCAGGGGTGCATTTCATCAAAAATCCTAGGTGCGCTTTTCAATCCTTTTCGCACTTAAGCCAATTTAAGCATGTTTTGTTACATGAATTTAAAAAGCAAGATTCAACCAAATTTTAGTTTAATCTTAAAGAATATGAAATATTAAAGATATTTACACTTCAAAATGTTTGAAACATATTGAGCAAACATGACTTATTCCTTCCAGAAAGTTTCGCTCCTATCTTTTCATACTTAGGATTTTTGATGAAACGCAGCCCAAGTGTCTTATAAGTCAGAAATGACTGGCACTTTAAATAGGGGTGACACTATAATAAATTAACACTTTATTCTACTTTCATAGTGACCGTCTTTTCTGGTTTTCAGGGTATGCCATAACCAAATGCTTATTGCAAAATGAGTCAATATTTCATATTCTCACCACATCACTTTTCACCATTGGTGTTCCAATTTCATCTGGTTTAAAATTCAGAAAAGCTACAGTGCCATCACATGAGCAACATAATAGTTCAGTTCCTGAGCTAGACCTGCAGTACACAAAACACATCATTACAGAACTTACTTTTTCTGTTAATCAGACAAGATTAGATAAACATATTTTGAAATTTTATTACCTTATAAATGCCTTTGAATAACATTAACATACTCAATATTTGATGATAAAAAGAAGCATTGATTTAAATCATACATGAAATGCAGCTAAAACATGAAGACATACTGTTTTAGAACACACATAATTCTTTAATTTTCAACAATTATCACACTGCTAGTCACTTTGACAATGGAAATTGTCTAACAAAATACACACTATATAGCTTATTACAGGAATCAAACCTGTTGGTACATATAATAAGTGAACACAAAAGTACCCCCATAAACTGCTCATTTGACTGCTCAGTACTGATCCGAGATCTCACAGAACATCAAAACCTTGAACAGATTGTACTAGCCTAAAGTTGTATGTATGAGGGGAGAAAGTGAAATTAATCATTCTGCATATATAAATAAATAATCAGAAATATTTGATTCACTTTCCCCAGCATATTTTTTCCAATGTATCACCTTTAGTTTTACACATTGTCTCAATTAATCAAATGGACACTTCACTCAAAAGGGATACTTATTTTCATTGCAAACGACTATGTGATAAATTTGTATAAGGAGTTCACATTCCCTTACCATGATATGTCCAGTACTGAGTTTGTGAAGAGATCGTGTGTAACTACAAGAGGGCGCTTTAATGCTGTCAACTGAAACAATACAATCATCATCAATTAAGAGGGTGGTGGTTATGCCGAACAATTTTGGTCCTCCATGGTGTTTACTAGATCCATATTCATGCTCAAACATAAGCATCTAGCGAAACAATCACTTCAGAACTACCTAATTACTCTCTGATAACATTGTAAGACTTTAAGGACAACAATAAATACATGCCTAATAAAAGAACTTACTGAACAGCAAAATTGATGTAAATCAAGGGGAAAGTGTGCCCGATGTGGAGCTCGAACCCACAACCCCCTAAACACTAGTACAACGCTCTACCGACTGAGCTAACCGGGCGGCCATCTAACCCCACACCACTACAGAATGATGTGAAATGTACATGATTTTGAGATGGCAGACTATCAAACCTGTTCAGTTTTCTCAGGAAAGTTACAGTCACTTATGATACAGAATATAACAACAGAAATCAGCTGGTACAGAAAATCACAAGTACAGTTGTCACGTTTTAAGAAGTCATCAAAACAAGAACAAAATTTACCCAAATGGAAAGAGATCTATCCCTGCTACCAATAGCACAGCATGTATATTTTTGAGGCTGTAAAAAACACAATACAATTTACAGTCTATCCAACATTTTGAGATGTATCTGGCTAGAAATATTGGCAATTTCTGTGAGGTAAATACATAAGAGTAAAACTTAGATTCTTGGCAACCGTTTGATATGCAAATAAATGTTATGTTGTCTACATGATGTGACCGATATATATTTAAGTAATCACTATACACATTTCTATATTTATACTGAAAAATGTATTTAAAACAACAAAATCACAAGGTAATTGAAGCTATATATCTATGTCATAGGTCACCCAAATCTTACCTTCACAGCATCTTTCTTGATTTTCTTAAACAATATTCCTGGGTTAAATCTCTGAAAATGACAAATGATACATAGGTCAGTTATCTATATCCTTCAGTCATATTGTATTTAACTACAGTCAGATTAACACTATCATAAGGGTGCAGTCCTTTTTTATGACAAATTTGGGGCCGATATTGGGCCTCATTCCCCAGTATATAGTTTCCCCTACATAGAAAGTAAAATTCCCCTTCAGTAAAATTTTAGCCTTATAAATACTAAAATTTGGGGATTCATTATGCAAATTTCCCTGCCATACTTTCCAAAAAACTGAAAAAAAATGGCTGGAGTGTTTTTTTAACACACAAATATCACTCATATACAAACAAACAGCCATTAAAGAAAAACACACTTGGATTTATTAAACTGCATATTCAAGAGAAAACTTCTCCAAAATACTCCACAAATTATTCTGACCTATCTCTTAAAATATCACATGACTATCTGACAATCATACAGAATTTCCAGACTAAAAAGCCTGTGAAAGCCTATACATGTACATGTATATACATAGTGTTGAGCCATCATTGTAAAATATGTTTGTAAATATTCTAAGCATACAAATAACATGAGAGAATTGTTTTAAGGTTTTAGTGATACTTCACACACCACATTTTTTACACTTGTACATATAATAAGGTTTCGTAACAATTCAACATACCACTACTGTGATTGCTTTTCTGTGTCCAACAAAGTCTAGCGATGTTTTCCATCCATCACGGTCTATGATCTGTGCTGTAGGACACTCATTGTTCATTGCATGTGCTGACACTACATAGTTACCATCAGGTGACCAATCACATCTCAACACATGTGTTGTACCTCCACACTAGAGAGTGAAACAAGAATAAGCCACTCTCCATGCATCTACACACAAGAGAGAATTACAAGAACAGATAACTTCACACTTCTTGTACCTTCACACTGGAAAGCGCTGTGTACTTGTGTTATTTATCGCCGCCACTGGTTTCCCATATGGGCGATGCCTCTGGAATGATTTTAGTTGTGTTAGATTTTTGGAGGATAGTGCATGATAAAGAAGATGCCCCAGTTCCAGAAGCACCCTTGATTCTTTTACGTGCCCAATGTTAAGCATCGTACACAGGACCTCGATTTTTCAAAGTCTCATTCGAAAGACTGCAGTGGTGGAGCGGCAGATCAATAACAGATAACTATATATGTGTTGTCTCTCCATACAAGAGAGAGAAAAACCTTTAAAATTTTGCCCAGACTGATCTTGGTTTTCTTTTTTAAAACTTTCTTAAATTTCAGAAAATTCCATCTGCCATAAAAAACCTTGTAAAATGCTAAGCCTGACGTGTTGCTTTACTTGCAAGTTACTCATAATTGTAAAGCAATCCTTACCTCTTTGAATGGCTCTGTAACAATAGACTCTTGTTGCCAATCTCTGGTTCGCCAGATTCTTAGGGTTTTGTCGTCTGATTGTGAAGCGAGGTATTTACCCACAGGATCCCATGTTACCCCTTTCACCAGTCCAGTATGACCCTTCAATACTGACACTTGCTCTAGATACAAAGTAAGAATAGAAGTAAAACATATGACAAGATGCCAAAATAGGATATTAAACTATCCAAGATAGGATATTAAACTATCCAAGATAGGATATTAAACTATCCAAGGTAGGATAATGAACTATCCAAGGTAGGATATTGAACTACCCAAGGTAAGATATTGAACTATCCAAGGTAGGAT
This sequence comes from Mactromeris polynyma, assembly GCA_032209605.1. Taxonomy (NCBI): domain Eukaryota; kingdom Metazoa; phylum Mollusca; class Bivalvia; order Venerida; family Mactridae; genus Mactromeris; species Mactromeris polynyma. The sequence continues at coordinate 7,348,503 of JASFXZ010000021.1, read as the reverse complement.
ATTGAACTATCCAAGGAAGGATATTGAACTACCCAGGAAAGGATATTGAACTAGCCAAGGTATGATATTGAACTACCAAGGTAGGATATTGAACTATTCAAGGTAGGCTAGTGAACTATCCAAGGTAGGATATTGAACTATCTAAGGTAGGATATTGAACAATCCAAGGTAGGATATTGAACTACCCAAGGTATGATATTGAACTATCCAAGGTAGGATATTGAACTACCCAAGGTATGATATTGAACAATCCAAGGTAGGATATTGAACTACCCAAGGTAGGATATTGAACTATCCAAGGTAGGATATTGAACTACCCAAGGTAGGATATTGAACTATCCAAGGTAGGATATTGAACTACCCAAGGTATGATATTGAACAATCCAAGGTAGGATATTGAACTACCCAAGGTATGATATTGAACTACCCAAGGTAGGATATTGAACTATCCAAGGTAGGATATTGAACTATCCAAGGTAGGATATTGAACTATCCAAGGTAGGATATTGAACTATCCAAGGTAGGATATTGTAATATCATATAATGAGTCCGAGTGTATGATAAGTACTTTTACATACAGTAGACAAGAAATTTAAAATCTGTTATATACTACACATCATATTTATTTATGATATTCTAATGATTCAAACATACAGACAGATCAATCATATTTAATAACACAGGGTTCGACATTAACCTTTGAGTACTAGACCAGTGGACAAGCTAGCCTTCAAACTTACTACAAACTTTTGTTCGACTTTTTAGTGTCTTACGCTCCTTTATCGGACGAAAAACCCATATTTTAAAAAGGTCAATTTGATCTGCTTGTAAACAGTCCGAAAAACGTTGTCGTAATATTTCAAATTCCATTCAGAGTTGTCGTTCCTGCCACGCTCCCAGTCACACAGGCCTATCTTTAGACAGGTCCTGTGGTAAAAATTGCGTCACGCCCATGACTAAATTACTGGTTTTCATAAAATGGTTAGTTGAATATGTACATATAATTCGTGGAGTCAAATGCAAATGATGTAACGATGAAACATGGTCTCCGTCTTCACTCTTCATTATCGTTCGAACACTGAAAATGTGAATGCGGTGAGTCTAGTCTAATAATAGAAGTAGGAATTCCGACGTACTGTTTATGTAGGCTAATATGATGCTATTATGGAAACAATTTGTACATTAATGGCAAATGATGCAAGTATCAATAATTATCAACACGACCAGTCGGGCTAGTTAGACACGGGAATGACTAGACTAGACTAGCTTTTAACCAGGTAATGTCGTTCGGGCGTGCCTTAGTGTCGAACCCTGTAGCACCTACCATCACTAAGACCATGCTGCAAGCACCTACCATCGCTAAGACCATGATGCAAATCCTTAAAATCCATAACCATAAAAGGCATAGACGGGTGGAGTGCCCGACTCCTGATCCAAAGGTCGTGAGGTCAAACCTTTGAAAGGTTGAACGACTTACTTCACAACCACTAAATTAGGTGTGACTAGTGGTAAGTAACCAAGGAAACTTAACAATCCATGCATATAAATAAGTTTAAACTAAACAAAGGCATATTGTTAAGAAATTCAAATATATCAATACTTACCAGGAAATTTTTCTGCATTCCAGACAATAACTGTGTTATCAATACTGCAGGTAGCCAACCAGACATCACGGGGAGACCAGGCTAAACCAAGCACATCTGTATCATTGAGAGAACATATCTTTACATGCCAATCAGGGTTATAACAAAACATATCAACATTCCAATAAAATAGGGATTTCACAGTAGCAAATATGTAGTTTTGAAGATTTATCTTTATGATTTTTATTTAACAATATAATTATTAAAGACTTGCACAATTTACATCAATACAGCACTAATTGACACACACACGGAACAAGTTGAGTTTCTGTACATTTTGACAGCATTGTCAAAAACACCATGCCTTCATAATACCATAAAACATTACTTTCCTGTTTATTGCAAACATGTTTACCAAACCAAACAATCTTTACCAGAAATGTCAGGTTGTGAGAAATGTTTCCCAAGCACAATAATCTATGCCTATTATAACCAAACATGACGGCAATGACATCGTTTAAAAACATGTGTATGTATTTTAATTCATGGCATTGTATTAACATGACATGTATTGATATAATACGAGTATGGATAAAATCTGTGTACAATCTTGTATACCTCCAGAATGTCCCCTGAGTGTATGAGCAGGTCTCCATGACTCAATAATTTTGGAATCAGATCCAAAAACCGTACCTCCCACACCAATCCTGTAACATATACAGTGAAGTCACAATTATAAAAATGTCTAACAACCTACCAGAAAATATCCTGCATACTATAATATTCCAACAAATAGTTCTGCTATGGACCTTGTTGCTGCTGGTATGTCTAAATCTAGTTTACATATAAATTGTTTTGATGATTTGCTTTCTACAACTCGAAAAAAGTTCTAAAAAATTTAAGTAGGAAAACAAAAATTTGATATATTGTGACATCAATATCTGACCAATGAAACTGACTATTCCTTATATTAACATTTAGGTTATGAACACTATCAAAATCAAAACAACATTCCCTCTTGTTAAACAATACTCAGGAAAATCTTTTAATATACTGCCAACAGACTTTTTACAGAGCAAATGTAGCTAGAGGATAATATTGGCCACAGGAATATTTCTCTTTTCCTGTGGGAATGTTCCAACTAACACCTCCCAAATGTATTTCAGCCATGTTCATGAATTTCAAGGTTGTTCCAGAAAAGTAGGAACCATCTAAATGACTGTTTAACATACTTGCTGATTTGCCAGATCATGACCAACTTATCATCTCCACCAGAAGCCAGGTACCGACCATTTGCTGACCAGCGTACACAGTTCACACATGCTGAAGGCAAGAAAACATATACAAGTTACAACAGGAACTACATATATATAGGAAGTTAATTTTGAAGTGAACAAACATTCACAATCATTTGTTTTGTTCATATCATACATCTTAATTGAGCTGATAGTTGGAGAAAAGCAAAGTCAGACAATAGCCAAGTGTACGAATTTCCTAAGTATGATAAACAGCATCACAGCAAAGCTGAACATTTAATACTAGTACATTTGTATTTCCGAAAAAAGCATATAGCAATTGCTGTCCGAAGTACTTTTATACGTCCATCAGTTTGAAACTTGTGTCTGAACTAAAAAATTTAAACCATTCAATGGTTTCCAATGGAACTTCACACAGATATGAAGCATATTGAGGTGTGTTGCACACAGAAATCTACTTGTACCTTCAAGGGTCAATGTCAGAGGATATGGTATTCCACTGTCAAGCCCATTTGTTACTCATCACTGTAGGGCTGACTATTGCAGCCAAATTTACTATCACGATAGTTATCGATAGTCAAAAGTACTATCACGATAGACTATCAATAGTTGACTTCACTATTGCGATACTATCAAGATAGTTTCGATAGTTTACATACTGTATATTTTCAATCAGTTGATTAAACATTTTATGTTAATACCTGTTATAAACAGACAAATTATGAAAATGTTGCTTTTTCTAACTTTAATGAACTATTCTTGAACACATATTCATAATTAACTAAACATAAATCACTAATGTTAAGCACATCATTTTATTTTTTAGTTTGTTTAACTATTATGCAGTGACTTATAGCTTACAAATAATAGAATGTGCTTAACATTATTACACTCCTGTGTTTAGATACAGATGAACTTATACAGAAACAAAGAACAAAATTTGAGTGTCAACAATAATGATATTCTCATTAATCTCATAATCATTAATCAGTCTCTGATTTCTACTGATTTTTGTTCTTCTTCAGGAAGATTAGTTTGTCAACATGTTTTGATTTCAAGGCTGACGGCTGGGCTGTGACTATGTCACCAGCTGTTGAGAGTCACAGTCATGTGCAAGTAGCAATATATTTTTAAAAAACTCAACTGTACATAAAAACTAGGCCACAAATGAAACATAAATTAAACATACAGTGATGTAAATAATATGTGAATAGTCATAGCACAGAGTATGAGACATAAATCATCAGTTTATACAGGCAAAAATAATAGTTATCTGAATTTATCATAATAATTTTCATTCCTCGTAAAATTCGGAGCGGTCGGCATTACGGACCGTACGGTACGGATTTTATCGTATACTAGACACGAAAACGAAAGTGATTGCATGGTTATCACAGACATTGAGAACCGGTCTCAGCCGCTTTTATCATCAAAATTAAGTGGAATAAAACATTTGCCAACAGTAAATTTAGAAATTCATACTTTTCAACGGGACAGCTTTTCGACTATTTGATTTTTCTTTAGCCATTTTCGGAAAATAAACGGTGATGACTGAAATTTTTCACCGGACAATTTGTCCAACAATAACAGAATTTAGTCTATACCGTCATGTAAACATCCGTTTTTTTCGGCGAAAGGAAATCAACTTCAAACCGCAAAGACAACTATCGGAAAAGTCGATAGCTGTCTCAACTATCGGCGATAGTATCGATAGTGTGAAATAGCAATCGACTATTGACTACGTGCCTGCAACAATCATGATAGGTCGATAGTATCGACTATCGTTACACCCCTACTCATCAGTGATATATCTTGCTTTCATATAAAATCCATTTTCAAAAATACAGACAAGCACTTGTGCATATCATAGAATGTTGAAACAGGTTGACACAACATACAATATTCTTGTTACCTAAATGGTGGTCCATCTCACACAGTATTTTTGGAACAGCATCATTTTTCTCCAGTAGTTCATCTCTGACTGGCGCCATGTTCCAAATAATAATCTTACCAGCATCTTCACCTGCAAATGCATTATGATCATAAATAAAAAAACTTGGCATGTTAAAATCCTTTTAAATGGGTGGATAACTATAAGAAAGTTAACTTTGTTAACAAAAGAGAAATATGTCACAACAACATCATACATGCCACTGTTAAACAATAAATGTATTAATTTACTTGATGTCTAGCTATCTCTTTTGAAAGGTTTCTTTTAGAAATAAGTACCAGGTAGTATTGTACTACCATGGCAAAAAAGTAAGTAATATTCAACAAAAATCCTGAATGAAATAATGGAAAAATACTTCCTATCACTAACATAAGTATGAGAGCCTTGATAAACACATATGTATTTAAGAGCCTTGATAAACACATATGTATTTAAGAGCCTTGATAACCACATATGTATTTAAAATACATAACTGATCCACCAGTCAATGAGTACACAGACAGACTGACGGACAAATGTTTAAGCCAACAAAAACTTACCTTGACCTCCAGTCGCAAACCTGGAACCATCTGGATGAATGTCAATTGAAAATATGGGCTTTCCTAAAATGAGAAATTACATTTCAGTGATATTTAATAATACAACAATAAAATTATGTATGTACAGATGCCCAACTGCCTCAGCTACTTTCCACTCTAGTGCGACACCTACATAGTTACATACATGTAGCATCAGACTAGAGTTGATCGCATTCATGGATTAAAACTTAAATCACCATATCAGAGACTCACTTTCATTTTGTTAATGCCCTAAAGTCTGGAAACGGTCATGCCTGCTTCCTGCATCAGCCAGAACTCCAACAATGCAGACTATTGTAAAATGACAAAATCAGTGGAATTTTAAATTCACCAACTCTCTTATTAAAACGATATAGGGACAAATTGATTTGACCTACTTGGTACTAGATCAGTAGATGCCGGTTTTGGCATGGCAGCGCTCATATTTACTTTTACATGAGAACATAAATTACAAAGCTACTAGGAGACACTATCAGACAAACTCATGATTAAACACAAATGCATATGGATTGACTGATTACTTAATGATCAATAACATGCAAAATTACAATAGCAACCATCAAGTCAATTCCCAGAGACATGATGACTGACTCTAAGTCTTGAAATTCAAACTTGATTCATGCAAACTTGAATTTGACCCTTGAAAATTGTGGCTGAACAGTCACCAACGGTTGAATGTAAAGTTCATATGAAATTGCTGGATTACTCGGAAGTCACAAATAATAGGTATCCGATAATTGCGTCAAATTTATATAAGATAAACACAGTTGCTTTTATTGTTTCAGACAATCAGGTAGTCCTACACATACAACTCCCAAGCATTTGTATTTTTCACTTTTACCTTAATTTTTGATGGTATTTTACATTTTCTGTCAAATGCGGAGTCATATGGGATATCGTCATATTCCCGTAGCACTTTTTATATAGGGGCCGATTGAAATTTGGTCGGGATGATTTTATGCATATAAAATCAAATATTTCACCAATAAAACTTACGATACATTAATTAATAATCAATTAATGGTACAGTTGCAACAAAAACTATGAATGAAACACTCGCCTTGATAATGCGAATTGAGTTTAAATCCGATGGGTAGTCGAGTAAACAGCTCTATGTAATGGCGGACGGTGACATACAGCGAGTTGTTTACATTGTGATGACCATTTTTTGCATTTTTCATTGGTGTTATGCATGCAACTAAATCAGATTTTGGCAGCATTTGACAGGATACTGGTAAGTTCGTGTCTTTCAGAGGTTTCGGTAAAATGAGTTTTTGTTTACATTGAACAATGACATAGGCTTAATAATAGGATAGTATGGCAAAGTGTGGCCAAACAAGGTAATTAAGTCAATAACCATGTGAAACATTGACATGTTAACTGCATACCTTAGTCAACTCGTACCCTTTCTTTGGTCAACTCTTACCTACCCAAGTCAACTTGTACCGAATTTGGTAAACTCGTACCCTTTCTTTGGTCAACTCGTACCTACCCAAGTTAACTCATACCGAATTTGGTCAACTCGTACCTCTCATTTTTTATTACTTTTTTATTACTTTAAGCTGTAAACTAATGCATATATTTTTTCTATCTGTATTCAGCTTTAATTATACAATTTATACATGATAGTTTGTTTTGTTTTATTTCTAGTATTAACTATTAATTGCTAATGCGTTAATGACAGCCTGTTGTTTATGTTATCGATCGATACTGATTATACGGTTTATACAATTAGAATGTCTGCTGTTCCGACGTCTTGCTGTGATATAAATGCCATTCTGTGTAATGACTTCATAGGATTGAAAATTGATGACGCACGGAAGTCAATATATTAAAATTGCCCCGGGTCACGCTGATGCACAGACTGAAATTACTACGGGTCATTTCGACGTCTTTTTGAAAACATCCGGGTCAAAACACGTAGTCCCGGGTCAAATGGAACCCCTGGTCAATATTGTATTATTTTACGGAAACATCTGCACCAATCATACTACAAAATCAATTTACCAAACTAGCCATTTACCGAAACTTCCGTAAATCATTTGACATATATATATCCGAAAAACATGAGGTAAAGCAATATAATCCAAGCGTTTAAATTTTAGCCGAGACTGACTTTGCTACAGGTTTTTGACAATATGCTTTTAGACTCCATGCTTGACAAATGACAATGAAGGTAAATATGAAAAATAAAAAAAAAACAAATATTGAAAAATGAAGGTAAACATGAAGGATCTAGCTTGGTTGTCTAATTTTTTTGACTAACATTGAATCAGGAAGACCCAATTCAGCTACTGATATTGTACCAGGATGCGAAGCCTGCTGATATAATGGCAAACTCATTAATTCTGAAAAATATTGCATTCATATATGCAAGAAATCACGAATCGTATCATAAAACCAACGAAAACATCAATTTCAGATATTATGACAAAGAAAGCAAAACATTCATGGAATTCTTTCATCCAACTTGTAATAAGACGAGTATTCCTCACCATCCTTGTGGTTCACCCAGCCAGGTTTTACCAGCCTCATTGTAATGTAACTGAAGCTGTCTTAAATTCCATAGAAGTATCAAAGCTTGTCACTAAGACTGTTTGAAATACGCAAAGATTTATTTTTGCTTCATTTTCATATTGAAATCAGCGCGGATGCAAGGTGAAGGTCGCCGGTATTGTCTAGTGTACGACGCTCCGAATACTCTGCGGTTGTCTGGAATTAAACTACGGCCCTAAATACAGGTATCGAAAAATGGTTATTTTTCTTCTATATGATAATAGCGAGGCCTTCCAAAAGCCAGCGAATAACTTATACTTTTATCAAACACTCTATCCCACGTCAAACTTACCGAAGTTTGAATCCTGTCGTGCATGTAAGCACGGACATATAACCGTGATAAGCAGAAGGTAGGATATAAAACTCGCACGAAAAACCGTGTACAATGTCCATAGATTGCGATCTATATTTACTGATGTTGTTGTAGAATATTGCTTACACCTATCAGAGAGCCATTTTTAGTCGACGTCGTGAAATAAAGGGCAATTACAGATGTTGTTAAATGGACATACAATTTGCCAGAAGCTGCCAAACTGGTATTTTTCTCTGGATAAACTTTTTAAAATGACAGTGGCTTCGATAAGGGACTCCTAGACTCATGTTCTAGCATCACTGGAATGCCGTGCCCATAAACAATGTCTATACTTCGAGGTAAAGAAACAAGATAGCCAGTGCCTTATAGAGGCAAATTAGATACTACATTTTACCAGAAGTTATTCATAGATATATAATGTTTAGAGGTTATTGCCCCTTATCAAAATGCGCTTTGTCCCATACATTGGACAGTAAAGTTATGTTCAATTTATTGAGCCTTATGTCGTTTTGTATCTCGCGTTAGATATGTTATAAATGGGACTCTGCCAACTTGCACATAGTCAGTTAATTATGTCTTAATCGAACTCATGGTTAACGTATTACTGTATCGTAACATATCGCTTAATTTGGGTGCTTTGTCCCACCTCACGCTACCTTACGCTACCTATAAGCTGAGTCATGCAACTTAAGAGTTTTGAAAAAAAATCAACTAATAAGGTACAATGTCACAATTGAAGTAGTACATTTTTTGTTAAATTATATCTTCACCCATCTTATTTAAAGTATCTGCACTATCTTAATAATATTTATTCATATATGAAGCATTGAAGACAAAAGTACAGTGAAGGTTGCTATGTTTGTTCCATTTTACGAACCAGTTAGACTTGTAAAAGTTTAAACTCAAGGATAGGAAAAAACATTGAAAAAGCTAGACAGTACAAATAACCAGCATGTATATACACCTATTGTTTCAAACACACAAGGCTAATAGATAGCTTTGTTGTCGATAGGTTAGGCATACGTTAGGTATACTCTAGCCATACGCTAAGTACGTTACAGGTAGGTTACTCATACGTCGAGATAGGCTAAGTACGTTACAGGTAGTTTACTCATACGTCGAGATACGTTGGCATGAAGCTCGCTGACTACAGTATGAATGCGGTAATGTAGAGACCGGCGCCGTATTTACGTAGAACGTCACATGATCGTCGGTAACACGCCGAGTGCGCTGCGCATAACCTATCATAAGTTACTCATACGTTGGCCATAAGTCGAGAACGCTGGACATACGCTGGTCATACGCTGTGATACACTGCCATAAGTTATTGAGGCGCTTTAGCGTCTCTTTGCTATCATCGTATCAACCGGAAGTTGATTCAAACTACCACCAACTATATTCATTCGTCTCAAGAAAATAGTACATGTACATTCCTCTGATTTATTATAGATTCAATGAGCATAGTGACTGATTTGTCTGAGATTCACTTTTGGCAAGATGACCATTTTAAGTGTATACAAGATAATTATGGTACGTGTTTTTCTATATTCCAACATTCATTAATCATTTGCAAGAAGTAACAATGTGGTTAAGATGCAGCGAAAATGTGTCAAAATTCTATGTTATTTTACTGAATCTCGCATCACCAATTTTGTTTGCAAATTTCTTTATCCGTCTATCGAGTGACGCTCAGTATTCTCATATCGAAGTTCTCGAATATTACTTCAGCAACTTTACTTTGATCATTTAAGTGAATGTTGTTATTAATTATTATTATCAAAGTGCCATTTTAAACGAGTAACACTGATTGATCATGACCCAGATTTGTTCGATTGTACCAACTTCGGATAGTCACAATTTTCGGATAATTTATGACAATGTTTCAAATTTGTCTATTTTAGATGACAGCGGTTTAAATCCAGTGAAGAAGATAAATGGATAATTGATGAATTTCATCCACAATCAAGTCAACCACTTACTGCCCCAAATTGAATTATACTAGACTCCTATGATTTGATGTGACCATGCGGAAAAGACGTTAAATGAATACAGAAAGCATAGATCTGTGATAAAATGTGACTTGATTCGAGATGTTGTATACATTCAGAGAGACAATGGTTATACTGGATTGTCGGAAGATAAAAAACTTTTGAATTTGTAGATGAGTATTTTTGAGAAGAAATATTACTGTATTTGTACTTGTTATTCATTGCTTTTCTATAAATGTGTACCAAAATAACTACAATTAATGGAATGAAGGAAATAAAATTACAATATTAGATCTTTATATTGGTTTTTGATATCAAGAAAGTTGGAAGTAAAATGTCAGTCTGAGTTAATGAGGGAAAGTATTAATTAATATTTACTACCTGTGTTGCTAGACACTCATTGAAAACAAAAAGTATGCAAGACACTGTACGTCAATTAAACAATGTATTCTATACTGTCTATACGGCTTGAACAAGTTTATACACTGCATGAATGGGAGTATTGATTCTGAAACAATTAACAGCGTAAACTTTGCGTTGTATACATAAAATTGTCATTCTTAGTATTATTTGTTAATCCCATTTAGCCCTCACAAAAACAAGTTGATGGTTATGTATGCATAATTACTGAAAGTCATATAGTGATATACTACAGCTATATACAAACGTATTGTTATTTTACAATTGTAAAGTAACAATATGTTTTTAAAGTTGAAGACTGAATCATTTCATTGAGATTTATAACTGCACTATATTCCATCTGGAATGGGTCAGGTTACTTGAGTTCATCATGTTAATTAATACCTATGGAGTTACATAACAACCAGACTGTTACACTACTTTGTTTCACTCCATACCCTTTATAATATCGACAGTGTACATTGTCAAAACTTTTAAAGGTGTCGTTAGGGGACAACTTATTGGTCTATGAATTTCCTAGCGCATTAATATCTCTTTTTTTTCTTGAAAGTACATAATATTTCTCAATTATATACCAAAAACCCAGATGTCCATATTAAACTGATTATCGTAAACAGTTTAGAGTCTAATTCCTTGATAGAATTTTCTGGAACTATATATCGATCAACCATGAGTGTGTGATGGGGTTAATTCCAAGAAGAGAGCGGATGGATGGCATAGGAAGATGATTATTGAAAATAATCACCTTCAAATATTATAGAAAACGTGCCCTGGAAGCGCCTCTCAGGACCTTCAGTCCTTTGATATATAAGTTAGTGATAGGTTACTTATAGGCTAGACGTACGATATGTATACGTTCAATACGTTATGCATACGCCCAATTTATTCATGCTGTAGAATTTTCGATGCTTTTTTGGGCGTATGCCGACGTGTTGACATTATTTTATGATTTTTCATACGCTAGGTATAAGTTTATCTAATACGTCATAGTGTGACTGCACCATTACACCCACTTTGCGCGTTTCTACCTCTAGCACTTGAAAAAGATCTGGGGACGACCCTGCATTATTACTTATGAGTGAGCTGTTTATTAAAAGGGTACTGTTACATATTTTAAGTCATTTAAGTACTCTGTAAACATTCTCTCGCCTGACTAGATAGAGATCTACCATGGTCACGTGTTTACATCAATACATCTATTTACCGACATTTTAAACATTATACTTAAAATCCATATTCAATTTGTTTTCATAAGACATTTGAATTATTTGAAATAACAACTCTTTGAATTCCCTAATTACTGCACGTATGCTGACACAGTCTTACAGGTTAGTCACTAGTTTGTTTATTTAGCAGGTTAATGGTCATGATTTTTAATTATTTTTATATTTTGTACTCATTTTCCTGTAATTCAGACCGATTAAAGATATATTATGCTCATTTTGTTGTTCATTTATTTATCTTAACAAATATGAAAAATATACTTTATATCTAGTTAAAACTTCAATGTATATATATGCATTATAACGGAATACATTTATAATGTATTTCTCTGTATTTGTCGAAAAAAAAACATTTGTTATATCATGAAATTAAAAAAAAATCCAGTTTGTTAACACGCGGGTGTTTGTACTGGTTTTGTCTGTTAGTAATATTATTTAACAAGATTGTTTTAAACGGTTATATATGGCAATGGTTCTTACTAATGATGTTTTAGCCAATGTAACAACAATACTGAATGAAGCCCTTTAAAATATTTAGGTTCAGATGAGTCAGATACATCTTTAATGGTATTGAAGTATTTGAAGCTAGATCTTTCCTAACCTAGATCTGTGGTCGCAGTTACTCGCGTCAGATTTTAATTAATTATACCATTTAGAAGAATTTGTCTCAAACGGCTTATCAATAACGACAATAAGAGGTGAATTTTTCCCTTTGGAAATGAAAATCAGACATCTTGATTAGCTAAAATCATAATGATGATCGCTAAGATGCAAGTACGTACAGTCGGATCTCGTATATTCGACAACCTTTTATCCGAATACTTGGTATAATCCGAAATAAATATCAGGACCAATGAATCTTCTTAGTCACTTCGAATTGAAATGAGCTATGCGAAACCATGTATCATTCGAAATTAAATTTCGGACCCGATGAATTCGAATGAGGTCTGACTGTAGTTCCAAAATCACTGTTGTCACTCCAAAATTAATAGTGTTACATATAGAGTTTGTATTCCCTAACATTGGAGTGCATAATTGTGTGTATATACAGTGCAACCTCTCCAGAGCAACACCGATATGGTGACGTACATTTGGCTGTTTGTGAGAGGTTGTTGCTCTATAGAGGTCAAGTTGATTGTTACTTATTACTACAGGAAAAAAATGATACAGTTGTTGAAGAGAGATTGTTGGTCTAGGAACGGCCACTCTGAAGAGGGTTCATTGTAATATTGAATATATTTTGTTTTGTAGTTTGATACAAATGTTGCATGGGTTGAGAGTTATGATAAAATAAACATCGTATATGAGTCTGGTCTGTACAACACGAGATACCGTTTGCTTTTTGCCCCTTCTTCAGTTGAAACACGTATGTTTCCCCTTCTTCAGTTGAAACACGTCTGTTTTCCCTCCTTTAGTTGAAACACGTCTGTTTTCCCTTCTTCAGTTGAAACACGTATGTTTCCCCTTCTTCAGTTGAAACACGTCTGTTTTCCCTCCTTTAGTTGAAACACGTCTGTTTTCTCTCCTTTAGTTGAAACACGTATGTTTCCCCTTCTTCAGTTGAAACACGTCTGTTTTCCCTCCTTTAGTTGAAACACGTATGTTTCCCCTTCTTCAGTTGAAACATGTCTGTTTCCCCTTCTTCAGTTGAAACATGTCTGTTTCCCCTTCTTCAGTTGAAACATGTCTGTTTCCCCTTCTTCAGTTGAAACATGTCTGTTTTCCCTTCTTCAGTTGAAACACGTCTGTTTCACCTTCTTCAGTTGAAACTTGTCTGTTTTCCCTTCTTCAGTTGAAACTTGTCTGTTTCACCTTCTTCAGTTGAAATATGTCTGTTTTCCCTTCTTCAGTTGAAATATGTCTGTTTTCCCTTCTTCAGTTGAAACACGTATGTTTCCCCTTCTTCTTTATTATTATTATGTTGTTTTATGGCGCATCGACAGCTTTGGTCATTTAGCGCGCAAGATTCCCCTTCTTCAGTTGAAACTTGTCTGTTTTCCCTTCTTCAGTTGAAATATGTCTGTTTTCCCTTCTTCAGTTGAAATATGTCTGTTTTCCCTTCTTCAGTTGAAACACGTCTGTTTCCCCTTCTTCAGATGAAACACGTATGTTTCCCCGTCTTCAGTTGAATCATGTCTGTTTCCCCTTCTTCAGTTGAAACATGTCTGTTTCCCCTTCTTCAGTTGAAACATGTCTGTTTCCCCTTCTTCAGTTGAAACATGTATGTTTCCCCTTCTTCAGTTGAAACATGTCTGTTTCCCCTTCTTCAGTTGAAACATGTCTGTTTTCCCTTCTTCAGTTGAAACTTGTCTGTTTTCCCTTCTTCAGTTGAAACACGTCTGTTTCACCTTCTTCAGTTGAAACACGTTTGTTTCCCCTTCTTCAGTTGAAACACGTTTGTTTCCCCTTCTTCAGTTGAAACACGTATGTTTCCCCTTCTTCAGTTGAAACACGTATGTTTCCCCTTCTTCAGTTGAAACACGTCTGTTTCCCCTTCTTCAGTTGAAACACGTCTGTTTCCCCTTCTTCAGATGAACATGTCTGTTTCCCCGTCTTCAGATGAACATGTCTGTTTCCCCGTCTTCAGTTGAATCATGTCTGTTTCCCCTTCTTCAGTTGAAACATGTCTGTTTCCCCTTCTTCAGTTGAAACATGTCTGTTTCCCCTTCTTCAGTTGAAACATGTCTGTTTCCCCTTCTTCAGTTGAAACATGTCTGTTTCCCCTTCTTCAGTTGAAACATGTCTGTTTCCCCTTCTTCAGTTGAAACATGTCTGTTTCCCCTTCTTCAGTTGAAACATGTCTGTTCCCCCTTCTTATGATACGTATATTCTATATAAAGGCGGTGATCAATGGGTGTTGTACGCCTTTTTCGTAAAGTACTAATTTTCCGACAAATGATGGGTTAGCTGAAAGCGGTCTTCATAACACGAAAGGTAGTGGATTAATCCGATAAATTTTGTGCAAATTTTGATTCTTTTTAATTTCAGTTTTGAAAATCGCTATGTAGTTAATTCAAATGAAATGATGATACTGATGTATAAATGTAATTCATCATTATGTACCGCTTGTTTTCATCACACAGGTGTGTCGTTGCTCACTTTCAGATTAGATCTGTCAATTATATGTACTATAAAGTGTTGGTGATTCGAGTGCAAAACTATAAATTTATCGTAAAATGGGGTTTTAAGAAGTTGTCATAGTTACAATTCAACGAATAAAAACTTTAGAAATGTAATGTTAATACCTTTGCGTCTACAAGTCAATCAGTTTTCCTCTTTTTGAAATAAAAAAGTAGAAACTTAACGCCAAAACTGACGAAAACAGATTAGTGAAAGAATATAATAAAGTTATCTTTATACACATTTATGTGACGAAATTCAGTTGGATATTAAGCGGTGATGATCAGTTAATTTCCTTATAATAACAATATTTATGATGTCTGGAATAAAACTACGGCCCTAAATACAGGTATCGAAAAATGGTTATTTTTCTTCTATATGATAATAGCGAGGCCTTCCAAAAGCCAGCGAATAGCGTATACTTTTATCAAACACTCTATCCCACGGCAAACTTACCGAAGTTACTGGACTATCCCGGACTCTCCTTTTGCACCCTAGAGAGCCATGGACAATTAATATATATTATCATGTCATTGTAGCTGGGCATATCTTTATCCAATTAATTCTGTCAGCTGCAGCCAAGTAATCTGGCTTATCAGGCTATGTCCTCAGTACACACATATTTTATCTCAAAAGGAAAGTAAGACCACATACACCTTCATAGTTTGTATTTGTCTAGAAATATAACCACATCAGGTTTTTCAAAATAAAATCTTGTTGTTCAGCACAAATAAGCATAATTAAAATTACTATAATGACAATCATTTTTTACATATAACCACCTCTTATAGGCTGCATGTATTATTTTGAAAGTTCTTCGTGTATGTATTGTCGTAGAAAAAAGTAATATTTTATATAAGCTGTACAAGAATTAAAATTATCATTGAGCAAATTTTGAAAATGATGAATAGTAAACATTATGCTTGTCTAAAGCAGATATCTAAGACCATCTACAATTTGTAATTTGAAAAGTAGCTACCTCGTCCTGTTAGACATACCCCAGAAAATTATGTCATAGAAAATTATGTAAAAACTACCAAAGTTTGCGAGAACTGTAATTTATCAGTAAGCTAATTTTAATGCTCTAAATGCGAAATTACCAAATTTACTGAGTATTTGACAGTTTTTTAACACCCCCAACTCTAAAAGGTGAGGGGCATATATATTTGCCCTTGTCAGTCTGTCTGTCCGTCACAAAAATATTTTGTCGCATATATCTCCAACAGTATATCAGCTAGACTCACCAAACTTTACAGGAATGTTCAACAGCATGTGTAGTTGTGCACCTGGGATTTCATGTATGATTACACCCAGAAAGTGCCAAGTTATGGCCCTTGACTTATCACCATAATATTACTTATTACTGAAAATAAAAGCTAAACATTTTGGTGCATTTTCATTGAACATGAGTATATTATATATATATATATGTGTGTATGTATGTATATATACATTTTACATCAGTATTTTGTATTTTACAGTCTATAGTAAGCAGGGGTCCCTCCAAGTCTGCAAATAATAAATCCATTTTTAATCCCACCACTGTAAGATGACAATCATGCTTTTAACATTTATATAGCAAGTATATTTTGCAAATTATAACATAGTCACACTGGGATCATCTGGAAAAGACACACCTGAACTACACATATTGGCCTATCTATTAATTTACATGTTCATTTTTTAACTGATCACAACAGCTCATCAGATGAGTTAAAATCGGTTCAGCGCATTAAGAAAACAATTTGTCTTTAAGTTCTTTGAAGGCATTTATGATGCTCTATTGATTATAGAATCTTGCCAATTTCAAGGACCATAATGCAGTCGTGCATGCGCGGATCTTTCTGATACCAATGTCTCGTGAATATCAAACTATACTGTCCAAGTTTGGTGAAGATCAAATAAAAAATGGAAGCTCTATTCACAAGCTCATGTATAGCAATTTTCAAGGGGCCATAATCCTGTCATGCATGTGTGGATATAGTTGGTTTTCAAAAGGACCTGAGCACTTTAGGATCTGCTGTATAAGTTTGGTAAACTTCGGATAATAAATGAAGGCATTATCATGTATACACAAACTCAATTTTAAGAATATTTCCAATTTTAAAGGGCCTTATTCCAGTCATGCATGGGCGGATAATAAATGAAGGTTGTATTGTGTTCACAGGCTCACTTTTAGGATTTTTTCCAATTGTAAAAGGTCATAATGCAGTCGTGCATGGGCGGATCTAGCTGATTTTCAATTGGAATTATGCTCTCATAGATATCTAACTACTGTATAAGTTTGGTCAACATCGGATAAGGCTACGCAATATTGATTTTAGGAATTCTTTCATTTTTTTAATCCAGACGACTTTATTGTGTTCACAAGTAATCGTTTACGGGCGCACATACGACGTTAGGTCGCCAAAGCATGTGGCAGAATTCTCATCATCCGATACTCGATACTGCGCAAAAATGCCTATATAGAACTATGAAGGATTTTAACTTTAAATTAGTATAACTTTTTATCCGTTAAAGATATCAAATAAATGCAAACGGTTTTGCAATGTTTCAATATTCCCCATTTATTCAAATATTTTACCTTTTATTTAAAAAAAAGGCAAAATGGTCCTTTTTTAACTCTAAAACAGTTACCAGTGCTATATAGAATATAAAGTAAAGTAAAGTAAAAACCCTTGTCACAAGAGATTAAGAAGCCATTTCGTCATAAACTCTGTGAAATAGTGTAGATATTAAAACTTTCATGTATGACGGGTGTTGTACTTCGATGATTGATAATACATGTATATGTTTGACTTATGAAGTTATTGATTTTATTCAGCATTGAGATATCGCTGATGATTATTGTTTGAACGTTTCCAGACACAGACCCATTTTATGTTGCTTACAATTATTTTGTAATATGACCCCTTTTGTTGTAAACACTGTACTTAGTGCTAATCGTTGTAGTTGGAAAAGGGTCCACACAGAGCACGTTAGTACGTATGTCACTTGCTAACCGTGAGGAACGTATTTAGTAATATATAAATATACTGACGAGAAAAAGAAACGCCTCATTCTAACTCATTGTACAAAATGTTGTTAACTGTGATTCAACATTAGAAAAGAATAATTCCATTCGCAAATTTGATCCTTTAACAGAATTGTTGATTAATTAGACAGCATTTCATGGTCACATTATGCTTCAAATCTTGAATTTCAATTGACTGGTCAGAGCAATTTCATTGACACAATCTGAAGTGCGTGTGGCCACCTCTACTGGCAACCACAGCAGCAAGACGTCGCCCCACGGAGCCGCACAAGTTACCTAGCTGATGCAGTGGGATTGACCACCTGCGTAATCGCCACATTAATTCTAGTATTCAAGATAGAGGTAAAGATTTATAATAATCTGATTGGACGATCTATTGGTCAACCTTCATTTGATAAATTCGTTTAATGCTGCCAATCGACCATGATTTCTGTATGATACTCGAGAATATAATTAAAAAGTTTCAGATAACGGAGTCATAGTATCTTTTGTACATTTAAGGTATACATTTAAAATTGTATCCTGATGAGTGTACTTTCCCATTATTTGAACGAGAATTGGCTAATAAAATTTCTTGTATACTAATCTGTTTATTCAAAGAATCGGTTGAGTGTGTAGAAGGAATTATGTTTTCATTATTTAGTAGCGTTTCTTCATGATATTCTTAAAATAATTGTAAAACTCGGAGAGGTTGGGGCGATGTTATTCGTTTTTCTATTCAAATTACATGTATATAAATAATGCCATTAATCCTTTCGCCTTTTTGAGTTCATGGACCGTAGCTTATTGTCCGTTTCTAGTCTGTGTTTAATTGTTGGTTTATAAAAACGGCTAGCTTTATTTACTTAAATAATTGAAATTTATAACAGCAAGAGCAATATTTACTAAAACTAAAAGTAAAGCTAAATTTAGATATAATACTTATCATATACTCCTTTCATACATAGAAGATGTGCAGTGTGATATGCAAAATGCATGCTATCTATATGTAAATTATCATTATAAAATTTGTTTGTTCATTATAGAACTTTGAAAATCTCTTTCAATGAATCATTCAACATATCAAATGATTTTAAACATAGCTGCAATTAAATGAGGGGGGGGGGGGGGGGGGGTTCGCGACGTTACCGTCCATTAAACATGAAAAGATATCCACATAGTACGGTGTATTTTCAAAATGCCATACATTTACTTTAAAATTATGCAACATAGCACGTGAGTAACTTGTGTTACAATGCGGGTACTCTGTGCCTATTTTATTATTTGTTTAATGTTTTGCAAATAATCATTCTATTCAAAAGCAGGTTTTGGGCACTATAATCGGATCCTGACTAGTCTATGATTTAGGAATAACATCTGGACGCATTAATTTTTGAGATATTACCAAAGACATAAATGATAAGTTTTATCATTTTTTACACACAAATCAAGCTAATCTATCATATATTGAAGTGAATAAGTATCAAATGTATACCAGATTTTTGTGCTGAAATACCCAAAATAACATACATTTTCGGACAATGTACGAACAACAAATAAAATATGAATCGAGTTTCGACCAATTAAACTAATTTAACCTCGGAAAAACGAAAAGCAGCTGCACGTGAGTAACTTGTGTCAAAATGCGGATACTCTGTGCCTATTCTAAAGATTCTACCATATCGGTAACCATCAATACTAATCAAATTTTGGGATTTTGACGGAATTTTCAGCCATCTTGTACGGCAAATGTACTATGGAGACCACGTGATACTCCCCGGTGGTTCTGTTCTATTCATAATTCAATATATCTTTTTTCATAAGAGGTTACAATAAGTATCATTCATGTATAATTATACATTCTGATAAATTAGTACTGCCCGGGGCAATTTCATTATGCGAGCTAAACACAGCGGGGTGGCTAATTAAGTCGCGAACGATAACGATCATGAAATCATATCATAAATCGGTAAATCACGGAGGCTTCCGAGTGTTTCCGACCACCGTGCCCACTGATTAGCGACATTCGCATCGATAACTATCGACTAATCTGATGATGAAGATTCTTCGGTATGGTGGCTTCGATTAGGGACTCCTAGACTCATGTTCTAGCATCACTGGAATGCCGTACCCATAAACAATGTATATGCTTCGAGGTAAAGAAAAAAGATAGCCAGTGCCTTATAGAGGCAAAATACTACATTTTACCAGAAGTTATTCATAGATATATAATGTTTAGAGGTTATTGCCCCTTATCAAAATGCGCTTTGTCCCAAACATTGGACAGTAAAGTTATGTTCAATTTATTGAGCTTTATCTCGTTTTGTATCTCGCGTTAGATATGTTATAAATGGGACTCTGCCAACTTGCACGCATAGTCAGTTAATTATGTCTTAATCGAACTCATGGTTAACTTATTACTGTATCGTAACATATCGCTTAATATGGGTGCTTTGTCCCACGTTACGCTACCTATAAGCTGAGTCATGCAACTTGAGAGTTTTGAAAAAAAAATCAACTAAAAAGGTACAATGTCACAATTGAAGTAGTACATTTTTTGTTAAATTATATCTTGACCCATCTTATTTCAAGTCTCTGCACTATCTTAACAATATTTATTCATATATGAAGAATTGAAGACAAAAGTACAATGAAGGTTGCTATGTCTGTTGCATTTCACGAACCAGTTAGACTTGTAATAGTTTAAACTCAAGGATAGGAAAACACATTGAAAAAGCTAGACAGTACAAATAACCAGCATGTATACACACCTATTGTTTCAAACACACAAGGCTAAAATAGATAGCTTTGTTGACGATGTAAATGTTACATTAAGTGTTGCACCAGGATGTCACATAAAACAAGATAGAGAAGACAGTGATGAAATATAATACTGTTCAAGATCAGATATAATAAAGGTTTGCCACAGGGTTGAGTTTAGTTGAAATAATGTTTTGCTGCTTTAGACAGTGCATATTTTGTGACCAATATATGCATACTAGGGTTGTTCAAAAAGTTCGCGAAAAACATGACAGTAGGCTACCTGTCCGGGACTTTTTAAACAACCCTCGTATGTATATAATGGTCTCTGTTATCATCATGAGACTTACCCAGGTCTGTGTGGCGCTGGGGTACTCTAGAGTATGAATTTCGATATGTAAGATCCTCCAGTATTTGAATATTCAATGAGAGCGCATAAATGTTCAACCAAAGCGTTTGCAGAATACCCTGTGTGTACTTGTATAGTATTACTGAATGTATTTGCTAATATTACATTTCATGTTTATGTAAAATAAAAAATACAGATTGTTAAAAAAACAGACCTAAAACTAGTTTAGAGCCACTAATTATAAGATTGAAATATTAAAATCTCCAAGATAAGTGTATTACCACCTCCTCTTACACCCACTTTGCGCGTTCCTACCTCTAGCACTTGAAAAAGATCTGGGGACGACCCTGCATTATTACTTATGAGTGAGCTATTTATGGAAAGGGTACTGTTACATATTTTAAGTCATTTAAGTACTCTGTAAACACCCTCTCGCCTGACTAGATAGAGATCTACCATGGTCACGTGTTTACATCAATACATCTATTTTAACGACATTTTATACATTATACTTAAAATCCATATTCAATTTGTTTTCATATGACATTTGAATTATTTGAATTAATAACTCCCTCAAATTGCCCCTTGAATCCCCTAATTACTGGATGTATGCTGACACAGTCTTACAGGTTAGTCACTAGTTTGTTTATTTAGCAGGTTAATGGTCATGATTTTTAATTTAATTTTTATATTTTTTAATTCATTTTCCTGTAATTCAGACCGATTAAAGATATAATTATTATGCTCATTTTTTTGTTCATTTATTTATCTTAACAAACATAAAAACTATACTTTATATCTAGTTAAAACTTCAATATATATGCATTATAACAGAATACATTTATAATGTATTTCTCTGTATTTGTCGAAAAAAAACATTTTTATTATCATAAATTTTTTATAAAAATCCAGTTTGTTAACACGCGGGTGTTTTTACTGGTTTTCTCTGTTAGTAATATGATTAAACAGGATTGTTTTAAACGGTTATACATGACAATGGTTCTTACTAATGATGTTTTAGACTATGTAATAACAATAGTGAATGAAGCCCTTTAAAATATCTAGGTTCAGATGAGTCAGATACATCTTTAATGGTATTGAAGTATTTGAAGCTAGATCTTTCCTAACCTAGATCTGTGGTCGCAGTTACTCGCGTCAGATTTTAATTAATTATACCATTTAGAAGAATTTGTCTCAAACGGCTTATCAATAACGACAAATGAAAATCACACATCTTGATTAGTTAAAATCATAATGATGATCGCTAAGATGCAAGTACGTACAGTCGGATCTCGTATATTCGACAACCTTTTATCCGAATACTTGGTATAATCCGAAATAAATATCAGGACCAATGTATCTTCTTAGTCACTTCGAATTGAAATGAGCTATGCGAAACCATGTATCATTCGAAATTAAATTTCGGACCCGATGAATTCGAATGAGGTCGGACTGTAGTTCCAAAATCACTGTTGTCACTCAAAAATTAATAGTGTTACATATAGAGTTTGTATTCCCTAACATTGGAGTGCATAATTGTGTGTATATACAGTGCAACCTCTCCAGAGCAACACCGATATGGTGACGTACATTTGGCTTTTTGTGAGAGGTTGTTGCTCTAGAGAGATCAAGTTGATTGTTACTTATTACTACAGGAAAAAAAATGATACAGTTGTTGAAGAGAGCCACTCTGAAGGAACGGCCACTCTGAAGAGGGTTCATTGTAATATTGAATATATTTTGTTTTGTAGTTTGATACAAATGTTGCATGGGTTGAGAGTTATGGTAAAATAAACATCAGATATGAGTCTGGTCTGTACAACACGAGATACCGTTTGCTTTTTGCCCCTTCTTCAGTTGAAACACGTATGTTTCCCCTTCTTCAGTTGAAACATGTCTGTTTTCCCTTCTTCAGTTGAAACACGTCTGTTTCCCCTTCTTCAGTTGAAACATGTCTGTTTACCCTTCTTCAGATGAACATGTCTGTTTCCCCGTCTTCAGTTGAAACATGTCTGTTTACCCTTCTTCAGTTGAAACATGTCTGTTTCCCCTTCTTCAGTTGAAACATGTCTGTTTCCCCTTCTTCAGTTGAAACATGTCTGTTTCCCCCTTCTTCAGTTGAAACATGTCTGTTTCCCCTTCTTCAGTTGAAACATGTCTTGGTCTGTTTCCCCTTCTTCAGTTGAAACATGTCCGTTTCCCCCTTCTTCAGTTGAAACATGTCTGTTTCCCCTTCTTCAGTTGAAACATGTCTGTTTCCCCTTCTTCAGTTGAAACATGTCTGTTTCCCCTTCTTCAGTTGAAACATGTCTGTTTTCCCTTCTTCAGTTGAAACATGTCTGTTTCCCCTTCTTCAGTTGAAACATGTCTTGGTCTGTTTCCCCTTCTTCAGTTGAAACATGTCTGTTTCCCCTTCTTCAGTTGAAACATGTCTGTTTCCCCTTCTTCAGTTGAAACATGTCTGTTTCCCCTTCTTCAGTTGAAACATGTCTGTTTCCCCTTCTTCAGTTGAAACATGTCTGTTTCCCCTTCTTCAGTTGAAACATGTCTGTTTCCCCTTCTTCAGTTGAAACAGACATGTTTCCCCTTCTTCAGTTGAAACATGTCTGTTTCCCCTTCTTCAGTTGAAACATGTCTGTTTCCCCTTCTTCAGTTGAAACATGTCTGTTTCCCCTTCTTCAGTTGAAACATGTCTGTTTCCCCTTCTTCAGTTGAAACATGTCTGTTTTCCCTTCTTCAGTTGAAACATGTCTGTTTCCCCTTCTTCAGTTGAAACATGTCTGTTTCCCCTTCTTCAGTTGAAACATGTCTGTTTCCCCTTCTTCAGTTGAAACATGTCTGTTTTCCCTTCTTCAGTTGAAACATGTCTGTTCCCCCTTCTTATGATACGTATATTCTATATAAAGGCGGTGATCAATGGGTGTTGTACGCCTTTTTCGTAAAGTACTAATTTTCCGACAAATGATGGGTTAGCTGAAAGCGGTCTTCATAACACGAAAGGTAGTGGATTAATCCGATAAATTTTGTGCAAATTTTGATTCTTTTTAATTTCAGTTTTGAAAATCGCTATGTAGTTAATTCAAATGAAATGATGATACTGATGTATACATGCAATTCATCATTATGTACCGCTTGTTTTCATCACACAGGTGTGTCGTTGCTCACTTTCAGATTAGATCTGTCAATTATATGTACTATAATAAAGTGTTGGTGATTCGAATGCAAAACTATAAATTTATCGTAAAATGGGATTTTAAGAAGTTGTCATAGTTACAATTCAACGAATAAAAACTTTAGAAATGTAATGTTAATACCTTTGCGTCTACAAGTCAATCAGTTTTCCTCTTTTTGTAATAAAAAAGTAGAAACTTAACGCCAAAACTGACGGAAACAGATTAGTAAAAAAATATAATAAAGTTATCTTTATAGTTGAGTGAAGTTGGCGCGGCAATCGTACATCGTACATCAACATTGAATACCGACCCAGATTGAATACAGAGCCAGCTCTGACATCGCTATTCGACTTATATTTTTGAATACATAATTTATATCGAACCCAGAGCTAGCACTGACATCAACATTCGAAACGGGTCCGCGGCGAATACATATCTTGAGTCCAATATCGAGCCAGCTCGTTAATCGTTATTCAAGTGTTTATTAAATATTTTAATATAGACCTAGTAGCGAATCCAGAGCTAGCACTGACATCAACATTCGAACTTGTCCGCGGCGAATACATATCTGGAGTCCAATAACGAGCCAGCTAGTACATCGTTATTCGAGAGTTTTTAAATAGTTGAATACAGACCTATTACCGAACCCAGAGCTAGCACTGACATCAACATTCGAACTTGACCGCGGCGAATACATATCTGGAGTCCAATAACGAGCCAGCTCGTACATCGTTATTCGAGTGTTTTTTAAATATTTGAATATAGACCTGTAAACGAACCCAGAGCTAGCGCTGACATCAACATTCGAACTTGACCGCGGCGAATACATGTCTGGATATGAAAAACGAGCCAGCTCGTTAATCGTTATTCGAGTGTTTTTTAAATATTTGAATACAGACCTAGTAGCGAACCCAGAGCTAGCACTGACATCAACATTCGAACTTGACCGCGGCGAATACATATCTGGAGTCCAATAACGAGCCAGCTCGTACATCGTTATTCGAGTGTTTTTTAATTATTTGAATACAGACCTATTAGCGAATCCAGAGCTAGCACTGACATCAACATTCCGACTTGTAAGCGGCGAATACATATCTGGAGCCCAATAACGAGCCAGCTCGTACATCGTTATTCGAGTGTTTTTTAAATATTTGAATACAGACCTAATATCGAACCCAGAGCTAGCACTGACATCAACATTCGAACTTGTAAGTGGCGAATACATATCTGGAGCCCAATAACGAGCCAGCTCGAACATCGTTATTCGAGTGTTTTTTAAATATTTGAATACAGACCTAATATCCAACCCAGAGCTAGCACTGACATCAACATTCGAACTTGTAAGTGGCGAATACATATCTGGAGCCCAATAACGAGCCAGCTCGAACATCGTTATTCGAGTGTTTTTTAAATATTTGAATACAGACCTAATATCGAACCCAGAGCTAGCACTGACATCAACATTCGAACTTGTAAGCGGCGAATACATATCTGGAGCCCAATAACGAGCCAGCTCGTACATCGTTATTCGAGTGTTTTTTAAATATTTGAATACAGACCTAATATCGAACCAGAGCTAGCACTGACATCAACATTCGAACTTGTAAGCGGCGAATACATATCTGGAGCCCAATAACGAGCCAGCTCGTACATCGTTATTCGAGTGTTTTTTAAATATTTGAATATAGACCTATTACCGAAGCCAGAGCTAGCACTGACATCAACATTCGAACTTGTCCGCGGCAAATACATATCTGGAGCCCAATAACGAGCCAGCTCGTACATCGTTATTCGAGTGCTTTTTA
Organism: Mactromeris polynyma; assembly: GCA_032209605.1. Taxonomy (NCBI): domain Eukaryota; kingdom Metazoa; phylum Mollusca; class Bivalvia; order Venerida; family Mactridae; genus Mactromeris; species Mactromeris polynyma. Next base: position 7,322,415 of record JASFXZ010000021.1, on the reverse strand, counting down.
AATATTTGAATATAGACCTGTTACCGAACCCAGAGCTAGCGCTGACATCAACATTCGAACTTGACCGCGGCGAATACATATCTGGATATGAAAAACGAGCCAGCTCGTTAAACGTTATTCGAGTGTTTATTTAAATATTTGAATACAGACCTAGTACACGCCCTCTAAACACCTTTTCAATCTTTTCGAAAATAAAAGGTTTTTTTTTTCGCGGGCCCACCTTCCCCCCCCTTTCCCCTAATTTTTTTTATTTACTTATTACTTATTAATTTGCAAAAGTAAGCCGAAAAATAAGTCGCCGTAAATTTCTGGGGTTGTCATTAATCGTTAAGCGTTCGTGTAATTAAGCGAGACATCAGCAGTGCATTTGTTGTATAAACATACCTATTATCAGGCCCCCCCCCAACGCTTTACACAATATTAGAACAATAAATATTCGACTGTGAAAAGTTAAGGTCCGCCTACCGCTGTAATGTTAGGCGAGATCTGATTAGATAAGCGACTACTGCTGACCAATGAGCGCTTAGCTTTGTAATGAATTTCGACATGAGTGTGTTTACACGACGCGTGTCGAGAACCAACATAGACGACAAATTAAGCCTGTCATAAACTGATCAAACGGACGACCCGTGAAAGGTGCGGTATTGCAATGAATACTCAGTCTAGAGTTTAGCCCCAATTTGATTAGAAATCCATGAAATAAGCGACATGTTTATCTATTTAATTGCTCTGCATGGGTTTTTAATTCTAACCCCAGGGCCCGTATTCAATATACATCTTAAGTTGAAAATTTATCTTAAATCCTAAGATTTCCATTAAATTTAAGATTTTTCTTGCATTTCTTCCTTAGATTTCAAGAAAATCTTAAGTGGTATTCACAAAGCATATTATCTTAAGATATTGTTTATTTTTCTCCTTAACGGTAAGGTACCTTTTAGCAGTCTTAACTTTTATCTTAAATATAAGGAAAATGCTAGTATTTTCGATATCTACAATCTGCTGCTTGTATTTTGTTTAAAAGAAGTTCCAGCATATACAATGACTGTTATTTTATCGTTCTACGTATATTTCCATTGATGCCCTAGTATAACATGTGTCAGGGGCGACTATTCTTGCTCGATCTACCTGATAAACGCTTGTCAGTATTTACGAAGCGGGGTTGGAAGATTGATTTTGTGACTAAAATGCTTATTTCATTGTAATTAATTAAATATTTCTCAATGAATGTGATTGAAATGGTATGACATACATGTTTTGATCGGAATAGACTTTCACTGTTTGGAGACGATCATTCAACAACGACCAATGGATATCATATTTCCACCAAAACACGATCATTATTTATGGGCCCGTTTTATCAACATTTTTACGCACAAAAGTTTCGTAAGATTTTCTTACGACGTTCTTACGATCGCAAGAGCGTTTTATCAATATTTCCGTACGCATGCAGACGCTACGAATTCGTTAGTTATAACGAAAATGCTACTCGGTGGTTTTAGGCATTCGTAACGTTCGTAACAAATATGATTAATCATGATTTCACATTAATCAACAACAGTTATGAACTTTTTAATCCATTCATCTACTTCATATCACATGAAATTGTCTGGCATTACTGGGGGAGGGGGGGGATACATTAATAAGTATATATTGTTATCTTATAAAGATGATTCCATACATACTAGCTGATACGGCTTACAGACTTTTCAACCCCAAGACTTTTCAACCCCACTTTTCAACCCCTGGACTTTTCAACCCCTGATTTCAAGACTTTTCAACCCCTACCTGTTTAGACTTTTCAACCCCTAGTTTGAATATTTTCAACCCCTACATTTATCTTTTTCAACCCCTACTTTGAAGACTTTTCAACCCCTATATCGAAGACTTTTCAACCCCTGTGTTTCAGATAAGTGTATTGTTTGGCATAATATTTTTATTGTTTATAAATATATTTATATTTCAAACATAACAAATAAAATGATAAAATGTGATAATTCGAAAATTGCATTCCTTTACTTTGTCATTATATTGATAATAAAGGGGGGAACAAATTATATAGAATTTGGAAACACGATGTTCTCATTAATATCAGACTAATCATTTGATATAACAACTACGTAATGACTGCCTATTTTTTTTAAATTTCAAGTGTTTGACATACTTTTTTGGCAAGAAAACTGATATAAAATTATAAAATATAACTTATATCAATTGGTTTCTACTTTTCTCCAAAGTTTGATAAATATGCTTTGCTTATATTCTGTAACTCTGTAACATCATAAAGTTGTGTCTATTTATATTCACTATTTTCTCTGTTGCTCTTGTTATCTCACCGATATAATATAATATGCCTTGTTGTATTCATTACTACTGTAAGATTTTCATACTCATGCTTTCATGTATACATGAACTCAGCTTAGTAAAATAAACTTGTAAAATAAAAAATATTAGCCTAGGAGTGACAATTCAATTAATTAATGTTAACGCACTTCGAATAGTGCGATAATTAAATTAGTCGATAGATATGCACATTTGATTTAATCAACACCTATTATATTAATAGGTGTTGTATAAACTGATCAGTTGCGTATATTGCTATTTATTTTTGTCCTGTTCTGTTTCATGCAAAGTCGTAGTTTAAATTATGATAATTTTATAAATCGAGTAATAACAATAATAAATATATATATTTTCATATATTTGATTAAAACGAACTTAATGGATAGTTCAGTTTTTTCTGTTCTGTTGCTAACTTTTGGACAAATATTGAAACAAACTTTAATTGATACGCTTTCAATATAAAATGTTCTTACTATAGCTAGCAGGTTGTCCACTAAGATAGTAAAATATTTGTTTTGATTTCTTACAAAATAAAGAAGTTAAGGGGGTGGCCGTGTTTTCCATTTTGGCCGTAATTTTGATAATAAAACGGTCATATTTTAGACAAATTTTGTAATCTTCTTATTCAAATAATTTCAATTTAAAACTTGTTTAAGAAAGCTACGATGGTGCCCTCTAATATGCAATATGAATGTTTAAGATATCTTAAAAAATAAAGAAGTTAAGAGGGGTGGCCGTGTTTTCCATTTTGGCCGTATTTTTTTCAAAAAACGGTCAGACTTTTAGACCAAAATTTTATAAACTTCGAATTCAAATAATTTCAATTTAAAACTTGTTAAGGAACTCTACAAGGGTGCCCTCTAATATGCAAAATAATTTTTTAAGATATCTTAAAGAATGAAGAAGTTAAGGTGGGTGGCCGCGTTTTCCTTTACTTTTTGGCCGCAATTTACGACTTGGCCGCGTTTTAAACCTCGTCTGAAATTGAATTCATTATTTGACAGAGAGATGAAGGTCTATTAAGTGACACAAGTGTTTAAGCAAGGTATTAACATCAAAACGATGCGTATTTTTTGTGTATATATGTAAGTATATAAGTATTCATTTTGGAATGTAAATAAACTTAAAAAATTAAACTTAAACAACGTGTTTGTCAACATTTTCCAGGTAACAAATGTGATAATTGTCCAATTAAAAACATATTCGAGGGGTTGAAAAGTCTTGGTTTATTAGGGGTTGAAAAGTCTTGATTTTAACAGGGGTTGAAAAGTCTTAGGCTAATTAGGGGTTGAAAATGACAGTGGGGTTGAAAAGTCTTGGATATTTTACATTAGGGGTTGAAAAGTCTTGGGGTTGAAAAGTCTCGATACCGCTGATACAGTAGTCAATCGAACAAAGTAAAACTTTTAACAATTAAAAGGTAATTTGAAGATGGAATAAGAATAGTGTGTATGTGGAATTGTACATGGAATATAAATGTATGGTTTACATTTAAAGTACAGTATCAACTATGTCATACAACTTTTAAAATTTAATACTATTATTTGGTTATTGCTAAGCCTAATTTTAAACTGTTACGACATGAAATTGATGACTTTATATATCAAGACAGATTAATTATGAACTCTTATAAACCATTAGAATTACTGTGGTTATGACTGTAAGCAGCATTTCACATTTCTTTAATAATAGTCTGCATCATTAACATCACCAGCTGAATGACATCCTCAATGATATTTGACTTACAATTAAGTATTAAATCCTCAATAAATTAGATCTTCAAGATCGTGAAAACTCAAGAAAATAATAAACTATTTAAGCAAGTTTTCATCCTTCTGAGCATAGAATACCACTCAATATACTGTTTCTTAAGCTGTGTAGTGGAGTGTGACGAAACGGTAGAGCACCTTGCGAGAGTTGGGGTGGGGTCGAACCCAACACTGGTTGCACATCCACCTGCATTTATATGAAGGTAGCAAAAGTGTAGTGACGTAAGTGGGAGGAGAGCATCGGTGTGGGATGATACAGCCAACTGGTTACTACTATTTGTAGAGCGTCATGCAGGGGTAGAGGGGGGTGGCGTGAGTTCGAACACCTCATCAAGCGCCACACCACTACAGTACTTTCATATTTCAGTTCGAACCTCTTATGACCAGCCCCTGTTTATTCGCATCTTAGTCATCAGACATGAAATAGCAAACCTCCTCTTTAATAAAAAGGCTGTTAGTGGGTAGGCATATCCGCCGACATATCTAACTGAATACTGTTCAGTGTTCTGTTACATTGTACCTGTACTTTTAAGCAGCTATCCACCGAAGTTTGCTCGTCTTCTTGCTCGACATTAACTTAAAATATGGCACTAGTGTAAAATCTATGTTAGAGACAGGAATTACTAAACCTAAATTTTATGGAGATTTATTATATAAAATTCGCAAAATTCATAACAGTTGTTACTTTGATCAGTTATTTGTGAAATTAATTAACAAGTTCAAAAGGAAGGGTTATAATCCTGACATAATGAGAACAACTGCAGATAAATTTTTAAGTAAATCAATACTTGATAGATTTGCACACCTATTTTTACTGCACGCCGGACACTAATGTTTTGAGACTAAATGAAGTAATATTTGTAAACCGTACTTGGTACGGCAGGATATTACTGATCACAATGTCTTAGGGGATTATGTTCGGGACTTTGTAGGCATTGACTTTTGCTCTGGAATTAACATGAAGTGTTCCATGGAGTATCTTAAAACTACCGACCAGCCCATTTGTGAATGTTTTGTGTCGTATTATACATATATTTTTTTGGGAATTTACTTTAGTGTTGTCCTTGTTTCTTGTTTTGTGATGTTCTCTGTAACTACTTACTTAATTGTTTTTCTCTTGTATATTATCAGTTTATATGGCACAGTCTTGTATAAATAACTTCTCCTTACGCAGCGTATACTATATCTTTTATGACGTCATTTAAATTGTATGACGTCACCATACCAATAAAACTTTTCTATCTACAATGCGATTTACATTTTATGACGTCATTTGACAATACCAAGTAAACTTTTCTTAATATTCGTTGGGTGCAGTCGTGTTTTTGTGTTTTATTTTCTTATTAGACATATTTCTTTTAGTTATAAATTCCATTTCCCTATCAATAATATCTAAGAATTTTTATTAGTAAACACATTATCAAGTTGACTTTATTTATAATTGCATTTTAATTTGACATTTTAAGGTTACTTCTATTCTGAAGTTACTATTTTAGTTACGGGGAACAAGGTCAGTATAAGGCTGCTTGTTCCTCCGTGCTCGATTAGTTACTGTATGTCTGTTGATATGTACGTGATGGTTGGTTTATTTTAATGATTAGTTACTGCCTACTTAGTCCATTTATGTATATATGTTGGAAATCAATGACCATATAGCGATAAGGTGTGAGGTTAGCTAGCTGTTAAATCGATTTAAACCCCCAGTATTTTTTACTGACAGTTCCAAGGCTGTAATTCGCTATACAGGGGCGTAGCTTGGATGAAAAGAATGTGTAGGCCAAGATGTATGGGGGTCTGAAAAAAAGTTGACCCTAGAATGTCGGAGGTGCGTTTTGGCGTATATTTTCTGGGGAAATGTGTAGGCCGCGGCCTACACGGCCTATAGGATGCTACGCCCCTGCTATATGATTGTTGTTTCTGTTCGTGTTATGAATGTTTTATGTTTCCCTTTCTCCTATGCAATTCTGTCACTTTATACAGTGTTCAGAGTGTTTCCTGCCCAATTTTGGCCTATTGTGGCCAGTTGTCTTGAATTGTCCTGTGAGCTTTTCCATCCATTAATTCCCCCCTCCCCCTCCTTTTACTGTCCACTTTGATTCTCCTAATTATTCCTTATGGTCTGTTGGGCCGTTCCTTGTGCCTCTGTTCCTTAATATGTGTACCGTTTGACCTCCTTAGGTGCGTTATGTTTTGTGGATTGTTGTTTTTCCTGAGGTCTGCGTGGGGAGGTATTGTCTTGTGTATGTGGCGTTCCCCGTAGTTACGTATTCTCTCTGTTTTTCCTCTGAAAAGTTTGTTTGCCTACTGACAACAGATGGATAGGCGGTTATATTTTTGTTTCTCAACAGACGACTGAGAGACGACGTGAGATACGTCTAGTTTGACATCCCCAAGAAGAGCGTGTACTGATTTACTGTGATCGCAGTCAAACATGTATACGGACACATTTTGATAAAACGATCGTAAGTATTTTCGTAAGAAAATTCTTACGAACATTTCGTATCGTACGAACGCTCGTTCGTACGAATATTGATAAAACGGGTCCAACTCAAGACCAAAATTGAATGTTGATATGGGTGTCACAGGCACACTCATGACCAACTTTCTGGCTCATCGCAAGATTCCCCAGATCTGATCGATATTGGCTCCATGCTATAACCGATTATATATACGCCACTTTAACGTCTCATAATCATTATCATTCGCGACTTAATTAGCCACCCCGCTGTGTTTAGCCAGCAAGATGAAATTGCCAAGGGCTGTAGCATTTATCTTGATGTATCAGTATGTATGTAGTTGTGTATATTTTGCTTTCGAATATTACATGTATCATAATATATTTGCAAACAAAACTGTATCTGTTTTCTTCAGTATACGTTTTAATCAATAATATATATTGACATTTTAGTACTCAGTACATGTAATAACGCACGATATGGGATCTTTATATTTTCATTGACTGACTTTTAGGATACAAGAAATTAACAACACGATATTATGACTGATAAATAAAAGTATTTGGAAGTAATTGACAAGTTATCTTTACACCTTTGATGTAAGTCAATTACTTAACACAAATGTGTGAAAATACACATGGATGACAAACAGTTGGTTGAAATGTATCACATTTCACACCTTGTATTGAGACATAATTTTTCAATAGAAAAATAATGAAATTGGTAAATGTAAATAAAATATTATATTATGTTATATTGGAATGTTAAGTACTAATACTACAATTCACATACTATTATACATATCTTTCACATAAAATATAATCAAGAAGTTTAAGTTAAAATCATGAAGAATAGGAATTGTAATACATTTTTTTCACAAATAAATTACCATACATTAAAGTGCTATCGTCATGTTGGGGGAAAATAAAATTAGTCTTTAAGCAAACAAAATTATATGAACAGAACAGAACAGACATTTTATTAATACTTGTACAATGTAAATCGTCTACAACACATTCATGTTTATATACATTTTGTCAACGTGAAAGTTACTTACCAAGTGTTATTGAACAACAATAAAAATACATCGGAATAAGTCATATATTACACAATTTAGTTTGAAATAAATCGTCGGAGGTTGAAGTAAGCATTTATCTTTCAACAGTTAATAAAGTATTCAGTATTATATGAGATGTTAATCCAATTATGACTACGAAGATGTTCAATTGCCTGTAAAAAACAAATATCATATATAGTAATAAGTGACATGTACTTAAAACCGCATAACATTAAATGTTCGTAGCTTTAAATTCGACACGCTAGATGCATATAGGAGGTGATATGTCAAATCTAATTTATATGTGTATTTAATTATGTGCTTAATCGAGCTCATTGTTATTATTGTATCGTAAAATGTTGCCTAACATGTGCGCTTTGTCCCGGCTTACACTATTTGTCGGCACATCAACAACAATTTAAAATTTTACGATCTGTTCATGTCTAGCTGTTCTTTGTTACATAGTTATATGATTACGTTCATGTAGTACAATTCACCAGACCAATGCTACAATTCACCAGACCAATGCTTAACAACTTTAAAGATTAAACTCAGAAGCAATTTTATGCATTTCATATAATACATATGTACTGCATAACCATCAACAAATTGCTTACTTTTTGAAGAACGCACCCTCATAATGCATTTTGCAACTTTCATAAATTCTTGATCGCTTCAGTGAACTTTTTTATTATAGTATATACATTTTTAAGTATAAGTGTTTATTCATGAGATTGCAAAATTTCAAATCAGCTGAAAATTCGGGAAGGGGTCCAGGGGGCCGCTGAAGCTCCTGGCTTTAAGCATCTAAGACGGTTTAAATTGTCTCAAAAACGGCCCTTGCGAGCGTCAAGTCAATCCCCGGAACATTCTCATGCCTGATTATTACACGAGTACAGTAGAGCCACTCGTAACAAGTCTCTTAAGTCATGTATGTCATGTTTTATATTGTTGTTGTTTTATCTATAAACTAGAGACAAGTGCTAATCAGTTCATCTACTGTCTGACAGAGATGTAATCGATTTGTACAAAATGGTATTTCACAATCTTTCTGAAAAACGGAATATGTATTGCAGAAATGTTATTTTTTTCAAAACCGTTTGCACAAGTTTGATATCTCAATCCGTTGTTGAGATATTAACGATTTCCCACAGTTCCCATGTATTTTCCCCATTACCCACGTTATCGACGGTGAACGGTTCACCAGTAATATTAGGACATGATTGTTGGGAGTAGAATATAGATGTGTTGAAACAACAGTAGCTTACAGAAATCATTGGTCCATGCAGCAGTAGAAATTTAGAACACGACTAAGATTTTTTTTACTTAAGAAAATCTTAGGAAAGAAATATCTTAAGTAATATATTGAATATAACTTAAAGATAAAATATTTTTTATCCTTGCGTAAGGAAAAAAATATGTCTTAAGGAAAAACTTAAGAAATATCTTAAGATGTATATTGAATACGGGCCCTGAGTGTGACTCTAAATACACCTTATATCTTCAAGGTATATTACTGATCACTCTTATCAGATTAGAAACAATACTGATGGCTAGTTGGTAGTACATTACCACTACCACGATAGAGACAGTAAGTATAGTATATTCAACTAGTTGTCATTTAATCTTTTTAAATTCTAATTGTGAATAGTAACCATCATTATACATAATTATATGATTTTCTAAAAGTAAAAAAAAATGAAGGGGGGCACCCTCCACTCCCCACTAAAATCGCCCCCAAATACTTTTGTTGTTGTTGAGAGTTTAAAAATGTTTTTTTTTTTTAAATAAGGGGTAGAGTGGGAGGGGGGGGGGGGAGGGGGAGGGGGAGGGTGCCCCTCCAAATTATTGTGTAGATTTTTGAATGAAACAAATTGAAAAAGTGAAAAAAACTCGGGGGAGGCGCGGGAGTGGAGGGTGCTCCCCTACAAAAATAACTTGAAATAAACATATTCAAAAAGTAAAAAAAAATAGAGTAGGGAGGGGTATGCATTGGGGCGAGGGGGAGGGCACCCTCCAAATACTTTTTTTGATATCGTGAGTTTAGAATTTAACAAATTGAAAAATAAAAAAACTTGGGAGGGGGAGGGGAGGGTGCCCCTTCATTATTTTTGAAGGCTTTTGAAATAAGCATTGAATAAGTAAAATAAATTAGGGAGGGGGAGGGGAGGTTGCCGCCCTCCAATTTTTTGTTGAAGACCTGAAAAAAACATATTCAAAAAATTTAACAAATAAGAGGGGGGAGGGGTATGCTTTGGGGCGAGGGGGAGGGTGCCCTCCAAAGACGTTTGTTCTTTTTGTGAGTTAAGAAATAAACAAATTAAAACAGTAAAACAAAATTAGGGGGAGGGGGAAGGTGGGCCCCCGAAAAAAAAATCCTTTTATTTTCGAAAAGATTGAAAAGGTGTTTAGAGGGCGTGTACTAGGTCTGTATTCAAATATTTAAAAAACACACGAATAACGATGTACGAGCTGGCTCGTTATTGGGCTCCAGATATGTATTCGCCGCTTACAAGTTCGAATGTTGATGTCAGCGCTAGCTCTGGGTTCGCTACTAGGTCTGTATTCAAATATTTAAAAAACACTCGAATAACGATTAACGAGCTGGCTCGTTTTTCATATCCAGATATGTATTCGCCGCGGTCAAGTTCGAATGTTGATGTCAGCGCTACCTCTGGGTTCGATATTAGGTCTGTATTCAAATATTTAAAAAACACTCGAATAACGATTAACGCGCTGGCTCGTTTTTCATATCCAGATATGTATTCGCCGCGGTCAAGTTCGAATGTTGATGTCAGCGCTAGCTCTGGGTTCGATATTAGGTCTGTATTCAAATATTTAAAAAACACTCGAATAACGATTAACGAGCTGGCTCGTTTTTCATATCCAGATATGTATTCGCCGCGGTCAAGTTCGAATGTTGATGTCAGTGCTAGCTCTGGGTTCGATATTAGGTCTGTATTCAAATATTTAAAAAACACTCGAATAACGATTAACGAGCTGGCTCGTTTTTCATATCCAGATATGTATTCGCCGCGGTCAAGTTCGAATGTTGATGTCAGTGCTAGCTCTGGGTTCGATATTAGGTCTGTATTCAAATATTTAAAAAACACTCGAATAACGATTAACGAGCTGGCTCGTTTTTCATATCCAGATATGTATTCGCCGCGGTCAAGTTCGAATGTTGATGTCAGCGCTAGCTCTGGGTTCGGTTATAGGTCTATATTCAAATATATAAAAAAACACTCGAATAACGATTAATGAGCTGGCTCGTTTTTCATATCCAGATATGTATTCGCCGCGGTCAAGTTCGAATGTTGATGTCAGCGCTAGCTCTGGGTTCGGTAATAGGTCTATATTCAAATATTTAAAAAAACACTCGAATAACGATTAACGAGCTGGCTCGTTATTGGACTCCAGATATGTATTCGCCGCGGTCAAGTTCGAATGTTGATGTCAGTGCTAGCCCTGGCTTCGGTAATAGGTCTGTATTCAACTATTTAAAAAACTCTCGAATAACGATTAACGAGCTGGCTCGTTATTGGACTCCAGATATGTATTCGCCGCGGACAAGTTCGGATGTTGATGTCAGTGCTAGCTCTGGGTTCGGTAATAGGTCTGTATTCAACTATTTAAAAAACTCTCGAATAACGATTAACGAGCTGGCTCGTTATTGGACTCCAGATATGTATTCGCCGCGGACAAGTTCGAATGTTGATGTCAGTGCTAGCTCTGGGTTCGCTACTAGGTCTGTATTCAAATATTTAAAAAACACTTGAATAACGATTAACGAGCTGGCTCGTTATTGGACTCCAGATATGTATTCGCCGCGGACCCGTTTCGAATGTTGATGTCAGTGCTAGCTCTCGGTTCGATATACTTCATATGTATTCAAAAATATAAGTCGAATAACGATGTCAGTGCTGGCTCTGGATTCAATCTGGGTCGGTATTCAATGTTGATGTACGATGTACGATTGCCGCGCCAACTTCACTCAACTTATCTTTATACACATTTATATGACGAAATTCAGTTGGATATTAAGCGGTGATGATCAGTTGTTTTCCTTATAATAACAATATTTATGATAATAAAAAACACAATTTTTAAACGGTTTTATGTTTCACGTTTTACGGTTTTACTGTAGGGGGAGACTGCGACCACGATTTTATCAAGACGCTATAGAGGTAATTTCTTCCACACGATAGCAGTCAGCTGAGAAACAATTATTCTGCATGATTTATTTAGTAAGACGATGTGCCCAATTATCTCATCGCCACATTAATTGAAAAGTAAATTATCAAATTAAGTACAAATGTGTCAACCAAGAGCGAATACCAAAATGCAAACAACAGCAACAACAACAGCAACAGCAACATCAGCAAAAACAACAACAGCAACATCAGCAAAAACAACAACAGCAAAAACAACAGCAGCAGCAACAACAACAGCCACACACAAAAACCAGCAACAACAATAGCAGCAACAGCAACAACAACAACAGCAGCAACAACAACAATAACAACAGAAGCCACAACAGCATCAACAGAAACAACATCAGCAACAACAGCAACAACAGCAGCAACAACAACAGCAGCAGCAGCAACAACAGCAAAAGAAACAGAAGCAACATCAGCAGCAGCAGCAACAACAACAACATCAGCAGCAACAACAGCAAAAGCAACAGAAACAACAACAACAGCAGCAACAACAACAGCAGCAACAACAATAGCAGTTGCAGCAACAACATTGACAACTACAACAACATTTCGTTTATCTTGATTCATACAAAACTATGCAATTATCTTCCAAAAAATAAATCTGACAGATTTGTACATAGTACGTCATTATAATAGATACAAATTCATATAAGTTGTCACAACGAAAGCAAATCAACTGGTAAACTATTATTTATACAAATATCATAATATACGTTTGGCAGTAAGTTTGCATTTGATTAAAACTGTAATTCCTAGTGATCGGATTATACAAGTTTCAACCACCATTTAAGCTAACTGACATTCCAGACTTGATCAAATACTTATTTCCTGTCAAGTATATAGGTTACTGTCACCCTGTCATTCATATAGCTCGTCGTCCATATGATCAAATCGCTTCGATTCGTTTCCATTTTTAAATGCACATAGTCTTGTTTTTTTAATCAAACTTTGCAACGTAATTATTATGTGAAAATGAAATGATAAATCCTTCATATAGACTCACTATTAAACATTGTATTGTAATGTTTCATGGAACAGAACAGAGTCCGATGCGGATTCTTTATAAGCCAGCGCAATCTCGGCGTGAAGAGAAAATATAGAACATACAGTTAAACCTCAATAATACGACCAACATTGGGACCCTTGAAAACTGGTTTTATTATTGAGGTGGTCTAAATATTGAGGTTGAATAAAGAGCAAAACAGTGAAAATGGACTTGAACATTATGTCCTTAATGTTGAGGTGGTCTTATTATTGAGGTGGTTTTAAAGTGAGGTTTTACTATACTGTTATCTGAAAATTGTATTTGTGGTTTTGAGAAACACGTAAGAAAATTGTGACCACTGATTCACTCATATTGTTTACTAAGAATATTTGGTCAAATGAATATATTTCTTTAAAATTCTCCCACAGTGCGCATGTATGCGGGTTATATCATCACCACGTAAACCTCAGTCTCTTAAAGAAATCTGATGGTTTTACCACGCTATCTACTGGACCATTAAGTGTATATATATATTAGCATTACGTAAATATATTTCAGATTCTCACTTTGGATAATAAGAGACGACAGGTACGCATTTAAATAATTTATAAATACACATTGCATTAGCATATAATTTTGATATTATAAAATATCACATTATTTTGAATGAATGAATGGTGTTTAAGGACGCATCGACATCTTAGGTTATTTAGCACTGAATAAACGAAAGTTTGATTTGCAGTTGAGTTCAATATCTCCAGAATAACACGTTTTTGGAGAGGCACATTTTGACTGTTGTTGTAAGACTGTTGCTATAGAGATGGGCAGATCGGTCCGATTTTCTGATCGATTAATCGATAAAATCGGATAACCCAATCGATGCGATTAATCGACATGATATGATAATCGGTTATGCCTTTAAAGATTTAGAAGTGTGAATTTCATCCGGCAAAATACATGGTGTAACTGTTGCTTTTTAAAACGTATACAAATGAACCTGACGTGTAACTTGTCAATAAAGGAACATAAACGTAAATTAAAATCATGTAATTTTTCATCTTTCAAGATATTCATATTCTAGCATTTCTTGTAATTGTGTTTAGAGGAACTAGTAACTGTAACCACATAAATGAAAATCATGTCAAGAACAAATTTATTCTGCTACACGTGAGTCCAGATTGTAGGGTGTTTAATTAAGTTGACCAGTATATCAGTAAAGTTTTAAGTTTTTACTAATAATTTTCCGATTCAACCCCAAGGAATCAGCATACTTGCGAAAAGTGAAGACAACGACCGAGATCGCAAAGTTCACGCCGACTATCACTGCACATTGGCATATTATAATAAAATACAGGTCAAGTTCGTTATAATCCACCATTTGTTGGTGGAGTTATGGCCCTTTGTCGAATAAAAAAATGTTTTTTTAAGATTATACGCAAGTTGCGGATAAATTGTCACGACATCTGAAATTGGTGGAATTCTTACAATGATAAGTTGCGGCTCTTTCATGTAGTTTCCTTCATCTGACATAGATTGTATTGAGTCGAGTCAGAATCATTCACTTTGAAGTGACGCTGGTCGATGACCAAAGCTCAAGCTCGTGTATGTGTAATTATCTAGCGCGGTATTTAAAGATTTGTTTGATATACCGAGGTTTGGTTGTCGGGTATTCATACGACTGGATTGGCAAGGCATGAGGGGGGCGGGGGCTGGGCGTTTCGCTCAACGTTCGAACTGGATAATTTCCAATGCTCATTACCCATAAAAAACTGCAACTGCTTAAAGTATTTGAGACGAGGTTTTAATAGCGGTTCCATGTCAGTACTTAAAATTTGATGTGTTCAAGAACCAGGAATGCTTCTGGAAATCTGCTGTAGCTTGCACAATCCTCCAACAATCTTAAGTTACTTTCGCTATTTTAGGGTGTTACGACAATAGACAAATATATGAAACTGTGATATGTGAATACATACATAAGTGCTGAAGCATAAAGGCGTGTTCCGTTTAATAATCGCTGCTTCACATTCAAAATCTGCTGCAAAACATCTTGTGTATCGTCAGTATTTTCAAAATGAGATAATTGTACAAATGCGACACAGTAACAAATTCTATAATGGACGCATGTTTACATTCGTTTTATTGTCACTGTTAGATTTTAACTTTAAAGGCATTTTTTCAAAATGGTATAAGTAAGGTCTGGACACGTTTTACAAAATGCATTATTTACACCAATGCAATTCAGTTATGAATTCAATAATGCGACGATGCGTCTGCTTTATCAACGATTTAACCTAATCAAAAGTCATAACTCAAAACTTCTCGAGATGATGATAGCGTTGTATTACACACATCATCAATTTACACTCATGACGTGATGCGTATTAAAATACGATATCACTCTTACATCAAGACCATTGAATAAAATACCAAATATTTGAAAGTGTAACTCATAAATTCTGAACTTTGCTTTTAACACCATTGCTGTCTCGTACCAACATTATAGAAAATGGAGACAGTTGCCTTCACAAACATTTCTTAAATATATATTATGCTCATTTTTTTGTTCATTTGTTCTATCATAAAAATATACTTTATCTATTTAAAACTTCAATAAATATGCATTATCACAGAATACATTTAAAAAGTATTTCTCTGTATTTGTCGAAAAAAGACGTTTGTATTATTATCAAATTAAAAAAAAACTTAACAAGCGGGTGTTTTTACTGGTTTTGTTAGTAATATGATGAAACAATATTGTTTTAAATGGTTATACATGGCAATAGTTGTTATTAATGATGTTTTGCCTATGTGACAACAATACTGGATTAAGTCCATTAAAACATCTTAGGTTCATATGAGCCAGATACATCTTTAAGGTTAGCTACCCGAACCCCGATTATTGTGAAATATTTAGCTCCAGCATAAATATTTGAGATGATCTCTGTATTAACATAATGCACTTATTTGCTTCACCCATTGATTTTTGTGAAACTATGAAACGAAACAAGCATTAGTACGTACATATATACATGTATTACTTGTTATTGATTATAATTAGCGACTTTATACACTTGTGTGCGTACAATAACTGTAGCGAAACACAATAAAATACAAATATAATATGTAGCTAAATCGAGGTGATGGAAAATATTGAAACATTTATCATTAAAGCGTTAATCACTACTGAAGTTCATAACGAAACATTTCCTGAAAACGGTATCGAATGGTCGGAATTATGGTACCAGCGTAACGCAATAACTCTAACAGAAATGGTCACACTACGTGCTTTTATCGTCGAATACACATTCTAATTGTCTGCATTTTATAAACCCTTATACAATGTAATTAAAGAAGAAAACAAGCAATAAGATAACTAAACGAGACATATCAAATGTGCATTAGATGGTGCAATCATGGTAGGTTTGTGATTCTGTCGACACTTTTTGTTGAAGTTAATTTTGTTGCTTCGACTTTAGTGGGTTGGAAATCCATTTCAGCATAGGTCGATAACCGTCCACCAAAATACCTTACGATGAATAACTCGGTTAGGACCACGCGTTTACCGCTGACGTCATCAAAAAGAGGATTGTAGTGTCAGATCTGGGTTATTGATTGGCAAAGTGTAGACAAAGTTATTCCACGAGATATTTAGTCACGTGTCACACCGACATCCATATGCATGTTTGTCTTTTTACGTACTCTAAAATATGGCCATACGTTTAGGTAACATTACAGACCGGAAGTTAATTAGATAACTTACAGAAACATTTAACAATTACAATTACCGCGTGAAAAAAAACTTCAAAGTAACAAAAACATGTTACATAATAGACTTAAGTATTTCACCATTGTTCTTTTGAAGTTATGTGTCGAGCGAAAATGGGTGAAGTTCTCAATGACAGTTTGAATGAAGAATATACAGTAAAACCTCAACAATAAGACTACTATTGGGACCCTTAATATTGAGATGGTATTAATATTAAGGTTGATTAAAGATCGGAACAGTCGAAATAGACATGACAAGTGTGGTCTTAATGTTGAGGTGGTCTTATCATAGAGGTGGCTTTTACATGAGGATTTACTGTATAACGAAAGTCATTTACATCCTTCCTTTCACCTCTGACACTTGATGGAAAGCTGATTCATTAATCGCTTTTGGAAAAAAACAGATTAGTTCTGGTTATTAGTGTAATAATACTAATACTAAAACTAATAATAATAACATCTTTATTTTGAGATGGTGGTTACACATTATGACAAAATTATAAAACTATAAAAAATCATAATCATAACTATATCTTTAAATGTTCCAACTACATGAATTTTAACGGATATTTATTGACCATATTTTCAGTACAAATTCAAGATGAAAGCATTCACGCTGTACAAGATTTGCAGAATCAAAAATAAGTGGATTACAGATGCTATGTCGGAAATACTGAGCACATTCCTGTTAGCGGTAATGTATTCAAAGATATATACAACATATTCATGTTTTTGTTCAGAAACACTGACGACCAGAATGAGATCATTTAGAATTTTTTTGAAAACACTAAAACTCCACTATTGCTTAAATTACTTGTAGCAGACATAGTCCTGCCTCACCATGATACCATGTCATTGACACGTGGCACGACCACACCTAGGCTCATTCACCTGACACCGTGCTAGCCTGTCATAGCACTACAATAACCATTTTAACGACTTTGTATGTCGGGACCGGGGATCGAACTCGCAAACCGGTATATCTTATACCATTTAGTCGTATACGCGCATTCAAACCACACATTAGACAATATTTCCTTCTTCATCTCATGCGCAAAAAAGTCACAGTCACGGAAGAAATACATTACAAAACCTAAGTCATTAACTACATGTAATTATTACATTTTGTCTACACATCTACATGAATTAACATATTTACTGTGATACTGTTGATACCTTACGTATGTAACATTTCAGTTGTTTGTGTACGCTTCCGGGGCTCAGGATGTACTAACCCGTGGGGCATCTACCTCCCCGTCTGGCCGCGCACTGGCGGCGGGAGTCGGTCTTGGGCTGGCTGTGTATTGTGGTTTCAATGCATCTGGTATGTGGATTAATATTTCATATATTTTAGCAAGCTTTCTGAAAGCATTGTTTTGCTCAAGTGTAATACATAAGCTGAGTACCTGCTCTATGTTCGGTGATTTGCAAAATACAGTAAAACCTCAATAATATGATCACCCTTGGAACCTTTGAAATCTGTTTTTTATTGGAGTGGTCTTAATTTTAAGGTTGAATAAAGAGCAAAAAAGTGAAAATGGACTTGTAGATTGTGCTCTTAATTTTGAGGTGGTCTTTTCATTGAGGTGGTCTTTTCATTGAGGTGGTCTTATCATTGAGGTGGTATTTTCATTGAGGTTGTCTTATCATTGAGGTGGTATTTTCATTGAGGTTGTCTTATCATTGAGGTGGTATTTTCATTGAGGTTGTCTTATCATTGAGGTGGTCTTTTCATTGAGGTTGTCTTTAAGTGAGGTTTTACTGTAACAATAATCATCAAACTCTCGAAAGTTTCTCAAATATATTTTTTTCCTAAAAAGTAAAATATTTCATTTTGTATGTTGACAATTGTGTAACAAAAAAAAGTTGGCATTGGTAATGGTGGTTGTATGTGTTAATAAAGCTGGTTCACCGGTTCTTTTGGTGATCTTTTCCTTCTCTATTTTCCTCTTGTGAAATCGCATATGGCTCCCAGTATTACATGCAGTATGATTATTGAGTCACAATGACGTTTTCATATGTGCTTTTGATACTGTGGGAATGACAATGCTCGAAAATCAAGATAATAAATATATTGTGTAATGGTTGTGGTGTTTGGGTCTTTACCGGATGACTTGCGTGAATAGAAAAAGTCCGCAGTTATTTAATGGATATTTTGAGCACACGAAATATGAAATTTATAGACATTTATGTCTCAGTTGATAACATTTGTAACAGTTTACACAATAATATAGCGCGGTTGTATTAATCGCGAACGTATGAATATATTAGCTGGATCATTACCTTTCATAATAGGTGTATTGAAATGTTCGTGGTTGTCCGTAAGTTAGTCGTAGAAAAAGCCGCGGTTGTGTTTTGATAGAAACGTCACCCAAACAGCAGTTATAGTTTTACGGTCGAGAGCATTTCCTTACCTAAATTGACATGGTTCGGTCCAGAAAGTTCATACACTCTGTTCGTGGTCAATCTAACAGCACTATACTATGAGTATGTAATGTAATGTGTATGTTCTCTAATTTAGGTGCGTGTGTTAATCCATGCATTGCTCTGATGTTTTGTCTTACTGGTAAATTACAATGGAAGAGATGGCCAGTGTACGTTGTATGTGAATTCCTCGGAGCTTTCCTTGCAGCATGTTTAACATATGGAGTATACGGCGGTAAATCTGAATATTTGTTTTGTTTAAAGCTAACCTGTTTGTCCGAATACCTCTGTCGATAGAGCAGTCGATCGACAACGTGGAGGTCGTATGTTCGAATTCCGATAAAGCGTATATTCTCCGTGAACTTTTGGTGGATGACAATACAAATGCATATGTCCGCTTACATGGTGCAGTTTTCAGTTGCTTTGAAATAACAGGCTAGCACTGATTTGAAAACCAGGAATTCAGGTTCCATGAACAACAACGTACATGAAATATGCAACATGCAAAAGGATTATAACCGTCATACAGCGTTAAATAGTTACACTCGAGTCACTGTCCCTGGACTCAGTAGAATATCAGTTTTGTTAAATTGACGAATGTAACCCGGGGTGCCAGTATTTCTTCATTACTTATTTAATAAATCTGTCAGTGTAAGAAACATGTTTTTACTTCAACCATTTTCACAGAACTTATCGATAACTTTGATGGAGGACAACGTCAAGTCTATGGTGAAAATGCAACATCTCATATATTCACGTCATATCCACGAGACGACATTTCCAAACGCACTGGATTCTTCGATATTGTAAGTTAAATAAGTTCAAAATTATCTCTGTATTTGTTCTTGCGCTGCAATGGTGGGGATTGACAATTTGAAGAGCGGGTGGTCAGCTTTTCAACGAAAAATAAACCTTTTTTTTCGACAACAGATTGCGAGTTTTTATATTCATATCATTTACTTATTGTCCTCAAAATGGCATTTACCTTAAGTATAGACACTGTATATGTAGGGTTATCTGTGATTGTATATTCGCTATGTAAGTCCATTTATCATTATTCAATTGACCAAATTATCATATAATGGTGATGTTGGGGTTATCAGAATATTGCCATATATATCCTAATACTACATGTATATAATATAGGATACTAAACTTTATTTGAAATAATCATTGTATACCGCAAGTTTTGAATTGCCTCATCCAATATATGTATTGTAAATAACACTTTGTAGTTGGTAATTAGTGTGTAGTTCAAGAAATATACCGAAGTTTGCCTATACGTCACTGAGGCTGACAAACGTCTGGAGCCAAACCGAGGCTCGAACCCTTGACCGCAAGTTTACACTGCGCACATTCTTCCGACTAAGCTATCCCGGGGGTATACTCATTACTAGTAGTATCCTCTCCAGTGGACAGCAGATCACCGTGACATATGGTATGTATGTTTCAGTTTGTTGGATGCGGGTTACTGACATCAACCTCCGCCATGGTGATAGATCCGTACAACACAAAGACAGCTTCCGGTGTGGTTCCGATAGCCTTGGTGCTCGTGGTGTATGGTATTATCATGACGTTTGGTATACAGGCAGGGGCGGCAATCAATCTAACCATTGATTCCTCTGGAAGGTTCTTCGCGTATATTATTGGTTATGGAAGTGAAGTGTACACGTGAGTGTTTTCTATATACAGTAAAACCTCACGTAAAGACCACTTCAATAATAAGACCACATTTTCACTGTTTTGCTCCTTATTAAACTTAAGGCCACATAAAAAAGAAGACCAGTTTTCAAGGGTCAAAATGGTGGTCTTATTATTGAGGTTGTACTGTATTACCCTTAAATCAGACTCCGGATTTACGTGATTTGTAAATCATAATTATTTATTTTTATATTTGCATTTGATGTTCATGTATCCAAAGTACATCATGGGATAATTACATATTTTATTATGTAGTGAACTTAATACTTGAAAACTTTAATTAAAGACAAGCTACAAGTTACTTTGAAAAAGTTATTTGAAATCGTCGAGGTAATTGAGCTTATATGTTTACTATTGCGTAATATGCATTTGAAACGCCACAAAATCTTATAGAATATTTTGGAAACATTTCGGCCAGAGTATGGCTGACTGTTCTCGCCACGGAGTTACATTACATTGTAAATGATACAAGCCAATTATTATTATTTATTCAAGCAAATGATGTTATTGTATAAACGCCCGTCTTCATTCCAATTATCACATATATTGAACCCCCCCCCCCCCCCCGAGAACGAACTCACGACCTCTAATCTCGTCGTATCCGGTACGGGCGAGGCATGCTCTTAATATTAAACTTATCTGGAACTATTAGAAATAAAACGTAGTCGTCATTAGCATTGGTCAACAGTCTACTCTGACTTAATAGGGGCAGTTTTTATGCAATTGTGACAGTTGTCTACCTTATGACTAACATTAAATCCCATGACTTGTCTCCCTTCAGTCGAGCTGATTACTGGTTCTGGGTTCCACCTGTGGCATGTGTATGCGGTACCATAACATTTGTTACAACATATCAACTGATGGTCGGGAACCATCTACCAATGGATGACGACGACAACTCTACCAGCGACAATGGTAACAATTGCAAGTCTGATGGAGAAATTAGAACATGTTCTCACGTGACTACGAATAACACGAATCACGTGACTTGCACCATGGATCACATGACCTCAAATAGCAGCATCAAAACGGTTTCGACAGAACTGTCAGATTTCAGCAAATTATGAAATTGATTTAATATCATTTGGCTCGTAACGTATCGTCATGTTTGTAGAACAGTTCACTGTGTAAATAACACTTCCTGTAAAGATGCAAACACTATTAATTCAAAGAGTTATTTATTATACAGTCATCCCTATTTAAAGGGCCAGTCATTTTTGACTTATGAGGCACCTACCTTCTAAACACATTTACTTCCTGATTCCTATCCTTTAATGCCAGACATCAGGCAGGTAGGCACACGGTAACCATTATTTAACTAGCTGGTGGCTCACCAACTGGCCATATCAGAACGGACCCCTACCGGGATACGAACCTTCGACCTCCCGCTCCCAAGGTGGATGTCTTAACCACTCGGCCAAGGGAGACGGCTCAGTGTCGGATGTGAAAAGTGAACATGGATTGTAAAGCGACGAAGCTCAGTATTACAACCTGTCTACTGAAAAGGAAATATAAATATAATTTTGTATATTGATACACACAAATGTATATATTTAGAAGGTACCTTAATTTTTTATTGACGCATCCAAATTTGTTATCTTTTTGATGCGGGAATTACAGTTCTCTTTCACTCCGTCTGATGCATCAGTCAGACTGCTTGTGGTAACATTAAATATATTTAACACTACTTATTGTTTTTGTGTCATGTTTATAGCACAAACTGTTGCCATTGGAACATACATATATAGTGGCATGCCCTTACACGTACGTAAGGATTGCACGTAAATAAGGTTGTCTGTAACCAGTACTTTAACCAACAGACACACGTATGGTTTTGTCGTATGTACTTTGGCATGTACGCTGCCACACAGCGCTTTGACGCCACTGCCGTTACATTCACATTGTGTGAATAAGCGCAGATGCTAAAGGAGAGTATTTGAAAAAGGCCTGACTGTGTGATCGCCGGATATGATAGAACAACAGTAACTGGTGCAGCTTGACAAGTTTCAATACGATGAACTGGTCTTCAAGGTCGCCTTGATGCGACAACTGTCAGAAATCATGTTGAGAGTTATACACGAAACTTCAATGAAAAATATGTTGGAAACTCATTTAGGGGTTTGTCTAATTGACCTAATGCTATGGTAGAAGTATTGCTACTAAACAGACTCATGATACTCCAAACATACACTGCTTTATGTCTAGTATACAATGCAACTTCTTCGGAGTCATACCCTTTAATAGACGCACATTGTGGCTCTTGTTGTGAGGTTATTGCTCTAGAGAGGTTCGAATAATAGTATATAATATATATGAACTAAAATAGTTTTTTCTCAAGAGAAGGATGGTTTTGAATATGTTACACTGCAATATCAAATATACGAGGAAATGCAACTGATTGATACACTTAAATATATACCTTATTTTCTACTAATCAACTAATTGTATGTCCATATCTTACACTTATAATACAGTATGTGTGGTTGATAAATTAACAGTTGTTTTATCTAGCGAAATTTGTCTTTATTCAGTTTATTTATGTTTTTATCTAAACATTTGAGATATTTGAATTGCGTTATTGTAATATCGGCGTTCCATACATACATGATCTATTTATACATATAAGTATCATATTTGCACCAATAACGTGTACATACATACACAAGAGTTATATACTAAATGATACTTATGATATACTTTTTGGAGGTTCGCTGATTATGGAATTTGATAGTCTTGTTTATTTTAGATCGCGTTTTAAACCACTTCTTCCAATTAATTATAATCTATCTCGAAGTCTGCTAATTGAATTACTTGATCTCACGATCTTCAGATCAAGGGCCAGGCACACTTCCCTCGGCCACTGAATTTCCTGAGGAGATGATTTTATAACACATGATTAAACCTTGGTATGTAATCATTTATGTTTCGTCCATACGTACCTCAAAATTAAGTTAATCTAGAGTGCTTTACCATTCTATTTCTCTAAGTATTCTATAACGTTTGACATATTTTGTTGGATTCTGTTGCAAGTATTCACTGTTCTAAACTATGTTTCTGGATTAATCTTTCATAGTTCGACATTTATTAATTTCTCAGTTCCTTTAACATGCATTAGGGAGGCGCAGTGGTCGAGAGGTAGAGCGCCTGACTCCCGTGACCCTAAGGTCGCGAGTTCGAGCCCTGCGATGAGCGGGGTTTGATTAGGAAACTCACAATTCCTGAATATGCGTGAATATGGTTGATAGCCAGGAAGCAGTCATCGAGAGCGATTAGTATAAGTTGTAAGAACTTGTTTCATAATCGATGTAAAATAAGTAACTTTAATTTAAGTAATAGGGATTCTCTCTAATCCTGATAGGAAATCTTGACCGAGGTGTCTCGAATGACTTATTTAGGGCAATATATGCCCTAGAAAATAGCCATATTTGCTTTTAAGCGATATTTTATGCGTTTTAATTAATTGATTTTACATTTTGTCTTCGCTATAACATAACATTAATTTGCAAGTGGCGTCCGATTTGTAGTGAGTCACGTGATCATCCGAGGCATGATAAATTACGGTACGCCGTCCCTTTCATAACCCGGTATGTACTAGCCCTGGTGCAATATATTGCGACTTTGTAGCGTAATTATATACATACTCAGCAGACACCGAGACATGAGTAATACACGTTATCTCCAGAGTGTATTGACCGAGTTAAACATGATGTTGTAATCTTTGTCTAACTATAGAGGACTAGTCAACATCACAATCATAATCTTACTTAAGAACTCATAGATTAAAATACACAAGGTCACAATTGTGAACTCATTTCAACTGGTGGTGTTTATTAAGTGGTATTAAATTGAAAGGTGAACACATTCAATTACGAAACACAAAGTGCATTATGGGATATGTATACAACTATCACGGCAGAGTGAACACATATTAGTTACACAACTTGAACGGTGCACCAGTAGTTTAAAATGACGCATGATACAACAAACGGAACCATTAATGTCAAAGAAAAAGACGAAGTCGCTGAACATCAGCAGTCGTTGTCATGGAGACGATTCTTAATAGGACCTGTGGTTGGTGTGTATATGCTTGGATACGTGATGTCGTACTATACAATTACAGAATATACTAATAAAACATGGCGTGATAAAAAGCTTGCTGAAGCAAACATTACGACTAATTTATCAACCGCGATTGGATGTATCGTCAATGAAAGTAGCTCGGAAATTAAAATTCTGCAGCAAGCATCGTCAATGGCCTCACAATATATCGTGTATTACAGTTTAGCTCAAGGAATTCCAGCCGTTATTTCGAATTTAATACTTGGATCATATACAGACGCATTTGGTCGGAAGTTTTTATTAGCTGTTGGAATTTCAGGAACCACAATAAGAGTAATTTTGTCTTTTTTCATCATTTACTTCGAGATGGATATGTTGTACTTCATTGGCGCATGCGTAATTGAAGGCATTACCGGTCAATACATAACTACGTTTCAAGTTAGCCTCGCCTACGCTAGCGACTGCACAAAAGCCGGCGAACAGAGGACATATGGCGTAGCGTATGTTCTGTTAAACTTAAATGTGTTTGTCTCTTTAGCAAGCCTCGTTACGGGGTATCTTATCCAAGGCTACAGTTACTACGCCGCGTTCTTTGTCGCTGCGGTGCTGTTGATAATAGTATTGATTGCAATGCTGTTACTTTTACCAGAATCACTTCCACCTGAACGGAGAATCACCAACAAATCGCTATCAGCTGTGTTGTATAATAGTTTTTCGTTCTTCATTTCAAACGATTTCGGCAACACTAGATGGAAGTATCAACTCCTACTACTAGCTCATGCATTCTGTGATTTTAGCTTTTTAGGTCGTACTGGGATCGAAACCCTTTTTCAGTTGGTTGAACCATTTTGCTGGAGTGCGGAGAAGGTTATTATTTTCGTATTTACATTCGATATAAGCTTTAAAATTGCTTTCTTATCAAATAAGGTAAAATGATTTGCTTGTCATACGGTTGTATTGCCATGGCAACGCTTTCATTTACTACGATACTCAGTATTTGGGATAATTGCATATACCTAACCCATGTGTTTGATTTAGTGCTAGTTTTAAATTGTAAGCGATACGTGTATATTACATGTACATCTCCGCAATTGTATATGTTTGAATATTCCTGTACACGTTTTAGCTAGGCTTATTGGACTTTGAAATAAAGCATCTATCTATCTATGGTGTGCAAGCGATATTTATTGCATTGCCTTGCTTATCAATTTTGCATAAACGATTTTAAATTTTCAGCATTGCATTTATAATGGATTAGCTTTGTCGTTTTATGATCTTCTAATATCGAACACAGCCATGGAGTTACGTCTGGTTAGTGCCGTAAAACTTAAGTTGCTGTTACACATCGACATCTTATTCAAGAATTATGTTGACTGTTGCGTCAGAATTATCCGCCGTTTGACAACCGATGTTATGTCGGTTTCGTACCGGCGTCCGTTGATTTAGCCTGGCCCAGTGTTCCTGGGTCACCAACGAGACCAACATGTTCTTCCGACAACAACTGAAGCTCCCCTTCATGAAACACAGGGGTGAGGGATCAAATGACTTTGTGTGCATTAAATCCAATACAATTGTCACGAAGAATATGCGCCTCTTTCGGGGTTAGATAATAAAGATATATACGGTTTGGTTTCTAACATTTCATAGGTTATAATATGTTTTATTTGTTCGTAGATTGGTTGGTATGGAACAGCACGTAATGTTGGCATGTCGCTGTTCAGTGTTGTGCTGGTGAAGCTGTATAAGAAGGTGTTCTCTGATATAAGTCTGGCAATTATTGGTACAGTGGCATACGCCACGGCCTTCATACTCACAGGGCTAGCTAGTAACAGCAACATGTTATATGCAGGTATAATGATCACATTGTGCCGAATGAGCGATACACCATGATTTAAGGAGTGGTAAGGTGACCAATCAGGCGATGGCATTTTCGTCAAAATTTAAGGATTTGTAATTTTACATGTATGTTTATATTGCCATGCCGCCACCATGACTATGCTTTTATTATGGCTATGTACTTTACTTGTGAAACGTCCAGCTTGACCTTGAGAAATTTCAAGCCGATCACAGCGATTTGTAAAATCATTATATATAATGTGTATACTTTAATAGTATATGTGTCGTTATTTATTTTACTTCTTGCAATTACCTAGGTCAGCTGGAACATTACTGCTTTATAGGGATCATACTGTTCAATGTCTGAAATCAGTCTAACATTTGCGAAGTCCTTGATTTGTATTTTATGCACCAAAATTGGGAGAAACGTCAGTATGCTTCTTCACGTTGGTACCAACCAGTTATACATACACAGAGGGACACAATGCTAAGGTGTTTTAAAAGGGGAACCCAACTTTGTTTTAAATGGAGCATTTCTTCTCCGCATAGGATTGTTTATATTTATGTATGATTACAAACCGTAAATGCAATTCCACTATTGGATGCATGTTGGACTTGCTCAATGTAACAATTCGTCGTTTCAGCTGGAGCAGTCATTTGTTTTGGGTCATTGGAAGGAACGACATTGCGTGGTGTTGTGTCATCTCTGACGTCACCTCAACAGCAAGGTAAACAATTGTGATAATATAATAATGATACTCATTGTTGCACCCACAGGTACTTGAAACAAAATACTCTAATTTTCTATATATGTGGACTATTACTATAATAAGTATAGTAATGGTCCGTACAGAAAAAAAAATTTGCTTCATGTACCTGTGGTTGCACCCATAAATTAAGCTAAATTAAATGTAACATTCCATATCATGAATGGATTTTGACGATATTTTCAAAGGTTTGATTATTTCCCTTAAAGTTTGATTCCTAGGTGAGGGACTTTATTGTACTTTCAATCTAACACAGTTCGTCTAATAGCTCAATGTTTCCACAACAAATAGTACTGCGCAGTGTTAGTTTTTGTTTTATGAAAACACCATGATGGTTAAACATTTAAATACGTGAATGGGTCCCTTATCTGAAATGCCAACGGCCAAGGCCGAATTTTTGTTATTGAGAATTATATATTTTTATGCCCCCCCCCCTTTCGAAGAGACATGACGATCGGTCGGCAACCTTTTCGTTACCGATTAATAACTCATGAACACATTGACCTACCCTTCCTAAACCGACAACTCGAGAACACCTTTGTATACACTCCTTCTCAAAAGTGTTGCCTGTGCATTATAGATGTACCTTATTGATTTTTGGGTAACTGAGTTAAAGGTCAGGGTCAAACTTACCATTAGATGGAAATCTGTTTCCACGCCAAAACTCAAGTACCCATTGTTTTCTCGGGTCCTAGCTTGGTAGGATGATTGTCTGTGGGTTATAATGAACTCTATTAATTTGTAGTCACTAGGCCAAAGGTCAAGGTCAAACTGACCATTAGGTGAAAACCATTTTCTGCGCAATAATTCGACTACCATTTGCCTCTCTGACTTTAACTTGGTATGCGATTGCCTACACGTTGTTGATGAACACAATATGTTTTGGGGATCACTGGGTCAAAGGTCACGGTCAAACTGATTATTAGATGTAAATCATTGTCTGTACAATAACTGAAGTACCCTTTGGGCTCCCAGTCTTAACTTGGAAGTATAGTTGCCTATGGATTGTTGTTGATGAGCGCTATCGATTGTGTTGTCAGTGGGTCAAAAGTCAAGGTCAAACTAACTAGTAGTTGGAAATTCTTGTTCACCCAATAACTTAAGAATAGTGATGCTTTTTATACCAACATATTCAAACCCTCGTATATCACCGATACTCATTTATATTTCATCATATCAATTAACATCTTTTTACTGACAATGAATCTTTAGGGGGGAGGTGCATAATGTTTTCAAACATCTCTTGTTATACTTAGCAGGAACTCGTATGTATGATAAATTTGAATAAATTGAAAGTATGTCTTTCCATTACAAATCGTTTGCATTTGCTCAAATTATTTATTGAATGTTATATAACGCGATTTTCAGGTGCAATATTTTCTGCGTTTGCGGCAGTAGAGGTTATTGTGAATCTCCTTAGTAACGTGGGTACAACTGCTATATATTCTCTGAGCGTACAATTCATGAGAGGTTTTGTGTTCTTTGTCATGGCGGGCATAGATTCAATTGCGTGTGTGCTTCTTGTGTAAGTAAAGTTTAAACTTATTTATTCTATATCGATTATGAAACAAATTCTTGCAACTTATACTTATCACTCACGATGGCTGATTCCTGACTACCAACCAGTACTCGCGCCAAATTTAGGGATTGTGAAGTTCATGATCAAACCATGCTCATCGAGAGGCTCTACCTCATCACCTTCGGATCAGAAGTCAGACGCCCTACCCCTCGACCACCGCGCGTACTGTAAGTATTGCTAGGCAACGAATAACATGCACAGTGGTTCTTTTGTCATCGATGTATCGCTACAGTTTAACTGCTATGTGATACGTTCATTTCATCTCTGTTTTTAAAACATTGATTGCATAATACGTTGCCACAAAACGAAACAAAATTAATTTATAATCAGTACACATATTGACCCTTTATATCAACACATCTCAATACAGTTATCCGTAGTTCCAGTACATTGTCCCCATTTTTATACATTGACATTCTTCCAAAAACATTCTCAACGTTTTCAATTCATAGCCCCCCCCCCCCCCCCCCCCCAGTTTGACGTTACGCACAAATGGATACAATGACACCGTATGTAATATATACTCAAACGCAAAAGAAAGTGTGACCTTTTAATTTTTTGATTTTCTGATAACTCCAATGATGGAATATTATCATGTGTGGTATCATTTTTTAGCGTATTCAATTACCCTTCTAACCAATGTGTTTATTTTATTGTTTTGAATTTCGTTAAAACGTACGACGCGTCCACATACAGTAGGGGTCAAAATCAACAAATACACGAATAGCCAAAAGGATGTTTTCTTGCGTAGATTATTTGCATAGTGTTATTTGCTGCAAAATTATGTTATTGTTGCATTAATATCTGGTATGACCGCCATTCCGTCTAATAACTCTGTAGCAGAGGCGGTTTGATATCGACGTCTCATGTGCGTCAACTCAATGTGACACGGTCCAGTCTGTCGTCAGTCACGCGTGGTCTGCCGGATCGGGGACGGTCGGCAACAGTATCCGTTTGCATAAACCTATCAAGTAACTTGATTATAGTGTTACTATGGCAGTTAACGGCCCGTGAAACTGAAGCGACTGAGTCACCTACGACCAGCATCATAAAGGCGTCAATACGCTGACGTTCCAATATTCGTGGCATATTCTCTCGTGGCATATAACTAGCCACAATTTGACTGATTTTTTGCTGTTGCCACAAACGGTCACGACCAATATTCGTACGTTTCAAATTTGACAACTTCATACCTTGTAGAATTAAAATAATCAGAAGTGCACACTTTCTTTTGCGCTTGTGTATATTCATACGAAATTTCAGTATATTGACATTTAAAACGTTAAAACCTTATTTCCAATGTGTTTGACGAATAGGTCGAATGGGCACCAATTTCAATAAAATGGCATATCTAACTCTTCCTCTTTCAGTCTTGAGATTGCTTTTGCTAATAGGGCGAGCAGAATGGGGTGTTTTCTTTACATATTTATTGTGCAAACAAACTGTTACCATGGCATTACATTTTACTGATTTCATTCATGCTGGGAATGCAATACTCGCAGGTTTGAAACCCGGGAAATCCGGTCAGTAAAACTGATCTACATATGTGTGTAACTGAACTATGTTGAAACTACGCCAAACCAATAAATAACAAGATTTTTTGTTTTTTTTCAGTATTTTATACATCGGATGGAAACTGGAAAATAAAAGGGCGGAGATTGAAAAACTGTGAAAGTCAAGACTAGATATTACATGCACTTATGATCACGATGACTCAAATCAATGAATATTCAAGGTCAAAGTACCTGAGGCACGTATAAGCTTCGGACTATAACTGTTATGAGATTATATTTACTATTTTTATTTTTCGTGCAATGGTCTGTGGATACGCTGTGATATTTAATAATAGTTTGCAATGATTGTTTCCCGAAATAAATTATTTAGTTATTAAATGGTCAAACTTTTATATCTCCCTACTTCAAGAAACCCAAATGAAATAGATACATAAAAGTCAACAATTACTAAGACAACATAGAAAAGTGATCCACACATTTAATGTAGGTAAAGGTTGGGTTGCCGCATACGAACGGTCTGTGCTGTGCCTTAGGTCGCACCAATTACTGAAATAAAACGTATCTACATATAATCATCTATATAATTCAAATATGTAATATGTGTGTAATTGTGTGAGGGAGTTCCGAGGAAAGCATTTCTAAACAGTGTCATAAAATATCGATAAAACGTAATTTCTGAAAAATGAGGCGACATTTCTCCGAGTAAGAAAAAGAAAGATTACGACCTAACAGGGAATACCCCATTCAGAAGACAATGCCTCCCCACACAGATCCCAGGGAAATATCTATGAAACATTTGGGATTGAGAAGGAGTAACGGAAAAACATCTGCGGGAATGTGGAAATAAGGAATTAACTATCAAACACAACCATGGAAAATGTAAGAGGACATCAAGGGGGAAATGGCTTGAATGGATGGAATATACCACGTCACAAGCTAAGAAAGTGGCAGGGGCCCGAAATGGGGGGGGGGGGAGAACACGAATATTATATCAAGTCAAAGAACTACACACGTAGAAAGGGGAACTCAATATTCCTGCCTGCTCCCACGCAAGCAAATGAAATCTTCCGCACATTAACCAAGGTTGAGAAGTGGAGGACACATAATTTCGGAGGCTTCTATTCTGTCACAATGTCACTCAAGAGCATTCGCCTCGTCTGGGCTGAGCACCCGCGACCACGATTTTCAGTTGAGCGCTCTACTGACTGAGCTAATCTGGTGAAAGACACAAACTATCCATTGCTGTCATGGTTAAAACAGTGAACATTTAGTAAACTTATTTGTCATAATCCTAGACAGTATGAAGCGTGGTCATTTTTCCACCGTATAATATGTAAACTACTAAGAAAGGGTGTCATTTTGGACGGAAGTGCATTTATTTGGTTCAGAGACATTTATATAGCAGCATTTACTAATTAAATAAAAAAGTGTTTAAAGTCGATAAGTACAATAAAATGTAGAGGAGATGTAAGCTTCCCTAAAGCGCGTCCCCTCAATTTGACCAGAAACGAACGCCGATCGATGCGTTTTGTCCATTCGGCTACACCTTTCTAATTGATAAGTGGGTTTTCTCTGGGGTTTTTAGACTAAAAAGTGAGTGTTTTCTGGGTTTTTGGACATCAATGTGGGTTTAAAGCGAGTCCTTTTGGAAACAAGTGAGTTAAAAGTTGGTTCAAGTAGGTTTTAAAACCCGCTTAAACCAATTTATCAAGAAGTGGGTTTTAAGCGGGTTTTTACTCGCTTCTCTGGAAAAAGTTTTGTTTAGCCTAAAAACTCGCTTTTGCTCACTTTAAAAGAACCCACATTAACTCCGAAAAAAACAACTAAGTTTGTTAAAACTGTGTAGGTTATCCTTTTTCTCTGGAGACCCATATTTTGCGTAGAAAAAACGTGTTCAGTAAGCTAAAAGACCCACTTTTAACCCGGTGCCAATACCGGTTTAAACCCAGTTTAAAACCGGGTTTTGCTCACTTATTTGGGAAGGGCAGTGAGTGAGTAATCCATACATTATCACTGAGATGACCTTGAACTTTGACGCGCTCTTCCTGTTTTATCTCTCCTATAGCGTAGACAGTGAACTCTTCGCCTTACACATTTGCTTAAAGATAACTCACTTGTATGCAATCATATTTATGACTAAGTTCTTGATACATTATGGAGATCGTAAATGAGATTTTTCGGTTGTATGAAACAGTAGGAAGCTCCCACTATCTTGGTGAAGATGTGACGAAGACTGAACATTCGATACAATGTGCTATGTGTGCTGAACAAGATGGCGCCTCGAAATCTGTAAGTAGAGTTCTACGTGTTTAATGATATGAAATACACAACACTTCATTTGTTGCGTTATTATGAATATTATTAAGTTATGTAAAGAAATGGTAGTGTATGTTACCTTAACATACAGACGACTTTTTGATTGGAGTCAGTATCAAGCTATTGTGTGGGAAACATGACCTACATACAGTAAAACCTAAATAATAAGACCATCTTTGGTACCCTTGAAAACTGGTCTTCTTATTGAGTAGGTCTTAATATTGAGGTTGAAATAAGAGCAAAACAGAGAAAATGGACTTGATAATGGTGGTCTTAATTTTGAGGTGGTCTTATTATTGAGGTGGTCTGTAAGTGGGTGTTTACTGTATACTGTTTAAACAAATTATTATACAGTAATACTGTATATATTGGGCCATTGTCGGGTTTGATCTTTTACTGAAGTGAACTTCGCCAATTCTTGACGGATTTGCATAAAGTAAGTGCGTTTGAAAAAAAGATTAGAAATGATAACGTGAGAGAACTTGTGACAATGTTCTGGATTGTCAATAGGTGCATTTAATCTAGAATTATTCAATGTTTGTATTTCGTTGTCAGTAAACCAGTCCGCTTCGTCAGAAGTATTTAAACGGTATATGTATTGACTTACAATGATAATGATGCCATGGGTTTAGAAGATAAGGAATAAATATATATAAAACGGCATAAATGGCCAACGTGAACTAATCTTTGATGCAAATTTAAATGATCGATATTATTCTTTCAAACGAAGTTGAATTTCCATCACTTTTCGGCGTCAAAACGATACGCTAAAACCGTAAGGTTCATGTGTGACAGTTGAATGGTTACAGATTCGATATCATTCACTTGTTTAAAATTGCTATTGTAAAAAGCCGTTTCTTGTGTTGCCTGTGTGATGCAGGACTGGGCAAACTTGTGTAGAATAAACTAGAACGAAAACCCTTCCTCAAATATGCGGTATGTACACAACTTGTCAGCACTAGATTAAAAACATTTGAGCGCCTCTGTCAGATTTCCAACCACTTCTTTAAGTGACGTCATTTCCAGAAAATGTCACATGTGACGTAACCATATACTGACGGTAAGCAATATTTGCCCCATATGGCAGTATGAAAACGAAGTGGCCATATGAAGTAAATATTCTTTCCTGCTTGCATATAGTGTCATCACATGATGCGATTTCTTGAAATGACGTCACATACAGAATATGTTGTAGGACTAAATCCAAAAGCAGTGCACCTTTATGCCATTTGTATATTCACATTAAGGTCATTCTTGCGGCCTTTCTTCATGACATTGGTCATCTGATAGGAATGGACAAGAAATTACCGGAAATGATCACTGATAGTCAGAATATTGGAACAAAGGATCATGACGTCATTGGAGGACAATACCTAGAAGACAAAGCCTTTCCGAAACTTGTCTGTGATGTGGTTGCCGGTCACGTGCAAGCCAAACGTTATCTTGTCTATAAAAGCCAAGATTATTACAACAGTAAGATAGTTGTTTATATTCGTTTGTTTGTTTGTTTGACTGTTCTGAATGTCAATAAAAGCAAAATCCTAAAATGGAACTTAGAGGCGTGATTTGGACCAACGTATATGGCACCGAAGGGGATACAGAGTACTATGTATGCTTAAACATAATGAAGGTTTTTTGTATCTGTCTCACAAATGTTAAGACTACTATCAAGTTCTTCAATGTAAAGTAGAAAATAATCGCCCTAATGACTCTTATCGTCGTATAAATCCAAACGCCAAGAAAAACGCCTGTGTATGACTGAATTAGAGTTACTTGCTGACTGATGAGTAAATGATCAAAATATGAGTGTATCTAAGCAATTTCAATTGTTTTCTGCGCATACCTATTTTGTTTCATAATTAGATCACAAATATGTTTGTTATTGTCGGGATTCTTCGGGGAAAACTTTATCCAAAATTTATATAGGCGGAGGAATCTGTTCAGGGTTGTTCGGCGGAAGTTGCTATTGTTTCGAATTGCCAAACACTATCGTCTGTTACACGTGTTGAGATACTTTATCAAATGCGTCCAAACTTATTTTACAGAATGTTTTACAGTGTAGCATAGTACAACACGTGTTTTGTAAACATATAACAGTCAATATAATATCGAATTGATTAATTTGTATTAACCAGAAGGAAGGTCCTCTGACCGGATTATAGCCATACATAGTTAATGTTGTTTTGCTAATTGTATTTTGTATAGTGCGATTTACTGACCGCGAACGTATGAATATATTACTTGGACCATTACATTTCAAAATAGGGTGTATTGCAATGTTCGTGTTTGTACGTAAGCTTGACAGAGAAAAAGCTGCGGTTGTGTTTTGATAGAAAAGTAATCCAAACAGCAGTTATAGCTTTACGCACGACAACATTTCCTCACCTCAATTGGCATGGATCGGTTCTGAGAGTTCATAGACCAGTTCGCGGTCAATCTAACAGCACCGTATCTGATTTCATTGTTTCGTAACTCCTTGTACGTATTGGGTGACTTTGTACTTTGTATTGGAACTTTCCTGCTCGACTTCGTCATTCGGTTTCGACACATTGTCAATAAGTTCCGATTGTACTTCATTCAGGGAAGATAACTCTCGATTTAATATTTATTTCAGAATTATCTGACTGTAGTAAACAGACGCTTGTACACCAAGGGGGAAGGATGAGCACGAATGAAGCGAAGGAGTTCGAATGTTCGGACACATTTGACGCAATTATAAAAATGAGAACTTGGGACGAAAAAGCGAAAGACATCACATTAAAGTGCGATCCACTTGATAAATATAAACAATTATGTTTTGATGTGTTAACTGAGCAACATGTCTAATTGTCTTCACTCCATTCACAGAACCATCGTATATGTGTTGGAAATGTTTACCTACTTTTATGCTTAGATGAAATAAAGTATGTCAAACATGTTAACTTTGTCATGCTTGGTTGGTAAGTGTTAAATTGTATTTTGATATAGATCTTTCAGATTCGTGATAAGCCCTTAACACTTCGACATCTTTGTTTTGGTTTCATACATCATTGGAGCAGTATTGTTTGACGCAATATCCACAGGCACCAAAGACATATTGCACATACACTAAATGCAATCACACTATGGGTATATAATCTTAGCACGCGGTGTCTATGGGTATATAATCTTAGCACGCGGTGTCTATGGGTATATAATCTTAGCACGCGGTGTCTATGGTGCTACCCTTTACTAACTTCAGTCAAAACTACTCGAAGACATAACTAAATCAAACATGAAGATTCTGAAACAAAACAATCACTGTGTGGTGATCAAATACTGTGGTAATTAAAAATGTCACTGAGCGGTACCATCATCAAGAAACCGATTAGTTGCGGAAAAACGGCAGTTAACCGATCAGTAACGAACGTTGCATGCCGATAGTTTCGATAAACGCATGTAAATAACTAGACCCTACAGCGTAATTGAAAGCCTTCATAAAATATGTTTGCTAATCACATTAAAGTTAGATTTCATAGACCCATTTGTTAAGCAGTGTGTATTTGTGCAAGTTTTCCTTTTTATTGTTTTATTATTGACTTAAGGTAACTTTTAAGTCAAGATTAGTTAATATATATTTAGCTTTACTGTGTTTGCAACTTGGTTCGTGACACAGTCATTTAAATAGCCAATGCTATTTCAAGGTTGTCTTAATGTTTTGACCACTACACACACACTACCTGGCTTTAATTACATTCATCAAATCTATGTTGGAAGGATCATAGAAGACCCCTTATACATTTATCTAGATAGTCGCCTGATCGGTATATTCGAACGACGGATTGAGGTTTAATTTATTTTGTGAACATTTTAGCAAGTCTCAATATTGATAAACAAGCAATCTAGAGAATCCCAATATGACAACTCTGTATGTTTTGACGGTTCCAGAGGAAGATCACTTCATCGAGACTTTGACTAGAATGCCGCTTGATCGTCTGACTAGTCTTCATGGAATTGCACATGACATCGAATTCAGCTTTACGTTGGCTGTCGCCTCTTAATTATTAGTCTGGTACATTTCCTCGTTATGGGTTTAGGTGTCTAAGAATGTTTTACAGAGCTTTTCCACGATCTTGACGACAGCAGTTTTGTATGCAAATATTGTCTCACGGTTATTCATGCATTTTTGTTTGAGTATTTACACTTTCGCTGCTCCTGTATACTAAGTCATGTGCTGAAAATATAATCTTAACAAAATTAATACAACGAAGTGTGACAATTAGAACAGTATACTTAATATTATTGATGATTTCAAATAGTACTTCAGTGAGAGAAATTCACCCTTCCGGGGCAATTGTATCGTTACAGACACAGCGACCAAAACGAAATAACAACTATCACAACGAGCTAATATCACCACATTCACAAAATATCGTCATTTGATTTATTTGGCCGTTTGTTAACATTGTTGTTGGAATGTAACATTGCCTGTGTTGCTCTGTCTGAATATCGACGGTAATATCTTCAACTTGTAGTGTTTTGTATGCTGATGTTTTCTCTGGAATATGTTTCTTCCTTGTAACCAAATAACAACAATAAATTAAAACACCACTTTTTAATGCATAATCACAACGTAAACATAAACAAAAATCATAAACACAAATTCGTGTAGACTAAACTATTATAAACAATTATATTGACATTTGACATATCAATTTTTCTATCGAAATACAGATGTGTAGTAAATTGTAATACATTAGAATTATATAGAGAATAATTGGTTAGTGACGTGGATGGAGAAAGTTTATCAAGCAAGGCGGATGCATTTATTTTGTGAGCCGAATCCTGAAAATATTTATTTAATGTTTTGACGCTCTTTATTCGTACATTTTCGGTTCGTGTCAATAACTATTTATTTACAGTTTGATCCTTATATAGTCCGAATAAGTCCTAAAAGATTTTGTCAAAAAAAATGTTTACTGAGAGTTACAGTAAGGACTTGCAAACTGAGTTGGTCTAATAACGGATAACAGAACACTTTATTGTATGCATTGTACAAAAATATTAAATGTATGATAGTATGAACAATTTATTGGAGTAAATTCGAAAAAGATAACATCGCGACCCTTGACTAAAAATAGTCCGGCTCGTCACGTGTCATGTATCGTGAGATAAAGGTCATTTGACCACGTGACCTAAAGCAAAAAGTATCAGGTAATCTGTTATCGGATCAAAAGTGTTGCAGGTGGCATGATAAATTATTCTATCAGATTCTCAACAAATAAGTAACTTATTTTAATGATTTCATTGTTTTCTGTTTAATATTTCTGGAGAAAAATGGAAAGTAGTCAAACAGGAAATATACAATCTGCAGAGGATTGTATTAGTTCGAACGTTATACTACTGAAACGTATACATGTTATTTATCAAGCCTTTGAAAATCAATTAGTGTTATAGTTACAAATATAATGATCGCACTTTTAACAGAGAGAGAATAAGTTGCTACAGGGTTAACGACACATACAAAAAAGAAAGTGCCTCCCCACACATACCTCCGGAAAAACAACAATCCATTAAACATAAGGCATTTGAGGAGGTTAAAGGGTACATACATTTGGGAACAGAGGTGCAAGGAATGGATTGGTAGTCGATAAGGAAAACTAAGAGAATCAGTCACAAGAGTAGAGAGCAACTGATCCATTATTAACATTAATCATACCGTATACAACACATAGTACAACATAAATACATTCATACACGAAGTGTTTTATATCCGACTTTAAGATATATCAAGATGGTACTTGGAACGCTACATACACAAGACAATGCCCCCCCCCCCCCCCCCCCCCGCTACACACACACACACACATATCCCAGGGAAACACAAGCCTATGAAACATTAGAAATTGGGAGAAGCAAGAGCAAATATCTGTGGGAATGGATAAATGAAATAAAAACACTTTCACTGCAGAATAATTTGATGGTTTGTGAATAATTCATGGCAATGGATAGTAAAAACTACTGTCAAAATTTTAATAACATTATTAGGGATGTAAATGATTAATCGGTTAAGCAATTAACCATTCGAACATGTTAGAATTATGTCCAGTTTTCAGGTGTCATGGTAAAAATATACGCGATACTAAACATGTAACGACATTCGACCGGTTAACCTTTCGGAAGATTAAACGGTTAACCGGTTAGCAAAATAACCGAATATAGACATCACTAATAATTACACATTAATGGCGCTTGGGTGACTCTCTGCCAAGTTTGTTCAAATTATTTGTATTTTTCACAAATATGGCCACCAGGATCGACGCGCCTATATGTATATAGTGGAAATTTAAACAATCTTCTGGTCAAATACAGACCCAATTCTGATATAATTTCACACAAGTTTCCATTGGGGATGCTACACGAAGATTTTTCAAATTATATGGATTCGTCAAAAACATTGCCGCCAGAGGGGCGAAGCCATTTTGCCAATATATACACAGTAGAGTCTTAAACAAATAGTCTTGTCTAAAACAGCTGACCTAGTTTTATAGAATTTCACGCAACTGTTCAATTGGCAACACTCAACCAAGATTGTTCAAATTATTTAATTCGTGAAAACAGGACTGCCCGTGGATAAGTCACTTTCCCAATACGTATACAATATAAGTATTGTGATAACTCTTTACATGTTGGAAATCAAATTTTTAGACTGGGGCGTTAGCCCCATGTCTTTAGTAACCGTAATTTTGGAAACAGCCGTGGCAGAGTTAGACGAGTTTGATACCACTCTATGTATCACTGCGCATCATTTGCATACGACCAATTCGACCAATCAACATGTCGAATTGACGTGACATCCGATCTTCGTTTCCGAATCCATCGTGAGAATTTTATTTTAAAGTGAAATATCTGGTTCAAAAATTATTGTTGAATTATTGTTTAAGTGTTTTTGGTTAAAATGTCCTAGGTAACGACTACTTTTTGATACATAAAAATGAGAAATCGATGAATTGAGGGAGGACTTTTTTCTATCGGAAACAAGTGCTTCATTCGGATACATTTCTTGTTGTCGTTGACCCCATGTGTGTTGCCAGCCGAGGTTACTAAGTATATCGTCGATACGATTCATTCACAATTTACGATTCGGACCATTATTTTACCGCACACTGAATACTGTAGCAAACCGTTAAATAACAGCTGCAGTTACTGTTAAACTTTATTGCATGTTTTAAAAATAATTCATTTCATCGAAGACTTATAAACCATGTCCGTTATTCCGTATTGTTAGGAATAAGGTAGAGCATTCGGATAACATCGGTTATTATCTGATTTCCGAACAGTACGGAAATTGCCGAGACGTTGCGATTAAAGCTAGAGTTGAAAACCTGATGGAGCTAAACAAATATAGATTTTATGGAAACGAATATCTTTTTCGGATAAACTCATGATCGGGCAAATGCAATATCTGTTATACAGACCAGAACAGTATGCCGAAACTACCAGAATTCGGACATAACCCTATTCAGCATATTGTAAACGATTCCGGGTTTTATAACTAGATGACAAGCAGTCAAAGTTAGATTGTGAAAAGTTAAACATTTCTGTCACTTGACGGGTATTACATGTAGGGCATGACACGATTCGGTCATCGCATGATACTATATGAATCGATAAAACTACATGGAGATACGATATTTTCCGATACGATGCATACGATGTAAACTTCAACTCAATTACCAAAAAAGGAATGTTATTATAATTATTAAAGCCTTTTTGTTTTCAAAATTTATTACAAACTATTGAAATATTTTTTTTATCCCTACTGCATTCCCTCCAAGAACGACACCTTTAATTAGGCACTTCCCAACTTTTATTTCTTGAATTCCTCCCATGCAATTTAACGTAAAATATCCTCCCAGGAACGACAACTCTTGACCACTGGCAATCTAATGATTTATGACAAGGTTCGTTTAAAAACAAGAAACGTTAAGACAGTGATAGTACTCGCCGACACACAGATCGCTTCAAAGTGAAGCCGGTAAACTAAAACCTGTCTTATTGATGGTCCAGTTTAAACTAGTCCATACATGGACGCGTTGAAAGTAAAATTGCTTGTAAATGAATCAGTCCCTCTTTCCACCCTCGAGTGAGGCTGTACAATGCTTCTACAATCTCTTGTTGACAAGTCTTTACAGAACACAAGAAACTTCGTATGCCACAGTCTTTCTGCGCTTTCAGCGCTTTGATTGATAACTTTATGAGAATCTTTACTTCAACAATATTTTGCAACATGTGACACAAGACCAGAATATCACATGTTCAGATGCC
The DNA here is from genome assembly GCA_032209605.1 of Mactromeris polynyma. Lineage (NCBI taxonomy): Eukaryota > Metazoa > Mollusca > Bivalvia > Venerida > Mactridae > Mactromeris > Mactromeris polynyma. The sequence goes on along the minus strand of JASFXZ010000021.1, from coordinate 7,281,341 downwards.
CTGTATCTAGCAGGAACGTAATGGGAACATTTGCTCAGAAACCGCTGGCCAGATTTTTAAATTATTTTACAGAAACGTATCTTGGTGGACCCCTTCTGAATTCATTCAAGCCATGTTGATTGTTTAAAGACCTGTAAGTGTGGTCTCAGAAGAGCAATATGGCCATCATGACCCTCTGGTTTTGTTTAAGAAATATCTCTTCTTTGTATATTTCATGTCGTACACTAATACTCTTCTGAATAGGGAGGCCCTGTGTTTTATTGTATCTGCCTTCTAGTTATCCTAACAGTCAAACAATTAAACTGATTATTCGTAACCGACGTAATGTTCTTTCTAATTCACCTTAAAACAATCTGAACGTAAACTTCAGAGGATCGCCGTAAATAATTATAGGTTTATATGGAATAAAGATTAAATCAAGCGTGGAAGGAACGTTTTTCGTCTCCTAAGATTGCTCATTTCATTTTATTCTCATTGAGCATGACTTTACGGAATAGTTAAACCCCCAACATGTTTTCCAGACCATACCGTTGCTATAGTTAGAGTAATAAACACCACCGTGGTATTTACCGTTTAGGTTACACCCATGACATGTTCTATACCACCAAGCTCCTTTACTTTCTAAAGCACAGTTAAAATTGGTTTTGGAGTCATTGTCGCTGTCCCACGTTGAGAACTGTTGATTATTATGGTAACTTAAACTATCACCACAATCTCCAGTAAATGCGCCAGTGGATATTCTGTACTTGTCAGTCGCCGGCCCCAATGAAAATGCATCATACAATGCATACGCTGTTGTTGGTGTGACATTACCAAACGTTTCCATATCAATACGAAGCGACAATGGTTGTTTCGCTAACAAATAAATTGCGTCAAGACCAAGCCAGTATTCACCCGCGGCGTTACCAAATCCGTTAACATATTCCGACCATGTCCGAAAAAAGTCCACTGTTCCGTTTTGCCTTTGCTGTATAACTATCCAACCGCCTCCTGTTTGGTCACACCATGCACTGACTGACGTTCCATTTGACAGACTTATGTTGTATACACCATCTTCTGAATATCCATACTGAAGCCACTGCAGACAATCATCAGCTCCAATATCCAGAACATTGTCCATATCGCAGAATGCATCATGGGTGTTTCCTCCTATCGGTTGTACACTGTATATGGCGTTTTGCTTGTAACCATGATGATAAAGAACGAAGCAATTCTCTTTGAAAGGTTGTATGTCATACTTGTGCATAGAGTTATTTGTAAACACCTGGAAGATGAAAGAGCCAATGTTCTAGCAAAGAGTATTTTATGAACACTAGCACTATAATAACTTGTATGCATTCGTTATTCAATATTTGTGAGTTCTCTGTATCTACATGAATGACTTGGAAAGGTGAAAACAGTATCATGCAGCTTTTGTTACTTTGGAAATGATATTGCTGTGGTGTTCTGATTGTTTGTAGTTTTCTTTTCAGTTCAGATCAATTTCAGAATACAATGATATCAATACAATTCAATCCAAATATTGTTGAAGGATTTGATCGATAACAAAATGTAAATGATAAGAGTTCTGATAACGTAAACAACATAATACTATTAAATAGTGTGTTTAAAAAGTCGAATACATTAAACTCCTACGAGTATACAATGATACATATTAATGTAATATGTAGTGTTCAAATAAGAGTAAACTGAAAATGTCGCTAACAGATGAAAAGTGCAAAAATCTTCAAGGAAATAGCGTAATAATTGAACAAAACTTTATTTAATGATTGACCGATCCAGTGAATATGTTCACCTAGTATCACATAATCAGTGCAAATTATCCAACCATTGATTAAATACCATACTTACATGCAATGCTGAATTGATATAACCGTATATTGTTTCGCTAGACGCATCTTGAGTCTGATTATCCACACTCAGTCTTGTATCCAAGTCGCTGTTACAATAACAGATGTTTTCCATATATTTGTAATATAGTGAACTACTTGCTTTTTTCACGCAAAACAGTGAACATGACGTTATGGAAATCGCTGCTTTCTGATCCAAAACTAATGCTTCATTAAGTAACATCGAATTTGGAAACGCAATCAAATTAAAATGGACACTATGATATTCTGTCTCCCACTCTGCTCCAACAAGAATGTCGAAATAGTACAAACTTGCCACGAATATTACTCCGCGACAAAAATACAACTTCAAATTTGCAAACATAGCGTATGTGTACGTAGAATATAACGAAATAATTCTAATCTGCCGAGGAAAACGTAGGAAAACGTATATGATTTCAGTCCGCGTTGAAGGGAACTAATGATAATGAAAAATGTTGTTTTGAATTTATATGTCGTCTCCGCGTTGCGAAAAAATAACCATTGCTAATCACAATGGCGAACACTTAAACGATGTTACACTGACGTATATCCAGTAAAATGTCCTAATGGAATATTTGAATAGCGTTATCATCGATTCCGGTTTGAGAACTAAATCAGATTTGGGGTAAATGTTCAGAATCTTCATCATTTATTAATATCACAGGAAAAGTATTCGATAACGAATACAACAAAAGACTTAATGTTGAGATGCCAATAGCATTCTTTTTTTAAAGTTTTACAATAGAGAGCAGGGAATGCCACTGGCCAAAATTAGAACTTTCCAAGACAGATTAAGACAAATATCACAGGAGGCGCAAACAGGGGGGGGGGGTGGCACAAACCATGACCGATAAGATGGCGACGTGGAAACTGGACAACACTACATCATCAAAGAACTGAAAAGCAAGAACGTGGAATAACACAACAAGAGGGCCGTGATGATGCTATATCGGTCACCTGAGTACACTGCCATTCTGAATTAGACTAATGTTTCAACAAATTGGTAAACAAAAGGTTCAATAAAAATACATTCATCAGTTTAGGAGGAGATGTAGTTAATAGTTTTCACTATATACGTACAAATAGGCAGCAAGGCAGGGCCCCTGGTGGCCATGTTTTGACTGAACTTATTTATTTATACAATAATGGAAGAGGACCACACACCGCATATCAAAACTCTACACCATATGGTTTTGGACAAGAATATTTTTAAGTTTTCACTTTAAAAGTCACCGCCTCCTGGTGACCATTTTGACGGAACTTAATAATTTATGCAATCCTGTAAAAGGACCAATATGCAATGCTACACACCAAATACCAAACCTTTAAGCCGTACAGTTTGGACAAGAAGATTTTCAAAGTTTTCACATTTTTAGCTCCTGTAACCTACGTATGCAGCAGACCAGAACCTTTTATATAACTTTGAAAAAGGACCAAAAGGATCATTTCTTCGCAATTTGTTCCAAAAATATATTTAGTAACATGCTTTACCAGGTATAAAAACGATTAGAAAAACGCAAATCCATCATTTTATAAAATGTTTCCTCGGCCGTAAACGTCATCCCTTATTTTCTCTCCTCAGCCTGCAACGTCATCATTTAGTCTAGTCCCTGAACTTTTTTGTCCAGAGCATTTCTTTGTATATTTGTGTAGAGGGATGCTTCAAGTTAAATTTTATCGAGGGTGGACAGTTGATATCATGTCAGTTTCCATGGAAACCAAGATTTAATGAACCCTTGAGTAGTCCTACTGTAACGATTATTACAATTAAGTGCAAATATATCGATTTTAATGTACGTGATATTATATACAGACACAGAGCTCTCTAATGAACTCCCTGTGAAGGTCACTAAAGGTCAAGGTCGAGGTCATTTAAAGGTCAAAATGTAAAAAAGGTTAAAAAAACGCGTTTTACTCAATGTCGTTTATATTCATCTGCACAGTGGTATAGGAGATATTGTGTAAAGTAATTTATTTATGTTGACGGGCAACTTACAACAGACGACGCACCTCGACGGACATGCATCAAACGCTCCAACATCGTGTTCAGGTGAGCAAAAACAGCAACAAGAACATTGAGGCAATACAAAGCCTACTGTTTGGCAATGTCAGTAAAACAATACTGGACAACGCTTATGACGAAGAAACATAGTAATACGACGGTTTACAGCACGGGAACTGTCGGTATAAATACCGGGGCTTTGGAACGGCACGCTTTGCTAGCGCGAGGCTATTGCATTACAAAAAGTATGTTGTTTACAAAAACGTTCATCTATATTGACTGTGTTGAAAGTAACTAATTTATCTGACAGACATCATACAACTAAAAAAAAGGTTCTAAATCACAAGTCAGCAATACCAATGATAAAAACGTAACGAAAAACGAATGAGAGCTTCTAAAATACCTCTTCTTGATAAGATGACCAATGTGAAGATAACCAGTCAGCTAAACAAGCCAATGAAATTAGATATATATATTAGCATCATGATTTGTTCTACTTAAAGTTCAAACAAGTTTGCACATCCAGCTCTGATTGATAACGTAAAGCATTCTCTGCTCGATTTATTATTGATCCTTTTTTCGGCGCAGCCGTACTAACATTACTTTACTTTTATTCCTCCAGTATTGAAGATCAAAACATATATACATATATTTCATACAGTGTAAATAGTTTACATAATACATAACTCTAACAATAAATATCTTACCACATATATTGCGATAAGTATGTATTAGTATACACATCAACAATAATCAAGTATTGATAACCAAAATGTATGCGATTCTGTATATGTCCATGAGCCTGTATGTCTGTGTGCGTGTTTGTGTGTGTGTAATGCGTGTTCGTGCGTGGGTGGTGCGTGTGTGCGTGCGTATGTGCGTGTGTATGTAACCAATATCATGTTTAAGATATTACATGTCACTTAAACCTTACCTTACCGAAACGAAATGTAAGGCAAAACAAGTGATCTACAGATACATGATGATGGCAAAGACCTATATATAGCAACTGCCCATAGTAAAGCAAGCTTACTGACTATTAATAGTATTCAAACAAGCTTTCGCACAGCTAAAGCTATATGTACATTATGTAATGCAACACCATTATTACTAACAGCGAGACTCAAAATTAACCTACACTGGTCTATTGTACTCATATATATAAGTTTAACATACTCGCTATATCCAACACGGTCTATTACTGAATTCCACAGTTCTGTATGGTCATTGCGTACAAAATAATATGTATTTACCGAAATCCATTTTGGATCTGGAGTGACCAGCAATTGTAACATCTCGGCATTTTTTATGTTGCACAACAAACCTTCAAATTGCGCCGACTATGTTTTTTTAAGATATTTCATGTTTATCATTCTAGAGGTGTTTCGTATTGTCACATACGAAGATGACATTCTAAAATAGAGAAAAATGAAACGCCATTGGGTACTAACATATAAGTTTTTAAGTTTCGCTATATGAATATGGTCCATGTCTCCTTAAAGGAACTTGGCTCTACGAAACCAGAACTGACTGCCTTAAAACGATGATCATCGAATAGGAAACCATTGTTGCAATATGACATCCCACATAATATGATTGCGTTCCGTTATAAAATGGTGATGCTATGAATGCAAGGACGCTATGTCATTTTTCAATCTAATTTAGTCGTTGATGTTGTTTTAAGATTTCATCACAAGAATCAATTATGACAATTGATGCTTCCTTTGTGATATCCAACTATTGATAATCATAGTTCACTATATAAGGAAGGCAAGATCAGGATCAAGTTCGCACAATGATGTTCTTTGCGTTGCTGGAGAAAGTGTCAGAGTATCTGATAAAAGACAGATAATAAGTTTATAAATCATGCAACAGAAATTGTTCAGTATCTATCCTACCACTTACGAGGTGTGTGAAGTTGGCGCGTGGATCGTAGGTCGTAGATCAACAAAAGTTTGTCGACCTGGGTCGTAGGTCGTAGATCAACAAAAGTTTGTCGACCTGGGTCGTAAGTCGTAGATCAACAAAAGTTTGTCGACCTGGGTCGTAGGTCGTAGATCAACAAAAGTTTGTCGACCTGGGTCGTAGGTCGTAGATCAACAAAAGTTTGTCGACCTGGGTCGTAGGTCGTAGATCAACACAAGTTTGTCGACCTGGGTCGTAGGTCGTAGATCAACAAAAGTTTGTCGACCTGGGTCGTAGGTCGTAGATCAACAAAAGTTTGTCGACCTGGGTCGTAGGTCGTAGATCAACAAAAGTTTGTCGACCTGGGTCGTAGGTCGTAGATCAACAAAAGTTTGTCGACCTGGGTGGTAGGTCGTAGATCAACAAAAGTTTGTCGACCTGGGTCGTAGGTCGTAGATCAACAAAAGTTTGTCGACCTGGGTCGTAGGTCGTAGATCAACAAAAGTTTGTCGACCTGGGTCGTAGGTCGTAGATCAACAAAAATTTGTCGACCTGGGTCGTAGGTCGTAGATCAACAAAAGTTTGTCGACCTGGGTCGTAGGTCGTAGATCAACAAAAGTTTGTCGACCTGGGTCGTAGGTCGTAGATCAACAAAAGTTTGTCGACCTGGGTCGTAGGTCGTACATCAACAAAAGTTTGTCGACCTGGGTCGTAGGTCGTACATCAACAAAAGTTTGTCGACCTGGGTCGTAGGTCGTAGATCAACAAAAGTTTGTCGACCTGGGTCGTAGGTCGTAGATCAACAAAAGTTTGTCGACCTGGGTCGTAGGTCGTAGATCAACAAAAGTTTGTCGACCTGGGTTGTAGGTCGTACATCAACAAAAGTTTGTCGACCTGGGTCGTAGGTCGTAGATCAACAAAAGTTTGTCGACCTGGGTCGTAGGTCGTACATCAACAAAAGTGTGTCGACCTGGGTCGTAGGTCGTACATCAACATAAGAAAATGTTTTTATTTTACTGAGCGTGTAAACGTTTGCAATTAATAAGTCATTTAACTTCCGACTTCCGAGTAATTTCGCTGTCACTGAAGAATTATAGGCATCAACTGTTAATGTGACGATTTCTGGCATGGAAACGTGTATGAAAAATTATTTTGATGTTATTGAAACCACAGGTAATTCCATGTTCGTTATCAAAACAACAAATGAGAAAATCCACTCCGATCAACCAAAATTCATACTTTCGTTTTAATAATTAATGTTTAGAAATATGTCAATAGCCAAACAACATGGCATTTTCTACATGGCATGGTTTGAAACTACCATGTAGCCATCTGAGAAAAGAGTATAAAATGTAATTTTGCTTTTATCAGGCTAATCAACCAACTCAGCGCATGATAGTATGTATTTGTTACACTAAAATATACGATAATACAAGTGTGGTCATAAATTGAGCAATTTAGCAAACGTGTTTTCTTGGTTTCTCAAGTTTTCTATCGTTTCCTGAAAGGGGGTTTAATACAAATGTACGTTCAATTACATGTTTTTTTAAGCAAGAATGTACTTTATATTTTATCATAAATTGCAAATGAAACTCATGTTAAAACTTCCGTAATGCGTAATGGGAGCTGCCATCACTGTAAGGCAATTGTGAGTCACAGAATTTCTTATTTCACTAGTGAAAGGTATTACATGTTATTGTTCAATTATGATAATAAATATATTTCATTATGATTGTATACTTGGACTTACATTTTTTATTATTATGCCTAAATCATTATATACAATTAGTGAAATCAGTGGTGAAATATGTAAGTTCGCTAATTGTTTTTCAACGTGTATATTCAAGGGTGGTGTAACGATTTACGACCCAGATAAGCCATATCTTAGTGTATTTTCAGTGGTCGTGCTACGATGTACAACACATATCAGCCATATTTCATGTTATTTGCTGTGGTCGTGCTACGATTTATGACCCAGATCAACCATATTTACTTTTTTCCGTGGTCGTGCTACGATGTACGAGCTAGATCAACCATATTTAAGTTTTTTCCGTGGTCGTGCTACGATGTACAAGCTAGATCAACCATATTTAAGTTTTTCCGTGGTCGTGCTACGATGTACGAGCTAGATCAGCCATATTTAAGTTTTTTCCGTGGTCTTGCTACGATGTACGACCCAGATCAACCATATTTAAGTTTTTCCGTGGTCGTGCTACGATGTACGAGCTAGATCAGCCATATTTAAGTTTTTTCCGTGGTCTTGCTACGATGTACGACCCAGATCAACCATATTTAAGTATATTTCCTTGGTCGTGCTACGATGTACGACCCAGATCAGCCATATTTCATGTTATTTGCAGTGGTGGTGCTACGATGTACGAGCTAGATCAACCATATTTAAGTTTTTTCCGTGGTCGTGCTACGATGTACGAGCTAGATCAGCCATATTTAAGTTTTTTCCGTGGTCGTGCTACGATGCACGACCCAGATCAACCATATTTAAGTCTATTTCCTTGGTCGTGCTACGATGCACGACCCAGATCAGCCATATTTCATGTCATTTGCAGTGGTGGTTCTACGATGTACGACCCAGATCAGCCATATTTCATGTTATTTGCAGTGGTCGTGCTACGATGTACGACCCAACTCAACCATATTTCAATTTGTTTCATCGGTCGTGCTACGATGTACGACCCAGATCAACCATATCTAAGTTTTTTCCGTGGTCGTGCTACGATGTACGACCCAGATCAACCATATTAAAAACAAATTCCGTGGTCGTGCTACGATGTACGACCCAGATCAACCATTGTTAATTTTTGTTCGTGGTCGTGCTACGACCTACGACCCAGGTCGACAAACTTTTGTTGATCTACAACCTACGAACCAGGTCGACAAACTTTTGTTGATGTACGACCTACGACCCAGGTCGACAAACTTTTGTTGATCTACGACCCATGTCGACAAACTTTTGTTGATGTACGACCTACGACCCAGGTCGACAAACCTTTGTTGATGTACGACCTACGACCCAGGTCGACAAACTTTTGTTGATGTACGACCTACGACCCAGGTCGACAAACTTTTGTTGATCTACGACCTACGACCCAGGTCGACAAACTTTTGTTGATCTACGACCTACGACCCAGGTCGACAAACTTTTGTTGATCTACGACCTACGACCCAGGTCGACAAACTTTTGTTGATCTACGACCTACGACCCAGGTCGACAAACTTTTGTTGATCTACGACCTACGACCCAGGTCGACAAACTTTTGTTGATCTACGACCTACGACCCAGGTCGACAAACTTTTGTTGATCTACGACCTACGACCCAGGTCGACAAACTTTTGTTGATCTACGACCTACGACCCAGGTCGACAAACTTTTGTTGATCTACGACCTACGACCCAGGTCGACAAACTTTTGTTGATCTACGACCTACGACCCAGGTCGACAAACTTTTGTTGATCTACGACCTACGACACAGATCGACAAACTTTTGTTGATCTACGACCTACGACCCAGGTCGACAAACTTTTGTTGATCTACAACCTACGAACCAGGTCGACAAACTTTTGTTGATGTACGACCTACGACCCAGGTCGACAAACTTTTGTTGATCTACGACCCATGTCGACAAACTTTTGTTGATGTACGACCTACGACCCAGGTCGACAAACCTTTGTTGATGTACGACCTACGACCCAGGTCGACAAACTTTTGTTGATGTACGACCTACGACCCAGGTCGACAAACTTTTGTTGATCTACGACCTACGACCCAGGTCGACAAACTTGTGTTGATCTACGACCTACGACCCAGGTCGACAAACTTTTGTTGATCTACGACCTACGACCCAGGTCGACAAACTTTTGTTGATCTACGACCTACGACCCAGGTCGACAAACTTTTGTTGATCTACGACCTACGACCCAGGTCGACAAACTTTTGTTGATCTACGACCTACGACCCAGGTCGACAAACTTTTGTTGATCTACGACCTACGACCCAGGTCGACAAACTTTTGTTGATCTACGACCTACGACCCAGGTCGACAAACTTTTGTTGATCTACGACCTACGACCCAGGTCGACAAACTTTTGTTGATCTACGACCTACGACCCAGGTCGACAAACTTTTGTTGATCTACGACCTACGACACAGATCGACAAACTTTTGTTGATCTACGACCTACGACCCAGGTCGACAAACTTTTGTTGATCTACGACCTACGACCCAGGTCGACAAACTTTTGTTGATCTACGACCTACGACCCAGGTCGACAAACTTTTGTTGATGTACGACTTACGACCCAGGTCGACAAACTTTTGTTGATCTACGACCCAGGTCGACAAACTTTTGTTGATGTACGACCTACGACCCAGGTCGACAAACTTTTGTTGATCTACGACCCAGGTCGACAAACTTTTGTTGATCTACGACCTACGACCCAGGTCGACACACTTTTGTTGATGTACGACCTACGACCCAGGTCGACAAACTTTTGTTGATCTACGACCCAGGTCGACAAACTTTTGTTGATCTACGACCTACGACCCAGGTCGACAAACTTTTGTTGATGTACGACCTACGACCCAGGTCAACAAACTTTTGTTGATCTACGACCTACGACCCAGGTCGACAAACTTTTGTTGATGTACGACCTACGACCCAGGTCGACAAACTTTTGTTGATCTACGACCTACGACCCAGGTCGACAAACTTTTGTTGATGTACGACCTACGACCCAGGTCAACAAACTTTTGTTGATCTACGACCTACGACCCAGGTCGACAAACTTTTGTTGATCTACGACCTACGACCCAGGTCGACAAACTTTTGTTGATCTACGACCTACGACCCAGGTCGACAAACTTTTGTTGATCTACGACCTACGACCCAGGTCGACAAACTTTTGTTGATCTACGACCTACGACCCAGGTCGACAAACTTTTGTTGATCTACGACCTACGACCCAGGTCGACAAACTTTTGTTGATGTACGACCTACGACCCAGGTCGACAAACTTTTGTTGATCTACGACCTACGACCCAGGTCGACAAACTTTTGTTGATCTACGACCTACGACCCAGGTCGACAAACTTTTGTTGATCTACGACCTACGACCCAGGTCGACAAACTTTTGTTGATGTACGACCTACGACCCAGGTCGACAAACTTTTGTTGATCTACGACCTACGACCCAGGTCGACAAACTTTTGTTGATCTACGACCTACGACCCAGGTCGACAAACTTTTGTTGATGTACGACCTACGACCCAGGTCGACAAACTTTTGTTGATCTACGACCTACGACCCAGGTCGACAAACTTTTGTTGATCTACGACCTACGATCTACGCGCCAACTTCACACACCTCCACTTACGGAGGTTCTTTTATACTGAACATCAATGCAGAAAGTAAAAAGTAATGTTGTTTTTACATCATTAGAATCACCCGACACAAATATTTCAGTTGATATTCCTTTTGTGATATAAGGTAGTCTCTGCTTTAAACCATTAGGGACTATACATCATGTGATTGTATCTGTAATATAAATCTTACCTTCCTTTAAATATTACATGACAAAACGCATTTACGGGAAGATTGTAGATATTTTAGAATGTAAAAATGCTAACCATTAAGTCAGTAATTTAGAAGTCATGGCGAGAGTAAGAACAAACAATCTAAAACATGTATGTTAACATTTTGCAAACAAGAATATACGAATGACGAGCATGGATACAGTCGAGCAAAACAAACTAACAATACATGTAGTTGTGGCCCTTTGAATATTTCCTTTCAAATTTGACTCAGTAAATGGAATTCTAGCTTCACGCAAGTCATTGGTAATTCGGTTCACGGAAACGTTTGTCTCACACTTTTTAGTTCATCATAAATAAAAGTGATAGCCCGAAGATCAAATTAATAGATTAGAATTGTGTATCAACAAAATACTCCTAACCCGATGCTACAAATGTGATAAACAAATTGGCCTCTTTTTAGTAAATATTATTCTAATTTGAGGGCTCATCTGCATATAATATAAGATTCTTTTGTCAATTTCTCTTAGAACGTTCTAAGGTATATGGTCAATTTCTCTGAGAACGTTCTAAGATATTTGGTCAAGTTCTTTTAGAACGTTTTAAGATATTGCATGTATATGTGTTTTGCTAATGAAATTATGTGAACTCGTACACGTTAAAAAAGCCTTAAAACATGGGGTAAACCTGGATTTAGAGTTTAAAGTCCTTTTTTAAAATATAACGCGTCAATATGAAATTTAAAAAAAATACGGTAATATTAGGATTTTCATATTATTGGTACACTTGATAGGCATTAATAAATACAAACACAGTCAAATGTTGGAAATGTGACATTAGGACAAAAAGGTTGGCAAATAAAAATATAGAACGAGGTTAACTACAATACTTTCGCACGCATTGAAACAATGTATCTCATGCAAAGCTATAAGATATATAGAACCGACCTGACTATATTTCTCAGTCGTTAGCAAACATTAATATTCAATTTATAGTTTGCTACATAAATATATGCATTACGATGAGAGAATGTGCTCTTCAATTGCAGGTTTTCCATCAGTTTTCAAGGAAAATATCACGTTGGGAAATAAAGTCTTTACAGTATGAAGCATCATTCATTAAATCTCTACTCAACCAATTACTAAACATCAATTATACATAAACTGATTGGAGACAGAAGAAGGTAATGTTCTTTTCCCTGTACCATATATAAATCATGGAACAGACCAATTGATGTTCCCTTTGTGATATAATCTAATACTCTTAACGACGATAATTATCAAAATAGAGAAAAAGTTGCTACAGGGAACGCCATATACATAATACCTCTCCACACAGACCTCCGGGAAAACAACAGTCCATTATCAGTTGAACTGTTTATCATTACTGACAATCCAATTGTTATAGCTTTACTATCATTAAGTCTTGCCAATATCATTGTATTACACCACATTTTACATAGCATCAACCTTTTCAACGGACAAATTGGAAACAAACACAATCATCATCACTATGGAGACGAAAACCGATACATTTATTCTAACGTTTCCTGTGATCCTCCCTACTTACTGGATCATATGTTGCACATATACATACTTATGAATGATGTAGTCAAACTCGAGCAGGAAATGCCTTATACAAAGGACACAGGCATCCCGCAATCAAACGGACACATGAAAAGTATACCTACATGAAAACAGACATAAGCGTATAAGGGCTAAAATAACTGACTGGAACACTTAGTGGTAAAACCGCTATGGTCACTGTATGACGTAACAAGCAATGCTTGTTGTAGACAATGGGTTGTCTCATAAATCCCAAGACTCATATGTTTTAAACTACACGTCTGACACTAATGTTTTAAGACTAAACGACGTTATTTCTGTAAACCATATTGATATTGCAGAATAAATAAAGATTTATTATTGTTAAGATCATTATTATAGAAATAGTCGGCCTGGAACACCGCTACGGTCACTGCATGACGTAACAAGCAATGTCGTTGCATAAATTAAACCATACGTGAATGCAAATGTTGTAGACAATGTGTTGTCTCATGAATCCCAAGACTAATATGTTTTTAACTACTCGTCTGACACTACTGTTTTAAGACTAAACGATGTTATTTCTGTATACCATATTGGTATATCAGAATAAAAACAGATTTATTATTGTTAAGATCATTATAATAGCAATAGTGCAAGGAGGACTGGACCGGTTTCGTTGACTCATATGTGTGTGCTCTTGGTTTTATACCAAAAAAGCAAAGAAGAGTATGGTAGATGATGAACAACATATAGCCAACAACAAAATCTTGAAATGATTTTACGACGGGTAACAAAATTTAATATACATTGAACAAATACAGAAATCAAAACACATATTGAAGTCAAATTTTATTTGAGCCAGAAGTAAGTAACATAATACAGTGTAGTTACGTGCAGTTATGTATTTGCTGACTTTTAAAACTTAAAATGTATGTAGCAGGGAGTGATTGAAGCATTTCATGTATCTTATACCGTATTTTTTTGAGCATCTAAAGAGTATCTTAATACATATGTTTACTGTACTGTTTTAAACTTAATAAAATGTTTCAAGTGGGCAAGATGATCTTGCTGATATTACGTACTGGTATTTTGTACAGTTTAGTTCCAACAAAGTACATCACACTGCACTGACATACAAATGGGCAATATGATTAGGAATACTTTTCATTTTAAATGAGAACAGATCAAATATACATATTTTCTTTATTTGCAAGAAAATGTGGTGAGCTTAAATAACAATAACATTTTGAATATAAATATACATGCTGCATAGTTATGGAGAGGGTTTCTGACACAACAAATCACATATGATACAAACTTCAAGTTTTAAAATCATCCAAAAGCTGGACATCTGGACGGTTTACAAGTGGTACGGGTATACAAGAACGCGTAGAACGAAGTATGGTGGTATTTGATTTTTCTTTAGTAATTCACTGCTTTTAGATTTTGATATAAGTATTTTAGATATAGTTTGTGAACATATTTCATTATTGAAAATATTTATTTATATTTATAACAAGAACATGCATTTTACAACTTAATCATGTGTCTGTTACTTGCCGCCAGAAAACATATATAGATCATTGGATGTCGGTATCGTTTACGGTTTTCTATTTTCTCTTTTTATGAAGTTTATTTGTGGTGCTTTTAATGGTCGTTGTGGAGAACAGGATAATGCTTTTTTCGGTGTCGATGATGGAATTGAACGAGAAGTTATTGATTTCATGTCAAAATACAGCGAAATGCTCATATCCTATCAACGCCAATATGTCCTTGATAAAAGGTCGTAAAGTTTTGTTAAATCATTTTACTTCTATGACTTTTATATTACAGATATATTTCTGAAAACCTTATGTAATGCTGCAACTTCACTACTATTTATGTTTTAAACGTATTTTAAGTTCCCTTTCCGCATGTGCACTTCTTTCACTTGATATAATATTCATTCTCTTTTCTCCCGCCTATTATTAGCCTATTATTACTGACTTTCTTGACTGGTTCCATGATGTGTTCCATCCATTGTACCACCTCAGTACCTGATTTTTTGGACTGTTGTTTTCCATAGGGTCTGTGTGCGGAGGCGTTGTCTTGTTTATGTGACGTTCCCTGTAACAACTTAATCTCTCTTTCATGCATGCAACACTATAGTCATTGTGACAAAAAGACAGTTAAATGCTCTTTAAGAACTCGATTTAAATACATATAAAGTAGCAAACAATTTGAAATGAGTTGACGATGGCATGTTGTTTATTTGTGATTAAAGCAGCAGAAGGATGTATTATTAATTACATACTTTATTCAACGCAACCGCACATCCTACACACATTTACTAGTTAACATATTATGTAATTTGATATGAAGTATTATCCATGATGTACTAAATGATATCTGGGACTTTGCGTGCATGTTCATCTCCTTAATAAAGCAGTTTAAATATGTTCAAATATAGTGCATATAGACAAAGAGACATTGGAAAGGCAAACATTATAGTCTTTATTTTTCAATCATAATTTTATAAATTGAATCAATAATGAAATAGAAAATAATTAGTCTTGAGTTTAATGAAGTTTAGATCAAGAATAGATAAATAAGAACATAGATAACCTAAACACCTTTCGACAGTCGGTACTACAAAATGACACCTAGTTCAAATAGTGGCGTTTAGTATATGTGAAGATAGGCTAACAGTGTTTTGTCCTACAGCAAGATAAAAAGTTATTATTCTGCACAATCTCTTCTAAATTTATCGTGATTAATCCAACTCCTTTTATACATGTCTGCCCTATCAACATATCTGAGGAGAACATATTGTGTATATATAACTCCCTCATCCGGGTAGTAGATTCCTGACCAACTTGTCGTGGAATTAATAATTTACTCTCACGCTGTTATTCCACGCAACTACCCAACCGACGACTGTGACATCTTTCTTAAGACCGGTCATCGTGTAACGCCCACTTAACTCATAGAAATCTGTCGCCGCACCAAAAACTGACTTATACTTTCCTTTCAGCTGACCATCAGAACAACTAAATATGACAGTATTTAATATTCAATTCATTCTTTCGTTTTCCAGCTATACCACAATTATCATTGTTGACAATTTTGCAGAACATGAGTTGCCAAACATTAAGTATAGTGTGTAAAGTGAATGATCACAGCTGCCTACCCTACTAGAGATCATATACACCATTGTAGTACATCTTGAAGGTACACTTTTATACTCTTAGTATTGATTATGACGACCTTCTTTCGGAACTATTTTATAGTGTAAATATCTGTTTTGGGTAGAGTTATTATGTCCGCCAATGTTAAATGATTTTAATATATAAATGTCCGTACTCCAACAATACACAATGAACTGCACATTTGATATATTTTACACATTATTTATCTAACTCATGAATGTTTATATATTTATTTTGTTTTTCCTGTATGTTAACAATTTGAAATCTATAAACGCATAATGCTTATATTTTTGCAAAAACTTTTAAAGGCCAGATGACGATTATGTACTCTATCAAACTCGTCGGTGGTCATATACATGCTTCTCTTTCGTAGGGGTAAACAGTAATTTTTAAGTGCATATGAAAGCTAAGTAGATCGACTTGATTCGCTTTCGATAAAATAACATAGATATGAATATATAAGCATGTTATATTGCATCGGTTTAAACAGCATATACGACATGTTAACACAATACAAACTAGTGCATAGAATAAGAAATTACACTTGTACGTCTCCCCATAACTATTTTTATTTTTCCAAGCAATAATGTAATTGAATATGATGCAAGCCAATGCAGTATACACTGTACTATCATATGCAGTAAAACCTCTTCTAAAGACCACCTCAATATTAAGACAACCTGAACATTAAAAACACTATTTTAAAGTCCATTTTCACGGTTCTGATCTTTATTCAACCTCAATATTAAGACTACATAAGGATACCAGTTTTCAAGGGTCTCAGCGGTGGTATTATTATTGAGATTTTATTGTAAACATTTGAACGAATATGCTGGCAGACGGACATCAGGACGCCTGGTGGTTAGAGATCGCAAACCCGCAGCTCTTGCTTAAGTAAGCTACAAACAGTTCTAACGTTGATTGACCAGCTAGCGCAATGACTGTAGTACAGATTGTTTAGGGGAAGTAAAGAGGTTAAGTGCATGTACACATACTGGGAGATCAATCAGGAAAATGGTTCAGCACATTGACAAATTGTAAGCATTATATAAAACCATAATAATGCAACGTTTTAAATACGCAAGAATTAAACAAAAATCTTTTCACAGAATTAATATAATTTTTTGATGATTAAACTATAAAAAAATGTCTGAAAACCCCCAGTATGTATCCGTTGTTAACACAATCGGTAGACTCCCTGCAACTACAAAAATAGCGAGCTTCATTCGTGTCCACATCGTGTTCAAATGTACGAAGATGTGTACAACTGTATGATGAATCACTTAAATACATATGCGGTATAACTACTTAGAAAACCTAATGAGTCAGTTTTACAGAGAAATTGAAATTTATATATTTTGGACAAATCCATTCTAAACTTAAGGTGTGAAGGTTTCTTTAAAATAATTATGTATAAATCTAAAGATTTTGCGTCTTCGTCACTAGAGAATGGGCAAGGATATGTTACGTCACTTTGCAAGCTATCCCTTAGCCATGTTCAGCATGTTTTCGGGCACTTGAATGACATATAAAGTGTCAAGTTTCGTGAAATGAACGTGCCCTAATTGTTTGCGCGACAGTCTCGTAATAGTTAGGGGAATAAACATTAAGTCTATCTGAACATTCAATCTCAACTAGATAAAGCAGTGTGCAAAAACAGTGTGTAATTTATTGCATTCTCTTTTCGAGTGTTACATCAATACATGTACAACCGAAGTCTCACTATTGATTATTGCTAACTGACCTATCAAATTAAGGGCCTCACTTTAGAGCCGGTAAATTACTTTCGCTTTTATATTTACTGAATAACCTTATAGTAATATAAATTCTATAAACATGTCATCATTTCATTCTGATGTAAACTTAAAATAAGCCGGTCTGTCCGGTTAGCTCAGTCGATAGAGCAGTCTACTGCTAATTAAGAAGTCATGGGTGAGAAACCCGCGCGTGGATTTTGTTCTTCCGCAACAATTTGACTGAAGATAATTCGTCCAAAGTCATTAACCCTTTACCTCTGACCTCTGGTTGGTAACCAAGCAGCATTGGTTTGGTCAGTTGAAATAATGCTGAGTAACGGCGTAAAATGTTAAACGCATCATCCAACACACTATCCGCGTAATATAGCTTAATATACCATTTGCTCAGGATCTAGAAACATATACAGCTGAAAGGGGATACCATTACGTGCACAGTATTGCGCGATTTGTCTCCCTCTTACCGTGATGTGAACTAGCGAGAACATTTTCTCAAGTTCATGCATAACTCACCAATGATTGTTAAGCAGTAATAAATGATAAAGATAACTGATATAAGACCTGAATGAAAAATCATACGAGAATTTGTGAGATGAAAATAATTAAATCCGTTAATCTCCAGTATTCTTATTAAACACATTAAGTGTAAATGACAAAGACACTCAACACATTCTAGAAGACAAAAATAAAATTTAAAATTCAATATAAATATAGATTTAACGATAACAGTAGCAAAAGGGACACCAACAAAATGATGGATGAAAGTAGGAGGACGCCCTTGGTTAAATCAGTACCAAAAACATCTATATGGATTTAAACAGATTTAAGGGTGCACCATCCCCTCACTTATCCTGCTATGACCTGAATATGAGACGGCGAACACCAGAAGTACGAGTAGAACGTAGCTACATAAAACAGAAGGCCAACAAAGACAGTCAAATGTGTACTCGATAATATCAGTTGCCCTCATTCCGCTTTCGGGTATGGGATGAATGCTAACGGATCGACCACCAAGAATAGAGTGCGTTGCAAGACCATGTTGTTTTATGTTCATTTTGTGACCTAAAACTGACTTAGCTGGTAATGACTTACAAGGACAACATCCTTCGACACATGACTCTACATATCAACCTCGATTAAAAAAGGCTGATGAATCAAAATACGAGGTAATGACAAATAATAAATATATGGAGTGTTATTTAAAAGAGTTCTTAGTTGCTTTGGGGACGAAATAGTACATTTCGTAAGTTCCGATGAGTTATTTTAGCATTCATTTGTATGCAATAAATGAAAAATGGCATCTGGCATTGTCACGAAATCACATAAGGTAATCAAGTGACAAATATAGTTTGATAGCCATGATTGCTATGGGTAGGAGCGCGACATTACGTCGACAAGCAGGTCGTTGAATTAAAATAGTTTCCAATGATTCATTATTCACAAATTTAAAACACATCCAGTGATTATCGAAACTACCAAGTAAAATAGCTGTCCGGCTCTGTGACTCAGTGGTAGAGAGTTCTTCTCAGGTATTGAAGATTAAAGTGAAATGTCAAGGACGTAACAACTGGTACTCGTAGCTTCATTGCCTTTACTAGGCATTTTTAAAGGTAAATACCAGGACTGGTTGACCCTCTGTCAAATCTGACTGGGTGTGGTATCATGTCACGTGTCTACGGTGTGGTATCATGCCACGTGTTTACGGCGTGATATCATAATACGGCAGCATTTTATCTGCCACAAGTAGTTACCGTCCCAAATGTGCTATACAACAAGTTTCATGCATATAATAATACATGTATATTGATTTCTGGAAATAGAATAGCCACCGAGCTAATTTTGTTTTAATAACACTTCCTTTCCTAATCAAATAATATCTTTTGTACCAAAATGTGGCTATCACTGTACTTTGTATTAGTATTTATTCTTCCATAATGTCTTCAATGGCTGTTGTTTTTAAAACGGAAGGTCATTTTGCAAATAGGTTGTATATTGACTACCAGTGTATACCTTAACTTGTTGCATTCTCAAAATGAAGATGTATCATTGCTATTATTATTATCATTATTATTACATAATTAATACAATGAGGAAGACGTACACCTTACCTTCAACTGGTCGGGCTACGTTGAACCTTATTTATGTGCCTATTTATTTACAGCCAAAACAAAGAGTATTGTACATGATGAATGCCCTTATATGATGTAACATGCATTATGAATTGATGGGTAACACAATAAAGCATATTGAAATCACATTCTACTTGAGCAAGTTAGTAACATAATACAGTGTAGTTATGTGAATTTGCTGACTTTAAACTCAAAAATTGTGGGTTCATTTTTCGGAGGTCCTCAGTTAATACTGATCACTGAATAGCAGATTCCTACAAAGGACCAACTTGAATTACAAACCAACCCTTCTTTGTCTGTAGATATATGCCAGCATGTTGAATTTGGTAGTTTATTAATGAATAAAGTCGCGGCAAGATGCATTCTTTATTCAATACATTATACATGTACAACGAACCAACACATTTTGTTTACATTACCCTAGTTAACGTTTGTTATTTGATATGAAATGTTAGCCGTGATAGACCGAATGATATACGCGACTTCATGTCCATGTTCATTTCCTTAATAAAGCATATACTTGTTTTGCTTAAATATTAACACATACTGTGAAGATAGGCTAAAATTGTTGGGTCTCATAGTCAGAAAGAAAGTTAATTTTCGTCGCAATCCCTAATAAATTCATCATGGTTAATCAAGCTGCTTTGCCACATGTTTGCCCTGTCAACATAACTGACGAGGATGTACTGCGTATATATAACGCCCTCAGTCGGGTAGTAGATTCCTGACCAACTTGTCGCGGATTCTGAGTTTCCTCTCACGCTGTTATTCCACGCAACTACCCAACCGACGACTGTAACATCTTTGTTAGGACCGGTCATCGTGTAACGCCCACTTAACTCATAGAAATCTGTCGCTTGACCAACAGCTGACCGATACTTTCCTTTCAGCTGACCATCAGAACAACTAAATATGACCGTTGAATTCAATTCATTCTTCCACTTTCCAGCTATTCCACACTCACCATTGTTGACAGTTTTTGCAGGACATGAGTCGCCTAAAATTAAGTATGATGTGTAAAGTCAGTGGTGTCAGTAAGCTGTCTACTAGAGATCATGTACACTATTGTGGTACAATTTGAAGATACAATTTTATACAGTATTGATTATGACGATTTTTTGGAACTTGTTTTTTTTAACAACTCAAAATCAAACTGCATCATAGTGTGCAAGGAAATTACTCATTGTTCCCACAACAACAAGCACGCTGTGGTAATTGTTTTACGCCAGTATGAGCCATATAAGTTAGTGAATAAGAGATTATTGAGTTCGTTCTGTTGAAATCATGATTTCAATATTTCAACATCACGATTTCCACTTCTCGAATTAAAAACATTCTAGAAATAATAAAGTGTGAATGTGACTAGGGGTCTTTCGCAGGAGAGATGCCAAAATCATATGCGTTGAAAATGTCTGTTTTGGGTAGAGCTATTAAATCCGCCAATGTTGTATGATTTAAATATATAAATTTTCGTACTCCAACATAACACTATGAACAGTTGCACATTTGATACATTTCCCACTTAATTATTAAAACCATGACACTTTTAAGTGTTTAATTTGTTTTTATCCTGTATGTTAACAATTTGAAATATACAACAGGATAATGCTCGACATTTTGCAAAACCTTTAAACTCCTAGCTCTATCAAACTAGTCGTTGACCGTATACATGTTACTCTTCGTGCATATCGTAGGAGGAAACACAACTTAGCTAAGTGCATATACATAGCTAAGTACGCTTTCGCCTTCGATATAGTAACACAAATATTGAACATATCCTCATGTCATATTTCATCGGTTTACACAATACAGACAAGTGGATTGAATAGGAAATTTCATCTGATTACGCTTGTACTGCTCTCCATAAGTATCGTTCATTGTTCAGCTATAATGTAATGGAATATGATGCTAACTAATGCAGTAGACACTGCAATATCATACACAGTAAAACCTCTCCTAAAGACCACCTCATTAACAAGACCTCGTTAAAATTAGGAACACTCTTTTTAAGTCCATTTTCACGGTTCTGCTATTTATTTAACTTCAATATAAATACCAACTCAATAATAAGACCAGTTTTCAAGGGTCCCAAGTGTGGTCTTATTATTGAAGTTTTAATGTAAATATTTAAACGAATAGGCGGACAGACGGACAACGGGACGTCTAACGGTAAGAGATCAAAAACCGTCCCAGCGTTGATTGACCAGCTAGGCCAATGGCAGTGGTGCAGTTTGATAAGGGGATAAGTGGTTTAGTGAATGTACACATACCGGGAGATATGTCAGAAGAATGGTGCAGCACATTGACAAATTATAAGTATTATATATAAACAGAAATTTTATGCGATGTTTTTAAGTCCTTAAAAAACAAGTGACATTTAATAGTTCATAGCAATAATATGATTTTAATGATAATACAGAACTACACAAAATGTCTGAAAATAAACAACATTATTCACCTGTGGTTGATACAATAGGAAGAATTCCTGCAACAACAACAACAATAGCGAACTTCATTATTGTCCACATCGTGTTCAAATGAACGGAGTTTTGTACAGTTGTATAATAAATCACTTAAAATAGATCCGGTATAACTACATAGAAAACAGCATGAGTCAGTTTTACAGAGAAATTGAAATTTATACATTTTAGACGAGTCCATTCTAAACTTAAGGTGTGAAATGTTTCTTTATAGTAAATTCAATACAATACAATACATTTTATTTCTGCATTTAAACATTTTACAATATTTTTGCCACATATATAGTCGGTGAGAGAGAAAAAGTCATCAGAGCATAGTGAAGATTTAAAATGAAATATGATGGTAGTTACAAAAAGTCAGACAAATATTTAACATAAATAGTAATATAAGTACAGTGTAGTTTCACAGATTTCTTTTTGACATAGCGAAGTAGATATATTTTGCCAAATAAATTTGGAGACGTTTTGATTTTGAAGGCATGATATTCTAAGTTTTGTAAGAGTTGGCCAATGGCAATAATATCGGCTGAAATATTTTTGTCTTAAGTATCTGTAAAAAGGACAAACTAAGAGGAAATGGTATTCTGTTTCGATGGTATTCATTGTACAATAAATGAATTTTCGTTCTAGTTGAGGTAGATTGTCGTATCGACCAGTTTCTATGGCAAGATCATGGGACGAAACTACGACAATACTACTCGATATTTGGATGTTTGTATATTATCCAAATATATCACAAAATAAATTTCATGTTTAAATATACTATATGTCGAAAGCTTATTAGAATTGTTAATATTAGCATACCACTGTTGGAAGTACATATCATATAGTCTTTGTTTAATAAGAGACAGGTCGATGTTATGCGGAGATTGATTTAACCAAATATCGATCAAGCCGTGTTCCTGAAGGGGTGATTTTATTTGAAAAGCCCAATTTCTTCCACTGTATGTTATTGAATTTTCTGCATCTTGTTTCAACATATTATACGTCGACCGTAATTAACTGCATTCTGGTGGTTTTAATATCTTTACCCAGTACTTAATCATTCAGTTTATTTTTCTTATGACAATACGTATCACTTTTAAAGCAAAGATTTAGGCCCATATTCAGAAACGCTACTCCACTCACTGAGGTAATCCGGTTTTAAATATCTTACGGTCCATGCTTTTGAGCGTGACTTCGCCCTAATAAGAAATTGATATTCACAAAGGTAAGGGTAGCTGGAGTACACTCGAATGAGTGAGGACTTTTCGAGTGAAGGATTCTGTCACTTGACAGTGACTCCACCTACACTCAAATGTCGTTTCTGAATACCGATTTAGTAGACTCGTGTTAAATTAAGATTTTTTATAGTATTTCAGTGTTTTTTTAAAGAATTAAACAACATATATGCTCGTCTTGATCCATGTATTGGCCGCACCTATAAATGTTGATTGTAACGATTCCCCGCATCATTTCCTTTCCCACGATCGTTTTAGTCGATATTCTTGTTAAGTGTTTCCGAAAGTGAAAACGAGGTCATTAAAATGTCCCACTTTCTGGCTCATCGCAAGATTCCCCAGTTCTGATCGATATTGGCTCCATGCTAGAACCGATTATATATACGCCACTTTAACGTCTCATGATCATTATCATTCGCGACTTAATTAGCCACCCCGCTATGTTTAGCCAGTATAATGAAATTACCTTACCGAAATCCACTGAATTTCGGTGAATTCACCGAAATCCATTTTGGATCTAGAGTAACCAGCACTCCTAACATCTCTGCATTTTTATGTTGCACAATCAATCTTAACCTTCAAATTGCGCCGACCATCTTTTTTCAAGATATCTTGTTTACCCTGCCTCTTCACGATCAATAACATGTCTAAACTATTCTGTTTTAAAGTATAAGTATAATCTATTCGCAGTTTTTCCCTTTTTCGGAGACAAAATACGTTAAAATGGGTTCAAAGGGTGTTTAAATCGAATCGTGATTGATAAAAGTAATGGATTGTGGTATACACCATTTTCTGATATACGATAAGAGACATGAGCTGTCACGATGTTATTTCTTGATATGAATGTAGTATATGTCTCGCGCTTTCGTTACACAATAAAAAGCTCAATGGACCCGGATATTCGAATGTTGTTGTTTGTTCATACATTTAATCAACCAATCGGGCACTTTCGCATTTGTTACGTGTTAGTCCACAAGGACAGATTCTTCTGATAATGCGTTGACATGTTAAATATACTGTATATTTAATACTATATACACTTGTTTTGGCAATAAACAAAATTGGAGTTGTCTAGCGTGTTTCAGTCCAAATACGGGAACAGTAAATACGACGCAATTTCAGTGTCGCCATTATCGTGTATACAATTAATTTGCATAAAATAATTACAAATACGCCCATTTTTTGTATTTCCAATTAAATTACAAACTAATTTCAGGTAATTTAAATACGCAAGATAGTGCCTATACTGTGGTGCACGCTAATAGTTATACCGAGTTAAACATATTTTAATATATACTTTTCCACATTGCAAACGTATCGCAGATTTGTATAATGATTTATATAAACATTAAAATATGTGTTTGATTTTGTGTAATGTATCCACCATTATTGAAAGTTTATTAACAATACAATAAATATTTGTTTATCTTCACGGTTATCTCAGGATTTTTGTAGCAGGACCTCCTCATGTTTTTTTGAGAAGTTTTTACGCTATGGATCGGGTCTGTGGGACAACATGTTATGAGAACATATGTACTGGTCATGGCGTCCCATACTATCCCTTCCCAGGCCCGGTCCCATGGGGGCAAAGGGGGGGGGGGGCTGGCCCCCAAGTCGGCTATGAAGTGACCAGATTATGTCTCAAGGTTGCTATTCTTTAAGCACTTTAAGTACAAACTAACGTCAATTTGTTATCAATATCCCTTTTACTACCAGTTTTTGGTCGGTACCGTTCTTATAAGTCAAGTATATAAATGAGTTTGACATTTATCGTTCTGCAGCAATGACTAAAGAACATTATCGTCTTTATAGGCATTGATATTCAATGACTGGTTCAATAATATAGTACTTTTTATATTTAACTCTTCAGTAAACGGAGGAAGAAAGTTGTATATAATATATATGCGAGGGGTGTTCAAATAGTTTAATTTTATGTCGGACTGATGTTCGATGCTCATTTTTTTCTGACGAACCTCAACAGTATGGCTGCCAAAAGGTTGTTTGACGTCATATTTAAAAATTATTTCACGAACGTCAAGCCAAGCTTTGGAGCGTTTTTCACCGAAAATTTCATGTGAATATCTTGCATGATAAACCAACAAAATGCCATTTTGTCAATGAAATGCGTGCTTTTTCTTTAAATTTGGGCTGGTTTATGTTGGACGACGTTGCCATGGAGACTGCCTTCAACGTTTTTTTCGTACAAGGAGTATCACGTTTTGTACACCAAAACACAATATCCTGACCGACATGAATTTAAATTTTGATCACATTTGAGATTTGTATAAAAATATGACAGCACTTTTCCGCGTACTTTTTGAACACCCATATACATGCGTACAATATATTATTAGTTATACAGGTTCTTGACAGGGTATATGGGGGAATATAACCTGTCTGTGTGCCATATAACCCGAGGCGTTAGCCGAGGGTTATATGAATCACAGACAGGTTATATTCCCCCATATACCCTGTCAACAACCAGTATAACGAATTTATAATACTGCAAATCCGTGCTTTCATAAGAATTTAGCTAAACAAGCGATGTTTCAATGCCTAGCTCTAGATCTAAGAATTAGATCTGTGCATTTTTGCTGTTTTTTGGTTCATAACATTGTTTAGAGTGTTTTAGTAACGTATAATATCAGTAATTAAAACGTTTTCCTTTTAAAATATATCGGGAATTACTTGCTGTAGATCAAATATTTTTATTTTACTCACACGTTATATTGCGTAAAAATCAATTGTATTACACCATAAGGAACCGCAATACACATGGTTAAGCGCGCTTGCACTCTAATTTTTATTTTCAAGCGTCTGATCTCATGGACTTTATCGAACTGAATTTTGCTCAAACCTTAAAAAATCTATCGTTTTGAAAATTAATACTAGCACACATGTAATCTGGTAAATATTTATTGAATCATGTGTGAAGATCTAGTAACTTGCAGACAGCAAGAGATAAAAGTTTTCGAGCCGAGCCGTGAGCGAAAATGGTCACGAGGCGCATGAAGGGGAAATGAGTTCGGACGTCATATACCCTGTCAGCGCCGTGTATATAGAATCCTATACGCGAGTCTTTAACCAATGAAATTAGTGGATTTTTATTTGCAGTATTATAAAATGTAATATACCATCACTAAGTCATGGTTGATTCACACCGTTTTTTTTATGTTCATACATCTACACAGTTCTGAAATATGAACATAGCATCCATAAAAACATAATAATAATCATGCATGTAGGACTTTGTATTCTAGTTTATTGTTGAAATGTTCTACCGTTTACGTCGCTACGTCGTTGACTATACTAATGCCTGGTACTGACATTTTTAGGATTGAATAATTTCATTTCAAATACTAAGCAGAACAGAACATATTATTACACCCAGCAAAGCAATCATATGTATAACAAATAACTAGTAGTAATTATGAAGTCATGAACGCAGTATACATAGAGTATTACGAGTGCATTATTCACGGAATTATTTCTCTTTTGCAGAAAAAATAAAATAAAACTTATAAAATAAATATCAATTTTAATGCTTTTCGATCATGAATAGAAATGAAGGTTTCGTGAAATAAACTGAATTAGGTTTGATAAGTTTGATTAGAAATAATATATCATATAATGTGATCATGTACTCATGTCACAATGTTATGATACATTATACTATGGTTTACATTTGTATCTGACATTATATTGACTATTTCGCGTGTTTTTATGTTTATTAGTTGTTCTAATTACAATGCGATTGACTTTTTCGCTAAAACTATTATTGCTTTACATATCCGAGTATATTACCATTTAGATAAAATAATTATTTGATAAACAAACTATCGCTAAAAAGTAGCTACATTGTTGTACATCAATGACTCAATTTAATCTACTATATTTGTGTTAGTACAAACAAATAACTAACACACGTAGTGTGTTTTGTATTATTATATGTGCTAATAAAATGCAATCAATATTCTAAATGCAATATAGGATTGTCTAAAATTCAATGTGATTTTAACAATGTAGTTAAATCCTTTTCAGTGTAATATTCATTGAAAATGTAAAACAATATCGTTTGATTTCTTCGTCGTCGTCATTAGGGAATGTGCAATGATATGGTAGGTCACTTAACAAGCTATCCTTCGGCCCGTTTTACCATGTTTACCGGGCACTTAAAACACATGTAAAGTGTCAAGTTACATGAAATGGACGTGTCCTAATTGTCTGCGCGACAGTCTCGTAATAGTTGGGGGAATATACCTAAATTCTATCTGAATATTCACCGTCAACTAGATAAAGCAAAGTGCAAAAACAGTATGTAATTTATTGCATTCAGTTTTCGAATGTTACATAAATACAACCAAAATCTCACTACTGATTATTGATAACTGACGTATCAAATTAAGGGCCTCACATTCGAGTCGGTAAATTACTTTCGCTTTCATATTTACTTAATTACCTTATAGTAATATAAATTCTATGAACACGTCAAGATTATAATATCATGTAAACTTAAAATAAGCCGGTCTGTCTGGTTAGCTCAGTCGATAAGAGCACTGCTAATTAAAAAGTCGTTGGGTTCAAAACCCGCGCGTGGCTTTTGTTCTTCCGCAACAATTTGACTGAAGATAATTCGTCCAAAGTCATTAAACCTTCACCTCTGAACTCTGGTTGGTAACCAAGCAGCATTGGTTTGGTCAACTAAAATACTGTTGAGAAACGGCGTTAAATGTTTAACTGATCACCCAGTACACTATCCGCGTAATATACCTTATAATATACCATTTGCTCAGGATCTAGAAACAGATAAAGCTGAAGGGGATACCATTACGTGCACAGTATTGCGAGAGTTGTCTCCCTCCTACCGTGAAGTGAACTAGCGAGAACATTTTCTCAAGTTCATGCATAACTCACCAATGATTGTTCAGCAGTAATAAATGATAAAGATAACTGATATAAGACCTGAATGAAAAATCATACGAGAATTTGTGAGATGAAAATAATTAAATCCGATGTGAGGTCTCCATTTGCGATCAGGAAACAATGTTTACTCCATATGGTCACTTCGTTTTCATATTGTCATATGGGGCAAATACTGCTTACTGTCAGTACATGGTGACGTCACACGTGACGTTAACTGGAAATGAGGTCACTTAAAGAAGAGGTTGGAAATCGTACAGCGGCGCTCAAATAAGAATTTAACGATAACAATAGCAAATGGGACACCAACAAAATGATGAATGAAAGTAGGAGGACGCCCATGGTCAAATCAGTACCAAAAACATCAATAAGGATTTAAACAGATTTAAGGGTGCACCATCCCCTCACTATCCTGCTATGACCTGAATATAAGACGGCGAACACATGATAATGTACGAGTAGAACGTAGCTACATAAAACAGAAGGCCCACAAAGACAGTCAAATGTGTACTCGATAATATCAGTTGCTCTCATTTCGCTTTCGGGTATGTAAGTATTAAACCCGTAATGTGCTCTCCAAGCAAAGGGGGAAGTGCTATGGTCAGCTGAAAAGCGGTCGACCACCAAGCATGCAGTGGGTTACAATACTGCAGGATCATAACCTCTCTTTTTACGCGTTTAAGGCCATATTGTTTCATGTTCATTTTGTGATCGAAAACTGACTAAGCTGGTACATACTTACACGCCAACATACTTCAATACATAACTCTAGAAATCATATTTGATCAATGAAGCAGACAGACTGATAAAATCGGTTGTGGTGGTGACAAATAAATCATACGCCTAGTGTAATTTAGAAACACTTTTGTATTGCCTTGGGGACGAAAATTTCGTAAGTTTATTGGAATTATTATGACATTTTTTTTGTATACGATTGATGAGAAATGGGATCTGGGGTTGTCACCCAATGACATTTAAATAATCGCGTGACTGATAGTACTTGATAATCAAGATTGTTGTAGGTGGGAGCACGACGTAACAGCGAGAAGCAGGGCATTGGACGGGAATAGTTAGCCTAGATTCATTATCGACAATTAGAATGCAACCTACATTTTCAGCCAATGAAATGACAGAACGGCTCCCGTTAAGTACTACGCTTATTCATTAAGAATTTCGACTTTTCGCGGGCTTTTTAAGCTCCGCCTACTGCGAATCTGTGTGAGCGTTATTATATTTGGAAATTTACTGTTCTTGTCCGTTATAGCTTTTATTTGAAATTTGCATGCGTATCGGCCAATCAAAATGTAGGTTACATTCTAAGTCAGTTAGTAGATATTAAGTTAAATCTTATTGGTTAAGAAGAGGGCTCGCTCGCTACGCTCGCTCCGCCCCTTCTTAATCAATAAGATTTTACTTAAAATCTACTAACTATTACATAAACCCGTTTATTGCGAAATAATGTAAAAAGAGCAAAACATGTCCACAGATTACCGAAACCGCCAAAATTAATATGTTGCCCGACCCGGTGACTCACTGGTAACGTGTTGTTCTCGGGTATGGAAGTCGGAAGTGCCAGTATTGGCCGCGAAATGTCAAAATCAAGAGGACACAATCTCCAATATGACATGTCGATGTGCCATAAAACACATTAACATTAATGTTTTGATTAATGCAAAGGACTCCAGTATGCGGGAGGTCTCTCCGATTTGTTAAACGCTCTTTGATATATCTTTGGACGTTTTTTTCAGTATTTGCAGTAAATATACGGTACTTTGATTATTCGTTGTTAAATACCTAAACAAATGTGACATACTTGATTTACAATACAAGTCTCCAGAGCAACTTACTTTGGGAGACACACATTTTGACTGTCGATGAGTGGCTGTTCTTACGAAAGAGAAAATTGATATTGTTGAAGAGGTGTTGCTCGAAAGAGGGCTGCTCTAGAGAGGTTGACAATTGCATTACTATATTATAAATGAATTACCTTATCCAATGACATAATTGATGTATTTTTAACATTTTAGACTGTCCCTTTACTAGGACATTATGTAGATTTTCTACTCTGAATATGTTATAGTTCAGTAGCAGTGCATAACAGCAAAATTGAGTAGTACCCTATCATCACATTGCAACGATAATCGTTTCATTATGTCGTCACGTGGTTAACCCATTCTGTCCGAGTTTTTATCCGCCGGCATTGTTCATGTGTTGGTTTTGGTGTACATGTATTACTAATTCCTGAAGGTTAGTTTCATATCTCAAGGTAACTGTACTTTCATGTATAACTTTGTATATCTTCTTCTCCTCTTTATAGTCTTATTATATTCGTATAATTACAGATAATGTATAACTATAAACATATACATAATTATATTAAGATAGATGTTTATACTTTCAAACAATGGATATAATGTATCGCCTTTTTGCTCATATTCCCGCAGAACATGACAGGGCCTAGCACTATCGCATTATAATGGCATAATTATTATACGATCACCCTTTAACTTAACTCAACCAACTTACCAGTAAAAGCGAGCCACTATGTGTGTATTTCAATTCACATTCCATGAATCTTTGAACTTAAATTTACACACCTGTGTTCATTTAGTTGTCCCTCTTGTGAACACCGAATGTTTCTCCTGAAAGTCTGCACAGCATATTCATCCCCTTATTCGAATTTGCCTCTGATAATGAAACAAGATAACGCTTACCAATTTAGATAAAATGAATTAAATCCATTTTGACACCACCCCGTCCCCGTCATTTTTCCGTATTCGGACTACATTTTCTAATGTCTAATAGAACTCTAACCAACTTGCAATGTGCATTATTTTATCTCGAACATTGCTGATGTTTATTGATGTTGATCCTGTTATCTTAATAATCAGTAATTACTGAGTTTTGTACAATCATACATGGTTTAGTTTTAAAAATCGAGATGTGCACAGTCAGTTAAAATACAATTTTACCTCGATTATGCGACAACGTTCTATCTGAATACTTGGTATCATCCCAAATTAATATCAGGTCCCGGTGTATCGTCCTTTGCACGTCGAATTGCCATGGGCATTTCGAAACCATTTATTATTCGAAATAAACTTCGAACGAGTTGAATTCGAATGAACGAGGTGCGACTGTATAACACATTTTGATCAATTGACGAATATGAGCGGTCGTTGAACGTTCATCGTATCTGCAATACCACAAATATGCAAAACACAAACAGAAGATAAAATATACTAGAGACGGAAGATGTATTTAGCGTGTGAGAAGAAATCGGTTTTCACTCGTGAGTTATACATGGTTTAGGAGTATTGCATATTTACTGTTACCTATGTGTTGTGCAATTTTTGTTGTTGCTATTTTCGTATTGTGTCACAGTTCTGTTGTTTCAGCCGGTGTTTCCCTATGACATGTTTAACCGTTTGTGTATGTATTTGCATGTATGTTTATACATGAATATGAACCATGTATTAATTTATTATTAAGAAATAAATTCGTATTCGTTAAAAGTAGGCGTACATATAAGTATCGTTCAAACTGAAGGCAATTTAGCGATAAGAAAATAAAATATATGTCAAGTGAGTATAATTGCTATGGGTAGGAGCGCGACATTACTTCGACAAGCAGGTCTTTGAATTAAAATAGTTTCCAATGATTCATTATCCACAAATTTAAAACACATCCAATGATTACCGAAACTACCAAATAAAAGTGCTGTCCGGCTTGGTGACTCATTGGTAGAGAGTTCTTCTCAGGTATTGAAGATTAAAGTGAAATGTCAAGGACGTAACAACTGGTACTCGTAGCTTCATTGCCTTTACTAGGCATTATTAAAGGTAAATACCAGGACTGATTGGCCCTCTGTCAAATCTGACTGGGTGTGGTATTATGTCACGTGTCTACGGTGTGGTATCATGTCACGTGTCTACGGCGACGTATCATAATACGGCAGCATTTTATCTGCGACAAGTAGTGACCGTCCCAAATGTGCTATTCAACAAGTTTCATGCATATAATAATACATGTATATTGATTTCTGGAAATGGAATAGTCACCGAGCTAATATTGTTTCAATAACACTTTCGTAATCAAATAATATATTTTGTACCAAAATGTGGCTATCACTGTACTTTGTATTAGTATTTATTCTTCCATAATGTCTTCAATGGCTGTTGTTTTTAAAACGGAAGGTCATTTTGCAAAAGGATGTATATTGACAACCAGTGTATACCTTAATTTGTTGCATTCTCAAAATGAAGATGTATCATTGCTGTTATTATTATCATTATTATTACATAATTAATACAATGAGGAAGACGTACACCTTACCTTCAATTGGTCGGGCTACGTTGAACCATATTTATGTGCTCTTGTATTTACAGCCAAAACATAGAGCATTGTACATGATGAATGCCCTTATATGAAGTAACATGCATTATGAATTGATGGGTGACACATTAAAGCATATTGAAATCACATTCTACTTGAGCAAGTTAGTAACAGAATACAGTGTAGTTATGTGTAGTTATGAATTTGCTGACTTTAAACTCATAAATTGTGGGTTCATTTTTCGGAGGTCCTCAGTTAATACTGATCACTGAATAGCAGATTCCTACAAAGGACCAACTAGAATTACAACCCAACCCTTCTTTGTCTGTAGATATATGCCAGCATGTTGCATTTAGTAGTTTATTAATGAACAAAGTCGCGGCAAGATGCATTCTTTATTCAATACATTATACAGGTACAATGAAGCAACACATTTTGTTTACATTACACTTGTAAAGGTTTGTTATTTGATATGAAATGTTAGCCGTGATAGTCCGAATGATATACGTGACGTCATGTCCATGTTCATTTCCTTAATAAAGCATATAATAGTTTTGCTTAAATATTTAACACATAATGTGAAGATAGGCTAAAATTGTTGGGTCTCACAGTCAGAAAGAAAGTTAATTTCCGTCGATATCCCTAAAAAATTCATCATGGTTAATCAAGCTGCTTTGCCACATGTTTGCCATGTCAACATAACTGACGAGGATGTACTGCGTATATATAACGCCCTCAGACGGGTAGTAGATTCCTGACCAACTTGTCGCGGATTTCGAGTTTCCGTTCACGTCGTTATTCCACGCAACTACCCAACCGACGACGACGGCTGTAACATCGTTGTCAAGACCGATCATCGTGTAACGCCCACTTAACTCATAGACATCTTCCGCTAGACCAACAGCTGACCGATACTGTCCGTTCAGCTGACCATCAGAACAACTAAATGTGACCGTTGACTTCAGTTGATTCTTCCATTTTCCGGCTATTCCACAATCATCACTTTTGGCAGTTTTCGCAGTACATGAGTCGTCTAAAAATAAATATATATTATGTGTAAAGGGAATGTTTAAAGCTGCCTAATAGAGCCATTATGGTACGATTGGAAGACATGTCCATCCTGTTGATAATGACGAAGGTTTGTGTAAGACAACTACCCATTGCTTGTGCAACCAGATCACAAACACGCTGAGGAAAATCCAGTTAAAATATGTGTACCGACTGTTTTACTTCAGTACGAGCCCCTCTAGTTTGTGAATAAGAGACTATTGAAATCGTGAATTCAAAAATTTCAACTTCACAATTCACGATTTCAACTACACGATATCACGATTTTAATTTCTCGAATTTAATATTTCTAAGGTGAAGTGTGAAGGTAACCACGGGTCTTTCGTATGAAATACTCCAAAATCATGTACGGGTAGAGCAATTATGTCCGCTTAAGTTTACTACATAAATTCCCGTACTCCAACAATACACAATGAAACATTGTACCATTAAATATGCTGAGTGAAAAAAGAAAATGTGCATGGGATAATATGGCCTTTTATAGATACCATGGGGGCTAAACATGGACACAATAATTTTAATTTCAATCTGATGGTATTTTGTTATCTGTATTGCATTTTGATGGATAAATTGACCAATTTAATTTAATTAGTAACATGCACACTAAGTCTTTCTTTTTAGACAACGCATATTTTCCACATTAAGGACAAGGTAAGTGGTTTAGTGCATTGACAAATACCGGGAGATCAGTAACATGCACACTTTCATTTTTGACACAGCATATTTTCCACATTAAGGACAATGTAAGTGGTTAATACCGGGAGATCAGTCAGGAAAATTGTTCAGTACACAGGAAAAGGTTTAGGAAAACAATTATCGTGAAACAGTTTAAGGGAATATGTAGAAAAAATAAAAAAGAAGTGACGTACTAACACAAACAAAATTTTGCAAACATTGAAAATGCAAGATTACCGTGTAAGAAATGCACATATACATTATTGATGTAAATAACAATAAAGTGCAAAATCATCTTTTTCTTTGGAAAAAATGTCATAAGCAGCCTTGAATAAAAATACAATGCACATAAACTGAAAATAAATTCAACATAAGAACATTATTATAACGTATGTACCCTTTAACCACCTGAAGTGCATTATGTTTTATGGATTATTGTTTTCCCGGAGGTCTTTGTCGGGAGGTCTTGTGTATGTGGCGTTCCCTGTAGCTACTTATTCTCTCTGTTAATTTTATGCTAAGGCACTTGTGTCTCAGTATTACATATGGTGATAAATTGGAAAATTACTACTAACAGTCAGACTAACTTCTGTAGGCATATACATGTTCATACGTCTTTCTATGTCTCGGTTTCGGACAATAATACACAACATAACCTCACTTGTTAGATTATGGAGGATAACAATCGCACTCACTTACCGTTATGGTACATAACGTCACTTTCAATTTGAATGTTTAAAATAAGAAGTTATGCACTTATTTAGCGTTAATCAAGGATATCAACGAATAAGAATCAGATCGTGACTATCGATAAACCGCAAATATTGGTGTGTGAGTCACGCAATGTACAATAAGTGAAAGGGCTTGATGATTAGTGTTTCGGATTTGACTTGACTCATCTTCTTTTAAATACTCGCAAAAACTCAAGTGACTGAAATTAGAATAATGTCTAACGCGACCGCCACGGGTTTTAGTAGATATGTTCCGGGTTTACCTTTTTTTAGCACAGGTTTTAAACCGAGAGAAAATATTATATTTTCACTGAAATGTAAACATTGTAAACAATTATGCATAATACGTTTTTTGAAACCCATTTCGGTTGTTTATTCATAATAGAAACTTGAAAACATTATACGCCTCTCATTTGACCCAAAATTTATGAAAGGATTGAATGTAATTTTGGATTTAAATCTCCAGTACATTCTCAATTTAACATTGCAAACCTTGCGCAAATAATTACGCTATGCATGAGATGCATTAGATTTGTTAATAATATGTGTTTTTTGTTAAATTTTGTTTACATTTTAGTAGTTTCGCTGAATACCGTGAGCATATGTCAATGTCAAACAAATCTTTCGAAGTATGTTGAAATAAATACAAACATGGGTGCAACGAAGGGGTATGTCGCGACGTTACAGTCTATAAAGAATTATTAAATTGTTACAGGGAACGCCATATACACAATACACTGCCTCTCCCCCTCACACACACAACCCGAGAAAACAAATATCCACAAAATATCAGGCACGGAGAAGGTGCAAGGGTTAACATGTATGGGAATATGATTGTAAGGAATGGTCGGGCCGACTATAAAGAACAACTAAGGGGTATTTAGAGGGAAACTAGGGGGTAATTAAATAGATGGAATACATCATGGAAGTCAAGAAGGTCAGTAATAACAGGCCTAAAGGCGGAGGAGATAAAAGAACATGACAATTATATCTAGTGAACGAATTGCACATGGAGAAATAGGAACTTAACATACTTCTTAATCATAAATAGAAATAATAACCATACAACGATTTACAGCCTTGAAACCGTAAATAACATGATATTGTGTATTTTTAAAACGCCATGCTTGAAAGTAATGCATCATAGCTTCATTTCAAAAGTTTCTTCATTGAGGAAAACTATTTTATAATGTTTGGGTAACATTTTCGAATCGTGATGTCTGTGCCCAATGGACCTTTTATGCAAATGCAAATTACTGTTTTTATAACGTCGATACTTACCGCGTACATTGTTCCTAAGCACATTTATGGAATTTCGGTCGACACGGGACGCCCGCGTACATTATAGAAGATCTTTTAAAGCCAAATGGGGAACTATACCTACCAGTAGAGCAGTATATGCCAAACAAACAATTTTGACCCCAAAGACGTTCGCTGCACAGTGCCATTGAGACACATCGTACAGTCACCATAAACAGTAATTTCCTTGAGTCAAAACAGTATATTTCGAGTTACATAACGGTACTATGTTAGGTGGGAAGCACTGTATAGCATTTCTGATTTTACCCGACTGGACGAGGGATCGAACCCACAACCTTCGGATTAAGCAGCGTTTACCACTGAGCCACCTAACGGGCCTTTGTTTGTGCGCTCACAGCCATTTATAGACACAAACATTTATTTCCATTATGATTCACCGATAAATCAGAACAACAAGTAGATCAAACAGTATTGCTTAGACAGTGATGCGGGGCATCTAATATGAAATTGTCGGCATGTTTTTAATGTTAAACTTTAATCAAATTGCCGATAGCTATTCATGTGGAAAGTGTTAATAGTAATGGGATGTTTTACACATTGATATTGCTGTAAGATTTGCAACCAAATACGTAAACAGTTATAATTCTCTTCATAGCATTATAGGCCAGTCAAAATAAAAAAATTGGGGGAAAAAAATGCACAGAAATAATTTTTGTGGATTTGTGTCTTATCAGGCATCACATTAAACATACTAAAAGTATAGGACAATCACACAGTGCAAAATGTGATTTTTGGGTTAAAATGGTTGAACATTTAAATAAGAATGCGAATTTCTGGAATTTGCCAATAACTATGTCAAATTTTGCAATAAAACTACCAGAATTACTGTATTTAATAGATATTGCATACAGTACAAAATAACTTAAGTATAGAAACATTGAACAGTGTTAAATGTCATTTTTGGGGTAAAATTAAAAAAAAATCACAAAAAATGAGCATTTCTGGGATTTGCCTATAACTATGTTAATTTTTCCAATAAAACTACCAGAATTACTTTATTGAATAGATATTTTATTACAGTACATAATACATAAAGTATAGAAACATTGTACCGTGTAAAATGTGATTTTTTGGGTAATACCTTTAAAAAAGTAACCAAAAACATGGGAATTTTTGGAATTTGCCAATAACTATGTCAAATTTTGCAATAAAACTACCAGAATTACTTGATGTGATAGATATTATATTACAGTTTAAAATATCTAAAGTATAGATACATTGTATTGTGTGAAATGTGATTTCTGGGGTAAAACTTAAAAAAATAACCAAAAAATGGGAATTTTTGGAATTTGCCAATAACTGAGTCAAATTTTGCAATAAAACTACCAGAATTACTTGATATGATAGATATTATATTACAGTTAAAAATACCAAAAGTATAGATACATTGTATCGAGTAAAATGTGATTTTTGGGGTAAAACTTAAAAAAATAACAAAAAATGGGAATTTTTGGAATTTGTCAATAACTAACTCAAATTTAGCAATAAAAATACCAGAAATACTTTATTTAATAGATATTATGATACAGTTCAAACTACCTAAAGTATAGAAACATTGTATCGTGTGAAATGTGATTTTTGGGACAAAACTTAAAAAAATAACAAAAAATGGGAATTTTTGGAATCTGTTAATATCCCGTTCATTTTAACTATAAAGTTTTCAGAATAGTTATTTTTAACTCATGTTATATTGCAAAATCCATACTTTAAATCATAGAAATAGTTTATAATGCGGAATGTAATATTTATTTGAAAAATATATCAAAAAAGAAATAACTAAAAGTTGCAATTTCTGGTATATTTTGCCTATTCCTGGATTAAAAAAACAAAACAATGAAAGTCACAGAAATGACATAAGATACGTGTTATCTCTCAATATAACATATGATAACATTATGCTATCAAATCAAACAAGAAATGTGGTTTTGAGGTAAAAGTTCTGAAAACATAAACGAAAATGCTATTTTCCGGAAGCCATATGAATTTGATCACACAATTATATGATTATAATAGAAGCAATGTCGGTGTCTTAATGCAGCATAAGATATGCACAATGTATTAGTCAAATGCCAAATCTTGGCTGATGGCAATCTCACAGCTGACTCCTTTGCATGTGAATCAGGCTGAACTACATTCAAATCCAACATTATTGTAGCTACATGCTACTGTACGGCAGCCAGTTTGACAAGTGCACCGTACAACTATCATTATGTGAGCACGAGCTGGCGCTCTTCCAGTTGACACTGGATATAGTTTGTTACCTACTAGTTCCCAACCCCCATTCTAGTGGGTCCAAATCATCATGTCCTTCCCAGTCCTGTATTTTAGAGATACTCACAAACTATTGTACATAGATGCATCAGACGTAGGTGGTAGTTTGTTTGGGGTCCACATAAATTGATGTTATTGCAACCTTTTCAACAAACGTAAAAAAGCATACGATGTTCAAACTTTGCCCCGACTCCCTTTCATATATGCAAACTAATGCTTGTTCCCTGACCGTGTTCTGGCCTCCTTAGAAACTACTTCTGGACTCGGATGAAAGTTGTGTGAAAAATATTATATTCCATCATGCAATTCTTGGATGTGGCACTACATCAAAATTGTATGGTTTGAACATTGTATGCTACATCTACGTGTGTTGAAAAGGTTGCCAAGACCTCAATTTATGTGGATTTATGTTACAAATATATATTACATCCCCATCATAAACTGTTTCTATAATTTATATTATTGATTTTGCAATATAACATTTGGTGAAAATTACTGTTTTGAAACTTTTACAGTGAAAATGAACGGGAAATTATCTGATTCAAAAATTTCCCTTTTTTTTTAGTTTTACCCCAAAAATTCACATTTCACACGATACAATGTTTCTGTACTTAAGTATTTTGTACCACAATATAATTTATATTAAATACAGTAATTCTGGTAGTTTTGTTGCAAAATTTGACATAGTAATAGACAAATTCCAAAAATTCCCATTTTTTTATATTTTTTTAAAGTTTTACTCCAAAAATCACATTTCACACGGTACTATGTTTTTATACCCTAGGTATTTTGTACTATAATATAATATATATTAAATACAGTAATTTTGGTAGTATTTTTGCACAAATTGACATAGTTTTGGGCAAATTCCAAAAAATCCCATTTTTATTTAAATTTTCAACCATTTTACCCCAAAAATAACATTTTGCACAGTGTGATAGTTTTATACTGATAGTATATTAAATGTGGTGCTTTATATGACACAAATCCATCAAAAGTTTGTCTGTGCATATTTTCCCTCCTATTTTTCCACTGGTCTAATATATGTTTGGCAAATTCCAGAAATTCTCACTTTCATTTATATTTTTACTATTTTACCCAAAAAATCACCTTTTTCACTGTATGATATTCTGAACCTGAGGTATGTTGTAGCGCAGTTTAATATCTGTTAAATACAGTTATTGAGGTAAATGTATAGCTAAATTTCGTCGAGTTATTGACAAACTCCAGAAATTCCCACTTTAATTTGTTGCTTTTTTCACCATTTTACCCCAAAAATCACTGTTCACAACATATGATGTGTCATTACTTAAGGTATGTTATGGTGCAACATAATGTCTATTAAAAACAGTTATTCTGGAATTTTTATAGCTTAATCTGATTTTGATATAGTCAAATTCCAGAAATTCATACTTTTTTTACCTTTTAGTACATTTTACCCAAAAAAAGCATTTTGCACCGTAGGATTTTCCTATACTTTTTTTTCCTTACACGGCAGATATTAAACAATGCATTTATGCCAAAATCATTTCTGTGCATTTTTTTTCCTTTATTTGCCTTTTTTTCAGTAATTTGAATGGACTATTAATAGAAAATGTTTTAAAAATTAAAAAGAACTACAAAATGTCTGAAAATAAAAAATTCTTTACCTGCGGTTACCACAATCGGTAGAATCCCTGCAACAACAACAACAACAGCGAGGTTCATTCTTGTCCACATCGTGTTCAAATGTACGGAGCTGTGTACAGATTTAAAATAAATCTCTTAAATATATACCGGGTATAACTTCTTAGAATGCAACCTACATTTTCAGCCAATGAAATGACAGAACGGCTCCCGTTAAGTACTACGCTTATTCATTCGGGCTTTTTAAGCTCCGCCTACTGCGGATCTGTGTGAGCGTTATTATATTTGGAAATTTACTATTCTTGTCCGTTATAGCTTTTATTTGAAATTTGCATGCGTATCGGCCAATCAAAATGTAGGTTACATTCTAAGTCAGTTAGTAGATATTAAGTAAAATCTTATTGGTTAAGAAGAGGGCTCGCTCGCTACGCTCGCTCCGCCCCTTCTTAATCAATAAGATTTTACTTAACATCTACTAACTATTACTTAGAAAACATAATGAGTCAGTTTTACAAAGGAATTTAAATTTATAAATTTTGAACGAGTCCATTCTAAACTTATGGTATTAAACGTTTCTGAAAAATTATAAATACGTATCTAAAAGATTAAGTGTCTTTGTCAGAAAAGATGTCATGTTGCAATGATATGGTAGGTCACTTCACTAGCTATCCTTCATCCCCGTTCATCAAATTAAACAATAAATCAATTAAAACAATTAAAATGAAAGTGCTGTGTTGTCAGTTTATATTAAATGGACGTGTCATATTGTCAAACCACCCCCTGACATCGAATACGCATCTTTGTGTACTATGGTATACCGGAAGGAGCTGTCGAATCTACCACAAAAACGAAAGAAACGCTGGCTATGGAATCAAACGCACCCGCAAAAACATGTGACAATATTGTAAAAGAACTGATCAAAGACACATTA
Source organism: Mactromeris polynyma (assembly GCA_032209605.1). NCBI lineage: Eukaryota > Metazoa > Mollusca > Bivalvia > Venerida > Mactridae > Mactromeris > Mactromeris polynyma. The sequence goes on along the minus strand of JASFXZ010000021.1, from coordinate 7,239,821 downwards.
GAAGTTGATCATGGCAATATAACATTCGATCGTGCGCATAGACTAGGTAATCCAAACAGATCCTAAAACCGAGACAGATGATATTGATGTCTCCGGATGGGATATGTACCGTAGTGGTGGTAGGAGTAAAATGTATATTTACGATATATATTTAATATCAAATGTGAATAACATGAACAAGTACGACTGCACCAGGTGGACAAAATCATCTGAATGATGAAAATATACATTATTGGTCAATATCTATTCACGCTTGATCAGTTACGCAGGTAATTTACGGTAGGAACTATACAAAAGAGATGTAAGACGATAATCGAAGTATGAAGACTAGCTATAGGCAAACCCCATAGACTAGCTGTTGAAATATAAAATTGGAAAAAGACAAGTTCTACGTTAATTGATACAGGTTTGAGATGAATATAAAGAATATGATTATATATACTGGTGGCAAAACAATGGCTTAATAAACGGACTAAACCCTACGACAAATTTCCCTCCTCCGCATAAATGTCGTCCTGGATATTGCCAATACTTACAAATAAAAGATTGGAATATCTTACATAAAGTTACAATACAAAAAATATAATTGAATCAAAAACATTTACTAGTATTAAGCCATACACTTTGATACATATTTGATAATTAATGACGCTTTGTACGGTTATGTGATATTTGAATCTCACTATGATTGCTTTCAAACACAAACACTGTAAGTATCTATACTCAAACACAAAAGAAAGTGTTTACCCTTTTTATTTTTTGATTATTTTAAATCTACATGGTATAAAAATGTCAAATTTGGAATATAATACTATCGGACGTTACGGTTTAGAGCCAAAACGCAGTCAGTCAAACTATGGCTTGTTATTACGTAATAGCCCGAATTGGGATTTTGCAGGATTTCCATGTGGAACATGTATACACAAGTACAAGCCGCCAATCATGTTTTCTCTACATTCTTTCACACATGTATAGGGCCAATATCACTGTAGATTTTGAAAATTTATAACAGCGAATATGCCACGACTATCACTATCAGAACGTCATCGTATTGACGCCTTAATGATGCTGGTCAGAGGTGACTCAGGCGCTGCAGTTTCACGGGATCTTAATTGCTATAGAACACTATAATTAAGTTACGTGATAGGTTTGTGGAAACGGGTATTGTTGCCGACAGTCCCCGATCCGGCAGTCAGACTGGACCGTCACATTGAGTTGACGCACGTGAGACAAGGCAATACGGTATAATCCGAGACACGGTTCTGAGACGTCTTCGTCAATATGGTAGGACTATTCAACCGAGACGTCCCTATATTGGCTCTATACTGTCCCAACGTCATCACACAGCGCGTTTGAACTGGGCACAGCTCCGTTATCGATGGCGAAGGGCGCGGTTGAACAGAATCGTCTTTACTGACAAATCACGTTTTGACTAGGGCCACCACGACGGTAGGGTTAGTGTGTACGGACGTAGGGGAGAGCGATTTGCGGACGCATGTGTCTTTCAGAGAAACATATTTTGTGGGGGCAGCGTCATGGTGTGGGACGGGATCATGTCAAACAGAAAGACGGATATCGTCTTCGTTCAGAGTAACCTTAATATCCAGGGTTACAGTTATCAAGTGCAGAGACCTGTAGCCGTCCCTTTAATTAATGCCCACGGTCCCGCAGCCCTGAAGCATGACAATGCAAGGCCACACACGGCAAGGCTTACGCAGCAATTTCTAAATGAGAATGGAGTTAACGTCTTGCCTTGGCCTGCCCTGTCACCAGATCTCAATCCCATTGAGCATATTTGGGATGCTCTTGGTCGTAAGGTGAGGTCAAGACATGACGTTACCAATTTTGATGAGCTACGCAACGCCTTGCATGTGGAATGGAATACTATTCAAGTCATACAACGTTACGTGAATTCCATGCGGTGACGTATTTTAGAAATTAATAGACGGAATTGCGGTATTACCAGATATTAATGCAACATTGGCATCATTTTACACCAAATATGGAATATTATCATGTTTGGTATCATTTTTAGCTTATTAAATTACTTTTTTAATTTCGTTAAAACGTACGACGCGTCTACGTGCAGTAGAGGTCAAAATAAAAAAAAACATAAATAACCAAAGAGATGTTTGTGCATTTTCAAACAATTATTTAAACAATCGTAATCTTGCAGGTCAGCATATTGTATAAAGCAGTTTATAACTGCAGTAAGTGGATGAAGTATGCACTTATTCAATATTGTATACAACCACAAGAAAGCACGTTGAACAAATGCGCATTGCACTAGCTTACACTCAGTATTTGATAGGAAGTATTAACTGTGTACTTAAATAAGGTACACATTATGTGAAGATGTGTCTTACAGTAAGATAGAAAGTTATGATCCGCCGCAATCTAATCTCTTCTAAATTCATCGTGAATTATCCAACTGCTTTGCCACATGTCTGCCCTGTCAACATATCTGACGAGGATAGTAGATTCCTGACCTACTTGTCGCGGCTTCTGAATTATCCTGCACGCTGTTATTCCATGCAAGTACCCAACCAAAGACTGGAACATCTTTGTTAGGACCAGTCATCGTGTAATGCCCACTTATCTCAAAGAAATGTGTCGCTTGACTAATAGGTGGCCGATACATCCCTATCAGCTGACCATCAGAACAACTAAATGTTATAATTGAATTCAATTCATTCTTACATTTTCCATCATTGGTGACAGTTTTTGTAAGACGTGAGTTTCCTAAAAAAGATGTATAATGTGTAAAGTAAATGGTCACAGTAAGCTGCCGAGTTCATGTACACTCGTCTCTTGCAATCGGAAGATACAATTATATATACCCATATTTTCATTTTGACAAATTGGTTTGAAAACGTTTGTCTATTAAACCATTCAAAATCAAACTGCATCGTGATTTGCAAGACTATTTATTGTTCGAGCCACCACCTTACAAACACGTTGAGGAAAAGCCTTGAATCCCACGTGTATGCATTGTTTAACTTAATGATTTACTCAGTAATTAAATTATGTTTAGTGTAACCGTTTATAATACATTGTATAACATAACGCAATGCAAGTTTACTAGTTTGCACCGGAATGTCATTCATATACAACTCTATCTAATTAACCGAGCACTGTACTGGTTCGAAGTAATAATTATTATTATCAGACATACACAATTTAAAGATTATTCTTCTTTAATGATTAATAATTAACTGTGTATACATATACAGCAATCAGGCCCGGATACAGAAATTCCCGACTGGGGGGCCAAACATGATAAAAATGCCCTGAACTTGAGGTGCACAGCACCGAGTGGGGGTAGGTTTGGGAGGGTTTTATTCCCCTCCTTTAAGGGGGTCAAATATTTGTATATGAAATGGTGGCTTCTGTTGTATTTCAGGGTCAAACTGTTAAGACTCATTCTCGAGAATTGCACTAGTATTATCTTGTAAAAAATACAGAACGTCCAAATGATACAAGTACCAACATTTTAACAAATTTCCAGGGGACAGCCCCTCCTGTACCTACTCCCAGTCAGCCTTCAGTACAAATCCTTGTCACAAGTGAATAAGGGGCCATTTCGTCATAAACTCTGTGAAATAGTGTAGATATTAAAACTTTCGGGCTGATTTGGCAGAAGTTGACTATTTTTAATGTCCAAATTGAACATTAGCACACTTATAAACTGTATTAACTGGTTATCGCCTAAAGTATATACTTAAACTACTAACAGGTTTATGTATGCTCCCTGAAATACAGGGCGAATTTGTTTTGCAAGACCTAGTTAAGGTTTGAGGTTTCAGTTTTGTTGTAGTTTGGTTGAAAAACTTAAACCAGTTATGATTAAGATTTGCAAACACACAGACGGTTTAGTCGAATAAAAATGACCCATATGATTTTGATTGTATACGAACTTAAGTGTCAGAAGACCATAACGATTTAGTTGACACAGTCGCATCAAAATCTAATTTCATTTACTGCAGTTTTGTGATTGCAGACAGATTGGTGCTCGATAAGAAAGTCAGATTTGAGAAATGTGTTACTTCTGTTTTGCAACATTACAATGTGGACGATTTTATAGCCAGGTTCCGATTAAGCAGACATACATTTGACCTGTAGGTTCGACTGTATGTTGGTGATTTACAATAACATACATTTACTACATTCTATACCAATCGTTGTAGCTTAATGCGCAAAATATATATATATATACATGCATGTTCATGTTTCAAGTGGTGTAACATAACAAAAGGAAAAATGTAATCTCCAGTACATGAATAATAGTTATGTTTCAAATTCAAATATCTCTTTCAGAAACATGACAGTTAATGTTCGGAACGCCTCTATATAGTATTCAAACCTCCAAGTATATAGGTCCGTGATATCACACTGCAAAACCTGCTTGTATGAAAGGACCACAATTATGATGGTGTCTTATTACTCAATCTTTTGAATTATTTAATTGTCCTTATGACTCGGTAAAGCCGCGGTAATACGAACGTATTCAAAATACAAAGAAAACTATTGTGTGTTTAGTTTGAATACAAATTATTTATACGATGAAGAAAATGTAATTTAAGATTTAAGCATTTTGAAATGCAATTGAACCTTCCTCAGATATTTGATAGACAGTCCGATTGGCCAATCAGTTAACAGGATTTCGACACACCCCTGCAAGCTCGCTTACCTTAGACAAACCTTAGACAAACAGGAAGAGATTACTGCGCGATAAAAAATAAGGTTTAATAGATTCCTGAGAGCATTGTGAATATATTGTTTTATGTTAATATGTGACAATGGTGAAAAGATGCAGCTACGGATTGTGTAACTCGGACAGCAGAAATACGGAGAGACTACAAAAAATGCAATATTTATTTATATCGTCTTTACTTCGAGGGGGCAGACATTAGACGTTAATGAAAAGTATAGCCCTAAAAGATGAATAAACACAATGTAACAACTTAAAATATGTTTGTTTTACATACATTTGCAAGCAACAACTGATTTGCTAAATTTTTGCTTAATTATGTTATTCGTATCAATAATAAGAAAGCAATGAATGTATATTTCAACAAACTATCCTTCTCATCTTCTGGTTTTAATAAGTTGGAATTTATATAAATGTCTGATATGATCAATATATCTGCAGGTTGAATGAACATTATATTGTTTTGATAAACTACAATATTTGACTTTTACCAGCATGTAAGTAAGTATTTTGATATTTCATTTGCTTAGGGTGGTTAAATTAGTTATAATGGCCTAGTTTGCAAAACTGAAAATGCACAGAATCAATTATAACATCAATAATTATTGAGATAAAAAAATTGTATAACCATAAACATGTATGCAGAAAAAATATTTTTACTTATGTTAATACTAGTGAAAAAATGAAAATACCGGTGATTTACTGGTATTGGTTACTCATTGTTGAGTATTTCTTTTAAACGTAATTTATAAGAGTTAGAAAAGTTCTGATTTCTTTATGATTTCATTTTCACTGGTGTTTACAGTTTATGATAGGGCAGAAATGAGTGATATATCATGTTTAAACCCTTAAAATCACACCAATGTTGAATTAAGTTCTTAAATTTTTTTTATAACATTCAACACAGACCTGATCAGTGGTCTTTTAGTTAAAGTCTATAAAAATATTTAACACTTCTCAACTATACTGTATATATGTGTCAGATGATAACAGGAAACACTGATTGGTTGTATATTGGATTCCAACTGGGGCAGACAAAGAGGAATGTAGGACATTAGCCCCTAGGACATTTGCCCCAATGCTAAAATTTGCACATGCGGACATTTGCCCCTTTCTGATATTGCATAGGCGGACATTTGCCCCAGTCTGATATTACACATGCGGACATTTGCCCCAGTCTGATATTACACATGCGGACATTTGCCCCATTCTGATATTGCACAGGCGGACATTGAACAGTATTCAACAAGATATGCCGGCGGATATGCCTGCCTTATATTTCTTAAAACATCATGGGTGATCAGGTTTGCTATTGCAGGTCTGATGACTAATTATATAAGATGCGAATGTTTACCCAACAGGGGCTGGTCATAAGAGGTTCGAACTGAAATATGAAAGTACTGTAGTGGTGTGGCGCTTGAAGAGGTGCTCGAAACCACGCACCCTCTACACCATCAGGGCGCTCTACTAACTATACTGACCAGTTGGCTGTATCACCCCACATCGCTGCTCTCCTCCCACTTACGTCACTATACTACGTACTGCTAACTTAATATAAATGCAGATGGATACGACCCAGTGTGGGGCTCGACCCCTCCTCAGCTCTCGCAAGGTGCTTTACCGTTTCATCACACTCTACTACACAGCTTAAGAACTAGTATATTAAGTGGTATTCTAGCTCAGAAGAATAAAAACTTGCCTAAAAAATATATTATTTTCATGAGTTTGAACTAGCAGATTTAATTTATTGAGGATTTAATACTTTATTTTGCAGTCAAGTGTCATTGAGGATGTCATTCAGCTGGTGATGTTAATGATGCAGACTGTTAAAGAAAATGTGAAGTGCTGCTTAAAGTCACAACCACTGTAATTCTAATGGTGTATAAACGTTCATGATATAAATAGTAATAATCAAACAAACCTTTAAATTGCCAAATGATAATAATTAACCTGTCTTAATATATATTCATCCAGTTCGTGTCTTAACAGTTTAAAATTAGGCTTAGCAGTAATCAAATAAAAATATTCAATATTAAAATTTCATCCAGCTATGTTCAAGCAAACTTAGCGGAAGTTTCTTATTTTGTTTAGTATATATATTGATTCCTGATGTAACTATATGCACGGTTTTTCCAGACGACATAAGTCTGCATATATGTCTAAAACAAGTAAACATCATTACATTTTATGTCGAATTGTTGTGTTGTTGCCGTTAGACTTATTTTTGTTAAAGAAAATGGAAATGGTAATTTAATCATGCAAAACAATACAGAATTATTTCAAGCGCTAAATTCATTTAGTACAATATGTACCTTATCATTAAGGTGGTCTTTAGGTGAGGTTTTATTGTACTATAGAAAGGACAAAGGGAGAGAACTCGTGACATTCTCCTGGACGGGAGGGTTAGTGGATTTCTAGAGCCCTGCGTATATGCTTTTTACAATGTTTACGTCATGTTTTCCCCCAGTTTAAATTGTCATTTTTGTCCTATTTGCTGTCTGTCCGAATGTACTGAAACATTCAACACGTGATATTGTCATCTCTTCATAGTCAGTCAGTTGTTTTGTTTCTCCCCATCTTCTTATATCATGACGATATCGCAGGTAACAAGACATTCATACATAATGTTAGTTATACAAGCGTATGAAAAAGATTGCGCTCATACATAGCTACGAATCGTTTGCGTAATATATGACCCGGGGTACTGACATTTACTATGATGAAGTAAAAAAAAATCATAGATATGGTATTTTGCGTACTTGTATTTCATTATACGGTCAGTTATCACGTTACTTTGAAAATATGTTGATAAATTTACGCATAAGTTTTGCATTGAAATACATCACATGCATCGCTGAATTGAAATAAACGAATCTTAACACAATACGAACATATCTCTCGTACGATCACCGTAACAAGGATCACAAACGAGGAAGTTTTTCCGTCCAAATTGATTACATTCTTTAGAAGGGATATATGACTCAAATTTAATATTTTTATTTCTCTCGAGGTTCAAAATACCCGACTTGAATTCTATCACCGATCTTATTACTGTAATTTTATACTGAGAAGTTTTAAAACTGTTATTAACTGCAGACAAGATGTCTAAACGTTTGTCAACATTTTGCAGTTTAGTTAAGTACGTGTGATATTTTATTGCAAAGTCACAACCACTGTAATTCTAATGGTGTATAAGAGTTCATGATATAAATAGTAACAATCAACCAAACCTTTAAATTGCCAAATGATAATAATTAACCTGTCATAATATATATCCATCCAGTTCGTGTCTTAACAGTTTAAAATTAGGCTTAGCAGTAATCAAATAAAAATATTCAATTTAAAAGGTTGTATGACATAGTTGATTATGTACTTCAAATGTTAACCACACATTTTAATTCCATGTACAATGTAACATACACACTTCTTATTCCATCTTCTAATTACTTTTCGGTTGTCAGTAGTTTTACTTTGTGACTGATTATACAACTTTGATTGACTGCTGTCTCAGCTAGTATGTATGGAATCATCTTATACTTAGAAGATAACAATAAATACTTATTAATATATATTTTTTTCAGAAATGCCAGACAATTTCATGTGATATGATGTAGATGAATTGATAAAAAAGTTCATAACTGTTGTTGATAAATGTGAAATATTAATATAATATTTGTTACGAACGTTACGAATGCCATTTTCGTTAAAACTTACGAATTCGTAGCGACTGCATGCGTACGAACATTTGATTAAAACGCTTTTGAGATCGTAAGAACGTCGTAAGAAAATCTTACGAAAATTTCGTGCGTAAGAATGTTGATAAAACGGGCCCATTATCTTGTTTATTTTTCTCCTTAACTGTAAGGTACCTACTTAGCAGTCTTAACTTTTATCTTAAATATAAGGAAAATGCTAGTACATTGTATTTTCGATATCTACAATATGCTGCTTGTATTTTGTTTAAAAGAAGTTCCAGCATATACAATGACTGATATTTTATCGTTCTACGTATATTTCCATTGATGCCCTAGTATAACATTTGTCAGGGGCGACTATTCTTGCTCGATCTACCTGACAAATGCTTGTCAGTATTTAAGAATCGGGGTTCGAAGATTGATTTTGTGACTAAAATGCTTATTTCATTGTAATTAATTAAATATTTCTCAATGAATGTGATTGAAATGGTATGACATACAAGTTTTGATCGGAATAGACTCTCACTGTTTGGAGACGATCATTCAACAACGACCAATGGATATCATATTTCCACCAAAACACGATCATTATTTATGGGCCCGTTTTATCAACGTTCTTACGCACAAAAGTTTCGTAAGATTTTCTTACGACGTTCTTACGATCGCAAGAGCGTTTTATCAATATTTCCGTACGCATGCAGACGTAAGTGGGAGGAGAGCATCGGTGAGGGATGATACAGCCAACTGGTTACTACAGTTTGTAGAGCGCCATGCAGGGGTAGAGGGGGTGGCGTGAGTTCGAACACCTCATCAAGCGCCACACCACTACAGTACTTTCATATTTCAGTTCGAACCTCTTATGACCAGCCCCTGTTTATTCGCATCTTAGTCATCAGACATGAAATAGCAAACCTCCTCTTTAAGAAATAGGCTTTTAGTGGGTAGGCATATCCGCCGACATATCTAACTGAATACTGTTCAGTGTTCTGTTACATTGTACCAGTACTTTTAAGCAGCTGTCCACCGAAGTTAGCTCGTCTTCCTCTGAGAAGTTTGTTTGCCTACTGACAACAGATGGATAGGCGGTTATATTTTTGTTTCTCAACAGACGACTGAGAGACGACGTGAGATACGTCTAGTTTGACATCCCCAAGAAGAGCATGTACTGATTTACTGTGCGCACGAACATTCTTATTCGTAAGATCGCAGTCATACATGTATACGGACACATTTTGATAAAACGATCGTAAGTATTTTCGTAAGAAAATTCTTACAAACATTTCGTATCGTACGAACGCTCGTTCGTACGAATATTGATAAAACGGGTCTAACTCAAGACCAAAATTGAATGTTGATATGCGTGTCACAGGCACACTCATGACCAACTTTCTGGCTCATCGCAAGATTCCCCAGATCTGATCGATATTGGCTCCATGCTATAACCGATTATATATACGCCACTTTAACGTCTCATAATCATTATCATTCGCGACTTAATTAGCCACACCGCTGTGTTTAGCCAGCATGATGAAATTGCAAAGGGCTGTAGCCTTTATCTTGATGTATCAGTATGTATGTAGTTGTGTATATTTTGCTTTCGAATATTACATGTATCATAATATATTTGCAAACAAAACTGTATCTGTTTTCTTCAGTATACGTTTAATCAATAATATATATTGACATTTTAGTACTCAGTACATGTAATAACGCACGATATGGGATCTTTATATTTTCATTGACTGACTTTTAGGATACAAGAAATTAACAACACGATATTAATACACATGGATGACAAACAGTTGGTTGAAATGTATCATATTTCACACCTTGTATTGAGACATAATTTTTCAATAGAAAAATAATGAAATTGGTAAATGTAAATGAAATATTATATTATGTTATATTGAAATGTTAAGTACTAATACTACAATTCACATACTATTATACATATCTTTCACATAAAATATAATCAAGAAGTTTAAGTTAAAATCATGAAGAATAAGAATTGTAATACATTTTTTTCACAAATAAATTACCATACATTAAAGTGCTATCGTCATGTTGGGGGAAAATAAAATTAATCTTTAAGCAAACAACATTATATGAACAGAACAGAACAGAACAGACATTTTATTTAGACTTGTACAATGTAAATCGTCCACAACACATACATGTTTATATACATTTTGTCAACGTGAAAGTTACTTACTAAGTGTTATTGAACAACAATAAAAATACATCGGAAAAAGTCATATATTACACAATTTAGTTTGAAATAAATCGTCGGAGGTTGAACTAAGCATTTATCTTTCAACAGTTAATAAAGTATTCAGTATTATATGAGATGTTAATCCAATTATGACAGCGAAGATGTTCAATTGCCTGTAAAAACAAATATCATAATATGTCATTTCTGAAACTTTCACTGTTCATTTCTTTTATCAGTTAACACCAAATTATCCAGACAAATAAAGATTACATTCTACATCATAAACTGTTTCTATAATTTATGTTATTGATTTTGCAATATAACATTCGTTCAAAATCACTATTCTGAAAATTTTATAGTTAAAATGAACAGTATATTTACAAATTCCAAAAGTTCCAATTTTTTGTTTTTATTTTTACGTTTTACCCAAAAAATCACATTTCACATGATACAATGTATCTATACTTAAGGTATTTTGTACTGTAAATTAATATATATTAAATAAGGTTATTCTGGTAGCTTTATTGCAAAATTTGACACAGTTATTGGCAAATTCCAAAAATTCCCATTTTATGTTATTTATTTATAAGTTTTACCCCAAAAATCACATTTCACACGATACAATGTTTTTTTACTTTGGGCATTCTGTACTGTAATACTATATATATTAAATAAGGTAATTCTGGTAGTTTTATTGCATAATTTGACATAGTAATTGGCAAATTCCAACGGTAATATGTTTCTATACCCAAGGTTTGTTGTACTGTAATGTAATATCTATTAAATATTGTAATTTTGGTAGTATTATTGCACAAATTGACATAGGCAAAGTTATAGTTATAGGCAAATTTCAGAATTTTTTATTTAAATTTTCAACTATTTTACCCCAAAAATCACATTTGCACCATGTGATTGTCCTATTTGTTTAGTACAGTAAAACTTCGAAACCTCGAACAGTTTTGGCTCGAACACAGTAGATACCTCGAACAGGTTCTTAAGTCCCGGCGAAACCCCTTCTTATTTCATATTATCTAACAGTAGATCACTCGAACAGAGACAGGTCGAACACTCGAACAGAATTGTTGGTCCCTAGCTATAATTTCATTCATTGTTCACCATAGATAGGTCGAACAATACAATAATCACACCTTTCATTGACCGCTTAATATACTATTATTTGTTGACGGGTTAGATTGGCGACACATGTTATTCGCACTTCGTGATATTAACATGCCAGTTGTACATGTACAGTGGAAACTCCCTAATCCGAACACCCCTCGGACAAACTATAAAGTTCTGATTAGAGGAGATTCCGGACTGCAGAGGATTCCTCCATTGAATGTCAGTAGGCAAGAAATTCTTTCAGTAATTTGAATAAGTTCGCTAGAGGTTGTTTGCGTTATCGCGATGTAATATATAACGTCTGAATGCATTCTTTTATTCGACTTTGCAGGGTAATTTAAGCTACAATATTTTACAAAAGTTATGTAAACTTTAAAATTCATTGTATAGCCCAAAATCATAAGTTATAAGAGACCAACATATGTATGCTCCTTTCATAAAAGGAAGATTTGCAATGCGATATGCAAAAAACGTGCTTTGTTAAATATTGGTTGATATTTGAATTCTTCCATAAATTATCATTATAATTTGTTTAGTCGTTATAGAAAGTGTAGAAATTCAGAATATGCACCGCTATAGACGCCTCTCGTTTAATTAAAACTTGATGAAAGCATTGAATAAAATCTACTTAAGATGTTGACCTACAGTTCATTCTTAAATAGATGTAGAAATTACAGCAAAATTACACTGTGCAGAAAATGTATAAGATATTTTAGTTTGATCATTTCACTGCATAATGAGGATATATCAATCTCAAGCAAGTATTTCAATGAATTATTCAACATGTCAAATAATTTCAAACATAGCTGAAATTAAGTATGGGTGTTTTGCGACGTTATACCGTCCATAAAACCTGACAAGCTATGCACATAGTACGATGTATTTTCAAAACGCCATACATGAAAACTATGCACCTCAGCTTCATTTCAAAATATTTTTCGTAGAGGAAAATAATGATCTAGGGTAAAACATTTGAATTGTGATTTGTGTACCTTTTCTGCGCTTTGACTGTCAGTTAGGACATATAGGCGTATACCGTAGATACCTCGAACAATAGATGGCTCGAACTTATTGCTAGATCCGACGGCAGTTCGAGGTTTCGAAGTTTTACTGTATATTAAATGTGGTGCCTTATATGACACAAATCCACTAAAAATATTTCTGAGCATTGTTTTGCCATTTTTATTATTTTCACTGGCCTATGTGGAAAAGCAGCTAGATTAATCATGATAAATTTAGAAGAAATTAGATTGCGGCGGATGATAACTTTCTATCTTGCTGCAAGACACATATTCACATAATGTGTAGCTTATTTAAGTACACAGTTAATATTTTCTATCAAATATTGAATGTAATTTAGAATAATGAGCATTTGTTCAACGTACTTTCTTGTGGTAGGAACTATACAAATGCCGAATATGATTAAATATACTGGTGGCAAAACAATGGCTTAATAAACGGGCTAAACTCTACGACATGTTTCCCTCCTCCGCATAAATGTTGTCCTGGGACAATAAACAAATAAGGAGGCAAAATTGGTCAAATTACATGAAACAAACGTGTAACCGTTATGAACGCATATGAAGATCACATGTAGAAAGTGCTCTCAAACACAAACACTGTAAGTATCTATTTTCAAATTGTTTTTTCGTGAAGGTTTCACATAATTCATATCACAAAGGTATTTATCTCTGACAGAACGGATAGTTATCGCATTGTTATTATGAGTGTTTATGCGCTCTTTCCGCTTCATTTCTAATGCGCGTTATACCCAACATTAATAAATAACGGAACATACCCTAAACAAAATTTCTAATAGGTCAACCTTCAATATCCCTCATTTTCAAAACTAAAATGATAATGACTCAAAACTTTGCAATGTTGTCTATTTCTATAACCTTCCTTGATCGCCATACCTCAGATAAATGTTTCTTCACTGAAAGCACTCAGTCGTGACGAAGTGGTTGATTTAACTTTCTCGGCTCGTGAAAATCATTCCCGCCATGTATTTGATTCAAAGTGTAGTACATAAAATCTATTACTATAGTTGAACTTAAAAAAACATAAAACATGGCTAGAATGACAACAGAGAAGCGCGGACGGGCTGTTGGTAGGATCACAGCGGGCACCTCCTTCATGCAGGTGAGAGTCAATATTGTAAATAATTGAGAAAAAACGCTTTAAAAACAATAAAACAAATATTTTTCTGTATTTTGTATTAAGATTTAAAGCTTTTTGCAGGTCGCACGGGTATTTCATAGAAGGGTTTTTACCATCCAATGCCCATGGGAAAAGTTTAACCAGACCGGACGTGTAGTTGACCGCCGACGACGACCCAAACGGGGTGTTACCACAGTGAGGTACGAAAGGTATATCGCTTTGTCGCACTTACGCGATCGTTTTGCCCCTGCAACCACGACTGGTCGGCCTATGATCCCAGCGCCCTAGAAAGGGTGTTTAATTAACCCGAAGACATCGTCAAGCACGTCTGCGTTTGGCAAGACAGCATTAAGACTTACACGAGCAGACTGGGCCAATGTTCTGTTTATTGACGAAACACGTGTAACGCTACGGGGTGCCGACGGCCATATTCGCATTTAACGTCGTCGGGGTGAGCGTAACAGGGCTAATTGTGTTACATGATAACAACATTAGAGTTCTTCCATGGCCTGCACAAAGTCCAGACATTAACCCGATAGAGTACGTTCGGGACCTGTTGAAACGGCGAGTAAGACACTGGCCACAACAGCAGAATCTTCACGGCCTTGGTCAGATTATAATGCAGGCATGGAATGAAATCCCTCAGCGTTATTTACAATGCTACATAACATCAATGAGAGCTCGTTGCCGTGCTGTTATAGCAGCCGACGGAGGCCATACAAGATATTAATTGTATGTGACTTATGAAGGGTGGTCTGTATTGATATGTTGTTAACTTACAATTACTGTCAGATTGAACTAATATTTTCACGAAAGTTGTATAATAAACTTATTTATACGATGTGATTTTCATTGTTGCATTTCATGTATTGTTTTGAGAAAATCTCAATAAAACCTAGGTAACCAATTAGAAATGTTGTTTAGTGTATATAGTGGATCGTATCCGCAGCATAGTAATTAAATGCCGTTGACATAATGCTTATATTACGGTATTGTACCAGTTCGGCGACCTTCGTTGTCTTTGTAACCTCGGTTGGAGAAGGGCTGGTTCGATTTGTTCTAGCCCCACTAGAATCAGAGCTGTCGTTGGCAGACTGTCCCTCGGAAAGTTCGAACTGTTCCGGCATGATGCTGACTGAAGAACTCCCGTCCTCCGATTCACCTTCTGTACTCGTAGGAATAGGAATGTGTCGCATAGGGAGCAAGCTATTCCGGTGTAGAGTGCGAACTGATCCTTTCATGATACAGATTTCCGTCTTGCAGCAATAGTCTATCAAACTTTCGTTATTATTTCTGTACTTCCGACGTATCACGCTGACGTATATAGAGGCTGGGAACGACGTTGAAGGTTACGAAGGATCTCAATCTTGATATAGTGGAATCGCCATCTTGGTCATTTATCCAGTCTATGTCTCGCAACAACGATTAACACATATCTTGGCTCAATACTGGTTCAGTGTTGACTGTTTCGTCTACTTTACATGGTTCAATTATTTGTGAATGGAAGAGTCTCTGTACTATATCCTTGTCTAATACTTTCATTGAGTCAAAGTCTCTTCTGATTTAATGGTTGGCTTCCTAGAGAGTACATCCGGTTCAATATGCGTTTTCCAGGGGCTGTAATAGATTGGAAAATCATAGTTTGCCAGACTGGCAACCCATCTCTGTCCACAAGCATCAAGTTTGGCTGACGTTTGTATGTATGGCAGTTGATTGTTGTCTGTTACTATCTTATATGGTACAACAGCCTACTTCATCGCCAAGAATTCCAATATGCTCGAATGGTAATTTCGTTATGATGCCTTTAAGCTTCTACCGGCATATGCTACAACTCGTTCTACGTCATCAACTGTTTGATATAGTACAGCTCCTATACCAGTCAATGTTGCATCTGTTTTTAGTTTGAACGGGCGATTTTAGTTTGCATACGCCAATACTGGTGCCTCACAGAGCTTCTGGACAATAGTATCAAACGCTGCCTGGTGCTGGGATTCCTACTTGAATGTTGTCTTCTTTTTGCGCTGGTTCTTCGAAATACCCGTTAACATGTTGATAAGCGGCCTAAACATCCGCTAGAAATTTGGGATAAAATTCCTGTAATACGAGACGAATCCTTGGAAACTATTAACCTCCTGAATGTTAGATGGTACAGGCCAATTTCGACCGGTTCAGGTATTTGCAGGATCCGTGTTGATGCCTGGAAACAACATGACCAAGGTAAGTAACATGACCTAATAAGAATTCACATTACGAGGTCTTCAATTTCAGGTTGTATGTTTTAAGTTGACTGTTTAAAAACTGCTTCAAGACGTTGAATGTGTAGTTCAAATGAGGTAGAGAAAAGTCAGAAAGCTTCACTTGCACATAATGATGAATTGAAGCAACTACCCAAGGTGTGGTGTGATGCAAAAAAACACCTGAGTGAAGGATACAAGAGTGAGAAAGAAAAATGAAATACAGTCAAAGTTCTAGGTGAAAATCATTTATCAATGAGTATAAAGCAACATCTTCTGTTCCTTTGAGACGTCGCGAAAAACAACTGGACATTGTTTTCTGGAACATTAATGGATTAGTTAAGAAAATATTAGATCCAGACTTAAAAAACATAATTTTAAATCACGATGTTATAATATTAACAGAAACTTGATTATCACCAAGAACACATTATATTTTAAGTAAACAAGCTTATTGAGTAGAACATTTATTCAACAAACACTCGGAAAGGACGCTATACATGTGGAATTTCGATATATTATATATCTTAGTTTAATTGATAAAGCAAGCTTTGTGGACAAACAATTTGGAACTATTTGGTTTAAAATCGGTAAAATGTTTTTCATTTTAACATAGATGTATAACTCAAATTCGCTATTTCTTTCATTATCGTGATAACCTAAATATCGATTACATGGGGTGTTGTATTCAACATATTTACAGCGAGTTGAATTGAAAATATGATTTAATGAAAGCCTTTTCGAAAATGGGTTTATAAGAGGGATGCTTGAAATGTATTGTGTTTAATGTTGACAAGTAATTTCCACGAGGCATTTTACGTCGATGTTTATACAACTGACAACCTCTGTCCAATATCTACACAATGCTAGAGTGCGGTTTTATTAACCTCGAACGTATGACTATATTTCCTGGACCATTACATTTCAAAATAAATTTAAGTTGTAATATGTTACCCCTTTCGTAGTTTTGCAATAACTTCAAAACAACCTGGCGTAATTTAAACTATCGTTTATGTCACCTAGTTTAAATTTTAGTTTCACATGTTGTTAAAAACTTATCATTGTTTCTAGAAATGGCGGAACTGAATGAATTATTACAGTATAGTGTATAGGTTCTGCATATGTTTTCAATGTTTTATGTTGCTAATATGTGACAACGACTGCCTCAAAACTCTACGAACCGGTGATTCATTGGATACAAGCATAATTATAATTAGGCTAGTTATACCAGGTTATAATAACTCCAGCTAGATACGTACGTAGAAAACGAGACTATTAAACAAAAACATAAACCTGTAAATTCGCCTAGAACATTGGCTAGAGCTTTTCAAATTCATACACACCGAATGTATACTTATCTGCATTTTCGTGCTGTCAGAATTACAAGGAATATATTGATATATGTTATCTGCAATTAAAAACCTCTTAAATCGTTCACTAGAATAGAATCTAAGATGCTGTAAAACAAGAAAATTAAATATTTATTTAACAATAATAAAGTTATGACCCTTTCCGTGTTCTAAAATGTGACAAATCGATAGGAGAAAATTACTCTTTTCATTAGCCTCTCTTTCAGAACGAATCTCGCAAAAGTAATCTCCCTCACTAAACCAACATTAAATTTCACCAACAGAAATGCATACTATTTTGCTGAACAGACAGTTCCTACTTGCATTAGATCGAGTACAGGTCCCTGCCATTCCTAGTAGTCAGTTCCATGATGTGGGCCAGTGATGTTCATCTGTGCTTACTGACCACTTCTCCGATGTCCCCCAAGAATGCTGGCGTACTTGCCTTGGCTGATGCTGTTTTGAAGTAAAGCGCATCTGTTTCTAGCAATATTCTGTTGTCTGAGACTCTCTGCAAGGCTGCTACCTGGTTCCTGTCAAAAGAGGACTCCCTCCGAATGAAACCAAAATGGCAGTTAGGAAACACCACCGGCTACTTGCTCCACGGCTCCTCCAAAAGATTGGAGATGCGTTTGCCTTCATGATGACATTTTGCGCTCACCTCCCCATCGTGTTGGTCCACTCTTTCCCTCGAGTGTAGAATGACTGGTCGGATCGGCATACTGAACTGCAGCTGCCGAACCATGGTTCTCTCCTACAGTTCCCATAAACTTTCGGGTTCCGTCCTGTCCAACCCCGTTTCTCCAAGGGCGACAACATCAAACGACAGCAAGGACTTGAGTATCTACCGAAACCTCTCTTCAGTGAGCAGGTTGCACTTCTTCGGGTATACTCCGACTGCTGAGCCAAACCCCTGTACGCCATGTAGTTGTTCAGGGAATGACTCTAGGTCGCAGAACACCATGACTCCGCCTAGTACTGTAAACTCTGTCTTGGGATGACATCCAACATCAGCATTAATCAGGTCGGCTAACGCCTCCCTGCTGTTGCCAAATAATGCTTTGCTAAGCCGATCCGCGTGGAAGTTGCAGTCGAATGCTTCCAAGCCCCTTGACGCGCTAGCAGTAGCAGTTTCGTCGTATCCAACTCTGTCAAGGACTTGGAAATCATCTCCTCCACACTCTACTGTCTCGCCGACCTTTCCTAGCCTAAACATCTGTCTATATTCTTCTGTGAGCTTGTACAACAAGGTAAGGAGTACTCGCCAGTGAAAGAGCAGGGCTTCAATATTCACCGGCGCCATAGAAAACTTCTTCGGTACCTCCAACACAGCTGCTGACAGGTGTCCGTCAGCCATTAAGAGTCCGTCTCCGGTACAAATGTGTCTACCGAGATGGCCCTCTGTATGTTTACCCACGCCTCCAAATCCCGGAATGGACCATCGCCTCCAAGCAATTGACGCCTTACAAAGAGGAGCAATTCGATCCTCTTGTTATGTACAGACATGACCGCAAGATGCACATCCTGAAGAGGCCTCGGAAGATGTCTCTCCATGGTGTTTCGCCGAGCATTACGGAAGGTCGATTTGCAGCAGGTAATCCCGCAAAGCTTCAGACGTACCTACCCCTTGCTCTGGCCAGATGCTGGGCTTGCCTCTTTGTCCCGGTCCTGTCTTTCTGCTGAGGCGGTGACGTAAAACACTCTTGCTGCAAGGGAGACCGAGACTTGCAGTGTTTGGCAACCCTTGGCACATCCCTTTTATCGTAAGGTACCGTGGACCGGGACTGGTGTCCTCTGTCCACTCTCTTGGTATTGGCCTTAGCCACAATATTCTGACTCTTGAGAAGGCTCCCATGTTCTCAGCCATCGTCTCCGGAGACCGGAAAATGCCCTCAGTGTTTGCCCTGTGAAGCTGTTCCTCCCTGTTCTCCTTTGCTCCTCTATGTTGCCCTACTTGGAGACCGGGAAACATCATCCCTATCCACCGACTCAATGCGCTTAGGACATATGTACTCTTCAGATTCCAGTACGGTTTCTTTGGTGAGGTTGACACATTCACTATGGAAACCATTTTTCGCAGGTATCACATTGTACCATGAACTGGCCAGAGTCTGACCCGTTGCAAATGCAATACAACTCAACTTCGAGTCTGTCCTCTTGACTGGACCGTTCTGACCACTTGAGCTCCCTCTGTATCCTCTTAACCTATGCTGGTAAAGCGGATATTTTGCATAGCTTAATCCTGTCGTGGTTTGTGGTCGCAGATCCCCTTTGCAGGCGTACTCTGTACAGGTACGGGGAGAACTGCCGGCCCTTTCCATATTGTACCAAGTTTACGACTCTGTCCCTTAACTATTAAATTTTGTGCTGCTATTTTAAAAAGTTTTTATACCAAATGGTTACTGTCTGACAGTTATTTTTTGAATACTAATAATTTCAATTCCCTCTGGTCCGACCCAGCGCCCTAGAAACTCTACTTAAACATGTCGCACTTCTTTGGTTTAAGTTTGAGCGGATACATTCGGAATCTTGTAAAGACGTCTCTCAAGTTCCTTAGATGATGCCTGAAATTCTTTCCCAGTGCCATTAGATAGACGAGGAATAAGAGCAGTGTTCCAGTTCAAACCATAAAGCACCAAATTAATCACCCTTGCTTATGTGGCTGTTGCATTGCATAATCCGAAGGCCATTCGTACAAATCAATACTACATGTATAATCTGACACCATAATGTAGCATTCAAACACTTCCTTCCAGAATTCATTTGAGATCAAGTTTATTATTAATGAAATCAGTACCAAATGGATACAAAATGTATATATGTGTAACTAAGTTTAGATATTTTGAGCTTGTGAATATTAATTTCCTCAGACAAGTTGTTTTAAAAAACATCATAAACTTTTTTGTGTCAAATATTCTTATCCCCCTTTGCTATATGGTTGAACAATACATTTACTCTAAATCTTGTCTGGACCATCATTCCACATGAATTTAAAACACATATTTTGTAAACGATTAATCACTTCTTCACTTGGGTCAAGGAGAATAATAATTAAATTGTTAATCTTTGGCAAAGCCAGTATTTTTATGACAACATGTTTTCCTATTAGAGTTACATGTAATATTCTTTTGGTCCAGGATGCAAGAAGCTTTTCAATTGCATTGATCTTTTAAGTGTACTTGTAGTTAATCAATGTGATTTAGTTTAAATTTGTAAATAGAGTGACTCCCAAGTAAATCAAAAGAATTCCGTTCCCATTTTAAGTCTATATCTGGGCATACGTTATTTGTATTGTCCTTCTGAATACCAATCCAGGCAGTCTTCAGATTTACTTACATATCGACAACTCAGGATGGACGAATCTTCCACTCACACTCTACCAAGTTGCTACTTCCCTTGGCTGGGTCATTCAAGCTGTCGTCTTCCTGCGGGTTGCCATTTGACTTGGTGGTCGGAGTTAGGCGTCGTCGTCTGACCTGAAGGCGTTTAAATGATCCCTTTCGTCATCCGATGTTTGATTTTCTACAAACTGCACTTTCTTCTCTTCCTCCTTTCCTTCAACATTTTTTGAGCACTCTCTGGCGTCCCCTCATTTAGGAGAGGGCAATTTCTCTGGAAGTGGTTTCGACGGCATGTGAAGCATTTTACCTGTCCAAGCGTTCTTGAGGAGGTGGACCGGCTGCGTTCCATTCGCCGACAAATAAATACAAGTTTCGACATGATTCTGTCGCATTTGTTATCCATGCCTGCCATCTTACTCTCTAGGCTTTCTACCCTGGTCTCCAATCTTGTCGGTTTCGAATCTCTGACAACACATAATTCTTGTTCGTCGGAATTGACTTGTTTTACTGTTCTTTTTCGTCCATGCACAGCACTATGGGTGTGAATTTCTCACTTGACCTGGTCGATTGCTTGTTCCATAGTAGCAGGCCGTGTATTAGCTGCTAATCTCTAGCTTCTTTATCGTAGCAGCCGCGGAAAACCTTAAAACAGACTTTGACCACATGTACTCTCCCGGTAAGTTTCTGAATGTCTCTGGGTCCAAGGTGCCTACTCTATCTGCCCACTCATGAATGGATTCATTATGGGCCTGACGTGCACTGTTGAATACAATAAGGGCAGCCTCTGACAATTCTGTGAAACCAAAAGTTTTTCAAATATATTAATATTGCACGTGACTGTCCCTCTCACTCCGATTAGCATAAAATTCACTTGCTTTTCCTGTCAGACAAATACACAGGCCGTCCGTGCATTCTCTGCCGGACCATCCTTGGGCCTTTGCATACTTAAGGAATTTTATGTAAAAAGCTTCCAATTTGAAGTGCCATCGTCACTTAAGGTTTTGGGCAGATTACTTTATCTACGACTAGTACTCCTAGCCTCATAGGAATATCCGGGAAAACCTCTCATTGTGGGAATTGGTCTAGACCTGTCCATGTAGTGAATGCCTGACCAAGGTGCAATCATAAGGTTTGTAATATGAGCAGTCTTCAGCATATGAAGGATTTGGAGCTTGTGCACGTGTCCTTTCCCAATATGATGGTGCTGATCTGTATGAACCTCTGTCCTTTGAAGGACCGAGCAGACACGTTTTTCCAACAGATTCTGTTAACATATCAATCTGCATCAATTGGATTAGGATATCAATGTATATAAGGATCAATCATAACAAAGGTGGTCATTTTTTTCTGTGTGAAACTGCAGTTTGAATCATTGACTGTCAGTACTGGTAGCAGTCCACAGCAACTCCTATGGGATAAGTCTCCTCTAAACACAACGAAGGTGGTGGTCAAATATTTATTTATGGATATATGACTGTTAGTACAGGTAGCAGTTCACACCATTCACTATGGAAGCAATAACAACAATATAACAATAAGTTGGGTGGGATTAGAAATGTCACTTACAGACTGCGACTGTATCTCGAGAGATGGGTTCTATCCAGCAATGCTGTCCTCCTGTCGGATGACCACTTTATGATTGATAGAATGGTGTCACAATTCGTCTGTTTTCTCTGAACCGTGAATACTGTTCAGTGTATAACCGACTACTGTGTAACATAAGGCCGTCTGTACAGAAACTTTGTAAAAAATTAACAGTATTACTTAATGATGTGGGGAAAACTTATCAACAGAATCAATAGTTATATTGGCTTTAGTAATTTTCACTAAATACATTTTACAACAACCCGTGACCGGGCCTCACACAGTTCGGCAAAATTAGTTTGCTATCAAAAATTGCCGCCAAATTTGATAATGCCCAATAACGATGCTCCTGTGTAGTCTATAGCACTTTAGAAATAAGAAATATTGGCTTATTGTCTACAGCCAAAAATGCAAAAAGAAAGATGAAAATGACAATGAGTGCGGGAATTGTTTCCGCTCGAAAATCGCAAACATGAAATGGCACTTATTCTCGTCCGAATGTGCTCGCAGCACCAGTAAAGCAATTACTTTTGATATTGTCTAGTCACTGGAACAATGGCCACAACCAATTATCTATGATAATCAAGTACAGGAGTGGAGAGCTAGATATTTTCACAACGATGATTATCTACGTGTTTACATAAGACAAGCCACATATACGTTCGTCTATTGCCATTAAAACAATGAAAATTTACGGTACAAGTAAATAGATGAACGTACTTACTTACATCGAGTATGTTTATTACCATTGCGTTATGAATATTGTAGGTCCGCGATATAAATATGTTATAAAACAGCATTTCGAGATATGTCTAGGCTTTGACCTGTTCAATTTTCAAAGGTTCTGAGTTTTAGAAGGCTCCGCCTAATTACTTTTCTAAGGTTGTTTGTCTAAGGTTCCCAAGTGAATACATTGGATTATGCAACCATGTGCAATAATTTAATTGCATTTACTACTAAAATCTAGTCCTATTATTTATCAATTAAATCTTTGATTGACAACTAATAAAAGGTAAATTGTTCTACATCCCATTGAGAATTTCTCAAGAATGTGGACTTACCTTATTGCACGAGTGTTAACCTGTGCATTAACCTATAATATGTTAATTCTAAAGTACAGAAAAGAAACAAATTGTACTTAATTCTAAAAAAGCATGTAGATACTTATGCTATTATATGTATACCTTTTGTGAATTTTCACAGTTTATATTACAAAGATGAATGTTCACCATGGTCCACGTTCAAAATTTCGCGATTATGTTGAAATAACATGCTGCTTTCAAAAAAGGTTGTTATATAACGAAGTTCGCGAAATTATAATTGCCATTCAATATGTAAAATTGTATCCTGTCTTGTGTGAAACACCTTACATCGTTCGCGATTTCACCTACGTGCAATGAGATAATCCAGGTTTTCTTCTTTGTCATTTCTTACGATCAAACGAAAATTGAATACAAGGATAATCGAAGTTTTATAGATAATCTACATGTATGTCATTTTAAAGCTATATGTAGAGGTACAAAATTTACCGACAATTGTAATGTTATACATATAGAAATACAAGTATGTACAGTATAGAAATATAGGAGTAAAGTAAATTGTTCACTACATTTACTATCAATCTGTTAAATGTTTGTATAGACTTAGAAAATATTAAATGAATCGACACAATATGAGCGCCGCTGTACGAGTTTCAACCTCTTCTTTAAGTGACGTCATTTCCAGAAAACGTCACATGTGACGCCACTATGTACTGACAGTAAGCAATTCTTACCCCATATGGCAATATGAAAACGAATGACCATATGGAGTAAATAGTGTTTCCTGCTTGCAAATAGTGACATTTTTTTCTTGAAATAACGTCACTTACAGAAGTGTTTTGTAAATCCCACAGCAGCGCTCATATATGAACTTACAATTGTATAGAATAGCCATAGGCTGTATATAATGATACCAAACATACATTCTGTACCTGAGTTGTATGGGAGTTATCAAATGTTTTCTGACGAAAGGCCTTTCGCAGATATTGTATCTAAGTATTGAGATTTCTATTGACTGATGGTGCATTGATTTGAATGACAATTTGAGTTTGACGACATTTCTACTAATTTAGTTGAATGACTTATTGGAAGAAGGCATTCACATTTTTTCGAATTTTATCACCTTCTTTTTTTAAAAGAGAATTGACTGTTACGAAGTTGAAATGCCTAGGAATGGTATTTCATTGTCGTGCATCTAAACACTGGGAAGTCGACGTAGACAAGGGACAGCTACTGCTGTCGCAGATTTATCACAGTGTTTCTGGGACAGACGATTATCTTGTCATGTCTGTTACGCACACGCAAATAGCTTGAATTATATCGTTGTCATGAGGCCGTGTCATCTTGTTAGTAGAAAGCCACCGACTTCATTTGTACTCTTTTTTTCATTATGTTCGTTGGAGGCGCAGTTATGTCAAAATATTACAAAATTTAATATGATTTTTACAGAATAAAAACAACCGAAATGTGTTTAAGTACTTATAATGCATTGTTCTGTTTGTTAGAAGTCTGTTTTTCCTCAAATTAACTGATCTCTGAAAGTTTGTAATGTTTTGCTTTTATAAATATAATGTATTGATTTAAACAGATTTAAGGGTGCACCATCCCCTCACTTATCCTGCTATGACCTAAATAGGAGACGGCGAATACATGATAATGTACGAGTAGAACGTAGCTACATAAAACAGAAGGACTACAAAGACAGTCAAATGTGTTCTCGATAATATCAGTTGACCTTATTCCGCTTTAGGGTATGTGAGTATTAAACCCGTCATGTGCTCTCCAAGCAAAGAGGGAAGCGCATGAACTGAGAAAAATGTAATAAACTTATAAACTTGTTGCAATGGTCAGCTGAAGAGCGGTCGACCACCAAGCATGCAGTGGGTTGCAATACTGCAGTATCATTACCTATCATTTTACGCGTTAAAGGCCATATTGTTTCATGTTCATTTTGTGATCGAAAACTGACTAAGCTGTTACATACTTACACGCCTACATACTTCAATACATAACTCTAGAAATCATATTTGATCAATGAAGCAGACAGACTGATAAAATCGGTTGTGGTGGTGACAAATAAATCATACGCCTAGTGTAATTTAGAAACACTTTTGTATTGCCTTGGGGACGAAAATTTCGTAAGTTTATTGGAATTATTATGACATTTTTTTTGTATACGATTGATGAGCAATGGGATCTGGGGTTGTCACCCAATGACATTTAAATAATCGCGTGACTGATAGTACTTGATAATCAAGATTGTTGTAG
Source organism: Mactromeris polynyma (assembly GCA_032209605.1). NCBI lineage: Eukaryota > Metazoa > Mollusca > Bivalvia > Venerida > Mactridae > Mactromeris > Mactromeris polynyma. The sequence continues at coordinate 7,214,105 of JASFXZ010000021.1, read as the reverse complement.
GTGGGGAGCACGACGTAACAGCGAGAAGCAGGGCATTGGACGGGAATAGTTAGCCTAGATTCATTATCGACAAATAAACCCGTTTATTGCGAAAGAATGTAAAAAGAGCAAAACATGTCCACAGATTTCCGAAACCGCCAAAATAAATATGTTGCCCGACCCGGTGACTCAGTGGTAACGTGTTGTTCTCGTGTATGGAAGGTCGGAAGTGCCAGTATTGGCCGCGAAATGTCAAAATCGTAACAAATGGTACTCGAAGCTTAAGTGACTTTACTATGCACTGATACGTTAGCGGCACTATATCTTCTACAAGAGAACACATTCTCCAATATGACATGTCGATGTGCCATAAAACACATTAACATTAATGTTTTGATTAATACAAAAGACTCCAGTATGCGGGAGGTCTCTCCGATTTGTTAAACGCTCTTTGATATATCTTTGGACGTTTCTTTCAGTATTTGCAGTAAATATACGGTACTTTGATTATTCGTTGTTAAATACCTAAACAAATGTGACATAGTTGATTTACAGTACAATGTCTCCAGAGTACCTTACCTTGAGAGACACATAGTTGGGAGTCCATCAGGACAAACGTCGCTTATTTCTCATGGTCCATGGCATTTTTTAGTAGAAATGTTTCAATACCATATTCATGTTGCCCAATACTAGTTGTCTATGGTTCTGAACCATGCCACGCGCAAAACCCTCTGTGAAGGTCAGAATACATGTACTTGAAATTGCACTATATCTTGGTCACTTTTACAGAGAGCATAATCAATATGGTATCAAAATGAAGCTAAGGGATTGGTCTTTTATTTTCACTTACTTCATGCAAATTTAGTATTTTGCAATCTCCTGAATATTAATGAGAATGTCGGAAAACGGTAATTTTCGTTAAGAATGCATGTGTATGGACGGCAAATTTATTCCATATCTTTGTAATTTCTGCTTTTGAAGAACCAAGTGGTGCCGATTTCAAGGTAAGACATAAAATTATTGATATATATTTATATACCTTTATATGTAATTAAATTTTATGTACAATGACCGATGTGGGTGGGATAAATCGACTCCTGATTACAAAAAATCTCATTTCTGTTTAAAATTGACATTGCTCGTTTTAAAACGAACTGCTTAATGTTTCTATGGATGATGTGTAGCATTTTCTTACATTAATACATAGTTGGATAATGACAAACTCTTAATTGTCTTTTACACTAATATGACCTTTGACCTAGTTGAATTTAATTGATACGAATCAAAATCCAATGACCAACATTCACAACAATATCGCTTATCAGATAAATCCTGCCGATGCAGATCGATATTGATGGGCTACTGGTCAGCAGTCAATTTGTCTGTCGGTAGTTTCCGTAAGCAATTGTAAATTTTCCGATGCTCACCGATTGATAACTGGTATGACACAATAACATGTAGCCTCGGGCTATCCAAGATCTATATATATCCGATAAATGCTTAAAACATTATGTTTTATGCACATAATGAGAAAACTATCGGAGTTCGACTTTGTTGATGAAGCATGAGACTATTTTTGAAAATTAACCTATGTTGTAGGCAAATGGTTTTCTCACGAAGTAATATATACGGTCCTTGATTGAAGTAATAAAACCAGATGCAGCGAATATACAAACTGTTCTAATTAACATCGAGGTCGCTTATAGGCAATAATTTAGGGGGAAATATGGCATTTTACAAAATAGCATTGAGGTGAAATATTGGTGGGGTTATATATCGAATGACAATAGCCTGACTTTTAATCTGTTAATGCGTGAAATCACGGACTTATGTCTGTGGTGAAATTAAACTTCATATTTTTATAATATACAGCATCTAGGCTATGGTATTGTTTAACTCTATATACAGAATGCGATCTTATTGTAATAATGATAGTGAGATATGGTGATACAGATGATACAAGTTTTTAGGCAAATAACTAACATAACAAAGAAAAAAATTAAAAGCATGATATTTGATATTCATTTTATATATAATTTCGGATTTTTACGGAATAGCAATTATTCGGCCAATAATATCATTATATTTAATTATGATCGAAGTTATAATGTGTAGTTTGACTGAAATCTATCGTGCAGATATTTCATGTCGATTATTCTCATTTATGCTCGGCCATGTGTATGCTGTTATTTGTCCCAGTTGTAATTCATAACACTACCGATTGAAATTATCGATAGGGAATAATTATAATCACTACTTTACCACACGCAAGCTAGCAACGCTTTGCAAACGTAAAATTAGGTGAAATTTGATAGGTAGAAATGTTCTCTTCCAATTGATAATTGGGTATAATTGTCTCTTCAAAGTAAGATATCATAGCTAGTCTTATTGTTTGTACCAATTTATAAGTTTTAGTTATAGAAAGATCAGTGATTTGGAAAATATTTCACCTCGTATTACAGAACTCATTAAAAGTTTCTTAAATTTCAATAATTTATGGAATGGAATGTAATACTTAGGCCTTTAACATTAAGTGTTTTATGTACATAAAGAGAAAACTATTGGAGTTCGATTTTGTTGATGAAACGCGAGATTATTTTATTATTGAAAATGAACTATGTGATAGGCAAATGTTTTGCCAGGGACCGTATATGTTCCATGTTTTGCTCATGAAATAAAATAGAAATAAACACTTTGTCGTGTAATTTCCAATTCAAGTTGAAATTGCAAATCATTTTGGGCACTTTTTTAAATACGCATGATACTGTGGTGTCCGCAAATACCACGCAAAACGTTTTGTTTATTACGCGATAGATCGGGTCTGCGAGACAAAATTTTATGAGAATAGTTATACTCGTCGTGGCGTCATCTACGATCCCTTTCCATGACTGGATCCTACGTAAACGAAGAGGGGCCTGGCCCCCAAGTCGGTTGTGGAGTGACCAGATTAGGTCTCTAGGCTGCTATTCTAGCACTTTAAATACAATACGTCAATTTATATCGATTTCCCCTTTACTACAAGTATAGCGGAAGCAAGTGCAATAACATTTGACGCCCTGTTGTGCACCTTGGCCTTTTGTGACCGTCTACTAGAATCGTATGCTTTTCACTCTACATCAGCCAGGCGCTTTCAAATTACTTATCACATGTATGTAATGAAAGCGTCTGTAAAACGCAGAAATCTGTCGCGGTGTTGTTTTAGTGATTGACGATGGAATGGGGGATTTGACACCTCATATTACTAAATTCATTAAAATAATTTAATTCAATTCAATAGTTTATTAAAGGGATTTTAATATTTAAGCCTATTGTGTTGCAAAAATAAAACCATTTTGTTTTTTCCAGATACAGCCTACATTTATGTTTTCACATTTTCCTCCTTTTAAAAACAAACATGTTTCTGTCCAAAACGTATGTATGACCACTAGGACAACTACAACTATCAGTTTTATTTTGAACAATCCATTCTATAAATATAAAATGGAACTTATGTATACCACCATAACTGATTCAATATTTAATCATAAGCTTGTAAAATAAGTCTTTAAAATAATAATTGGGACATTAAAATGTTAAATTATATTTTTTTAGTTTTGCTTATATTTTACACTGATTCAGAATTTTCTGCATTAAACAACTGCACCGCATGTATTGCATAATATATTTGCTTAGTATCGTAAAGGGCAATAAAATGATAACACACCCGAACATATAACACTAGTCCGGACGCTAACGAACATTCGAAAGATCGGTAATCTCCGTGAAACTCCGTATAGAATGCCGAACTGACAAAATAATTGATGGGGACTTTATTTAACTAAAACTTCCCCAGCCTAAATTTCAATCGAAAAATTATTGAAAGATATCTTCAAAATAAAAATAAATTTGCTTTTTAATTCCGCCTGTGCCTTTTTTGTTTTTTAAGCATATTTCGTCAGATAAACAATTAACCTATGTCTTAGGCAAATGTTAAACCAGAGAGTTCGCATTTTTTCGGACGAACTACACTTCTTCAATGTGAATATGAGTGATTACATATAAATGCAAATTCCCCCGACAAAATATTTTAAAAAATCAAATATTGTTTAATAACTCGAAAGGTGACAAATGACAGTTTGTTATTCTACCTGTGCTTTTAAGATCATTTGAAAAATAAAAAAAGTTATAGCCAAACATGTCAACTGCTCCCTCTATATTCTATAGTGTCGACTGAAGCCATTTTGAGCGTTTTCGCGCTTATCGGAAAAGCGAAATTGTTGTACATGGATTAACCATTTCCAGATCTAAAAGTATTTATATCATTTATGTATATTTCTTTTGAGTCAAAAGTTTTGACGGAATTGAGATTTTTCGTGTTCATGTGTCAATTTACCCCCACCCACTTTTAGTAGTATATGTTCGCTCGTAAATTGATAATTATGACTGTTAATAATGTTATTTATTAATAGCATAATGTCTCACCTTTAATCTAGTATCATGTAGGTCTTCAAATAGCATCAATGACGATATTATGACAAATGTATCGTTCATACACAACGATTTCTAACGATTTTTTGCCATTTTTGGGGTGTTCTCATTAATATTCATGAATATGGAAATGAGCTAATTAGCAAAAAGTTATTTTTAGTAAAGGCCCAATATGTTAGCTTTATTTTGATACCATTTTTGTAGTTTTTACTCGAAAATGGCGAAGATATAATTATAATTCAAGTGAGATATATGAAAAATGTATTTACTTGACCTTTGACCTAATTTTGAGAAAACGAGGCAAAATCATGGATGGCATGGGGCAGTTTCAGATTACACACATATCAAAGATAACATATAACATGCATGCCCAATTCTACTCTCTGATGCCATGGCCCGTCACATTTTCTCCTGATGGACTCCCAACTAACACATTTTGATTGTCGATGAGAGACTGTTCTTACGAAAGAGAAAATTGATATTGTTGAAGAGATGTTGCTCGAAAGTGGGCTGCTCTAGAGAGGTTGACAATTTCATTACTATATTATAAATGAATTACCTTATCCAATGACATAATTGATGTATTTTTAACATTTGAGTCTGTCCCTTTACTAGGACATTATGTAGATTTTCTACTCTGAATATGTTATATTTCAGTAGCAGTGCATAACAGCACAATTGAGTAGTACCCTGTCATCACATTGTCATATTGCAACGATAATCGTTTCATTAGGTCGTCACGTGGTTAACCCATTCTGTCCGAGTTTTTATCCGCCGGCATTGTTCATGTGTTGATTTTGGTGTACATGTATTACTACTTCCTGAAGGTTAGTTTCATATCTCAAGGTAACTGTACTATCATGTATAACTTTGTATATCTTCTTCTCCTCTTTATAGTCTTATTATATTCGTATAATTACAGATAATGTATAACTATAAACATATACATAATTATATTAAGATAGATGTTTATACTTTCAAACAATGAATATAATGTATCGCCTTTTTGCTCACATTCCCGCAGAACATGACAGGGCCTAGCACTATCGCATTATAATGGCATAATTATTATACGATCACCCTTTAACTTAACTCAACCAACTTACCAGTAAAAGCGAGCCACTATGTGTGTATTTCAATTCACATTCCAGGAATCTTTGAACTTAAATTTACACACCTGTGTTCATTTAGTTGTCCCTCTTGTGAACACCGAATGTTTCTCCTGAAAGTCTGCTCAGCATATTCCTCCCCTTATTTGAATTTGCCTCTGATAATGAAACAAGATAACGCTTACCAATTTAGATAAAATGAATTAAATCCATTTTGACACCACCCCGTCTCCGTCATTTTTCCGTATTCGGACTGCATTTTCTAATGTCTAATAGAACTCTAACCAACTTGCAATGTGCATTATTTTATCTCGAACATTGCTGATGTTTATTGATGTTGATCCTGTTATCTTAATAATCAGTAATTACTGAGTTTTGTACAATCATACATGTTTTAGTTTTAAAGATCGAGATTTGCAGAGTCAGTTAAAATACAATTTTACCTCGATTATGCGACAACCTTCTATATCATCCGAAATTAATATCAGGTCCCGGTGTATCGTCCTTTGCACGTCGAATTGCCATGAGCATTTCGAAACCATTTATTATTCGAAATAAACTTCGAACCAGTTGAATTCGAATGAACGAGGTGCGACTGTATAACACATTTTGATCAATTGATGAATAAGAGCGGTCTTTGAACGTTCATCGTATTTGCAAGACCACAAATATGCAAAACACAAACAGAAGATAAAATATACTAGAGACGGAAGATGTATTTAGCGTGTGAGAAGAAATCGGTTTTCACTCGTGAGTTATACATGGTTTAGGAGTATTGCATATTTACTGTTACCTATGTGTTGTGCAATTTTTGTTGTTGCTATTTTCGTATTGTGTCACAGTTCTGTTGTTTTAGCCGGTGTTTCCATGTGACATGTTTAACCGTTTGTGTATGTATTTGCATGTATGTTTATACATGAATATGAACCATGTATTAATTTATTATTGAGAAATAAATTCGTATTCGTTAAAAGTAGTCGTTCAAACTGAATGCAATTTAGCGATAAGAAAATAAAATATATGTCAAGTGAGTATAAAAAACAAAGTGGAGTGAATGATTAAGCCTCGGGTATTTTGATTATTTATTGATGATAATAAGATATGTAGACATAATCAGCGCTTTTTAACCATACGTTATTAAACAATTATTCAATACGTAGATAGGGGGAAAAAATCGTATAAAATACCGCGAAACATTTTTGGTTGTAGTTCTGTTTATTATTTTACAGTGAATAATGAACATTATGAAATATAAAGTTTTGTTTTCGCTGATTACTTTGTGTAATTGCGCTAACATTCCAGAGAATTTGGACAGCCAAGGTATATACTTATATTGCATTACATTTCAAACTTAGTTAGTAAATATGACATACGTTTATTAATAGTTTATTAATAATAATCTTGCCAGACATTTTACCATTTTAGAGCGGAGCGGTGTTTCTTTCTATTACATAGTCAGAATGTCACAAAACTTCACATAGTCAGAATGTCACAAAACTTCACATAGTCAGAATGTCACAAACTTCACATAGTCAGAATGTCACAAAACTTCACATAGTCAGAATGTCACAAAACTTCACATAGTCAGAATGTCACAAAACTTCACACTTCTGGCAAGTTTTATTTTATTTTACTAATTCGTGGGGTGCTAGCAGCAGTTATATGTAAAGATATTATTATTATACGGATCTTTACCTTTCAGTATCTTTCTAGTGGATAATCTAGGCATATATATTTCAGTCCTCTTGTCTTAAACCATATGACACTTTTCATACCAAATATGTTTTAAACTAAATGCGGAATTTGAAATGGCTTGGCTGGGCATAATATATGTTATATGTGTGACTGTAAGATTTCATGTTTGACAATATAATAAACAATGCATCTTTGTCTCACTTAGATTATGACACCTTAGCGATCTTTTTATTAACGACTGGTTTTCTAATATTAATTATTCAAGTAAATGTAAATTTTATTGATAAATTAAATTTAATTTTAAGTTTCAGAATTATTCAGTAAAAAAATCCATCCACGTATTTAAGATATATGATCAAGGTTAGAACTACAAATAATCGATTTGCGGTAGAAAAATTAAGCTGGGAAGGAGTCGAATTTGATTTAAAAAAATGTCGTGAAAAAAATTGTATTGGTGACGAATTTCACTATCTACTTGAATGTGATCACTTCAAGAATAAGATACCTCCCAAAAACCTTTCATCGTCACCCTAACATATTAAAATTACTAATATACTTTATTAACATAAAAAAACTAGGAAACTAGAAATTTCTAAATTCAATTAAAAGCCAGACTTGAAACATCCGAAAATAATAGTTAATAGCTATGTTATTGGTAGGTAAATTGTTTAGATAAGTATATATTTTAAAAATCATAGCTGAAATGTACCGTAAGTAATACGACGCTAGTCTATCACTATGGATGCGTTGTCGTATAGGGCAGTCATTTATTTAATAAACTATAATATTTATATATAATATAATATAAGACACTTTGTAGCCCGCCCGACTAGTTCCGTTGGTAGAGCGCAGGTCTGTCAACCGGCAGATCCGGCTTCAATTCTGAGACATCAGATTACGGTCATGTCCTCTGCATGCAGAGAAGTTGTCAGTTGCTTGCAGAAGAGCAAGTTAAAATGATTGATTATGAATTACAGGAAAATGGGTTAAGTCAACTGGCTGCCGTATATGACTGAAAAATTGTTGGTTGAAAGAGGGCTCAACCCTCGTTGAAAAGAAAACTAAACTCTTTGTATGTTCCAGTACTAAAATGCTAACGTGTTTTTGATTCCTTTCAAGATTGGAACAGATTGGACCTGAAAATAGACAAGCTTAGGATAAATAAACATGGCGAGATTTTGACGAAACATCCAAAATCACAGAAACCCCAGTTTCCTGACAAACTTGAATACACACTTGAATTATCGGACGGTGACGTCATCAATCTGACCGCCGAGAAAGTGGAACATTTTCAACATGAATTAACAGTGGAAACTTCGGATGGCAAAACGAACGTCTTCAATTTTAGAGTAAGGCTATACCTTCGTACTTTGACTTTCTTGACTTAATATTTTGTTTTGGAGGAGTAGATAAAACGTTTGACTACCAATCGGAATGTCGCAGATTCCAATCAAAGATTTCTACACTATATATTTAGTGACAGTTCCAAGACTGTAAATCCCTGTATGGTTATCATTTCTACTTGTGTTTTCAATGTATGTTAAAATTTCCCTTTCCCCCAATTCTCTCTCTTTATATAGTGGTTATGATCTTTCCTCTAAATTTTCGGCGTATTGTTGCCAGCATTCTTGAATTGTTCTGTGATGTATTCAATCCATCATATTCCCTGTTTGTCGTCTTTGATTCTCCCAGTTATCCCTTATGGTCGGCCAGGTCATTATGTGCGCCCCTGTTCCCTTACGTATACAGTAAAACTTCGAAACCTCGAACAGTTTTGGCTCGAACACAGTAGATACCTCGAACAGGTTCTTAGGTACCGGCGAAACCCCTTCTTATTTCATATTATCGAACAGTAGATCACTCGAACGGAGATAGGTCGAACACTCGAACAGGGTTTGCGGTCCCTAGAAACCATTTCATTCATTGTTCACCATAGATAGGTCGAACAATACAATAATTCACACCTTTCATGGACAGAGCGATATTCAATTGTTTGCTGATAGGTAAGAAGTTCACATGTGTAATTTGCACGTAGTGATAATTACCCCAAACAATACAGTTTACATGTTCTTATGCGACAAACAGATCACTAAATGGATCTATTAAACATACATAATTGATAGTGCTTAATTCAAGTGTTCTTAACATAACATAACATAACATAACATTCCTTTATTTCGCTCAATACATGCAATATATCAACATGTAAACATGAGGTAATTACAATTACATCTTTACGAGGCTCAATAATTCATAATACATGAAAAGCATAAATAAACATATTGTATTTAAAGTTTTAACATAAACATGTGTAGGTTTGGATTTGCCGGAGAGTCACCAGTTAAATCTGGGAGCTTAGAAGGGCAGTAATTGCAAAAGCAGAGCTATTAAGGATTTGTTGTATAGAAACTCAAGAACTGAAATACTAGTGTGAAGAAACAATCAAGGCATATTATAGAGTAGAAAGCTCGACAATAAGGCAAGCAACCGTTCAAAAAGAAAAATATCTAATACAAAATACAATCAAATACTAATTCCTTGTTCCAGATAATATACATTTAATGAATTTACAAAGATTGATATATTCTGTTTGGTTAGTAGTCGACATTAGTTGCTCAAGTTTGTACATGTTTGGTCTCCTAAAATAATATGGTTTGATAAATAGTTTCCTTTCGATAGCATATTTCGAACACTCAAAAAGGTAATGGAATTCGTCTCCTATTTTATCTGGACAATTATAACAAAATCTTAAATGATGTGGGATTGTGTGCCATTTTCCAGTTTCCACTGGTAAACGGTGATTTCTTGTCCTAAATCGCACCATGTAAAATAATAAGTTTGAGGTAGTTGATTTAAGGTAGTTTTCGAAGCCAAAACTGTTTTTACATATTCCATAGAATGGGCTTTGACTAGAATTTTCAACAAGAGAGTACCATTCCGATAAGAATAAGTCTGTAAGTTTTTGTTTTACCGTTGCTCTAAGCCAATTACTATTTAAGATATGTCCAGTCCACGTGTTCATTAGTCCACATTTAATTAAAATTTCTCTTATTCGGTAAAACCATGGATATTTCTTTTTTAAGTCAACGCTATTTATATCTTTAGTTAGTTCATACATATTTCTCTTCAGAGTTAACTGCACATAAGCGTGTCCAGAAAGATATCATTCGGTATTCTATGTCAATACTTAAGGGTGTACAGCCACTTTCTCCAAAAACCATATAGTTAGGTGTTGATCTTTTCATTTTAAGAATGTATTTCAAAAATCTTAATTGGACTCGTTCTAGTATTTCTAGATTTCCATAACCCCATATTTCGGACCCGTATAGAAGGATAGGTTTAATTGTTTTATTAAAACGGTCTATTTGGATATCAATTGGTAAACACAATCTATTACAATTCTTTAATAGGCTATACATAGCTCTGGTGGCTTGTACAGCGATGTGCTTTTTAGATTTTGTAAAAGACCCAGATTTACAAAAATAAATACCTAGATATTTGTACTCATTAACAATTTCAAGAGGCTGATTTTCAATTGTGAAATTTACAGGACGCTGTCTTCCTTTAGAGAATATTACAATTTTGGATTTGGCTATATTAACAGTTAATCTCCAATTATTGCAATAATCTTCATAAGCATTCAAGGCACATTGTAAGTCATTGTCATTATCGGCTAATATTACTGTGTCGTCAGCATAAAGTAAGACAAATATTTTAAGATAGTTTTGCATTTCATTTGTTATATCGTTTTCATTATCAAATTGTATACCCTGGATAGTATGGTGTTCACGCATAAAAGATTCTAAATCATTTAGAAATATAGAGAATAAAAGAGGTGAAAGATTTTCACCCTGGCGTACACCAATGTTACTACTGAAAAAAATAGAAATTTCCGAGTTACTAGAAACGCAAGACTTTATATTATTATACATATTTTTAATTACATTAAGGCACTTGCCATTTATTTTAACAGTCTGTAGTTTTTCCCAAAGACCATTTCTCCAGACTTTATCGAAAGCTTGTTTGAGATCAATGAATGCGCAATAAAGTTTAATGCGATTGTTATTTAAAAATTGAATGATGTGTTGAAGTATAAACATATTATCTGCGGTAGAGAAGCCTTTTCTAAAACCAGCTTGACAGTTGGTAAGTATATGATTAGATTCTACGTATTGCGTTAATCTGTTGTTAAGAATACAAGTGAAAAGTTTTCCCATGCAACTGAGGAGTGTGATCGGTCTGTAGTTTTCAGGTTTTGATACATCTCCTTTGTTTTTGTAAATAGGATTTATTATACCAATTGTCCATGCTTCAGGGATAATTCCAGTGTCAAAGATTAAGTTAAATAGTTTCAGATATATATGTTTCATTTTTAAGTAAGTGGCTTTTATATGTTCATTAACTATCTTATCATACCCACAAGATTTATTATTCTTCAGATTTTTAACAGCTTTTTCCAATTCTATTTCGTTTATTTCTCTATTTATTTGTTCATTGATTTCATCAAAGTTTTCGTCATTGTTTTCGTCTACATCTTCATCTTAAATGATGTGCTTCTTACGAAACATTAAACCTTTGAATGTGAGTGTTTGTATTTATTCAGGTACATGGAACATTGATATATAGCCAATCATCAGTAGCAAATGCGAAACCACGAAACAATACGTGCACTAGTTCACAAAACACAAGTGCAACAGATGTGTTATCTACAAGGTTAAAAAAACAAATGAGTAAATTAGCATAATTATGTCGTATTTAATTATATAAAGAAATGTAATGACATTCGGTGGCATTGGATAGTCCCGTGTCAACGCATATTCAGAACGTTTAAAACGAATCATTTATTTATTCATTTTTTAATTATTATTATTATGAATAATGCTGTGACGTGCATTCAGTATGAAAACACTAAGAACACACACACGCCATGCGTTCAGCATGCTTAGTACACTTGCACCGGTGACAGTCAGTTCGTACATATACACGTATACAGTAGATGCCTCGAACAGGTAGATGGCTCGAACTAATTGCTCGTTCAGACGGCAGTTCGAGGTTTCGAAGTTTTACTGTATATCCTTGAGCCTCATCAAATGCCATATGTTGTATGCGTTGATGTTTTCCCGGTGGTCTGTGTGGAGAGGTACTGTCTTATATATGTAGCGTACCCTGTAGCAACTTATTATCTCTCTTTTTCACACCATTTAGAAATAAGAAATTGTCTAGTCACTGAACGTGATCAGTCTTTCTGCCTTCAGCAACAAAATATTGTCATCATATGTCGATGGACGGGTGGTGATATATGACCATAGGCGAATCACGGTTTCATAACGTTAATGTAAATGAATACATTACACATTTAATGTGATATTTACGTAAATATTTTATTTATATAATATATCGAAGTGTTGATAGCAATCTGTACGTTTACAGTTCAATTATTGGCTTGATACATCGATTGATTTTTAGCCAGGGTGTTGTTGTAATTTGTTCAAACCATTTTATATGTGTTGGATCTTTCGTCTTGTATAAAAACAAATTATGGTCGAATTACCAATAAATAAATTTCATAACGCCAAATCTAAACTAAATCAGTATCATATCAACAAAAAGTAACCTTTAATTATAACGCCAGTCGATTCATAACTGCACAAAATGTTGTGAGGTCGAAATAACAAACATTTTACAATTATGAATATTCAAACAACATGAAGACCGCTATCGGCTTAATGTTGTGTACATTCACACTACAAGAGATTGTCATGAGTTATCCCAGTTATCCCTTCTATATTATAAGTATAAAATTATATACTACATAATATAATTATAGAATGGATAAAGGAAGATAATTCTAGAATAGATAAAGGGAGATAATTCTAGAATAGATAAAGGGAGATAATTCTAGAATATATAAAGTGAGATAATTCTAGAATAGATAAAGGGAGATAATTCTAGAATAGATAAAGGGAGAGAACCAATGACAATCTCCTGTGATTTATATCTTGAATTTAGGGTAATGCAGTGTATGTGGACAAGGATGATGCAGCTGGAGGTGTATATATGTTAGCGGCAGAGGAAAATCCAGATGGCACGTTACGCTCCAAGTTTGTAAGAATGTATTCTAACATTTCAAATTATTTCATCGTCCGACACTTACGAGTGTAGGTTACGCTTCGCTGTTGTCTCGATTAAAGGAGAATAACGGAGTGTGAACCGATTGTGTATATATTGCAATTACTATTCTTAAGGTATTGAGAAACAAATTCACGAATAATGTTTATTGTGTCTTGCTGTATAGTATAGTGCATTTCTCTACATAACTGTATTAAACGTTTCAAATCATATCTATAACGCTTACCAATCTGTATAAACTGGTATAAATATATAAATATTTCTACATCATTCAAGCACCTTTGTGGCAAAAGGGTCCATGTAAGTAAAACGACCAAAATAAAGGGACGAGCATGTTCCTAATACTGTGCATGAGTGACCTTTGGTCGTTTTGAAGAACGAAAACTGAAGTGGCGAACTGGGAAAGGCAACACATAATTATAATCAGTGGACTAATTTAGTTGGTCATACTTTATGTGTATAATCTCTGTTACAGAAAGGAACGTTCCGAAGAAATGGAAAGAAATGTATTACGTCTGATGATAAATTGGCATGTATGAAAGTCAACGATACATACATACCTGATTATGCAAATGATATGCTCAGTAAGTAATGATCTTCCGCTACTTAATTTGTCTATATTGAGGTTTAAAATCGATTTTCAACTGTGTTTGTTTAGTTAAACATCGAACAGTCGAATGTTGACATTACCAAGCTTCCCAACTCGTCTACAACAACCAACGATCTCGCATAATCAGTCTAAAAGAGGACAACAAGGCATGCAAATAAATTGTTGAATAATAAATAAAAATTTGTATTGGCTGTATGGCACAAATCAGCTATCAACGAATGTCTACTGTACATTTTAGTCCTGTTAATCTGATCAACATACTTAATTTGGCAATTTGTATACGACCTTTTGTATGTGTGTTGAGATGCAACATTCATGATAGATTTGTCTACACTATGCATACAATGACTTGCTTGTAATTTTTATGTATCAATATGTGTGTGTCGAATAGAAAAACCTTGAGAACATCCGCAAATGTAACGAATCTTTTTGATTGCATTGCAATGACATATAAAAAATAGTTAATTTATGGTTCAAGTATAATAGTGTGTTTTGAAACAGCAATAAAACGTAGCATATTGAGCCAATGTCTGACTTAGATTTTCTATACAATATCAAGCGAACAAATCTATGTATTTCGATTGTGTTTTATATCAAATGTTTAAATGAATACAAAGTCATCATTTACACAGAACATACAATTGCGAATATGTTTTAATTGTATGCTAAGACATATCCATTAACTTTCACTTTAGCTGTTCCACGTCCGGAAGGAAGTCCACCTGATCAGAAAAGGAATCCGGAGGATAACAAGGAACGGTAACTTGGTGGTTTACCTTAATACACATTTACCATTCATTTATTTTTAATTTAAAGAACTGTATATTTAAACGTAAATAATGTATGCTACTCGTATAACAGACATATACGGTAGTATCTAAACGTTTAGATTCTGTCAAATGTCCCAACAACAGATCAAATCTTAACTATTTCGGAACATGTCTAAGATGTTAACCTCTTGTATTTTGACATTCAATGTACAAAATAAGAATGAAGTGAATTTGGATATTTCCTCTGTACCATATCCCCACATTGTATATAATGATACTGTTGTTATGCCGGGAACGGTGTTTGCTCACCACTAAGCTCATCATTCTCCAACATAGCCATGCGACATCTTTTGTGAGTCCACGTGTCTATCTGCTGTTTCCAGATGACGTGCTTAGTTGATCTATTTGGAATTTTGATGAAATAGATACTATGGTGGCATTTATCTGCCATCAGTTTACTACTTAATAAACTAGATAATTATGTGGATAACTAGATAAGTATCGTGATAAATTTTCATACCAGACTACCCACTTAAACCCAGTACGGACAATCTATTTTAGACAAGTGTTAAGTAGTTAACGCGATAAATATATAGTTAACTACATAATTATCTAGTTAATTGAGTAGTTAACTAGTGGCAGAAATATGCCACCATAAGATACAAATGTAATTTGTGTATTTTAGATCGAGAAGGAACGTTGAGACGATAGATCAGTATGACACAACACATATGATCAACCTTGTCATTGTGGTTGATAGTGAGTGGATGATACTGTAAGTGTAACAAGTCCTACCTTACATATTTATTCTGTTACTCACTTTGTTGTTAGAGCAAAATAAGGTGTAATTGTGATTTTAACGCATACAAATATTGACCCATCTTTGTTGAATGCCATTGATAGAGAAATGAACGAAGTGCAGAATAGAATATGAGTATTGTGGTTTTCTTTAATTTCAACTTAATTAATGGTGTTATGCTCATGAAAACAGGAATTGGTGGGAAAAGGCTATGCTTAATTTTTTTGTTAGTAAAGCTAAATTTATATTGGCGTTCAAAGTCTCTGTTAAAACAGTTACAAACTGACAATTCTGGAAATTGCATTGAGTATAATTAAAGGTACTATTTTCAATCCTTACCAAGACTCAAATCGATCTCAATACGAGGTAAATTTACATTGAACGGGTGAGATATTAGAAGCCTGCATGTCAATTTGAATTTTTAAAATGTTTATTGTTATTGTGGCGAGGAAAGAAGTACATCTCTTTCTCATGCATGTAGAGAAGTTTAAAATAGTTTGTTCTTGAATTTAATCGCAGATGTCTTTAGGGGAATTGCGACCCTAGCACACAAAACATGTAAGAACTGTACGCATTATTCTCGTTCACATGTAGACAAGTTAAAAACATATTTTGCTTGAAATTTAATGCAGATATTTTGCCAAAAAATAGATCGTCTTATCACAGTCCGGCAAAAAGTAAAAATACACAGGTCATTGCAGTCATATAAACGTGATATTTTAAATCAATATAATACGCAGTTTAATCGCTCAAGATTAAGCTATATATTCCGTCCAGAAACTAGGTAAATTAAAATATACGCGACGATTGGTTATTACCCAGCGAGCTATATTTAGAACGCTATAATAAGAGGCTGCACACAATGGAATCGCCCTTGCAAATTACTGTGTTTATGTAGTCGACACTCACCGCGTTCATTTTCTCTATAGCACTTTATTGTATTTCGGTCGACCCGGTATGTACCCCATTCACCGTAAATTGACTTTTTGAAACCGAAGGGTGAAATTTACCTGCAAGGAGAGCAGTATCGGCCCAATAGACAGTCCCTGCACAGTGCCAGTGAGAACCATCGTACAGCTGCCATTTGTCTGGCATCTAGACCCAGTACTCTCCTGGTTTCATACCAGTACTGTGTTAGGTGGGAAACACTGAACAGCATTTGTGTTTTACCTGGCTGAACGAAGGATCGAACCCACGACCTCCAGATTCGTAGCCAGCAGCGTTAACCACTGAGCCACCTTTTTTGGAATCGCCCTTTCCTCGAACAGCAACACCCAAGGTAACACGTCAATTGTATCGTTCAGAATTTAACGGAAGCACTAAAAAGTTATCTATATAATATATTTTATAGGTTTCGGAATCTACACGCAGATGAGGATGACGCACAATATGAGGCAGCCGTCTATCTCCTGGGTATAGTTGTGGAGGTAATATTGTTACTAGCTTTCAAAATGTAAATCTCTTAGAAAAGTATAAATGGCTGAAAGGGCATTAATTGGATGTATATGTGATGTTACTTTATACAAAACGCTTTCAACCAATTCATTAAAAATCACTTACATTCAATCACACTTTTAAAATCATTTACCTGCGGGACAAAAAATATATTTATATGATTTTTTATGAGGTGTGATACAATATTGTTTTAGCAATCTGTTCTTTTCATCA
The DNA here is from genome assembly GCA_032209605.1 of Mactromeris polynyma. NCBI lineage: Eukaryota > Metazoa > Mollusca > Bivalvia > Venerida > Mactridae > Mactromeris > Mactromeris polynyma. Next base: position 7,196,879 of record JASFXZ010000021.1, on the reverse strand, counting down.
TTTAATGTCTATTTCAAAGGAGAAAAAATCACTTCGTCCTGTCACAGTCCGGTAAACAATTAGTTTAACCTTATTTATTTTACATCGATTGTGAGACAAGTTTTTACAACTTATACTAACCATTCTCGATGACAGCTTCATGGCTGGCAACCAGTACTCGCGCCACTTTCAGGGATTGTTATGTTAGTGAACAAACCCTGCTCATCGCGGTGCTCGAACTGACGACCCTCGGTCAGGAGTAAGGCGCTATACCCCTCGACTACTGCATCTAAAATATTATACACGAGTCACTACCATCATCTCTGTGCGACCGACATCAACGATTTCAATTGTTTAACATACGAGGGATGTCCAAAAAATACCAAAGAAAGTGCTCTTATTACTTTATTGTCATGATTGTTCGCATTTGAAATACGCTTATCTATTGCCTTACCTACTTTCAACAATATCGGTGTAGTAATAAATATTTCAGGGCACATTTACGGGTATTTTGAGCACCCCTCGAACGTGATATTTTCCAGGTGCACACCAATACATTTTCTCTCTTCATAAATGACTTAGCTCGACTGCGCTCAATTTTACACTGCGATTGAGATATTGACACGGATGTGACAATTGCACTACACCCTCTCGGTTATGTTATAGATAGATAGATAGATTCTTTTATTTCCTCCAAATACGGAGAGCAGAACAATATATACAAGCACAAATCGAAAACAAAACTAAGCATGTGTATGTAGATACAGGTAATCATAGATAAAACATAAACATTGTATTGGAGCAAAATTAACAAAATAACTATTACTTACAGTCTTGAGTAGACTCGATGTATAATTATTTAAATTAACATTTCAGTGAAGAGAAGAAAAAAGGAGTTTAGTATAATATGAATAATTATAATAAAGTTGAATACTGGCTCATAGCTAGATAATTCGCTTAGAATGAAATAAAGTAAAGTAGCGCCTAACACAGACAAGTCTTTATGTCATTTCCTGTCCGTTTATATAATTATATATATGCTTATGTTGATATTACAAAACATACAGTGAGCACAACTATAACTACTCTTTACTCGAAATAATTTTGCAAAACATGAGTCCGAGCCAACGAGAGTTTACAAAGGCAGCTACGGGTCCGTACCAGGGGCGGATCCAGGATTTGGTCTTAGGGATGGGGGGGGGGGGTAACTTTTCGGTCAGTTTTAGGTTTTGCTCAAGACTTATAAAACGGCAATGACTGTGTCTTATTCTTTGTTGTTAAGTTATTGAACATAAAACCAATTCAGAAGGACTGTATTATATCAGAATCGCTTAATTGAAAATCTTATAATTAAAGATCTCTGTATAGTTTCGTATTTATACTCACAAATACGTGCAAGGTTGCGGAATGTTAGGGGGCGCGCGCCGGGTGTGCGCCCACCCCCTTTGATCCGTTAGCGCGCACCTTTAGAACCGTAGACTAGGGGTACGGGCTTCCTGTACTCGTAGAAATCCTATTTTTGAAACACTACGGGTACGGGAGTTTGACCTTAGGTATAATGTTATGTACATCTGGTTACAGTTGAACCTGTGGTATAGAAGTGTTGGTGAAATATCTAAAAGTGACAGCTCTATATCAGACTATGACGTGGTTATATACCTCACCAAGACCATTATACCTGAGGTAAGACTATCATTCCTACGGTATACTTATAGAAAATGTATTTTAAAATTGTGTTCTTAGAAAGGAAGATGTCTTGTATGTGAGGTCTTCAGTGGCACGTCTCAATATCGACTAACATATACCTACACAAAGTAAGGCGTGACAGTAAGGATTATACTACTGATACACATACACTTAACACAACTCACGAGTGTGCAGGTATGAATATGACCGTATCTCGGTCAATATTAGTCGGATAGTGCTGAGATTTTCAACAAATATAGCGTAGATACCTGACATAATAGTGTATTGTTTAGGTCATAAATTCACAGATTTAAGAAATAAAATCATTAAATGTGATGATGAAAAACAGTCCTGCAGTTCCCTCTTAAAGATGAAAGATGCCTACCTCGACCTATTGGACTCGACGCACCGTGTTATTTAAACCGATAAATTCGATATGATAATCATGATCAACACGTAGCCAATAGCAAATATACAAACTTAGAAATGTTATTCAATAAAAAGGTTATTGGACATTTAAAAAAGTTCACACTTGTAAGTTTTGTTAAGTGTACATGTAACAAAAACATGTAAATGGTTCACATTATGACAAAAATAAAACATTGTAATGCATTAAGAATATTCTAGTATTATCACCTGTCTATAGTGCTATTACTCACATCACACTGACCTTCGTTTGCTTGCAAGAGCAAATACTAAACCGACTTGCGCAATAAGGTCACAGTTCCTTGCACTTTTCCCGAGCATATGACAAAGGTTAAACAGTTTTTCTAGATCTTTATCCCAGATCCCTGCTGGTCAAAAACTTAAATAATGTACTCACAGCTTTATTGTTCATGTATACAATTATATATGTAGATTTACAGTAAAGCCTCAATAACGAGACCACCCATGGGACCCTAGAAAACTGGACTTTAAATTGAGGTGACCTTAATATTGAGGTTGAATAAAGAGCAAATCAGTGGAAATGGACCTGAAAATTGTGCTCTTAATTTGAGGGGGTCTTATTATTGAGGTGGTCTCCAAGATAGGGATCTACTGTAATGCCATTGTATGGGCCCTCCCGGTTAGCTCAGTCAACTTAGAGCTCGATGCTAATATAGTGGTAGTGAGTTAGAAAGCAGGGCGCGGTGTATGTTCTTCCAGAACAATTTGAATGTATATTATGCATCCAATGTCATTTGTCCTCGACCTTTATCTCTGACATATGTTGAGAAGTTGTTAATTGCTTGCTTACAGGGAGTGTGGTCACAGTTTAGCATCATTTTACTGTTATTCGAACAATAAAGTTAACCAAAGACATATTCGGAAAAATTGTTCAAGGATAATTTGACTGCAACATTTTAATTTCAGCCGGGAACAGAATGGCCGTTTGTAGAAGACTATTTACGTCGTAATGGTGGTATGTATAAGTTAAAATGAAATTCAATATAGTACGAGCAGGTTTGCCGCGTTCTGGTATAATGATGTTTTAATTCTTTAATATAATATCAGACACCGTAATACATGATAACAGGAACCGTCAATTGCTAAGAAGAATGCTTCTGAACAATCGCCAAACAGGGGAGACAACGCAAAAAATCCATCAAACATTGTAGCCTACAGAGTTATTCATCATGACAATGAACAATTTATGTGACACGTTCAATTTTCGAATGCTCCGGTTTACATGTAAAGAAACATTCTGCTCAATGTTTGTAAATACGGTATACACATTTGTTGTTTAACTTCTATAAATAAATAATTTATTATCATTACTATTTTTATAAAATAAAAATGTGTGCCATGTAATATAAAGAGGTGATAAAAAACAAAACACGAGTGATATAGAAACGTTATAAGGTGTCTTCGTTTCTTTTTCAATACGATTTTTATAAATTCAGATTTATAATATATTCATAGGCAATACTTGCAATAATTTCTGATACTAAACTCAAAAGCTTTAAAAACGCAAATAATTAACATTTGCTTCTGTTTAAAATAACATCACGCAGGCTATACATCCTAAGTCCAGTGAATCGCGTGTTCTGTAAAAGACCTGTCCAGATTACAATTTAAGACATACATGTATTTGTAAAAAAAGATTGATTTTACGCATGAGCTGATTTCCCATGTTTTGCACGTGGCGCTCGAAATTCTTGCAGTAACGAGATAATGTTGAGTTAAATAATGCGTTTGTGTTGTACAAGCTGGAAAAGCAACCTTAGACTCTCTCATAACCTTGATTGAAAATGCCACGTTTATCCGAACACGAACGTTCTGAGGCATTGGAGATGATACGGGCCGGAAGTAGAGATTCCGACGTGGCAAGATTATACAATTGCCAGCCCTCATCAATAGTTCGCATTCGAGAACGATTTCGCGCTTCAGGGTCAACAAAAAATCGACCTCGTTCAGGCCAGCCACGAATCACGACGCCAAGACAAGACGCCAACATACGTCGACTTCACCGTAGATTGTGAGCGCCAAACGAACTATCGGCATCCATGGGTAAGTTTCATTCCATTATTCTCTTTTACACTCGCGGTTACTTCAAATTCTCTTGTGACTTTTAGATAAAGCCCGTAACATTTTTGTTTCAGGCGACCAATCCATCCCTGCACCGTTAGGCGTAGACTGAAGGATGTTGGCTTACGATGCCACATACCGAAGAAGGGGTGTGTTTTGACCGACAGACATAATGCTGGACGACTCGGATGGGCACAGGTGCATTTTAGATGGACTCGCCGACGGTGGGGGCTGTATTGTCTCAGACGAGTCCAAATTCAACGTACACAATTCAGATGGTCGTACACGTATTTACCGTGAAAAGGGGGAGATATTTTTAGAACAATGTGTACATAAACGCAACCGTGGAGATGGAGGAAGTGTGCATGTATGGGCGGGACTCACGCAGTTCGATAAAACACAGCTTGTTATTCTCCAGGGCAATGTTAATGCACGACGTTATATTGATAATGTTTTACGTCCAGTTTTACCATTTCTGCAACGTAACCATTTCATTTTGCAGCATGACAATGCTCCTACCCATACTGCTCGTTTGACAACTCAATTCGTAGCAAACCATGCCGTTCAAATACTTCATTGGCCGTCTTTGTCACCAGACTTGTCACCCATAGAGCATGCGTGGGATGAGCTCGGAAGGCGCGTTACACCCATAGAGCATGCGTGGGACGAGCTCGGAAGGCGCGTTAACGCTCGTCGTCCAAGTCCTAGAAACGTTCACGAGTTTTCTTACGCTTTGGAACAAGAATGGAATAACATTCCACAGCAAACAATATCACACTTGTTCTTTCAATGAGACAGCGCTGCGTAGCTTGTATGGCTGCCAATGGAAGTTACACAAGATACTGATTTGCGAATTTTATAATTTGGGGTGCTGTTGTTTTCATTAATGTTTCTATTGATATTGCCAATATTATCAGATGAAATAAATAGAGTTATTAAAGGACATATAGATGTTTATTACTGCCAAATTTCTTAAAAATTGATAATTTATTGATGTTTATTTTCCATTCTCACACTTTTGCGTTTTTAAAGCCCCTGAGTGTATAATTGATTTGTCAACAAAAAATTATCGGATCAACGTTTTGGGTTACGCCTAATTCCATGTCTTCCGAGCAGCTTTGTTATACTTTCTGAGATATTTACTACACTAAATGTATGCTTACGAAGAAAGCCTGTTCAATAGTCTTAACACTGCAAAAATGACAAGTAAACTATCATTTACCGATCCCGGACAAATGCATTCAATTTAGTATCCAACCACCCAGTCGCCTTATCAATTAGAATGCTTGCCAAACAATTTCAATGATTTTTTTCCGAGGCATGTGATATACAATTCAAAATAATGGTTTATAATGTAATACTCCCATTAATGACTGTTTGTCAATGGAAATGTTACACTGAGCGTTTAGCTGATGCATAATATTACATATTCCATTATACAATGTATCACGAAATTCGTCAATTTCATATCCAAAAATCTTATTGTAAAAATGCAAATATCATTAAATTTATACTTATAATATATACTTACAAATAATTTGAAATGAGAAACAAAACATTTTATATGAATTAATATACTCTCATGCAGCTTAGTACTCCACGTATCCTATGTCTTACTATACTTACATTCATTTATAGATACTGCTTTTTGCAGTACGAGGTTTGTACTTACATAGTATCATAGGTTTTATTATTGTACGTAAAATTAACGCTATTTAGATTTAATCACATTTTGTATTTACATGTGCATTTTACTAGAACTGTTGAAACTATATAAATATATTCTGATAGTAATAATGTGGCCATTGACCATATCTTGTAAATGATCAAACGTTGTAAATATTTATTAATTGTGTATGCTCGTAGACTGTAAAGTCTAACGTATTGAGAAATTAAACATATTCTTGATGTCGTGATATTCTGTCCGCTAGGAGAGGAGAGGTCACCAGTTTGGCAGAGACGTATCTGGTGATTTATGTTTAACTACACATATATTCGGATATTTCAGGTTGGACTGTCAATAGAGATTGGTGTCGATTTACATGTGACGGACTTTCAGCATTTAGGCAATGGCTGGGAAATAATGATCTTCAAGTCGAATTCGATCACGTTGCAATGATTTCTGGGTATTTATGCATGAAATGGTCAATGTATACTGAAAGAAAATGTGTTGCAAGTTTGTCCATGTTCTGATAATTTCTACACAACACACTTAACACAATTTATAAGTGTACAGGTATAAATATGACCGTAACACTGTTAGTCTGATGGAGCTGAAAATTTCAACAAAAATTGCGTAAATGCCTGTCTAATATTTTTGTTTATTTCATGTCATAAATCCACAGTCTGAACCAATAAAATCAATAAATGTGATGATGCGAAAAACATCGGTTCTGCAGCTACCACTTAAAGATGATCTAGTTGATTGGAATGAGTAACAGCGTGTGTGCCCACCCGGACTCGACGCATCGTGTTATATAAACCGATAAATTCGACCCTATAATCATGATCTACATGTAGCCTATATAAAATAAAGCAAGTCGCTGTAGTAATGTTAACAAATAAAAAAGTTATTCGACATTAAAAAGTGCACACTTATAAGTTTTGTTAAGCGTATATGAATTGTGTGTATATAACTGGGTGCTTTCTAGAAAAGTTTGACCAAACATTGCATAAAAACTCCCAGTTTTGCCGCCTGTTTTAAGGTGTTTTCACTGTGTATAATACACCTAAAATGAGGTATGGTCTGGTCGACCATAAGGGGTAACTAGGAGTATCAACGAGGACTTTTCTAGGGAGCCCAAAACGAACGTGATTATCACAAAAGAATAGCTCATTTAGTTCTCGTTTTGTGGTCAGTGGTTTGTAATGATAATATTAACAAGACGATTTTATAAAATTACAGAAAGTATAGTCATTGATTAATATGTCAAGTTTTAGTTGTTTAGCATCGATTATGAAACAAGCTAGCAACTTATATTGATCACGTTCGATGACCACTAACCGGTACCCGCGTGCATATCAGGTATCGATCTTACCACCTGATCAAGAAATGTGAACCAAATGGAACAATTAGTACACTTAACAAAACTTATAAATATGCAAGTCTAAATATGACCGTATCTATGTCAATATTAGTTTGATCTTGCTGAAACTTTCAACAATAATAGCGTAGATACCTGGCATAATATTTTATTTGTTTCTTGTCGTAAATTCACAGATTGAACAAATAAAATCAATAAATGTTATGGTGCGATAAAAATCAATACTGCAGCTCCCACTTAAAGATGATCTGGTTGATTGGAAAGAAGATAATGGCGCGTGTGTCCAGCCTGACTTAACGCATCGAGTTATTTTAATCAATACATGCATCCAGAGAATCCTGATCTACACGAATCCAAATATGCAGCATATCGTGTAGAAATGTTAATCAATAAAAAACGACTTTAAAAGTGCACACTTATAAGTTCTGTTCAGTGTATGTATGTATGTGCATTGTGTTTTCTTTATGATACATCTCTCAAGTTTTTATTTTTAACATTATGTAAGAGATTTTACAATATATAAAGAAGATTAACGTTTGTGCAACCTGCTATTTCAAAATAGTTCTAATATATTTAAGTACTAAATTTAACGCTGTAACATACCAATATGGTTACAGGCTAACCTAACTAATTTATACAACAATTACTGTATACTTTCAGTCGCAGGCTCTACTCTGATAGATCTAACTCTCTATTAGGTTAGTAATTTCCGATATGTTACTTCTGTCTGTATTGTCATTAACAATACTCTCTATACTATTGTTTGATTGATATTATCAAATTCTAATTAATTGTCATTTTCATCAGCTTGTGTGTTACTTACGGTTGTCATCTGACTTAATCATTGTTTCGGACATTCCAACATGTGTTAACCACAAGTATATTAATCAGTTCTACTGCCGCTACGGGCTTCCACTCCCGTAGCAGAGGTGGATTAACTTTTAAATAAACGAAACAGTGTAACTTTCATGAAGATATCAAGGGCTGTTGGAGTAATTATAAATCATTCAATATGTTGTGTTGCGTTGGAATCTTACACCGCATTTTAATAGTATGACAGTCATGATAGGAGGTCAGTTGACCTAATCACTATTTCTGGTTTACCTTCCAGTACTAATCTGTTCCTCCGCAAGCAACAGACAACTTCCTTATAGGAATCTGAGTTGATGGTCAATTAACATTGTATGCATCAGCTTCGGTCAAATTTTAACGGAGAACATACAGACGCGATTAGAACCCACTACCGCCAGATTGGCCGTGGATAGTGCTGTAACGGCAGTTCGAACATCTGGCGGACTCAAATCTACCGAATTATCATGATAATGTACGTAAAATGTAAAAACAGAATCCTGTTTAGTCATGATTTATCTACACAGATTATTTGATTTTCCAATTTGTCTTCTATATACAGGCATTGCTTACGTAGGGACTGTGTGCGATAGCAGCGACTCATTCAAGCTTTCTGTCAGTGAAGATCTTACGAATGACATAGACGTTGTTGGGACGTTGGTTCATGAAATAGGACATGCGTATGTACAAATAATTATCGTCAGAATCCATTACCACCGATTGCGCATGCCCATGTCGCAAGTCATGTAGATACAGATCGCTGATCGTAAACAAAATAGCGTATTTAAATGTCAGCTACATTATTATTATTTTAAAATCGAAATATTATACATTTATATTATGAAAAGTTATGTTACATTGGACATGGTCTTAGGCCTTATGTTTTTTTTCTGAAATGATCGTCTGAACCCTGATTAGAAAAAAAGTCATAATTTTAATTTATATTTTGCAAAAATTATGTCTTGACACATTTCAGATTGAATAGTAACCATGACAACGATAGAAATAACTGCCAAAATGGTGTCAACATAATGGCGTCTAATTACATCGATCCCGTTTCTTCAAACAAAGATTCCTATCGCGTGTTTTCCAAATGTTCGGTTTCAGAAATCACTGACTACTTAGATCAAAACAGGTATGTTATCAAATTTACAATATAAAGTAACGATGTAATAATTTGCTTACTCAGTGAAAAGATTTGACTTCAGCTAAATGTTTAATCATGACGTCATTTCAATTGTTGATTTATAGAAAGCTGATCCGCAACCGAACGTTTTTGATCCACCGAACCCAAACGGGACTAGTTCTTAAACGGATGTTCGAGGGATCGATGGTGCACCCAAGCTGACCGGCAACCGAACGGTGGTTTTGATCCGCCGTACACAAGCGGTAGTAGTCTTCAAACCATGTTCGAGATATCGATGGTGCAACCAAGTTGACTAGCAACCGTACATGACTAGATCTTAAACGGATGTTCGAGAGATCGATAGTGCACCCAAGTAGACACATAGAGTTTTTGATGGGTTGGTGCATCATCTATGTATTTTTTTATGCAAGTATTTATTATTTAACCCTATCAAATTGCAAGTAGAATTTCACATAGTTTGTTATAACGTTTTTAAAAGCGCTTACTAACACAAGCATATATTGAGAGCATGCAGTTTACTTACCTATGTTTGTTTTACTCCAAGTGGTTGTTTACAACAACATTCGTCAGAAACAACCGAGAAATTTAAAGAAATGATGTGTAAAGGACCTAGGGGACAAACATTTGACGTGGACTTTCAATGTAGCGCGATGCTTGTATCCAGCGTGGCATGTACATCTGGCGTGGTAAGTGTTGCCATACAATACTGTGATTATGTTTGTAATGGAGATTTAGTTGTTACAAGGAACGCCATATGCATAGGACAATGCCTCCCCGCACATACCCCTGGGAAAACAACAGTCTACAAAACGTTAGACACTGAAGAGGTGCAAGGGTACACTTGAATGGGAATGGTGTGCAATGAATTGTCTGACCGACAAAAAAAAGGACAAATTAGGGGGACAACACGGCGAATAAAACAGTAATTAGTAAAACTATTTCTCTTCAAACTGACCAATAATCAATAATAATGGTAATGAATAACAAGAAATATCTTGAAAAAAGATGGTCGGCGCTATTTGAAGGTTAATAGGATTTCGGCAAGTTAACGTACCCTTTATCGAAATGCTAACCAATCCGCGCCAAGGTTACAAACGTTGTTTGGTTGAAGAGAAATTTCCTAGGTGGTTAACGTAAGATTTGATTGGTTTACACAACACTGAATTGTAAATAGCAAAACCATGTAAGTACGCCTGCGCCGAAAAAATGTAGATTGGCATCGTAGATGTAAATCTGATGTGTACCAATGACAAAGGCACATGCATGTAATTATGAAGACTTGTTAAAACTCAGACAGAATAACAACGGAGTGTATTGTCAGTTCTACAAGCCTCAGGAATGGTAATGCTAAAACTATGAATACAATATTAAAGTAATCAGTGTTTGTTTTGCCAGACGATGCGAGTCGACGGAATAAAGCTAGTGCCTGAGCAAGCTTGTTGGGACGATCAAGTGGTAGAATGTACAAACGCTGCTGGTACATGTAATGGTTTCTTCGTGCATATGATAACTGATGGAACACCATGCGGATCCACTGCCACAGATTTTAAGGTTACAATTTACATACATAAATGAGATGTGCCACGACAAAACCTGTAGTAGTGACCAAAAAGTCCATTTCAGGTTTTACACTTTCTCTCAGATAATGATCTATTCTTGTCAACTTTCATCTCAATCGAACGTCTACTTTTCCTTTATAAAACAATTCCAATATTAGTAACAATATGCAAACATAAGCTAAACAATGATGACGTTGCGTTAGAATTTACATAATTCTCAAAAAAACAACTGGTTTCAAAACCATAAAGAAACAACTTATGATTTTGTTTATAAATATGTCTCGTTCGTTTATTTATACAAATCACGCTTAAGTCTGGACATGTTCGGACAAAGCGCTTAGTGTGTGACGTCAAAACATTCATTTGGAAATGCACGACGTCTTGACCAACGTCACTACTACAGGTTCGTCATGGCATCGCTCAAATATTTGGTAGTGAAAAAAAGATCATTTATGTCGTATTGATTATTATGGTAATGCATAATGCGGACAATGTCGAACGTACATGCTGATTATAAACCCTGTGAATTTGATAGAGTTGGTTAGTTGGTTAGAGATGGACTTCCAGTATTGCAGTCATTCCAATGATAGCAGGGTTTGGTGAATGGCGTCACTGAATATCCATTATGCTTAGAGAAGAAACCTGCAGTTACTTGCCCGAATCCAGTGAATTGAAGTTAAGTCCATTGACCGTCTTATTTTGAAGAAACACAACAAATTCGTGTTAAACGCACCACATAATTTGTTCACTATTGTAAGACTGCTATGGTAGACATTATTCCCCTATGAATATGAGTATTGATAGGCCCTGATTTAATGCCTTAATTCATAGAACAGCGTGTATTTATCTGTACAAATAGCTCATATACTAATACATTATAAGATGAATGTTTAGTTTAAACTTATATATTTTGAATCGATTACGAATAGATTGATTGCAACCTTAAAATCACGCTCAATGACTGGTTCCGGAGTTACTATGAACTCGTACTTGTACATAATATGGAGAATGTGACGATTCAACCTCCCCAACAAGATGGTTTTGAAAATGAACCCATATATGTTGTAGTGATACTATAAAATTCTTTATACATTATAATTATATTTTTATCATGTATGTATTCAAAATATGTATTCATTTATAAGTAATCTTATTGAAGTAATGTCAGTACTTTGATCAGTTATTGCACAGACATATAACTACATGTCATCTGATTCCCAAGCATCTACATAACATGTTTGGTGTCATACTATCGTTTCATCTTTTACACATTAATTTCAGTTTTGTTACAGAGGAGAATGTTTGGATGAAGTAGACATCTGTCCTGGATTGGTTTCATCATCATCTACCACAACAACAACATCTACAACAACAACTTCACCTACCACTACAACAACAACTTCACCTACTACTACAACAACAACTTCACCTACTACTACAACAACAATTTCACCTACCACTACAACAACAACTTCACCTACCACTACAACAACAATTTCACCTACCACTACAACAACAATTTTACCTACCACTACAACAACAACTTCACCTACCACTACAATAACAATTTCACCTACCACTACAATAACAACTTCACCTACCACTACAACAACAACTTCACCTACCACTACAATAACAATTTCACCTACCACTACAACAACAACTTCACCTACCACAACAACAACAACATCTACCACAACAACAACTTCACCTACCACTACAACAACAATTTCACCTACCACTACAACAACAATTTCACCTACCACTACAACAACAACTTCACCTACCACTACAACAACAATTTCACCTACCACTACAACAACAATTTCACCTACCACTACAACAACAACTTCACCTACCACTACAATAACAATTTCACCTACCACTACAATAACAACTTCACCTACCACTACAACAACAACTTCACCTACCACTACAATAACAATTTCACCTACCACTACAACAACAACTTCACCTACCACAACAACAACAACATCTACCACAACAACAACTTCACCTACCACAACAACAACAACACCATCATCTCCATGCTCGTGTGTTACAAGCAATAATCCCTTCTGCTGTTATCGAAGATACGACGGTGGATGCTGTGATGGTTGTGCTGTGACGCCATTTCTTTTTTTTCGTTGGTGTGTTCCAGATTGATAATAGAAACAAGGCTCATGTAAACTTTATCATGATTCAGACCAACATTTTCGAGTGTCAATTTGTTTGCATGTGTCGCAAATAGGGACGCTGTTAAAATGAACCTTAGCTACAAATATTTATACATTCTTTTAATGTAATTAATCCCCATATTCCATATTCCATAGTCTGACACAAAAACAAAACTCCACGAAAACGGACACACTGTATCTCTATCTTGCATATTTAAGTTACTCTCCACTTTTATACTTGTTCTTTTATAATCATCCTATGAAGACAATTCACTTTTTACTTGACTTTAAGACCAACTTCATTAAGAACCAATGTTGGTGTTATTAAAGAGGCTCTATTGCATCTTTATATTATGAACATTCATTTTACCATTTCCCCGTTACTCTCCATTGCACATAGCTAAGTGTAATAAACAAGTTAAACTCAACATAATGATATATTCGAGTCCAGAAAAAAAACATTGTGACAATAGTTAAATCTATATTGTATTTGTAATTATTCTTGGAAGTTTAACAAAAATAAATATCTCCTTTCATTATTATTGTTTGTTAAAAATGGAATATGGTAGGTTGCAGACACAGGAGATTGCCCGAGTTCTCTCCCTTTATCCCCTCTGTAGTATTAATATACCATGGCAGGAATAAAGGGAGAAAACTCAGACAATCTCATGTTGTTACAGACGTATAAACAAATGACCGATGTCTTTAACTTGGAGAAAGTAGACATCTCAAAATGTGTCGCTGGACGTGGTGCAACTCATCAATCCCGAAAAAAGGATACAGAACATTATCACAGGTTTTCTCCCGGTGTCTCTTCTCTAGTATAAGTAATATTATGAATATGGCTTTTCAAATGTTAATGAATAAGGATATGGTACTATAAAGACATGTGCTATAGAAGGGATGTAGGCAGGAGAGACTCGTGACAATCTCCTGTGACAGATACCAAGCTTGAAAACTTGTTAAATTATACAAAAGATTATGTTTTATAAGCTGTTTCATTTGTTACCGACAGTATAAAGGATGAAATACTATCTTGCATTTCTGTGAAATTAATTTCGTATACGTGCGTCCGATCCACTCCGATAATGCTGCTGTAGTGTATGACACAGGAATATGTTCATATATACTGTACAAGGAGCGGTGGCATTGTTACAATCGCCTGTGATATATGGAGTGTGATCTATCAATCATCCAGGGTATCAGATGATTAGTATTATTAGCAAGATCATAAATAGGCAAAACACAACAAGTCAACGTAGAGATATATTTGAATGTGGTGTACTGAAGAAACATTCGATCACAGTAATAAAGTAAACATACACTTATACCACTCCAATGCACAAACATCATGTATTTCTCCAATAGTTCTAATTTTCGTCAATCAAAAGATGATAAAATCCCGTTTTCACTCGAATGGAGCGTATATGCTATGACTGAAATCTTAAAATACCACACGGCAGTCAAATTTCCTCAAAAGTAACAACAATGATAAGACAAAGAAGCAAATCAGTTGAATGAACATCAGCCGAAGAATTCTGAAATTGACTGGAACAACATATAATGAAGTCTTAGCTGAAGAAAATCAGTTTGTTCTTAATTTAATAAATCATGTCGTGTTTCTGACACACCCTCGCATATGTTGTTATCAGCAATTACGTGGTCTAAATTATATCTCATTAGTGTAATACAATTGAAATCAATTATCAAGTGACGTTGTTTTATGATTATGGATTAATTAGCAAGGTGCCGAAACACAACTTAAAGATTCCCAATTAAATTGACATTTGCAACATACATATCAGTTTTCAAACGAAATACTGGTGTGTAGTAAATTGTAATATATAAGTCTAAAGGATTCTCAACAAGTAAGTAAATTGTTTTAATTATTTCATTGTGCTGTCTTCTGTTTATTATTCCTGGAGACAAATTGAATGTATAGTCGAGCAAGAAATATCAAAAACAATATGTGCAAGGATTGTATTAGCTCTAAAAAAGAAACAAGACCACCAGGGTGCGAGGCCACCTTTTCATATATAGGGGAAAATCTTCAAGTCAAAAACTACTGCCCCAATTTTGAAATACCTACACACAAATGTCTACCGTGTTTGATCAAATTATTTGGATTCGTCAAAAACATGGCTGCAAAAAAGGAAAAGCCATTTTTTTGTATATGTACGTATATCGAGCGTCATTCAAATGCCTGTATTTTTCATCGCACCGGCTCAAAATTCTTCACTACGAATTTTTATTTTTTTACCCGATGCGCATAAATACAGTGTTGTAAAATTACTGCATGAAACCCTTGACTAGCGACAACATATGTACTTGTCGATTTTGCACGTTTTGCACATGCATCATACTGGACAATCACAGTTTGCTGTGTGTATCCGTATATGCTTTCTCGGTTGTTTATCTAAACAAAACACAACGTTCAATCACAGGATAGTAAGGCTCTCAGTTGCTGACAAATCGTGCCATTGGGATATTACAGGTTGGCCGCCCCAGGCGGTTTGTGGCTCGTTTGATGCATTGCACTATGGTCACGATTGATCGGCTATGGAGACATCGCAGATATGCCATGAGTTGGCAGGCCTAAATGACCACGCCCGAAAATGCTGCCTTCAACATGCTCTCGATCGTTTCCTGTTGTTTGCCAGTTGGCACACATAAACTCCCTTCGTGTGCTCGCACTGTTCTACGGCACCTGGTTGTCTCAGCATGGGAGCAAGACGACTTTATAAAGAACCCCGTTTGACTGCAGGCCATCGCTAGGTTCGCCTCAACTGGGTAACTGCACCTGAGTTCGTGGCAATCGATTCTGGAATTCAGTGCTCTTCAGTGATGAGAGCAAATGTCATTGCATGAATGCCGACTGCACAGAGTCCGCCTAAGGGGGCAGCGATTTGTTATGGAAAAAAACGATTGAAAACAATGCGAATTTAATTGTCTAAAATGAAAAAAAATATCACTTTACGCTCAAACTTGTTATTCTACCTCTTCGGTGAATATTGTCATCCGTTGTCACTTTTATCGGTGTAAAATGTACAATGTTTAAATGTTCTCATATCAAAATGACTCTTCTATCAAATGATACAGTTCAATTACTGCGATAAAACAAAGAAATAAATAGGGTGTATACGTTATTTTACCTCCACCAAGATTGTTCAAATTGTGTGATTCATTAAAAACATTGGGTCATTTTCCTAATATGAATGCACTATTATTGGAATTACTGTTACATGATGGAAATCATTTTTTTGCTAACTTCGTGAACTTTACTTCAACGATAGTTTGCATCATGTGACACAGGAACATAATACAAGATTTTTGAACAATTTAGGGTCATCATGATTCTATTGTTTTAGAGAAATGGCCGCTGGAGGTGTGTAATTTCACAGAATTGTTTCTTCTTTCTTGGTTGACCCTCTTCTGAATTCCTTCATGCCATGTTGATTGTTTGAAGACCATGACTGCTATGGGAGGTGGTCTCAGTAGAGCGGTGAAGTACCATCATGGTCCTCTTGCTTTTAAAAATTGCACCCCTCTTCTTTGTAAATTCCATATCATACCCGAATGGTTTGAATAAGGAGGTCCTAATATTAATGTATCCTTCCATGTATTACACTTTCTACACTTCAATTATCTTAATAGATAAATAATTGAACTGACTATTAATACCGATATAATGTTCTTTATCAGTCACTTTTAAAACTCTCTGAACGTAAGAGTAGAGGACCACCGTAAATAAATATATTTTTTTTATGAAATCAAGAGACTAGTTCAAGCGCAGAAGTAAACTTTCGCAGCTCTCATAAGATCATTCAATTCGCTTTATTCTCATTAAACATGACTTCACTGAATAGTTTGGACCCCAACATGTTTTCCAGACCATACCGTTACTATAGGTAGATTCATAAAATCCATCGCGGTATTTACCATTTAGGTTACAGTCATAACATGATTTATACCACCAAGCTCCTTTATTGTTTATAGCACAGTTACTACCTGAATGCTGGTCATTGTCGCTGTCCCACGTTGTAAACGGTTGATTATTATGGTAAATTAAACTATCACCACAATCACCAGTAAATGCGCCAGTGGATATTATGTACTTGTCAGTCGCCGGCCCCAATGAAAATGCATCATACAATGCATACGCTGTTGGTGGTGTGACATCACCAAACGTTTCCAGTTCAATATGAAGTGATGATGGTTGCTTCGCTAACAAAAAAATCACTTCAAGACCAAGCCAGTATTCGCCAGCGGCGTTACCAAATCCGTTAACATACTCCGACCATGTCCGATAAAAGTCCACTGTTCCGTTTTGCCTATGCTGTATAACTGTCCAGCCGCCTCCTGTTTGGTCACAGACTTATGTTGTATACACCATCTTCTGAATATCCATACTGAAGCCACTGCAGACAATCATCAGCTCCAATATGCAGAACATTGTCCATATCGCAGAATGCATCATAGGCGTTTCCACCTATCGGTTGTACACTGTATATGGCGTTTTGCTTGTAACCATGGTGATAAAGAACGAAGCAATTCTCTTTGTGAGGATGAACGTCATACTTGTGCATAGTGTTGTTTGTAAACACCTGTAAGTTGAAAGAGTGAATGTTCTAGCAAAGAGTATTTAATGAACACACACTAGCCCTATACTTACTTTTTTGCATTCGTTATTCAATGTTTGGCATTGTTATCTGTATCTAAATAACTGATACGAAAAGGTGAACACAGTATCATGTAGCTTTTGTTACTTTGGAAATGTGGTGTTCTGATTGTTTGTTGTTTTGTTTTCATTTCGTAACGAGTGTGGTTAATGAAGTGTCAGTCATTATCAGTTCATATCATGAATGCAAACTTATCAACACATTCAATCAACATAGTATTGAAGCATTTGATCGAGAACAAAATGGTAATGATAAAAGTTCTGATAACGTAAACAACAATAGTAAATTAAATAGTGAGTTTAAATTGTCTAATATATTTAACTTATACGAGCATTCGATGCTACATAATGTAGTACTTTGTGTTAAAAATATGAGTAAACTGAAAAACGTCGACTACAGACGAAAAGTGCAATATATGTCTATGAAATATTATATTTTACAGTAATAATCGCAAGAAACTTTACTTAACTGTGGTCGGATCCGTAATATAACACCTATAATCACATGATTATTGCAAAATAACCAATCACTGATTAAAAATCATACTTACATGCAATGATGAATTGATATAACCGTATATTGTTTCGCTAGAAGCATCTTGAATCTGATTATCCACACTCGGTCTTGTATCGAAGTCGCTGTTACAATAACAGATGTTCTCCATATATTTGTAATACAATGAACTACTTGCTTTTCTCGCGCAAAACAGTGAACATGACGTTATGGAAATTGCTTCTTTCTGATCCAAAACTAATGTTTCATCAAGTAACATCGAATTTGAAATCGGAATCAAATTAAGATGGACACTATGATATTCTGTCTTCCATTCTGCTCCAACAAGAATGTCGAAATAATTCAAACTTGCCACGAATATTACTTCAAGGCACAAATATAACTTCGCATTCGCAGTCATAACTTAGCCATGAAATGTTACAAGATAAATATAAATTGCTGAGAAAATATGTTAAAGCAAGTAGTAATTTTGAGATTGCATGTCGTCTCTGCGTCGACACATTACAAAATGGCTACTCACAACGGCTGTGGAGAAACTAGCACTCAGCGATATGAGACTGATACTTATCCAGTAAATGATCAGGAGCTTCATCAATTATTGATATCACAAAACAATACTGAATAAATAAATATAAGAACAGAGAGAATCTGAGATGCCAACAGATTTTTGTAAAGTTCATATTTGAACAGCTTCACGGCTTATTGTTTTGAAGTTGTACGTGTATTCTACTGCGTTCGCCGCCTCATACGTTTGGGAGTTGTCCAGCGATGATTAGCATTACGATAAAAACAAAACGTGCCCTGTAATAATTGCAGGTTATCTACCAGTTGTCAAAGAATATATGACGTTGGTAAATAAAGTCTTTAAATTATGAAACATCAATCACATAATCTCTATGCAACTAATTACTAAACATCAATTATACATTTACTGATTGGAGACAGTAGAAAGTTATGTCCTTTTTTCGCTGTATAATATATAAATCATGGCACAAACCAATTGATGTTCCCTTTGTGATATTATCTAATACTCTTAACGACGATAAATCATCAGATGAACTGTTTATGATTACTGAAATTCTGGTTGCAATAACGTTTTTTATAGTTTTATTATCACTGAATCACACCACACTTTGCATAGCGCTTCAACTGTTTTCAAAAAACAAATTTGAAACCAAACAGAATTTAATATCACCATCACGATGAAGAAAACCAACATACATATGTACATATGTGTTTGTCCTCATGTGACTTACTGGACTTGAAAATGAAATAAACATTAACCTATAAGTCTAGAGAGAGAGGTGACAAACCACGTACGTATACGTGTATTGCCATAAAATCATTGACATTTTTACGACACACATAGAGGCATATAGATGACCTGCGTGGTGAAAACAGTAGGACCGCGATGTAAATTCATTGTGCAATAGATATTATATAAAAAACATTCGAATTATGTCTAGCAATTGACCTGTCTTCATTGCAGAGATCGCTCCGTCTAATTATTATCTAAGGTTTTCTAGTGAATACATAGGATTATGCAACCATGTGCAATAATTCAATTGACTTTACTGCTTAAATAAAATCCTTAAATAATCTTATTATTGGTCGACCGAATTCTTGATTGGCAACTGGTGAAAGGTCAATTGTTTCACAATAATGTGGACTCACGTCATTGCACGAGTGTTTACCTGTTCATAAATTATATTATATATAATCTTGGATATCTTGGAAAGTATTGTAGGGATTGAAATTAAATAGGACATATAGATAGCTGGCTGAAAGAAACATAATCCTGCATTTCATATTTACTGAATTATCTTCCTTGACCATATTATTTATCTTATCGTATCCTTTTTCCAATGATACTCTTGTTTAATTGTGTTCCTAATTTATACGTTATTGGTTCAAATTATGTTCCTGTTTTGCATGCTTTGTTTACATATTTTGGCTATTTCATGTGTCATTTGGTTGACTGTATTGTTTTGTTATGTCACACTAGTTTCTATTTATCAGCTGCCTCCCTGTGCTATGTGTCATTTGTATACTAGTGTTGTTTATGTACTCTATGAGTCATTGGACAAGTAATATGTTTACTTACTTTTATGCTTATCTTATCTTGCACTATTTTCTATTTTATTTTTATACTCACTATGCTTCCATCGTGCCGCTAATGAGCGATTTATTTTAATGTTGTTTTTGACAAGTGTATTAACAGTTGCCCTTTTGCTTTTGAATGTGTTCCAGTATGTATAGAAAGAGAGATTTAAGTTAATGGGAACACCACATACACATGCATAAGACAATGCTTTCCCACACAAACCCGAGGGAAAACAACATTCTACAGAACGTTAGGCACTGAGGAGCGACAATGGCTAAATTGTTTGGGAACAGGGGTGCAATGAATGGTCTAGCCGACCATAAAAAACAAGGACAATTTAAGAAGATAACAAGGGGAACCATTTTTAAAGAGTGGAATACATCACGGAACAAGTCAAGAATGTCATTAAATATAGTCCGAATTAGGGGAGATAAGAGCATGAATAGTCAAGGTTGAGTTTGGTAGTTGAATAAGTAACGCAAGTACTAATATAACAAATCTTATCGCTAACAGTACCGACAGCAATATGACTGTTACTACTAAAGACCTTTCATCTTGGCGGCATTTCTTACTATGCAGTCAGTCATTCCATAAAAATGATTAAAAGAATAATGATGTATTTAATAAGTGTTCTCTCTTTATAAAAGACTAAAACCATTTACATTTGTCTGTTTCGCCTGCAATGGTGTTTCATTTTCTGAATTTGCAATTGACGTTAAAGGAACAGCAACATCTTAATGCTTTTATGAATGATAGTTTAATGTTGCTGTGTCGCCATAAGACTGCTCGAACAGTCAGCAGTTGCAGGTAGCAGGAATACTGTTGTTGCTGTTGTTACTGCTAACGTAACACCGATTATAGGACAATACATGTACTTCCGCAGTTTTGAGTCATTTGAAAATGTTATTGCAAAATGATTTCAGAATTACACAAATCGTTTTGCAACAAAAACGGTATTTCATATACATTGGCAAAACAATTTGCTCAAAACATAAGTCTTGTGACTTTTTGTCAATTGGCTTAACAAATGTCATAGACATCACAACAATGGTTCGGCAATTTTTTCTTATTATATCAGGACGCCATAAAAACAGTATGGAACGATGAAAAACCGATGATTTGTCTACACTAAAACACTTGGTTATTTTGTGTTGCTTATTGACTTGATTTAGTATTCGTGTCGTTGTTTTTATAGCGTTAGGTTAATGCACTAAAACCGTTATCAGTCACTGTCAAAAGTGCAGATGGTAGCTTAATCTTGACATGTCTGCTCCTCCCTTTGTATAAGATATAATTATCTTCGTTTCATGGAATTTACACATGTAGTACTTCTTACACCTTATCTCATAAGTACATGATTGTGAACCTAAATACAGCTAGTACTGTAATAGAATGTTTTATTAATGTTTTATTTAAAATTTAGACAAAATTGTCTGTTTTGAAATCGTTTGTGAACATACGATTCATGTTATTTACATTTATCATCAAATAACTATTTGGGAGTGATTCAAAGGCTACGAACCCGCGGATGTACGTGTAGTTTGGTACAGGTATGTCATATTGTTTATATGTTGAAAAGTGTTTTAACGTTTGGCTACTGTGTTGCGTCGATGTTGTTGTGTGATGTGGAGTTGCCTCGAAAAAGCGATTGGAACTAATGCGTGTTGTGTAATAAACTATATGCTATACAGGGTCATTTAGTGGGTATTCAAATACTAGGGGGATTAATAATCCAGGCGAACATCTGGGTAGAGCAATCGATCATCCTTACAAATTCGACTACCCGGATGGGATTCGAACCCGGAAGTAGTGTGAGTGTTGTAACGATCTTGTTGGAATCATGTTACATCAGTGCAGTGTATGTGTTGGTATGTGATACACGGCATACTGATGCTTCGTGTTGATGGGACTACTGTGTTATGTTTTCCGTCATTTAATTAATACAAGTACTTGAATTGAGCCGCAAAGCGTATTAATGTTAAGGACAAAATTGTTTAGATCTGAGTTATATGTCTATATTTGTGCGTTATGTATATGATAGTCATGCTATGTATATGTACATTATATGTTTCCACATTTTTACATAATGCTTTTTGTACATTTTTTTCAGAATCGTATTTCCTATAATGCTGTTGTTTCTTCTGTTTGTTGTGCTTATCAAATCGATAGGTACGTATTGAAAGGCATTAATCACATATACCATTCTATAGCTACAACAGTCGTGTATTCGAATACTTGGCATCATTCGAAATAAATATTCGGTCCCGATGTATCTTCTTAGGCACCTCGAATTGAAATGAGCTATTCGAAACCATGTACTATTGGAAGTAAAATTCCGGACCCGAAGAATTTGAATGAACGAGGTCCAAGTGTATTAAACATTTTCCTCAGCTTAACATTTATTTTCATGAATGTTATGAAATGTGTCTTGGTTCTCTGTTCCAAAACAACAAAAACGTCAAAATCTTACGCGCATGAAATTTGGCATTTAGTCTACACATCTTTATGTTAAAAAAAATATTGAGTATATTACAGTTGAAGGCGTGTATCTCTCACAATCTAGTAACGAAGAACACACGATGGTTAAAGTCAGTTGTAATTTATCGATGTATTCTCAGCAAATGTTCATATTGTCAAAATATCTTGCTTATACAGAAAGGTTTACTGAACGTAATAAATGTTTTACTAATACTGTAAACCGTGACTCATCGCTAAAAAGTATCGATTTCCACTGGTTGCGCGTGAAATGCAAATGACGTCGTGCCCGTAACAGTCAGCTCAGGACGAGCTGTCAAAATATGTCCAGTATATGGACAACGAGCACGAATAGGAACACGTTTCTGTCTCAAAAGGTGTGTGGTCGTCTGTGCATGAACCCCGTAAGCCGAGCAGTAATGGTTGCTGGTAAAAACGATTACGTAGGTGAGTCAACGTGATAACGCGATCAGTACGTAACGTTGTAGCACGTACGCGACCGGGTCTTGCACGATCTCTGACAGATCCAGTAGTGTTGTACCGGTTCGCAAGATAATGAATAGTCCGTCTGGAGCAGCCAAAATGACGCGCTACGTTATTTACCATTGACCCCGCCCGGAGCATACCAATAGCCTGGTTTCTCTGATCTTCAGAAAGACGTGGCATCACTAAATGCAATTGATTTTTAAAACAAATTCAATATTGTGTATCTGTGCTAAGCAGCAAATGATTACTTGTCAGTGTAAAACCTTAAGTGAAATCAATGTTGCTGCGCACGTGCAAAGTAAGGAAAACGTTTTTCCTGTTTGTACGCATGAATATATACCGGCGATTTATAAAACAATCGCATAATCGTTATCTGCAATGAAATCGTGATAAACATGTGTAACACTTACAACATCATATATACTAACAAAACAAATATTCAAAAAAATAAGTGTAAAGTTTTCATTTTGGGTCAGTGTAGAACTTAGACTAATCGCATTTCTAAAACTGATGCGTATATTTCTATTTGACAGAATGTTTGGACTGTTATCAGTGTCACGGAATATCAAATATCACCGATTGTCACCATGTTGTTGAATGTGGAGTCGATGAGGTAAACCTTCCTTACATCTAACTACGCTGTATATTTTTGGATAACAATCATATCATAATATGTGAGTGTCAAGTAATCACACCAAGTGCTCATACCAATGAGAACCAAAGATTGACCAAGTACGTGTGTAATGTTGTAACTTCGAATTTAAAACTGTACAGATGATAAGATACAAAACACATTTTATTGTTTTCTCTACTTATTGTCCTACAATAATCTTCAATCCATCTACCTGTATGATCATAAATGCTCTCTGGTTGTCAAATGACAGTGTATGTTTTGTTAGTGCATGGATAAGCTCTCATCTATAAATGATTACACATGACCGACGTTGGTTATCGGTTATAATCGTATGTATATCTCTGTTAAGCCACAATACGACAATTCCAGTTACACATATAGACGTTGTGTAGTATGAACTAGCACGGTATGTTGGCCATGTTTTAAACGTTGTGTAGTATGTACTATCACGGTATGTTGTACATGTTTTAGACGTTGTGTAGTATGTACTAGCACGGTATGTTGGCCATGTTTTAAACGTTGTGTAGTATGTACTCACGGTATGTTGCACATGTTTTAGACGTTGTGTAGTATGTACTATCACGGTATGTTGGACATGTTATAGACGTTGTGTAGTATGTACTATCACGGTACGTTGGCCATGTTTTAGACGTTGTGTAGTATGTACTATCACGGTACGTTGGCCATGTTTTAGACGTTGTGTAGTATGTACTATCACGGTATGTTGGTAATGTTTTAGACGTTGTGTAGTATGTACTATCACGGTATGTTGGACCATCATGTTATAGACGTTATGTAGTATGTACTATCACGGTATGTTGGACATTTTATAGACGTTGTGTAGTATGTACTATCACGGTATGCTGGCCATGTTATAGACGTTGTGTAGTATGTACTATCACGGTATGTTGGACATGTTTTAGACGTTGTGTAGTATGTACTATCACGGTATGTTGGACATGTTTTAGACGTTGTGTAGTATGTACTATCACGGTATGTTGGTCATGTTTTAGACGTTGTGTAGTATGTACTATCACGGTATGTTGGACAAATATGTTATAGACGTTGTGTAGTATGTACTATCACGGTATGTTGGACATTTTTTAGACATTGTGTAGTATGTACTATCACGGTATGTTGGCCATGTTATAGACGTTGTGTAGTATGTACTATCACGGTATGTTGGACATCTTATAGACGTTGTGTAGTATGTACTATGACGGTATGTTGGACATGTTATAGACGTTGTGTAGTATGTACTATCACGGTATGTTGGACATGTTTAATACAGCTATAACATTAAATGCATGCCTTAAACATTAAACGCTGTTGAAGATAAAGGTAGGCAATAAACAATACAAAATTGAAACGTTTAAGTTGACAAGTATGTTTTTCTTTTACGGGACTTCGTGTTATTGTGTGTCTAATTGCGTGTTTACATTTCAACAACAGTATTGTTATACGGACACAGAAGGTGTTGGAGAAGATACCAAATACACACTGGGGTGCAGACGGAAGCAGGTGATTGAATGAACATTTTCATTGATAATTTTGTACACTACTCTAAAATGAAGTAGTTGGAATTTGTTCATGTTGGCGTTGTCGAAACTTTAGTGATACAATGCAGGATCCCATGCGGTGCTGCCAATGTTTATTATGCTGATTGGCATATTTTAAAACAATTCTGACAATCAGTAAGGACTTTTATTTTAGAGACTAAATCAGTCCATCTCACATTGTCAACAGTATCATTGATTTGCAGCTATGAATAATACTAGCTTTATAATTGATTACTTACTTGAATATAGTATTATGTATGTACTTTTGCGTTGCATATATTCAGGACTGTAAATTATGTTCACCTTATTTAAGTTTAACTTATTCTGATGTATATTATGAAGGTATGTCTTGCATCAGGAATACACTTGATTGGTAGATCTGTAAAAGATTATGTTGATTGCAGTCAATGTTGTGCTGTTGATGGTTGTAACAAAGGAATGTGTACGTTGAGCATACATGGTAAGTATTCATTACCTATTTGCATGTCTGCTTTATACTATAGCTGTCATGGATTCGGCGAAATGTATATCGATATATATAGTATCGTTAACTAAAATTCTATTTACATGCTTGCAGTTCATATTTTCATATTTTCTCTTCAAGTTATGTATTTTACATGGTTATGTAGTCCCTCGATCCACTTATTACCTCGACGTTAGCAGCGGGAGCAGACATTATGCTCTATATGTCAGCATGGCATTTATAAAATCAATTGTTTAAATCTGATATACTGGAATTGAAGCAGCATGGTATGCAGTATTGGAAAAGGAAATAATCAACATGTCGTCAACTGTAAGCTATAAAAGTAGAAAGCATTCGTTTTACAAGTACACCTTATCACAATAGAAGTTTATGACTGTATAGAACAACACATCGTTGGTTGTACCGTAGTTATAGATACCGGACCTGTCAGCGCACTTCACACTGATATATCGGTGCGAGGTTTTGAACACGAATATTTCTTATTAATGTAATACTTTTGCAGCTGTAGGAGCGGGGGATTGCAAGGACGATCCAGAATTCAATTGCTTCTTTACAAGTTCTTTATATAACTTTTGTCATGACATTCATCATGCAAAATTGGTATGTAGACAGCACTGCGGATTGTGTCATCTAGGTGAGTATTCATACATTTAGATATTCCAAATTGTAAAGGGAGGCCACTGCTGTGTTATTTTGTTTCTATTGGGCTTCACGCCAGTTTTCCACATTTTTGCAGTCACATTTAAGGGTCAGTTTACCTTTCCAGTTTTACTGGAATTAGTTATCAACCAGTACTTACAATCAGGAGCGGCAAACAAATGCCCATAGCCAAATGTCACTGTAGGGCATGAACAGTGCGCCGCCCTGGGAATGAGCTAACGGGGCGGAACGGAGACGAATTGAATGCCGGGGATGCCCAAGGGGTGCACTTTATATTATTTTAAGTCTTACTTTGCTCCACACATGTCATCTAGCACGTATATCCTCGATATTGATAATATTCATTTAAAAAGACTGATAAGAAGCACATGTTGTTGGAGGAAAATAAAGGTTTCTTTTGCAAAATGAAGTGTTTACTTTATGGATATTTATTCATCACGTTGATTCCACAACAAATCATACTGCATGGACATGTATTTATTTGGTACTGTATGACTAGTTGATGGACAATGGTCTTCATGGAATACATGGTCTGCTTGTGACCACACATGTGGCCGTGGAACACGTTCAAGATCGCGGCAATGTGATAACCCTGCCCCACAGGATAGAGGGATGGCATGTATTGGTGCTTCTATGACAACAGAAGCATGTATAATGCAGCAATGCCCAGGTAAATAGTTTCTGTTAAGTTTGACATGCCAAATGTGTACGTCTTTTTATGGCTATGGTTCTTATTTATCATATATAAATATGTATGTGTTGGTCGAGTGCATTTCACTAAGAACTAAACAAAGCAGAAGTAATTATGAACAATATGCACATCTTAGCTCAATTTTGTTCAATTATTGATTCAGTGCTGTTCAATTAATGGTCGAACTTTTTGGGTACATATTGGCATTTATAACAATATCACTTTTACTGAACTCGCAAAATAGTGGTCCATAATAGAAAATATGTATATAATAAATAGAATATGTATATTAGACACATCGCAATATTATCTGGAAAAAGTAGAAAAAGACGAATCCAAATATATGAAGGAAATGAAGAAATTATTATGAAATAGATTTTTGCTGATTAGCATAATGACAAAATTCGAGTATTTTTATATTATCTGCAAATAATAACCTTATGGGATTGCCTTTGGTAACATTCCTAATTGTCTTGATGTTTCTAGGAATATGGGAAATATGGTCATCATACAGTAACTGTAGCGTTACATGCGGCATTGGTGTAGCTAGCCGCACACGGAATTGTACAGGAGGACATTGTAATGGGAGTGCCATTGAAGACAAGCCATGTTTTCCTAAAGCATGTCATGGTTAGTGTATATCGAATCTTTGATTTAACCTGGCACAGAATTCAAACACACTCATTTTGTTGTATACATGTATCGATGATAACACTGTATGTGCACTATTTATTTGTCTGTAATAATTCAACTGTAACATTATTGAATATGATACGTATGTATCACTATATTTATATATCATGCATATTGTTTGCATCTCTATCTTACATAACTTTCACTGCTGTAGTGTTCGATTCAGTAAATTCTTGTAATTTAAAGACTTACACTGTTCAAAATATATATCGACGAGTAATGCATACACAGACAATATGTTGTTAACAAAACAGCGTTAGAGCCAATAATGTTCTTTCGCTACAGATGGAGGATGGTCGAGTTGGTCCTCGTGGCTTCCCTGTCCTGTAAGCTGTGCTGGCGGATTGTCAGAACGATACAGACAATGTAACAATCCACCTCCCTCAACATATGGACGAGATTGTCAAGGACAAACTGAAGAATACAAAGTTTGCAATTCCTTATCGTGTACCGGTAAGCACTTATACGGTCATGTCATGTTGATACGAACATTGTTGGTATTTAGTTTTCGACTATTTGGAGCATTTCACTGCCGTTGTTTTTCGGATTTGCAGTTTATTCGCCAGGTGCCTTTTTCACAAACATTTTACGTCTGAAACTCGTCTGAAAATTATCACTTTTGCAAATTTAAAGTCTTAGACTGAGTTTCAGTTTTAAAATTTTAGTGATTATGTCCAAGACATTTTAGTCTCCATTAGTTTTCAAAATTCAAGAAAGTTAAAAAATACGCTGTTTGTTTTCTTAGTGCTCAAAGTGGTGAAACACGAATTCCTTATCAGCTTCTGTAACCGTATAACTGACGCAATTACGCCGATAGTTCCACAACATATATGCCCTTTGATTTATTTATGTGTAATATTCCCTATCCAAATAATTACAACTTGTATTTATGTATATACATCTACAATGTTCTTTATCACATTTATAACACGATATGATGTTCTGTAGGTAACGGTACTGATGGACAGTGGTCAGGATGGTCACAGTGGTCAAACTGCTCGCATACATGTACAAGGACTAGAACAAGGTCATGTGACAACCCTTCGCCTACTCTACATGGTCATGCCTGTCTTGGAGATTCAACAGAAAAGCTCAACTGTGATTTCATAGAATGTGCAGGTTTGTGAGGCATTACAGATATCAGGGGCATTAGTCACAAACATTTTAAGACTGAAACTCTGACTTGGACTTTCAATTTGCAAAAGTAATATTCACCACCCTATCGTATTTATTACATCTAAACGAACGAAATTTTGTCTGAATAATTTTTATTACCCAATCTACATTTTAGCAATTTTTTATAAAATTCTATAGTGTAATAATATTGTAAGGGCGAAAAGAAAAATTAACATTTTAAAGTCTAAGTTTCCATCCTAAAATATTTGTAATGAAGGCCCATGTTCATAAGTTTTACAGTCATTAAGACAATGACATGTGAGCAATAATCACGTTCGACCTTAACAATATACTGACAAATACAGCGATATAAATTACCTTCAGCTATTTGCTTAGTATACATACATTTATAAAGACGAACAACATGATAAGTATAACTAATAGTTTAAGAAACATAATAATTATGATTACTTATAAGGATATTGAGTGCTTGAGAAGCAAAATGGTGTATAGCTTTGTTTCCACCGCTGCTGTCTGACATAAAGTTATGATGCTGTGTAGAAAATGAGAAACGAATAAATATTCATCTTTATGTCTCAAATATATACAGTAAAACCTCAATAATAAGACCACCATTGAGACTCTTGAAAACTGGTCTTCTTATAGAGGTGGTCTTAATATTGAGGCTGAATAAAGAGCAAAACAGTGAAAATGGACTTGATGTTTTGTTCTTAATTTTGTTGTGGTCTTACTATTGAAGTGGTCTTTAGGTGAGGTTTTATTGTACTTAACCAATATGCAAAGTATCAATTGCAATATACCAGTTATTTACTGTACTTGATTGTATTTTTATTGTTTCATTATTTTTTATTATTATAAAATAGCACAAATCAATATGTGTCTTCGTATTTCAAGAAAATGGAAAACATATTTACCGATGAATAAAAATGAAGGAAATGACAGTTGGTGCTTGGAAATGTTTCTCCGTATATAAATAAAGTTTTGTAAAGTGATGTTTATACTGCTTGATATTACAGTTCCGGTACGGTTAGTAAATGGTTCACATCGTTATGAAGGTAGATTAGAAGTTTATCATAATGGAATATGGGGCACAGTCTGTCGAGACGGTTTTACTGCCATTGAAGCCAAACTAGTTTGTGGAATGCTGAATTATCCTAAGTAC
This sequence comes from Mactromeris polynyma, assembly GCA_032209605.1. Taxonomy (NCBI): domain Eukaryota; kingdom Metazoa; phylum Mollusca; class Bivalvia; order Venerida; family Mactridae; genus Mactromeris; species Mactromeris polynyma. The sequence continues at coordinate 7,166,653 of JASFXZ010000021.1, read as the reverse complement.
ATAGTCAACAATTTTAAATACGGTTTACTGTTAAATAATAGTTTATACGTTAATTTTTTTAATCAAACTTGTTTAGTAACCATATGAATGTATGAGCAAGATTGGAAATACGATTGCGATATTGTTGTCGATCAAACGTTATCAACAATTCCTGGATTTTCTACAAAAACCAAGTACAGTAATAGCATCTATAATATACAGAAAAGCAATTGCATTTTACGGAACACTTTTGTATTTTGGTCGTTACTTTTCAAACATGTTTCTGATTTCGAACAAGTCATCATGCATAACATTGACTGAATACATACACAATGTCATGCCAATACAACTTTTCTTCAATAATATATTGTTTTATAGTTCATCATTTCCGTGAACTACCGCTATATGTTCAGGTAAGACTCCTCTTGCTGCCCCCATCAGCTCGTGTTAGTGCTCACCGACCGTTAGATTCCTCATATTTTCAACCTTGTACCTCAGATAAAACTCGCGCAAAAAGTATCTTTAGAAATCATTTACCGAAATTCAGAACAAACGATTGTCCAAACGCTTGATGTTGATACAGTTTTGCATGGCACGTATAAAAAATGTCATTGATGAACGGTTTATTTCAGAGACGACGCATTAGCGGTTTCTGCATCACATATATACGGCGCCGGTTCACTTCCAATCTTGCTTGACGACGTCTCATGTTCCGGGAGTGAGGACAGTTTGTTTGATTGTTCCCATAAAAACTGGGGAGAAAATGATTGCTCACACAATGAAGATGTCGGTGTTTCATGCATCTCAAGTGAGTGGTCTCGTTAAAACATGTTTGAATAAGTGCGTTTCATATAACATTGTAGTCACACATTGTTCTGCTGTTTGGTACATTCAAAACCTATTTCTCTAACATGGCTGAACCAATATGTGTACAAAAATGAAGAAGGGGAGCGGAAAACTCACGTACAAAGTGTCCGGCCATCCCGAACGCATAAGGAGGCATACAACATTTATGTATACGTACATACATGTAAACAACGGTAAAGGGAAAAGGGGACATGTTCATTAATGAGTTAAACATGATATCAGTGTCCTCCCAACGTCACATTTATCCTTCAGTCACGCACACATTTACTTGGAATGGATATTTCGAAACTAAACTGCGCTATAATTCTACCAGATCAGTGCCCGACTCTGTAAACTACATTTACCATTTACTATAATTGCTTACATGTTTAGATATTCACGTTCGCCTTACTGGAGGAGATGCACACAGAGGACTCGTGGAAGTATCATTGGATGGATCAACATGGGGAACTATATGTGATAGTGGATTCAGTTCAGATGACAACGGAGCCGACGTTGTGTGTAAAATGCTTGGATATTCGGGGTAAGACTTACGAAGACATATTCTTTACTCAACAAAAATAAACACGCGCCGCTAGGATGTACCTTAGTTATGCACATGGACGTTTGCGAGTACATATATGTTCCAGTTAGGCTTCCTGTTTAATAAATCTCAATATTTATATTGCTACTATCAGATTCAACCGCTGTGCTATAATTTCGTCCTGCATTTGGTATTGGTTAGTATATGGTCTAGAAATGAAATTAAATAGGAAATTAGGCAGTGCGTTTCTTTTTTTATAAGTGTACGTATGTACATGTAGTGTGCTTTCTTTTTGTGATGAATATCATATACACATACAACAAACGGTGAAGTTTCATTTTCTAGGATTGAGTTTTGGTTTTGAAATGAGATATTATCTGTGTAACAATACACAAGTCATGCATTAGGGTGAATTAGAATTTGAATAATCGCTCGTTATCTAACTCAGAGAATATATAGCATATACTTAATGATAGGGTACCTACGGTGGCATACTTCTGCCATCTACAGTTGATTTTAATTGCAGTAAGTTACAATAGTTATAATTTAAATGAATCGAACTATTGAAAGGCCGAGGTGAATCTGTCAAAATATCGTCAATCGTTTCCAATCACTTTGTCATGAAGTAGATTATCCAGATACAACATGGGTCAGCCATTGTGACCAGTATACATATAGTAAAACCTTTATAATAAGACCACCCTTGAAACTGGTCTTAAAATTGAGATAGTCTTAATATTGAGGTGGTCTTTTAGTGATTTTTTTCTGTATTTAATGTATTGACATGTCTACATTTCAGACATCATTCATACTACAGTAACAGATACACACATGGGACAGGGGAAATATATCTCACTAATATTGCATGTTTTGGAACAGAGTCCAGTATACTAGAATGTGACCACTCAGTATGGGGTACAGGTTCAGATTTCTGCGACCACAGTCAGGATGCCGGAGTTACTTGTAGATAAATATATGATTAGAACAGAATGGAGGCAAAAAACTATTATAATCAATTTTAATTCATTATCTTAAATAAAGCAATAGTAAAAGTTTTCGTTGACTGCGTTCTGCTGATTTAAACCTCCAGTATTTGTATTGACAGTTCAAATTATTTTAATCGCTGTGTGATTACGAACGTATTAGTTATATTTATGTTTTATATGTATGTTACGTTCCTCTTTCCCCATGTGCAATTCCTTTACTTGATATAATAGTAATTTCTTTTCTCCCCTACCTTCGACCTATTCATTCAACCCTTCCCAATTGTTGCCCCCCCCCCCCCCCATTCTCAATAGTTGTTTTGATGGTCGACCAGACCATTTCTTGCTCACCTATCCCCATGCGTGTTTACCCTTGTATTTCCACAGTCTCTAAGTTTGAAGACTGTTGGTTCCCTGTGGTCTGTAAAGTGAGGCAATGTCTTATGTTCCCTGTAACAACTCAATCACTCGTTCCGCAACACGTACATATGTATGTACAATGTATATAATAGTGTCATTGATTTTGGTAAAGTGAAGAACTTCTGTTTTGTAGAAACCATATTATTACTTTGTCCTATAATGTATAACGTCAGTATTGTACATCCCTCTTATTTCCAGACATAAGTGTACACTTTTTAACTTTAATAATTACCCATTAATAAATACATGTAGGTCATAAATGTACGAGGGCTGATCAGAAAGTTCTGAGGCGTCGACGGTATATGTAAATTTGACGTAAATCAGCCAAAGTGTTACTGATATGTACATTTTCTATTCGACAACATATTTTCTAAAAATTCGCGGGACTAAATATTTATATTTAAGTGAAGAGAGAGAATACGTAGCTACAGGGAACGCCACATACATACGACAGTGCCCCCCACGCACTAAGTTCAGACTTATTTTACAAACATAGTTTAGATAAAATAAGTAAAGTGCCTACCTGGTTCACAAATCATTTATTACATCAAAATGATATAGTATGCTTGCTTTTTTGTTGTCTGTATGGAGAAAGTGTCGATTACTATCATCAGAAATAAAATAGTATATAACACTATAATAATTTTGTTCTGTTTTGCCACGTGTAATTAAACGTTACACTGCGAGTGTATATTAAAATCATAAAAGTCACCAGCACTACACAATAGGTTTATCACTTACCGTCCGTAGAGCAAGTATCTCATTTTGAATATTCAATATCTGTACGTGTCGTGAATTCAGTCAGGCAGTTGTGGTATCAATCCTACGTTATGCTTCTGTGATGACTCTATGCTAAATAAGTCAAAAAATGAACTTATATTAATGCACGCAATGTGAAGTAATGTCACATATTCGTATGACGCCTTGAATCCAGGTTCTTCTCGTTTGTGAAAAGTTCAACATCTTTCTCTGTAACCATTTGTAACGCTAACAATATTCCCGCATAAATCATATCAAACCGTATGACTCTAAGGGCGAATTTGTTTTGCAAAACCTGGTTTAGGTTTGAGGTTTCAGTTTTGTTGTAGTTTGGTAGAAAAACTTAAACCAGTTTAGATTAAAATTGGTCTGCAAACAAACAGATGGTTTAGTCGATGAAAAATGGCCCACGTGATTTTGATTGTGCGAGATAAGAAAATCAGAGTTAAGAACTTTAAAACGTCTGTTTTGCAACGTAACATAGTGGACAATTTTAAAGCCATGTGTCCATATAGCAAAGAAACATTTATTTTTAAACATTGCCCCACATACGAGTGGCACGGTCACCCGCCATAAAATCAGTCCACCATTTTGTTTAACTAGTATACGATTATTCGGATAAATCAAACCAGACAAACCACACTTGGAGGTGGTTCGGTCAGTTTGATTAACCAGTTTAAGATGTGTTTGTCAAACCTTTCATTTGTTTTAACTAACTGGTTTCAAACTAAAACAAGTTTCTGCATTTGTTAATAACACATCTTAAACTCAAACGTACCAGGAGCACACACAGGAAGGGGACAAACGACGTTACCACAATGATACATACAAAGTCATCAAATAACACAGCCTCATTAACTAACTAAATCATGAAAATGTAACGACACAGGAATATGCGACAGAAATCCAAAACAATTACGGTCTATTTTCTAAAAAGGCTGTTGTATTTTTTTCTTTTTATGGCGTTAAATATTGACCCAGATTTTGTTGTGATAGTATAACAGGAAATTATTGTCATTATGACTTATATAGATAGAAATAACGAATGGAACCAAAGAAGTAATTCGGATATCATAGTGTGTAGTGTCTTCAAGATAGAGTTTAGGGGAATTTTTTCAAACTAAACAACGAAAAGGGCTTGACTCATACCGACCTGTACTTATCGCCCGTACACGTTGAGATTATTAACCGCATGTGTCTATCATAAGAACAGAGAAGACGACACTATACAAAAGGTAAGTGAAATACATGTCCGATTTTAAAATACGTTCTTGTATTCCGAAAAACGGATTTAACAATGTTTGAATATAATTTTATGTCGAATATTGTGAAATAACACATGGCATGCCGTTGGTATGCTTTCTGAACGGTGATGTACACATTCTTATCACCAATGTCAGAGAGTTCCTTTATTTGAGATAAACCATTTTTGCCTTTTTTCAAGTTTTATATTTTTAAAACTATGTAATGTATGCTGAAAAACAATAACCTTGACTTGATGCAATTTATAGAACGTTTAAATATCAGCAATTTTCTGTTTTGACAAATGTAATGAGTATGACTATTACTGACATTTGTTTGTATAACAGAGTTGAATAGTGTATACTGTATAATTACAGGACGTATGTTGACATTTGTTAGATTCTATAGTTTAGATGTCAGTATGCTGGTAGTATGGATTTTACTATGGCACCTTCAGAATGTAGGTAAGTATATACATATATATTACTTCAGAATACCGTAAAACCCGCTAGTGGTTGGTTGGTTCTTTCAAAAAGAAGTCGTTGTGGTATTATAGAGCAGGTTGCCCTACTTTTGTACATAATCGAATTTGAATGAATGTGTACTTCTTTAACGCAGTCATGTAGTATGCAATTTATTCAGTGAGATTCGAATATTTGTTATGTCTTTTATGCCATGTCGTAATAGTATTTCAGTTATATACGGCGGTTTGTTGACCTGACCAGCGTTCCTGAGTTACAACTCAGTACTGACCGGCTCCTCCCCTCTCTAGCCACTGACAACTTTCCCACATCATTCAATAACTGTACTTTATCAAAGCTCTTTTGATTCACCACTTGGTCATTTTTCTTCCTGAACAATATACATGTATTCAGTCATGAATGTACCGAATTGGCGAGAATGAGGTGCGACAGTTTCTCTGTTTGGTGTATAACTGTATTTGAAATCATTTGTTTATTTCAGACAGTCTAGATTGTTATCAGTGTGACTACATACATCATTTATCAGATTGTCACCATGTTGTGCAATGTGGACTGGATCAGGTAGGCTAGTGTTGAACTTGGCATTTCAGCTGCGGTTTATTATTCCATAAATTATTGCGACATGACTTGTTGTGAGTTTTAAGCATTGGAATGTGACATCGTGTCACTGTGACAACGACACCATTCGACCAGAAGTGGTGTCCGTCTCTTACTAAACATAAATGTTAGGTTAAGCAAGTACTTACATGTAATACTTACCACACTCGGTAGTTGCTTCTTGTGTCACTTACCAGTGCTCGTGCCAAATCCTGGTCCAGGGCCGGTCTTACAACGTTCTCGTTCAGAAGTCGGGCGCTTTTCCACTCGCCAATAACGCTACTTATTGAACTAATGAACTTCGTGACTATTGTGTTGTCGACGGGCATCTTTATAATGAGTGTTTTAACACACCAGTTCTGGCTTACGATAATCACGTCGTTTTATTTTCTTTACGGAGATTCTTAATAATATTGAACAAGTACTATTTATCTACACGTGTGTCCGAAAGTTTTTCCTGATATAAAAGAATTATTTCAATAAGTATATGTTCACCATTTCTATTTCTAGTACTGTCATACAGACACCAGTATGATTGGTGGGTCATTGAGGTTTACTCTAGGGTGTCGGGACAAACAGGTGCAAAATAACAATATATATCACCCTTTTAATACCTTTTACCCTTTTCTGCTCATGAATCGATGTCGTGAAAAATGTCTTGTTTTTACTCAGAGATTTGTTTTCGTAATAAAAAATCTTTATCGTTTTGAGACGACTCGTTTTATAAGCAATATTATTTATGTTATGATTCAAGCAGCATACAATTTGCTAGTCCCATGAGACAAACACGTGATGCTGATAAATAAATGGCATATTTCGGTATTCTACCGTTAGATGCATTTTCTAACTGAAACTCAAGCATATAATCGTTATTCACCTTCCTAAACACAGCGCTCGGCGCTCAAAACCGCCTCTGCAGAGTCTTAAATGTGGAGGTTTGAGTCTGTCATGTGAATTATAATGTTTTTCTGGATCCAATGGGATTCGAATATTCTAATCAAGGGTCCATGACATCCAATGATAAAAAAACAACGTCACATAAAACAAATGTATACTTATGTTGACATTATGAAATGGTTGCTGTTTTCTATACCCTTGTTTCAGACATGTCTAAATCCACCATCGATTATTCTGGGTAGATCTGTGACAAGGAACGCCAACTGTAGTCAATGTTGCAATGAGGATACTTGCAATAAGAAATTGTGTGCTTCAGAAAATCACAGTATGTCAGAGATTTAATGCGTTTTCCTTGGTATACTGGCCAAAATAGTTAGGGCCGTCATTTTGTATAATAAGGATAATCTTCAAGTGTAGCGACATTATGATACTAAGTGATCGTAAACGATGAGCGAGCGTAATTTTGGCAAGTCTACATAGGATTTTTTAGTCGATGGTTGAATTTATTTGCATCAATATTGTTATAGCTTACTGCAATAAAACTTAACGGAGGATCTATCCAGTGGCTTTTTAAAAACAATATATAGTACTGGCAGGTTGGACTTTTGACTAATGCATTATTAAACGCATTGTGAACTTATTATAAAAAAGGGGCCAGAAACATTGTGAAGAAAGTAGATTAAAAAGTCAAATTATGCTTTTCAGTTTTTCATGATAATAACGATTTTGAATGATCCAGCAATTATTCACAGACGAATGAATTTTACAATTAATAAGTTCGATTTTCTGTTAATTGTCCGGCATTCTGGCTTTAATTTCAATTGGCAAAATATTATTCTATAATTAACAATGAGAACAATGTCTAGAAATTAAAACGTAAAACCTGGAGTATGCTAAATCTTGAATATGAATGAAAATTTTGAATAATATTCGTTAACTAATATTAATCTGCAACCTTTTATTTCGTTAACAACGTATAATTCATTGTGAAATCCCTAGAATAAAGGGATATTAAACAATCATTGAAATAAATTGTTAACTATTAACCCAATATGCTTGTATTATTTGTATTTGACAGTTGTTACGTCAGACATATGTGAGGATGATCCAGATTTCCGCTGTGAACATATAAGTTCAGCATTTAGTATATGTAATGACTTACTTCATGCTAAAGTCGTATGTCGTAAATTCTGTGGACTTTGTGATTTAGGTAAGTCGCTGTTGAATGTATGTTAATATTTTCTATACAATAATGTACATACGCCACTCTGGTAGAGTGCTTGACCTGGGAGGTTCGAATCCCGGTCAGGTCATGTCCCCCTTGACTTATGTCATTTGTCCTCACCTAATTCATCTAGGATTGTATCCAGCTTTTTGCGGAAGATCAAATTAATAATGGTTGATAATTAATTCCAGGTAAACTGGTTAGGTCAACTAACCGCCGTATATAACTATGAATGTTGAAAAACAACAAATGTAATTGAAGCCAAAATCACATTGTTTAATGAGCAGCTTTTTATAATTTGAAGCATGAAAAAGATACACGAAAGTAAACGGAAATATGAACGAGAAGTTCAGGTAGAGACAGTCTAACATAATACGGCTTCACCGTCTAGAACTAGCGTACGAAATAAAATAAAGAATGGGAGAAATGAATACAATCTATGTAATGTAAAACCTAAGAAGAGGGGGAATGGGGGACGATAGCATTCAAGATAATATTATGCTCAAATTGTAACCACGTTTCCGTGATTAGATTGGCCTAGTCGTTTGGCGGTCGGGCCGGTGAGCATTTTATGGGCATCTAAGTAACATTTTACGTCATCTGCTCACTCGATTAAATAACTTTCGATCTTACACCGAAACATACCAATATCCTCCATTTGGTGATCGCGGAAGTGTAATAATTTTAACCAAACAGAGTTTACTTATTGAGTTCTTTTCAATAGCACATGTTAAATCTAGTCATTATACCTGTAACAGCTGATGGTCAGTGGTCCGATTGGAAGAGCTGGTCAGTATGTGATCAGTCATGTGGAAATGGTACAATGAGCAGAACAAGGTCATGTGACAATCCAGCACCACGTGACGGTGGTTTACCTTGTGTAGGAGCAAATATCGAGCATGCTCCTTGTCATAGTCAGTGCTCAGGTAGTAAAACTTATAATCGACTTTGTTGCTGAGAAATGAGTGAAGAATTCGACAAGGAAATGACACATACAAAAAGCCACCTCAAAAGCACATGGATACTTGAAAATATATACATAGGTGTAAACAGTTACGAAGGCAAAAGAGATACCAGACATTAACATAGATGATTGGTGTGAATAAAAGTACCGCATTGGAGAGGACAGCCGTAAAAACATCTAAATAATGCAACATTGAGAATATCGTTTAATAAGTTCAATGTTTCATCGCAGAAATTGTTAATGAAAATAGTTTGCAGAATTGACATTAAGTACACTCTTCGTTATATGCACAATACAATCCGATTCATCTATCAATGTCAAGAATACCGTATTTTAGGTATGTGGGGACCTTGGACGGCATTTAGTTCGTGTAGTGTCACGTGTGGCATTGGCATTGTTAGAAGAAGTAGACAATGTGTAGGTACACTGTGTGTTGGTGATTCTGTAGAAGATCAGGCATGTTTTACCAAGTCATGTGTAGGTGTGTATGTAAGGAACTTCATTTCCACCCACCACTCTGATACAATCATTCATTACCTGGCCAAGAAAATTCGCCATAGGCGTTTTGGAATGCGTGTTTTACATCTTACCGAAAATACTTACCCATGCCATAATATGTTACCGACACGCTAACATTATATTTTTGAGACGGACAATTGAACATCAAGTCCCTCATTTCGTCTAAAAGCTTTATATGCCGGTTGGTTTCTTTAGGTTACAATTTTATCAGATCATCGCCCTTTTATAACAATGACATTGTAATGTTATTGAATAGGACTTGTTCTTAGCTCGGTATCCCCCTACGGATGTCACAAATTGGGCTGTCCATTGATTTACAGTTGATCGCGCTTAGACATTGGAAAACATAGAAATTCCTACATCCAATATTTTATTGACAATTAGTCCTACATATGAATATGTGCATTGCTAGTCTATGTATATTTATAGATGCTGGATGGTCAAGGTGGTCAGGATGGAGCTCTTGCACGGCTTCCTGTCTGGGAGGATTGTCACATAGGAACAGAACATGTGATAACCCACCACCGTCAGTGTTTGGACTGTATTGTATGGGTGAACCAATAGAAGACAAGATATGTAATACCATTCCATGTCCAGGTAGGGTGCCATTTATAGACTAGAGTACACAATCTACGTTGCAGAGATAGATAACTTTGTATGTGTCATACATAATAGAGAAGAAACATTGTTGCGCCTTTCTGTCGATGGTCATTTTCACAGGTTCTAGTTAGTCTGGTCGCCTTGTAGTTATCAGTTCAAGGTCGCGACAACACGACCATTGGGAAGGAACATCTACGTTGACAATGGCGCCTCGGTTGATGTCATTTTTCTATTGTGGACAATCCGTACTTTTACTCTCGCTGCCATCTTGTATTTGTTTTATTTTACCAAATTAAGTCCAACTATTTAATATATAAGGTTAATTCGTCGTTCGGAGCTCGGTCACAAATCGTTAAGAACTCATTTCGGTTAAGTATGTTTCCAGATCGCCTGATTTGTTTACCAACATATCGTAATCAATAGAAGTTTGCAAGCTTTCGTGGAGTAACGCTTATACCAACTTTATATGACCTACTAACAGTTGCGTACCGTTAAAAGGGGAATTAGCTGTAGAACTATGCCCCACCAATTTGGGAGGAGTCAACTACTTCGATATCACGCACGGATAACACCCGCGCGGCCTATGAGAATTGTGCATTTTGACGTCACATGAGGCATTATATAATACATTACCAGTGAAATAAAGTTATTATTGATTAAATAACATGAAACATTTGTAGATAATTCTACGGATGGTAGTTGGTCATCATGGAACACCTGGTCAGCCTGCTCGACGAAATGTTCTAGGACAAGGTCAAGGTCGTGTACAAATCCATCACCATCAGGATCAGGACGAAACTGTGTGGGCAACACAGTGGATAGGGAAAACTGTGAGATCTTGAAATGTACAGGTAAGTATGTATGGTACTTTTCAATATAGTAGCGTAAGTTATACACACATGTATACATACAGAATCGCATTATCAATGCTCACACAATGTAGCATACATGCTAAAATGTTAAGTAATGCTTTAACAAAGCGAGAAAATGTATTCGGCACACCGTACGACTTAGAAGTGACCAGTCGTATTGTATCACAAAACTTAATGTTCTCCGATTGCTTCATTTGCACTGTTATCAAAAGTATTCACCACTGCATACTATATGACAAAACACACAACCAGCAAGTTGCGACTTGCTTCGGTGAATAGATTCAAAACATGCACACAATTTATACTGAGTTGTATTTTTGGTGAACGCCGTTTCTACATTGGTCAATTTGTCACGCTCAAAGCATGTGGTCTTGGTTCTTAAATTGTCAGAAACAAACATGCATGTATTTTCTTTCAGTGCCAGTACGCCTGGTAAATGGTTCACATCCATACGAGGGAAGATTAGAAGTACATCACAGTGGACAGTGGGGTACAGTATGCAAGGATAGTTTTTCAGACAAGGAAGCCAAGGTTGTTTGTCGGATGCTTAAATATCCCAGGTAACAAATCAGACAGGCGATGTGCAATTAAAAGGGTCAGCTTTGGTCAATTAATCATTTTGTCACATTTAAGAATTGTAGGTGCAGATGCCACTTATCATTTCAAAATATAAATAGTTAAATATCAAATGGCTCTCCATAAATGTACATCCTAAGATGCCAACTGCGCAATCAATCAGTCGACCAACAATATAGATCTAAGTAATTATTCATAATATTGGAATGTAAACACTATTAATTAAAACATTTTTGATTAATAAGTGGAATTACACTATTTGTTTGCATTCATGTAAAATATTTTACACATTTCCTCAGCGATGCGGCAGTTGCAATGACGGCGGCTGGTATATATGGTACAGGAACGCTACCGATTCTATTGGATGATGTTTCATGCGATGGTAATGAGCAAAGTATTGTAGATTGTACACATCGAGACTGGGGTAAACATGATTGTAGTCATAATGAGGATGTGGCCGTGTCTTGTATTCCTAGTAAGTTGTTGTGTTCTTGAATACACATTGTAATGTACACGTGTATACAATATACGCATAATATTGATTATTTTCGTGAACGCTGTTTACGTGCAATAGCCTTATCTTCCATCCATGCCTTTTTATCATAGTTCATAAACGTCATATTGAAATCAAACAGTCTTGCATTCATATAAATTTTAATTGCAAATATTTTAGCGCGACTGTTGTCTCTACAAAGTACGCAATATGGATGAATATACCATCGGTAATTTATTACTAACTGTATCGTTTTCCAGATTTCCATATAAGGTTAGCTCAAGGTACGTCAACCGGTGGACGAGTCGAGGTCTCTCTTGATGGTAGCAACTGGGGATCAGTTTGTAATGATCTGTTTGGTGATAATGACAATGGAGCAAGAGTTGTATGCCGTATGTTAGGTCTACCCACGTAAGTAGCTTTTTTTTCTTTGATGGTTCTACGTGATGAGCGATTGAATCTTTGAACAACACACTCAGTATTATACTACTAGTTTCAGTCATACAAGATATGCGATTTGGAAAACAAGGTGTTGGCCGATAAAAACATTTATAATTATAAAACAACTTTGATGTTAAGTAGCGTAATAACTTTATGTATTAATATGTATAATTATGTTTTATCCACTAAGATATTATGTGAGCGCATATATGTACATGTATATTATATTACGATAATCAAAACACAGATAGTGTACTCAAACTTATATAAGTTACTGTAGTTGTAGACGCCACATGCAGATTGACTGTAAAAAGAAAACGTTTCTTTGGCCATTTTGCTTGTAACATACTAGGCAGTATTTGTGATGCATAGACCGTTTAATCCCTTCACTTCAAGAGAGAGCATCTACATTCTGTTTGCAAAAAGTAATGCATTTGTTTTTGTTTTCCAGTACTCATGCGCGTTACAACCTTCGATTTGGTAATAATGGTGCAAGGGACGTAATTCTAGATGATGTCTCGTGTACAGGATCTGAGACTAGCTTGTTACAATGTGATCATCTACCCTGGGGTATGGGGCAAGGGTGTGGCCAGCCGGTATATGCCGGTGTGACATGTTCATAGAAGACTTTATTCAATTGTTTTGTAGGTCGCATTTATTGAATAAAATATTCATGTTCTTATCCTGTCAATAATAAGTCAAGCGTTTTATTTGTTCAGACATGCTTTGGTTTTACTTTTGAGATGCATGTCTTATGTATATGGATTCATACATTATATTTGATATGCCGAAGAGATAATGACCCAGGCAACGGTGTGTATAGTGTCACGTCCTATCAGCAATATATATGTTGTACGGATACGTTGTCTACTGGTAGAATACATAGTTTGCACTAACCATGTGACACTACACGGTGGACACGTGGCAGGATACCATCCCAGTCTCATATACTGGAACCAGGCAAACCAGTGTAAGTACTACATGTAGTATGTCGAGTGTATGCAAGTGTAGTAATTAGTCACATATTAACGATGTGGTATGTTGCGACAAGGGTCCGGGATTATGAAGGATACTTATACTTAGCACTCAAAACTCAAATCACTAACTTTAAACTCTTATTGGTTTGATAGTGAATTTTTTAGCGCGAACGATGCATGGAAATGTCAAATGTGTGCTTACTATTCTTTTGAATCCATTGTTTTGAGATTTCAGGGTGATTCTGAGATATGGGAGTAATTATTGGGTTTGAGTGACACACTCCGCACTCAGATATAATTATTATTCTCAAACGGATTATTACACTATTACACTAATAACAGTGTACTTTGCGGTTTGAGTGTTGAGTGTAAGCGTCCGTTATCATCCCGGGTACGAGACTTGGAACCGCAATCGTCCTCACACATGACAACACCGGTCCATTTAGACAAAAAGCAGTGAGATTGTGGTTGATTAAGCATTACCTGTTGACTCATTCACAATGCGTATTGAACTTTCTTCTTCAAAACATGATTGTAGAAGAATTTCTATGCTCACAATTTGTACAACAGAAAACAAGAACAATATTTTTGAAGCATACGGTTTATTGCTATTAGCTATGAGTACACTATAGTTTCACACCCGAACATTGAAAAAAAATATGATAAAAACAGGAAAAAACATAAAATGCAACATTATTATTGCTGTTACATGAAGTATATGATAAAATCATAACAATATCACAATAACAATTATATACTTAAAGAATGGATTGTTGACAATACATTATTGCAGAAGTTAATGATTTAAAATACGTAATAATGGCTGGTTTAAAGAGACATGGCATTTTCCTTTTCTATGTAGTAGTTTCAAATCGCCCGAATTGCGTTTCATTGCACAAACAATACTTGCTGCTAGTTTGATAGTGACGTATGACTGAACGGGAGGTAGCCTTATTGTGACATCAAAGGAATGTATTGATTTTCTGTGACCTTAATTAGAACAGCTGACAGATCGGAGATGAATTTCTAAGTTTGTTCTGTTTTCGAGCAAAGCTGCACATTAGTCGTCATTAGTATACATCAAAACCGGTTTGTGTCAATTCATAATTATACATTCAATAGTTTATGTCTATGTTTAGGACTGTAAAGTTTCTTCTAAGACAGATGGACATTATTAATGTCCTATTTCTTATTTATATGAATATGTGAAATTCAGCAAAATTAAACTATTTTCGTCGACACGGAATCCGTTCCTAATCAAATATGTAAGTTATATTTTACATACATTTATTAAAGAAAAACGTCATGTCGCTTTAAAACTTACGCAAACAATAATGAAATTCAGCAACGGAAATAAAGCGTAAAATATAACGTATAATAAACACAGTCAAATATGTCAAGTATGCCATTATACTTTGAAGCACAAATAATTGTCTTGGAAACTTTGCGAGACAGACCAGCCTGGCGATAGTGTTTCCATGTCAAATGTTGGTCGTACAATGTCCGCTTATATACACGATTTAGAGACAAATATTAGGTATACTAAATGTTTCCTGGAAAGTCTAGAAATACATATGTATTAATCCAATGATGTTTGATTTATCCACACTTTGTCTTTTGTTATTTCCTTGGATAGTATTTCACTCTTCTAGTGATAACAACGTATAAAATAGCCCAAAATCCCATATAATATCATAACACAAAGAAGATTGATTGGAGTTCTGTAGACGTAGGCTTTCATGATAAGAACACATGTACATTTGATAATATATCGTGTACAAATAAGTAAAATACAACAAAGTCTAACAATTGCACTAATGTGTACTAAACTTAATTAAAAGAAACAAACAATTAACATATATTTTTGATATCAATATCACATGTAGGCTTTGCAAGAAAATAAATAAAAGGTCAACATTAATACAATAGCTTAATATAAACAAAGCAAATATTACGACGTTCATGATGTGAAGAACACAGTTCAGAGGAACGCTATTTATATATACCAACCCTTAGTATTACAATACCGATATTCAGAAAGAAAAAACATATTGACTTTTACTACAAAGTTTGACAATTACAAGGAAAATGTTAGATAAATGTTTACGGTATAGAACATTAAACGACAGGCTTGCAATCAGCACTCTCTATTATATATTTAAGACGTAAAATTGGAAAATAATACATCGTATATTTCACATAATTGTTGGTGTCATATTTCTATTCCTCATATTTTCCGTTAAAATGTTGCAAAATAGAATACAACGACATATTAAAATTTAGTTTTATATAAATCAATGATGATAATAACATTTTAGTTAAAAGAAATATTACCTTCCTCTCGTGGAGCATCCCCGGATGTAAATGATTATGACGTTGCGTTTCCATGACAATGCCATAAGCATCCAAGTATTGCAGGAGCAGATGGCGTAAAGTGGATTTCAGAGAAAAAATATTTACAATACATACATATTCAATCCAACTAATAAGTTTAATAAAATGAGCAAAAAATGAAACATAAATACACCGTGATTGTTTATAATATATATGTATAAAGAATATGAAAAGTTAAATTGATGTATAAACAATACCAACAACAGAATATGTATATACTTATGAACCACGTACATCATAAAATCTATGAACAATATAATAAAAACAACAAGTTTCTTATACGTGAACACGTGCGTAATAATGTAAAAGTTGTAGCTATATATTCAACAGAACGTGAACACGTGAATAATTGGTATTGTGAAATATTTAAACATCACATTTAAATTGTTTGTATGCAATATATTCAACGTATGAGGAGTTCTCATTATGACAACACTACATATGATGCAGTATAGTGACACCTTATTTTGATTAGATCTCTGTCCTAACTCATACAATGAATGGAAATAAACGGCTGGACAAACCCCACGGCTTGCGCACATTTTTCATGATTGTATAATTTACGTCATAGAGTCCGACTTGAACAATATATTCTTGGGGGCCTTTGGCTTCCCTTTCGGAGCCTTCATCTCCTGCAATCACAAATATACATCCATCAAATCGAGATATAACTCCATCAGTAAAGCATACACTGCGCATTTCTTTCATTTCTTTACGAATAAGTGAGTAATATGACATAAGCAGACATTTGAATGCTATTGAAATATTCAACAGCTGTTGACACACTATAATCTAAGGTATAAATTCATGTTTTGAGGAACACGAAAAATCGGTCAATGGCGCTAGAAACATATACAATTACATATACTTATGTAATTACGGAAGACAGCAAACTTAATAGAGTTTAGTCACCTTTGATGCTATTTACAGCGATAAATATAAGAATGGAATGAAATTATTATTCGTGAATTATCTAGCTACAAAGAAAACTTTATCTACTTCTTCTGTTGTTTCTCCATTTTAACGTTATATCTTGGAAATACACGACCTTGATGTCATTTTATGTTAACACATTTTGCACACGATTCTGCCAATAAAGGCTGATCATTTTGCGCCGTGAAAAATATTTGCACAAGTTTTCATTAAACATGTATTCAACTATTATGTATTCTACTAGGTAGTTAAAATAAAGTCATGTTTTGAGGAACACGAAACATCGGTCAATGGCGCTACCGGGATTCGAACCCGGGTCTACGGATTGCCGGTCCGTTATGCTAACCACTACGCCACAGCGAAGTACGGGGCGAATTTTTACATCCGCCACACAGCACTTAACACCAGCTGTAGTATTATTGAAATAAAGTCATGTTTTGAGGAACACGAAAAATCGGCCAATGGCGCTACCGGGATTCGAACCCGGGTAAGAACGCTGCTGTCGACTGAAAAAGTGTCAAGATAAAACATTCAAGGTATGAAATAACGCAAACATTATTTTAGTCAACTTACACCAGAGGGTATCGGTGTCACTGTCTCTTTGCCTATGACCGTGTTGGTCTTGCCGGCCGAGTTGATAAAATTCCATGCTTTCTTCGCCTGGTCACGTGCTCTGTCAGTGACCTCTGAACTGCGTAACGTGACGCCAAAAATATCTTCATGGAACCTATTACTTTCCTATAGGTATATATGTAGTCATTTAAAATTAAATAAAAATGTACTGTACATATAGGATATTACATGAATTAGAAAAGTACGACCTTCATGAAACAAAAGCTTTCCGTCAACGATGAAAACTAGCCTTTGGCTAATTAAGTTTAAGGCCTTCTGTGCTCTCAATTTAACAATTTATGAACTAGCTCGAAATCCTGGAGGCTGCCATCCATAATAATTGGTCCTGTCTTAGGTTTAAACATTATCTCAAATAATTTACAGTATAACCTCACTTAAAGACCCACTCAATAATAAGACCACCCTATATAATTAAAAACACAATTTGCAAGTCAATTTCAATTATTTACTCTTTATTCAATATCAATATTAAGACCACTAAAATACAAAGAAAAGTTTTCAGGGTCCCAAAGGTGGTCTTATTATCAAGGTTTTACTCTACTTAACATAGACAGTAAATGATACAGAGATGGAACTCATAACATCATAGGAATATAATAAAACTTACCCTCAATTTAAGGACAAAATTCTTTGCATCTTGAGTTGTCATGTTGCCTTCAGTTGACAATATCTTCTCAAGTGTGGCTGTGACATCAGAAGCCATTTTGACGTCACCACAAACGTAGAAGTGACCAGACTGCTTTACAATACACTGAAACACGCTTGCTGCATTCATTTTCAAAATGGTCTGAACATACGTCTGGAAAAGATAAATGCGAATGTGGAAATGTAAATTGATTACCACTGACCTTACAGAATATATGGTTTCTGAGTTTCTGTGCCATTCAATATCTGAAACACTTTCATGATTAAAATTGTTCATGTCTGAATTAAACCTTGTTGATATCTTAATTACATAGTGTTGATATCTTAATTACATAGTGTTGATATCTTAATTACATAGTGTTGATATCTTAATTACATAGTGTTGATATCTTAATTACATAGTGTTGATATCTTAATTAAATAGTGTTGATATCTTAATTACATAGTGTTGATATCTTAATTACATAGTGTTGATATCTTAATTACATAGTGTTGATATCTTAATTAAATAGTGTTGATATCTTAATTACATAGTGTTGATATCTTAATTACATAGTGTTGATATCTTAATTACATAGTATTGATATCTTAATTGCATAGTGTTGATATCTTAATTACATAGTGTTGATATCTTAATATAACATCGTTTTTTCTCTTAATTTTACAATTTACTTATGTTAATTTGCAAATGCCTTAAATCTTCATTTAACAATGCACTTAAAATGTGCATATCTTAGCAATGCCCATACTCTTAATTCAACAATGTCCTTATCTTTTTATAACACTGTCCTAATCTTTATGGATAAGTATTCTTCTCAAATGTCCATATCTTAATAGAATAATACACATACATTATATTAAGAATGTCCATACTTTAATTCAACAACAGTAAAACCACACCTTAATTCAACAATTTAACAATGTATATACCTTAATTTAACAATGTCCATACCTTTGGTGTATTGTCCTCTCTAGACAATGCTGTGTTCACTTCTTTCAACACTCCCTCATTCTTCATCTGTTGTAACTCTTCCTTATATATATCGTCCATGTTGGAATTACGGCAACCAAAATACAGGTAGATATTACCCCAACCGTTACGTGTTCCTCCTGGAAAACGCAGGATTCAAATAGATCATCATGTAGTATATACCATGCTTGATGAAGTTAATGTTAGTCTCATTATCTGAGAACTTTGGCCCAAATGACATATCTGGGCGAAACTGGGTTATTAACATTGCTGAATGCAGGGATATGTGTAGGTTACTTATAAACAAATCTCTCTCCATGTTTTTTGTTAATATGGTCATCAGCGTTTTTCTCAGAAACTAGGCTCAATACATTTTGGCAAACAATCTCAGAGACAGACAAAATTATACAAATATACTGATAACAATGGGAACACAATAGTATTGTTCCCCATGCTTTCAGTTAGTTTAAAAAATCAATTTACACATATGCATGCAAAAGTCGGCCATATTTGATTGGGTTTCTGGCAGCGCGTATTCATATATGATGTGGCCCTAATTTGAAAAATTATCCAATAGTGGATAACGAGAAATAATACATATCTTACAATCACTCCCGCGCCGTACATTATGTGATAAATATAAATATTGATGTTTAATAAAAATGTATACTCAAACTCTTTTAATGGGTACATTTTATAATTGTTAAGTTTGTAATTGGTGTATCATAATATATTGTAACAATAGTGTACCCTTACTGTGTGGGACGGGTAACATTTCCATGTCAATCTTCCTCTGCTGCCAGAAACTACGGAATGGTGCAATACCCGTACCAGGCCCTACAAGTATCATTGGTAGAGTGGTATCCTCTGGCATGTGGAATGCATGGGCACTGTAAATATATATGGCATAAATAAGTTTTGTTTAAAATCCTATATCAAATAAATTTCACCACATGAACATTTGTAAACAAACGTTCAAATGTAAGTGGTAGGCATTGCGTGTCGTACATTCAAATAATCCATATATTGATCGAATCTAGTTTCGTCGACCTTGACCTTTCCTCTACTGATTCTAAAACGTTAGGGGTCATCTACTACCAACGAGCAAGAATCCCTTGAAGTCCTACTGCTGCGGGAACTACGTATCAATCGGAAGTAATTGAAGTGTCAATGTCAATGTTACCTCGACATTTAATGAACTGGCTCACAAAATACTCCGTTTCATATACCAATCCTCAACCAACCATCGTATGAAGTTTGATGTCCATATGCCGAATCGTTGTACAGTTATTGATTAGAGACCAAAATAGTTGAAAAATGGTCATTCCAACCGATATACAGAGAACAAAATATCCCACTCTACGAAGAAAGCACAACATAATAGCATGTTCGTAAAATAGTACTTTAAATAAAATCCACATTTAATTGTCATGCTTTCTGATCACAGATACCGTATAACAATCATTAAGATTTGACCATTGATATAACTAACATAAGCATTCACACAACGTTTATATTTTCTGCAATTATCAAACATAAAACTTACTGTCGAACAATGCAAGGAATGGTATCTCCAATCTCCATACGGTTCAACCAATTAGAACACACACCTTCATGTAAAGGTCCATTCTTTCCTAAAAGTATCAAAATCATCATGTTGAAAGTAGTTAAAATAGTGTTACTAATTCCGCTTGTACTTGTTAGCATGTTACACTTTCTGTGTGTTGGTAGGAAAAGAGAGATAATAAGTAGCTACAGGGAACGCCACAAACATAAGACAGTGCCTTCCCATACGTTCAGGAAGACGTTATACATGAATTGCACCGACTGACTTTTACACCTTAAATTAAGCGGAGATGCGATTTACACTATAGTTAATAAACGTTCAACAGGGAAGATAAATTGGTAAGGGCATTATACTTGACGATACAAGAGATGATGATTTATCCGCAATACATTATGCAGGCGTTGTTTTTATGACAATACCTTGTGTTCTATATATTTCTGTAGTGGATTTCGGGCAATGGTTTAATGACAATACCTTGTGTTCTATATATTTCTGTAGTGTAATTCAGGCGTTGGTTTAATGACAATACCTTGTGTTCTATATATTTCTGTAGTGTAATTCAGGCGTTGGTTTAATGACAATACCTTGTGTTCTATATATTTCTGTAGTGTAATTCAGGCGTTGGTTTAATGACAATACCTTGTGTTCTATATATTTCTGTAGTGTAATTCAGGCGCTGGTTTAATGACAATACCTTGTGTTCTATATATTTCTATAGTGTAATTCAGGCGTTGGTTTAATGACAATACCTTGTGTTCTATATATTTCTGTAGTGTAATTCAGGCGTTGGTTTAATGACAATACCTTGTGTTCTATATATTTCTATAGTGTAATTCAGGCGTTGGTTTAATGACAATACCTTGTGTTCTATATATTTCTGTAGTGGAATTCAGGCGACGGTTTAATGACAATACCTTGTGTTCTATATATTTCTGTAGTGTAATTCAGGCGCTGGATTAATGACAATACCTTGTGTTCTATATATTTCTATAGTGTAATTCAGGCGTTGGTTTAATGACAATACCTTGTGTTCTATATATGTCTGTAGTGTAATTCAGGCGACGGTTTAATGACAATACCTTGTGTTCTATATATGTCTGTAGTGTAATTCAGGCGTTGGTTTAATGACAATACCTTGTGTTCTATATATGTCTGTAGTGTAATTCAGGCGACGGTTTAATGACAATACCTTGTGTTCTATATATGTCTGTAGTGTAATTCAGGCGTTGGTTTAATGACAATACCTTGTGTTCTATATATTTCTATAGTGTAATTCAGGCGTTGGTTTAATGACAATACCTTGTGTTCTATATATTTCTGTAGTGGAATTCAGGCGACGGTTTAATGACAATACCTTGTGTTCTATATATTTCTGTAGTGGAATTCATGCGTTGGTTTAATGACAATACCTTGTGTTCTATATATTTCTGTAGTGGAACTCAGGCGACGGTTTAATGACAATACCTTGTGTTTTAATGACAATACCTTGTGTTCTATATATTTCTATAGTGGAATTCAGGCGTTGGTTTTATGACAATACCTTGTGTTCTATATATTTCTGTAGTGGAATTCAGGCGTTGGTTTAATGACAATACCTTGTGTTCTATATATTTCTGTAGTGGAATTCATGCGTTGGTTTAACGACAATACCTTGTGTTCTATATATTTCTGTAGTGGAATTCAGGCGACGGTTTAATGACAATACCTTGTGTTTTAATGACAATACCTTGTGTTCTATATATTTCTGTAGTGGAATTCAGGCGTTGGTTTTATGACAATACCTTGTGTTCTATATATTTCTATAGTGGAATTCAGGCGTTGGTTTAATGACAATACCTTGTGTTCTATATATTTCTGTAGTGGAATTCATGCGTTGGTTTAACGACAATACCTTGTGTTCTATATATTTCTGTAGTGGAATTCAGGCGACGGTTTAATGACAATACCTTGTGTTTTAATGACAATACCTTGTGTTCTATATATTTCTGTAGTGGAATTCAGGCGTTGGTTTTATGACAATACCTTGTGTTCTATATATTTCTATAGTGGAATTCGGGCGTTGGTTTAATGACAATACCTTGTGTTCTATATATTTCTATAGTGGAATTCAGGCGTTGGTTTTATGACCATACCTTGTGTTCTATATATTTCTATAGTGGAATTCGGGCATTGGTTTAATGACAATACCTTGTGTTCTATATATTTCTGTAGTGGAATTCAGGCGTTGTTTTTATGACAATACCTTGTGTTCTATATATTTCTGTAGTGGAATTCAGGCGTTGTTTTTATGACAATACCTTGTGTTCTATATATTTCTGAAGTGGAATTCAGGCGATGGTTTTATGACAATACCTTGTGTTCTATATATTTCTGTAGTGGAATTCAGGCGTTGGTTTTATGACAATACCTTGTGTTCTATATATTTCTATAGTGGAATTCAGGCGTTGGTTTTATGACAATACCTTGTGTTCTATATATTTCTGTAGTGGAATTCGGGCGATGGTTTAATGACAATACCTTGTGTTCTATATATTTCTATAGTGGAATTCGGGCGTTGGTTTAATGACAATACCTTGTGTTCTATATATTTCTGTAGTGGAATTCAGGCGTTGTTTTTATGACAATACCTTGTGTTCTATATATTTCTGTAGTGGAATTCAGGCGTTGTTTTTATGACAATACCTTGTGTTCTATATATTTCTGTAGTGGAATTCAGGCGATGGTTTTATGACAATACCTTGTGTTCTATATATTTCTGTAGTGGAATTCAGGCGTTGGTTTTATGACAATACCTTGTGTTCTATATATTTCTATAGTGGAATTCAGGCGTTGGTTTTATGACAATACCTTGTGTTCTATATATTTCTGTAGTGGAATTCGGGCGATGGTTTAATGACAATACCTTGTGTTCTATATATTTCTATAGTGGAATTAGGGCGATTGTTTAATGACAGTACCTTGTGTTCTATATATTTCTGTAGTAGAATTCGGGCGTTGGTTTAATGACAATACCTTGTGTTCTGTATGATACTACAGTGGTATTCAGGCGTTGGTTTAATGACAATACCTTGTGTTCTGTATGATACTACAGTGGTATTCAGACTATATTTTAATGACAATACCTTGTGTTCTATATTTCACTACAGCAACTGTTCCGTGGATTTCTCCCGGTGAATTCTTCAATGATGAACTAATACTGTAGAATCTGGATTGTAACAATGGTAACTGTGAAAGTAACAATGATGGTAGAATACGTAACGATGGGAACTGATCCAGTACTTGTACAAGGTTCGGATAGGACTCATACTTCCACTCCTCGTACTGACGGGAATCCTGAAAATATATGTAAACAAATGTATTAGATGTAGTCAATATATTCGTAAGGAACATATACACAGATATATATTTCACAACGTCAAATGTTTCATTAAAACTCTGGTAAGGAAGCAAAATAATTCACTTTAGGGATTAAAAGAGAGATAATAAGTTGCTACAGGGAACGCCACATACGTAAGACAATGCGTCTCCACACAGACCTCCGGGAAACAACTATCCATAAAACATGAGGCGTTTGAGGAGGAGCAAGGGCAAACACGCACGAGAACAGGGGCGCAAGGAACGGCCCGGCCAACCACAAGGGACAACACGCACGAGAACAGGGGTGCAAGGAACGGCCCGGCCAACCACAAGGGACAACACGCACGAGAACAGGGGCGCAAGGAACGGCCCGGCCAACCACATGTGACAACACGCACGAGAACAGGGGTGCAAGGAACGGCCCGGCCAACCACAAGGGACAACACGTACGAGAACAGGGGTGCAAGGAACGGCCCGGCCAACCACAAGGGACAACACGCACGAGAACATGGGCACAAGGAACAGCCCGGCCAACCACAAGGGCAAACACGCACGAGAACAGGGGTGCAAGGAACGGCCCAGCCAACCACAAGGGTAAACACGCACGAGAACAGGGGCGCAAGGAACGGCCCGGCCAACCACAAGGGACAACACGCACGAGAACAGGGGTGCAAGGAACGGCCCGGCCAACCACAAGTGACAACACGCACGAGAACAGGGGTGCAAGGAACGGCCCGGCCAACCACAAGGGACAACACGCACGAGAACAGGGGTGCAAGGAACGGCACGGCCAACCACAAGTGTCAACACGCACGAGAACAGGGGTGCAAGGAACGGCCCGGCCAACCACAAGGGACAACGCGCACGAGAACAGGAGTGCAAGGAACGGCCCGGCCAACCACAAGGGACAACACGCACGAGAACAGGGGTGCAAGGAACGGCCCGGCCAACCACAAGGGACAACACGCACGAGAACAGGGGTGCAAGGAACGGCCCGGCCAACCACAAGGGACAACACGCACGAGAACAGGGGCACAAGGAACGGCCCGGCCAACCACAAGGGACAACACGCACGAGAACAGGGGTGCAAGGAACGGCCCGGCCCGGCCAACCACAAGGGCAAACACGCACGAGAACAGGGACACAAGGAACGGCCCGGTCTACCACAAGGGACAACACGCACGAGAACAGGGGTGCAAGGAATGGGCCGGCCAACCACAAGGGACAACACGCACGAGAACAGGGGTGCAAGGAACGGTCCGGCCAACCACAAGGGCAAACACGCACGAGAACAGGGGCACAATGAACGGCCCGGTCTACCACAAGGGCAAACACGCACGAGAACAGGGGCGCAAGGAACGGCCCGGCCAACCACAAGGGACAACACGCACGAGAACAGGGGCACAAGGAACGGCCCGGTCTACCACAAGGGCAAACACGCACGAGAACAGGGGTGCAAGGGACGGCACGGCCAACCACAAGTGACAACACGCACGAGAACAGGGGTGCAAGGAACGGCCCGGTCAACCACAAGTGACAACACGCACGAGAACAGGGGTGCAAGGAACGGCCCGGCCAACCACAAGGGACAACACGCACGAGAACAGGGGTGCAAGGAACGGCCCGGCCAACCACAAGGGACAACACGTACGAGAACAGGGGTGCAAGGAACGGCCCGGCCAACCACAAGGGACAACATGCACGAGAACAGGGGTGCAAGGAACGGCCCGGCCTACCACAAGGGCAAACACGCACGAGAACAGGGGTGCAAGGAACGGCCCGGTCTACCACAAGGGCAAACACGCACGAGAACAGGGGCGCAAGGGACGGCCCGGCCTACCACAAGGGCAAACATGCACGAGAACAGGTGCGCAAGGAACGGCCCGGCCCGGCCCGGCCTACCACAAGGGCAAACACGCACGAGAACAGGGGCACAAGGAACGGCCCGGCCAACCACAAGGGACAACAAATGAGAAACAAAGAGAACAAACAGGGGGGATAAACGGACATCAAAAGACAAAAACAGACAGCAGTTTCAAATGTTCTTGGATTCGTATTTAGCATCAAGTGTAGTGCAAGAACAATTTTGTTTAATATTGTAACCTAACCACATATCCAATTAGTTTTTTTATTGTTGAATACATTTTTGTGAAACTTACTTATTTATTTCTCTAAAAGTGAAATGTAAAATGATGTTAATATTACGTTATGTATATGTACATTTATGTTTATGGTGATTATTTTTAACTTAAAATAAATTAACATATAACACATGCATGTAACTTCGAATGTTTCCGCTGGACACATGTGCCACCACTTTACTCAATTAAGGGGTATAAGTCTGCTCTTACATAATCAAGATGCACAATACCATGTGATGACTAATATTCCTATGAAGTTGTGTAACTCTAGGTCAAGTACTGTTTGATATATGAACGACACAGGTTTTGTGGGACGGACAAGGGCATGGGCAAAACTCATCACTAAAAATGCAAGGTTTGGGGACAGTACAGGACTGTACAACGATCGAGCATGTAGAAGGAACTGAGCAGCGTAACGACCTAGTAGTATTTGAGCTGTCACTATAAATACTGTAAAGGCTGGTGGTTACTTGAGTAAATCATAGTTACACTGGGATATTATAAAATAAAGAATTAACACCTACATTTGCGAGAATCTCCAAGCTGTCTTTGTCACACTCCTTTGTTGCTTGTGTAGCGAATATTTTCAGCAATGTCTGGCTTGGTGGTGTGCTTATATCAAGGAAATTCGAGAACGCTGTTTTAAGTGTACACACTGGTAACTTTGTAAAGGTATCCCAGGATTTCATTGTGCCTGAAAATATTCAATGATATATTCAGGGATAATTGCTGATCATTAATAAAAAAATAATAATTAATAAAAATAATCCTATCACTCAATTCTCGTCATCCCCTACCCTTGAACATAAAGCGGACACAACAGTTTGCTGCCCCCTATGGAATAATAGTGTTTTGTTTGCTTAAATAATGCTTTCCCATTTGTATCATGCAAGTGCACTGCGTCAATGATTTCGAGCTTATAATCAAGCGCACTTCTTGCTTAAAACCACGTTTTCGCACAAATGTCTTTTTCACTTCTCTCCAGCACATCAATCTGCACCATCAGACGCTCGTAATGCTGTTCATGCTAGTTGATTTGTATAATTGTGTAGGTGTAAATGAGAGCATTGTCTTTGACAATGAACGTTTTTTATAAGATTATCTCGTAAAAATTTGCATCAGCAGTAAATAATAATAATAAGATTCATTTCGGTAGTTGAGTACATGATGCATGGATAATTAAGACATGCAATAGTATTAAAATGATAATTGTGACATGTGAACAATATCCATGTCATACACACCAACACCTACGATAGCACAAAACTGAGTAGACTTTTATTTCCATTGTGGTCCTAAAACTAGTATAAACCACTATATATGTTCAGTTGTCACTTACCTAATGGTGATTGTCTTTCTGTTAAAACTTCCAATTTGACAACTTGATCAGGTGGTGGAGCGTTATGTAGCCTCATTAAAATAGCATCCACTAATTTCTGTGAATTCTGTGGGAAGATAGCAACGTGGTCACCAGGGTGATAGAGTAACTCGCCAGATCCGATAGTAGCGTCAATCTTGATCAGCATCGTCTGTCGACTGCAGAAAATACAACTCGTTAGCTGTATGAATACTCTTCCTATTGTACTGTTTCTATTGGTTTCAGTTTTGTACATAGATCAGAATACGTTATCGTGAAATTTATTTGATTCTAGCAAGTTCAGATCTCATTTTGTGTGACCCCCACAACAATCGGTGACACTTAGATTTATCATTGTCCGTCAGTTCGTCATCCGTACGTCAGACCGTTCCTCCCACAAAGCGTGTGTCGTTATATCTCCAAAAGTATTTGACATATAACAAAACTCAAAAGGAATATTAATCATCACATGAAATTGTGAGGTCTTTTCGATTGCATTTACTTAGTAAGGGTAGACCTTTATTGAATATAGGGAAAACATTAATAGTTAATATATAATTGATCTTGAAAATATATGAATAAAACTAACATTTGCTTTTAACTAAATGCATAATAGCAATACGCTAACGACTGTGAAGTTGTAACTAATGTTCAAAAGTACTGTTGCAACATATATAAATGAAGAAAATAATCTGAAAAAGTAAAGGAAAGTTTCCACTTACTCCGAATCTTCAGACTGTAGTTGTGTTCTTTCTAAAAATTTACAAGGTATGACATTCTTCCCGTGGACGGTAGACAACACTGGAATATACGAGGTGGACATATAGTTATACCGGTATACAATACACTGGAATATACAAGGTGGACATATAGTTATACCGGAATACAATACACTGGAATATACAAGGGGGACATATAGTTATACCGGTATACAATACACTGGAATATACAAGGGGGACATATAGTTATACCGGTATACAATACACTGGAATATACAAGGGGGACATATAGTTATACCGGTATACAATACACTGGAATATACAAGGTGGACATATAGTTATACCGGTATACAATACACTGGAATATACAAGGGGGACATATAGGTATACCGGTATACAATACACTGGAATATACAAGGTGGACATATAGTTATACCGGTATACAATACACTGGAATATACAAGGTGGACATATAGGTATACCGGTATACAATACACTGGAATATACAAGGGGGACATATAGTTATACCGGTATACAATACACTGGAATATACAAGGGGGACATATAGTTATACCGGTATACAATACACTGGAATATACAAGGTGGACATATAGGTATACCGGTATACAATACACTGGAATATACAAGGTGGACATATAGTTATACCGGTATACAATACACTGCAATATACAAGGTGGACATATAGTTATACCGGTATACAATACACTGCAATATACAAGGTGGACATATAGTTATACCGGTATACGATACACTGCAATATACAAGGTGGACATATAGTTATACCGGTATACAATACACTGCAATATACAAGGTGGACATATAGTTATACCGGTATACAATACACTGCAATATACAAGGTGGACATATAGTTATACCGGTATACGATACACTGCAATATACAAGGTGGACATATAGTTATACCGGTATACAATACACTGCAATATACAAGGTGGACATATAGTTATACCGGTATAAGATACACTGGAATATACAAGGTGGACATATAGTTATACCGGTATACAATACACTGGTCCAATGTTTTGCCTCACCGGTCCTTTCACGAAAATACTTAAGTATAAAATAAGTAACCATCTTAAGTAATTTCTCAATGTTTCAACATGTGCGATCGAATGTTTTGACTTCCCGCGAGAAAAGATTTTATACAAATAGACCAAAAACTGTACGTATAGGTAATATACTACATAATTAATGCGGTGTATTAATGAAAGAGAGTACATCAAAATACATGTACTGTAACACGTATTTACACAGAATGCCCATGGGACTTTGAAAAACTGCTCTATGTATCCGTGTTTCACTACTTCCATCACGACTCAACTAGAAACTGGGCATTTATTGACTTAAAATGTGTTACTAACATCCTGGTGTTTAAATCAATGTTCTTTATAAGAAGTTTTACTGTATTCCTGCTTGTGTGACAGGAAACCATTTTTGTAAGTACCACGTTAAGTAAACTTTTGTGTAAAGCTGCACTTACTTGATGCTATATCAAATTTCTTTTCAGCCACACCAGGGGTAACTCTGAATGTATCCGGTGTCCATGAGTGGTCAGTTGTAGACAGTGTGCCTGTAGCTTCCATCATGGCTCTCTCATCTCCGGTACAGAATGTATCACATGCTGCCTGCAACATATCAGTCATAAACACTGTATTGTAACGTATACTAAACTGGTAGAGGCAACCAGCATCTCAATTTAGTATACTCCAAATACATTTCAAAATAAATGAACTGTGAACATTCGAACAATCGACAAAATTAGTCACTATAATAAGGAATTTTATATACAACGCCATCTCCCCAGGGCAATGACGTCAGTGTGAGGCAAATGTCGACTGTTGTTGAGAGGTTGTCGCTCAAACGAGGTTAAATGGGTTGTATTTCATTGATCACGAGGAAAATGTATAACGTTGTTGACGAGAGATTGCTGATCAACATTGGGCAGACGTATATAAGTTGAATTGTTAATACTGGTGTGTCAGGATGTGGGATGGTCCTGACATTAGTTTGAAAGATACTGCACAGCAATGCTTTCCCTAACGTTTAGTCTAGAGGTAAGGACTTAGTGGTATTACCTTAAATACGTCTTTTGCCCAAGTTCTAAATGACTCTTCCTGTCCACACAGTTCATCACCTTCCATGGTTTTGTATATTCTCTCTGCACCAAGTTTGGTGAACATGTTATCAACGTAATGGGCAAATGCGCAGAAATTCGGATATGCACTGGAACCCAATCCAAACGCAGAAAATCTGAAATTGTAGAATTCAAATACATGTACATGTATAACCAGCTGATAATCATACCATAGTGCGGTCATATTGAATAACCACAAGAATGTTAGAATAATTTCGTTTATATGATATCCATGCGAAGAAGCTTGTAGCAATCAGCTCTGTTCATTTCAAGAAAATAGTAATTAATTAACTAAGTAGTAATTAATCAACTTCTAATTAATTTTGAATTATTAGCGGGGATTTTAGTATCGATCATACCAGTAACTTAACAAACTAATTTGGACCACGTTTTCTTTAGCGATACATACCTTACGTTGCTGAGTGGTCCGGTCTCCCAGTTAAGGTTATCTTCCATGTGATTACTGGAGTCTGATTCACTACTATTCCCTTTGTCTTCATCCTCCTCATAGTCAGCTGATGCAACACTGAGTCTCATGTACGACGTTTGTCTATTCAAACTGTTAATACAATATGCTTGCTACTGAGTATATCAAAAGGTGTGCATTGCGTTTGAGAATGAGACTTTTTAATACAATAATTATTATTGTTACTAAGTATATAAATATGTGTGCATTACGTTGGAGAATGAAGATTTTAATACAATATGCTTGTTACTGAGTATATCAATTCGTGTGCAATGCGTTCGAGAATGAAACTGTAAAATACAATATGCTTGTTACTGAGCATCTCAAAATATGTGCATTGCGTTTGAGAATGGAACTTTTAATACTATATGCTTGTTACTGAGTATATCAATTCGTGTGCATTGCGTTTGAGAATGAAACTTTAAAATACAATATGCTTGTTACTGAGCATCTCAAAATGTGTGCATTGTGTTTGAGAATGGAACTTTTAATACTATATCATTATGCTTGTTACTGAGTATATCAAAATGTGTGCATTGCGTTTGAGAATGGAACTTTTAATACTGTATGCTTGTTACTGAGTATATCAAAATGTGTGCATTGCGTTTGAGAATGGAACAATAGCGGTGATTATTTTACATTACCAGAACAAATACCTATTTTTTCTCGCTGGAACTCAAAACTTCCAAACCATTCGTTTGCACATGGTTAAACAAATGATAAATATACTTAAGACAGTTACTGAGATCATACTTGAGTACAGTAAACCTCACTTAAAGACCACCTCAAAATTAAGAACACATCAAAATTAAGACCACATCTAAATTAAGAACACAATGTTCATGTCCATTTTCATTGTTTTGCTCTTTATTCAACCTCAATATTAAGACCACCTAAAGATAAAGACCAGTTTTCGAGGGTCCCTATAAGGTGGTCTTATAATTGAGGTTTTGTTGTATTTCATGAAATCGGGACAAATTTGTTTAAAGTTTGGCAAGTACAGTTTTACTTCCGAACTAAAATCCAAATAACGTCTAACTATGTCGACTGCATCATAGTCTACTTTTATTTACATGTGTAATTATCATGAATTGTTGGAGATAGATCGTGTCGTTCACTGTCCTGTTGACAGCGATTGAATCTATACATTTCCTATTACTTGTTTCCTTACGGTAATATAATACTTACTTTTCTCTTGCATCAGGATGTTTCATCTCCATGAGATGTTTGGCAAATCCCTGAAATATAAATAAAGTAAATATACGTCCATACAGTATGCACTGTTTAAATGTACACACGAAATGTAGAAGTCGAAATAAATATCGTTATATTAGTTGTTTCATATACGTTTTACTTAAATTGATTTCATTCAGAGAGGAATTTGATTTGCTTAACGAAATAATTCAATCAACTGATAACTAATTGAATTTAGACTTTATAACAGTGTAAAACATACTAAATTTACATTGGTAGACTAAAGAAACATCTTGATAAAAGTTACGGTCGATATTTTTGTGGAACACATGTTTCACTAACTAATTAAGTGTAGAAAGATAGGGGTTGAAAAGACACAAGTATTATTTTACTTCAGTATAAACCGTAAACACTTTATCTCTGAAAAGAATCTGTTTATTCCAGACAATAGAATTTTTGCATTCATCTAAACTCAAAAAAGAACATATTTAACCAAGTTATTTGACAATTTACAGTCAAGTTCAAATTTACCTCTCCCTTCTCTGGTGGATCACCATTTCCGAATGTGCTTGTTACTACCAGAACGAGTTGTTCGTGCTCCAGTTCACTGACGTCATAATCTTCCATACATACAACCTAAATGAACATTTACAATTATTCTTAAATGTGTTATGAATATTATGCTGTGGTCTAATGTCGGTAGTATATTGTGTATCTATAATGACTCCAAAATACCGAATGTTTTATTAACCAGGTAGGTTGGCCGCCTCTCTTGGATTACTTGTCATCTGCAACATCGAGACAACTTGCAATATATCGATGCTCAACACCGTCAACTAACCATCCACCCCAAAAGCTTGTACAAACAGCCCTGTGACTCATGCTATTGCACATGAATATATAATTATGTTAGAATATATGGATATAAGTCTAAACAAGCGATTGTAAACAATGAAATAAATAAATTTGTGATGTTTATGTTATATAGACATACATATATTGAAACATCACTATAAGACCACCTCAGTATTAAGACCACCTAAAAATAGAGAACAGAATTTTCAAGACAGTTTTCATTATTTTGCTCTTTATTAAACCTCCATAGTAAGAACGCTTCAACAATAAAACCAGTTTGCCAGGGTCCCAATGATGGTCGTATTATTGAGGTTTTACTGTATTTTAGACAACAGTGAATGTACTATCGCAATGTAGTTTACCTTGGCGTCAAAAGCATGTTTGAAAATCTGGCATAGAATTTTCGCAAATGATTCAGATTTTCCTGTTTCTGTTGCATACAATATAACACATTTTACTCGTCTTGCCAAGGCCTTCCCCATCAACTTAGCCGAGAACTTTACAGCTCTAAATCAAAATGGAATACGTTATCAACAAAGAACAATAGTAGATTTCAACAATGTTATCTTACAAATGTATTAACGATTCAATGATACGATTGTTTCGAGTGTAAAACATTTATAATTGAATGGCAATATGCTGAAAAAGTTTCATAATTTGTACAAAAACACTTTAATTGAATTATAAGATTGGTCTAGGCAAGGGATAAACGGATCATTTTCATTCTGAAACGCTGACATTAGAATATATAAACGCATTGGGTATACATGTATATCATATATTGTACCACAAGAGATTGTCACGAGGTTCTTTTTCCTTTATCCCATCTAGAGTTTTCTCCGCTTGTCCCTTCTATAGAATATGCATATATAGTTATGTAGTATATATTATATTACACTACATAATTATATACATATTTTATAGTAGGGACAAAGGGAGAGAACTCTAGATGGGTTAAATGGAAATAACACGTGACAATCTCCTGTGTATTGTACCTAGCTAGTTCTCTAAATCCAATCTTTCTTCTAGGTTTATCAGATACAGATTTTGTCCTCTCTCTGTCTTTCTTCCAAACATGTGTCTTCCAGGCATCAGCCTGTATTTAAAATAATCAGACCGTTAATATCATAAAAAACTTCATTTTCTGAATACGATATTGATTCAACTATAATGGTCTTGTAAAGAGATGGGGGCGTTTCCTGTCGATACGTTTATACTGCTTCCATCATTCAATTAGACTTTGTGCAGTATGGTATTGTTCTCTAAATAAAGATTTCTATAACATTTTAATTACCATTCTACGATGAATGAACATCTGATATTTTATTAGCGATGCGGGTGTGTTTGTTCCGTATTGTCTAACTGAATAAGCTTTTTATAAACATAATTAACAATCCGATGGCCATACATCGGACAAATTCATCTTTTGAATTGCAACATTAGGAAGACGCTTTGATACACAATACATTTGCACGGACGTTTACTACAATTCAATTCTAATGGACTGAATGATTCCTGTCCGTACATTGGTTTCTCAGATCGCATCAGATTACAAATTACAAAGATAACAGAGTCCGACAAGGATTAAACAAATCATGCATGTATTAAATTGATTGAGCAAATACAAAGGCTTGGCTGTTTCAAATAACATCAGTAGTGCATTATTGTACATTTTCGTCAATTAAAGTTGTAATTAAAGTTATCGACTTGTGGGCGGCAAATACGGACTATTTGTACAAGTGAAAAACTGAAGTAGTCGACAAAGTGCGTACGTAAGTTTTCATAGCATTCATAACTCGTCACTTTCAGCGTCAGCGACATTTCAATAACCTTAATAGTTGAATATGACTATTGAAATATAAAGTTGATATATTGACCTGGTATTCGTACGAAGGTTTCAGTTTATATGACAACATTTCCTGATGGAACACGGGCAGTATTCCCCCACTCATGGGTGGTACAATCCATACCCAGTCAGCCGGACACCCCCCTCGTAGCTTCTGTTCATTGTCTAAATGTTTCATGAATGAATCGGCGGCTGAATGATGGTCCGTTACTGTAACGCCTTGTGACTGTAATATAATGATATAATTAAATAATAATAGACAGAACGCGTGTAAACATATTTCACAGTGGTCAGCCAGTGAAAATATGTTGACCATTTGATACAACGTTCACAATAACGGTTTTCGCATTTAGTTTTGATTCTACTTTAAATGATGTCAGATGTAATCCGGATTTCGTTATAATGGTATTTTTTCCAGGGGTACAAACACAATCTAATTTTAGATCTATTGTTGTTGTATACATTTTAGTTGTACTCAGAGATTGGGAGTGAATACATGTATAGTGCTGTTTGGTTGACCGCGAACAGGTGTATGCACTTTCAGGACTGATCCATGTCAATTAAGGTAAGGAAATGTCCTTGTGCGTAAAACTATTACTGCTGTTTGGATAACGTTTCTATCAAAACACAACCGCAGCTTTTTCTACGACTAACTTACGGACAACCACGAACATATCAATACACC
The DNA here is from genome assembly GCA_032209605.1 of Mactromeris polynyma. NCBI lineage: Eukaryota > Metazoa > Mollusca > Bivalvia > Venerida > Mactridae > Mactromeris > Mactromeris polynyma. The sequence continues at coordinate 7,131,302 of JASFXZ010000021.1, read as the reverse complement.
TATTTGGAAATGTAATGATCCAGGTAATATATTCATACGATTAATAAAATCGCACTATATAAGCTGATAAAATCGTTAAGTTATTACATATAGTCATATTGGTTTTGTAAATATGCGCCATTTACTAAAGGATAAGTTTCGATGAAAACCAGAATTCAACAAAACTTTGATTCAACGACATACATTCAAACACTATAACATATCTCAGCTTTGTTGTTTCATTGGGATAATTTACATGAATACTCGCTAATTTCAAAATTATGTCCAACCTACGGATTGATGGTTCTAAATTCATGATTTTACTTGTGTACGCTGATTTTACATATTTATCGAACAAATCGCAATAGAAGTATATCGAGAGTTCAGTGCCAGACTATCTCAACTACTATATACATATACAGGAATTACGATAGTCTTGCGTTGAACCCTCGGTATGATCATTGCTAATAATAAATCCATTAAAACTCACTGTTTCAGGTTGTGAGTCATAGATATACCAGCACTATCAATTACTTTAGTTGATCTATATAACCAATCTTACCTGAAAACTATAAAGTACGGCAACATTGATTTCAACCAGTGTTCTGTCTTTCCATAGTGACGAGCTTTTTCTTGTATCAAAACCCATACGCTTTGCGATATCCTAAAATAAAGAACTCTTAAATTCAAGTCCCTTTCAAAATACTTTTCTACAGTTGTAACAGATCATGAAGTGGTCAGCAAATGAAAACAAGTTTTGGAAAATATTGACCAATATACATACACTGACACTCTCTTCTAAGTGGTCACACTACGTATTTATGGGATTTTCGTACCAATGTTTTGTGCTAGTATACAAAGTGAATTTTTAGGATTTTTAACTTGAAGTTAACCAACAGTAACTTACTTTATGTTTTTAGTTTGAAACTTATGACGATAGACGAAGCGACAATAAGAATAGCGAGTGCACAATTGTTAGAAGAACGGAACAAATGAGAAACTACAGAATGTAGATCAAATAGGAAATAGAGATGTGCATAATTTATAGATAAAGACATTTATATTGTGACTTGAGACATAATCTAACATCTGTTAATATATAACATTTAACATTAAATGAAATCGTCATTACTCAGTTACCCGTACAAGCGAACATGAAACCGGTGACAAGACACATGTTGCCTTATACACCGTAAACAGCCAAAAGTATCAGTCTGAAAATGTTAATAAGCAATGCTAAGACGCAATGACTATGGTGTCATTGACACTGTTGCGCTGATACAATGTCTTCACCACTCTGTCAGTATTATTTCAAATAGTTATCAAAACGATTCCCAGAGCAATAACCCTATGATTCAACTGAATGGAAAAGCAAAAAAAAACTGTCAAAATATCATTTATCATTTCAAATCGCTTTGTCAAAATGAAGTGAATGTCCTTAAAAATACAAAATGGCGGATTAGATCTTTTGACTAGCAGGCCTATATATAAAAGCATTTTATGTCATAATAATGTCAAAACTGTCATAAATCCAAACAGTTTCATTTTGTTGAAGGTTATGGCCTGTGTTAACAGCATTTCGGCTAACAATTATATTATACTTAATAAACTATACACTATCTTTGATCTTTCTATAAATAAGAAAATTGACTTCTGACACGTTAATTATGTGGACAAAATAACCATGACCTCAAAGGTGTGTCGACTAACTTTTGGAAAACTTTTATAACAGCTCGAAGTTCAAGACGGTCAGATGACAGCATAGTTCGCGTGTTTAACGTTGTAAACCCGCAATATTCAAATCCTATTTATTTCGACGTCTAACGCTCAAATGACGTCAAAATTGCATATATGACGTCATTATAATTCATATGTGACGTACTAGTGATTTTTATTGACTGCACATACAGTTACAAACAAATTCCTCAAAATCGAATTTCATTGCACATCAACATGTTGCAATTACACCCCGAATACGAATCATTGAATAAGTTTCGTAAAATTTCAATAATTTAAAAAGTTAGAGCGCAAGTCTTGAAGCTTATTGAGCAACCCTCGTATTAACTCAATTTGAGTGGTGATCTACATTGTATATATATAATTGTTGTAGTTAGTAATATGTACGATGTGTATTTATGAGACTTTAAAGACTTCTCAAATTTTATCAACGTGCTTAATAAACCCTTATACAGCAATATTCAACATAAAAACCCTCAAATATAATTGCATTTATCGAGCAAGGTTAGCGAGCTTTCCTTTGAAATGTTGATTGAAACCCTATCCAAAACATTGTTGCCGGCACCATAAAATGTTTGTTCATGCGCTCAAAATAATTACCAGTACGTGCAGAAAACATGAGACAGAAAAAAGAAAATATTTGTAAAAATCGTTAACAATTTTTGTGCTGCAATTAGTCTTTAAGTTATGAAATTTGATACAATCATAATTCGCCTTAATGCCTCATGAATACTGGTATGAAACTTAAACACGCATGCTCAAAGTAATCCAGTATGATGATATTAAGTAAAACTGGCTTATACCGAACACTGATATAAAGATCACTTAGATAAATGGAGCATATCTTAAGTCCCTTCATTATGAATATAGCAAACAAACGAAATAAAAAACGGTTTTAGCAAGATCTTAAGTGTGCTCCATCTACATACGTTTTACTGTATAGAAAACATGCTCTGTCTTACCCCGAGTAGATTGTATCTAAATGGGTCACAAAGATCTCTTGCTCCTATTTCTGTTCCCATAAACCAACCATTGAATGGTGCCGCGGGAAATATCATACCGCCACAGTCGAACACCATACTGGAGACAGCCGGAAGTGCGTACCATTTCAACCCCATCTCGGCAAACCACGGAAACCTGCGAATATAAACGATCATTCACGAATGAAAGCAAAGTAAAATTATAACCGTTAACTGTGTCGAATAAGTGAAGAAACCAATTTTGTAAAATACTTTAATTTGTAATAAGCATAAACATAATATAAAACGTTATGTATTACTTAAACATACTTGCTTACATTATCTAACTGACATATAGAAGAATATCTAAAAAAAGATCATTATGTCACACAAACGAGTCAGATAGGTTTAGTATGTTGTATTGCACACTCTAAATTTCATTAACGGTTAAATGTTATTCATATAATCTTACTTTGGATGTTTAAAATTGACTTCTAGGATCAAATCCGACGGAATCTCGAACATTTCTGGATCATGTCCAGTGGCTTGTAGAATCAGAGGGACAACATCGAACCTTGTTCCTTTTCCTTTCCATCCAAGCTTCTGTGCAATCTAGAAAATACAAAACATCACTTAGATAACCATATAACACACTAATACCTCGCATTATCAGATACATAACGTGTATGACCTTATTTACCCATCATACAATAAATGCCAAGTGCATTACTGCAGCGTACTTCATACTAATTATTGCTATATTGCTTTTTGCTTTGTTTCAGTGATGTTAGGTGTTGGAGTTTATCGACATTATTGTAGTTATATACGATGGTCAGTTTACCAACATATTCTTCCGCAAGCAACTAACAACTTCCCTACGTGATTAAGAGAAGGTAACATAATTATGGTGTTGTAGCTTTAGCCAAGTGTCGCAAATAACACACATGGAGTTCAATTTTTCCAGCGATAGAGTATGCCGGGTGGATTCTCATGCTTTGTAACCAGACCATTCCTTGATTCTGTTCGTTCCCTAACGTATGTACCCTTGAACCTCATCAAGTGCCTTATGTTTAATGGATTGTTGTTTTCCCGGAGGTCTTTGATGGGAGGCACTGTCTTATGTATGTGGCGTTCCATGTAGCAACTTATTCTCTCTCTCTTAGAATCATTCAGATAGTACATATTGAACATGACCTTGTATGTTTGATACAAAACTCGAACATAAATGTCTTAACTTATTTAATGATCTAAGTCCGTCATATTTCTATCATATATGGAAATGCGTGTGGTATTAAACAGTTTTATATCTAAAATCATTCATAGCTTTGATACCGTAGTTCCCAATGAATTACCTGCGTGAGTTCTATATTGGAAGGATCACCAACAACACTGCCGTCATCCTGCTTGTACCCGGCATAGCGTATAAATTGCTGGTTCCAAACCCGGAAATCATGTTTACCATCAGTACGTGGTGGGAATACTGTAATGGCCGATCTGTAATATGGGAACATTGTATTACAGCTAGTTACGCTAGCAAGTAAACTGGAATCAAGTGTGACAGTCATTTTAACCAACTCGCCGAGGATCCACTTAGCTCCATAATCAAATTATTCACAATTGATTTGACTCAAATGGATTAAGTCTATTCCATGAAGTGACAGTCGTATTTGGTAGTAACATTTGTAAACTGTAAATATACATACAGTTAAACCTTAATAATAAGACCCTTGAAAACTGGTCTTCTTATTGAGGTGGTCCTAATATTGAGGTTGAGTAAAGAGCAAAATAGTGATCATTGCTTTGAAAATGTTGGTCTCAATTTTGAGGTGGTTCTATTATTGAGGTGGTCTTTATAGCAGGTTTTATAGTAATTTGAAAATTTGTTATATAATGTATGACATATATAAACATATAAGAAGTTATGGGTTCGGTAGTAGACTGTTTGAAGCGGCATTACATACTTTATGCAATTAATGTATGTAAAACATTTTCCCAAAGAAAATATTTTTATTTCGTTGAAATTTACACAATTTGCAAAACATTTGACATATTTTTCCTAACTTCTTCGACGATAAGGATGAATCAAGGAATAAACTGTTGAATGAGACGATTTATGATATTAAAACACAGGTGAAAAACTGTTTTGATGCAATAAAACTTAATAGCATTTCCTGTACTTCATCAAAATGATAACATCCTGTATGATTTCTCAAACTCCCTACTTTCGGTTTGATGTCTACAATAGGCTACTTACAGTTTGGAACATGTCAATATCAAACTAATAGACGGTCTTGGTGTGAAATGTAATGGAATTTAGCTGAACTGAAGACTACGATGTAACCGTCTGAGAAGAGAGATATAGTATACTGCCGCTTTCATTAATATATCAGAACCAACCAGATTCCTTGCTTTACCTTATGTTTCCCTTGTTTGTTCCATACTTGATATGGTTACAAATCGCTTCAAACATTCCCCTCGCTGTTGTAATATGTCGGGCATCGAACACCTGTAAAATCACCGAACAAAATGCATTACAATAAAGCCATTGTGGGGTTTACATTTGGTATATATATTATCTGGATCAGATTCCCTGAGATAGCAACTCGTTAATTTATATTTTCGTACAGGTGTCGCCACCTAGGGTTCATGGACATCTCGTTTATTGATACATGATTCATGTAAAGTATTTGGTTTCGTTTAACACCCACGCTAAGAAAACGGTTCCGTACCTGTAACTTTAACCTTACTTATTTACACTACTAAATGACACAACGTCTTGCCACTCATATTAATCACTCCCTATTACTGTTTCCTATGTTACTATCTTATACTTGCGACGAATTCATGCATTGTGACATTCGTGATCAAACCACGCTAAAAACGGATCTCGAACTCACGACGTTCGTATCTGAAGCGTCGAACACTTTAGTCCTCGGCGACTAAGGCTCCTTACCTGTAACTTTGACCACTGGATGCGTCCAATACATCTAGGAGCGTTTCTCCAAGCAGTTTTCGCACCGTAAGTAAGTTCAGCAGTTGTCAGTTCATACGTTCCATGCTCTGAATTTAGGATCGCTTTCTCTACTTCTGTCCATCTGTTAAGATGAGCTGGCGTGTTAGACCTACAATAGACGACACCCCATACATAACGAGACAATACATGACACAATCACAGGAGCAACGAGTGCCACGCCCATCTGGGTACCATCAGGTCCGATCGCTTTTTATCTTTGTAAATTTAAATAAATGCCAGAATTGAAACATCCGAAGAAATCCTGTATACATAGTTTATACAAACTGTTGATAAAAATACATTCTCCCGCAATATTTGTTTATCATATATGTATTGTACAATTGTATTTATTGTGCATGATGCATTGATTTTCTAATTGTAATTACCTCTTAACCATTGTATACGTATAGTGTATATTGTGTACTCATGTTGTCATGTTTTATATGAACTGAGATATGTTAATAAACTGTAAACTTTACATCATAAATTTGCCAAATAAACAATACATAGAGAATGCATTTAATCAACGTCGACAGGTCATGCAATTCGGTTTCTTATTTGACACTTCATTACAGAATCAAGGGCAATAACTCAGGTCACCTGTGTTCGATCATACCAATAATGAAACATCACCGAGATCCAAGGATAGACAAAATGATTTGAAAACTGAGGCTGAAAGTACCGTTACCTCAGTATTATGAATTTATGATAAAACAATAAGCAAGCAAGTAAACTGGAATCAAGTGTGAAAGTCATTTTAACCAACTCGCCGATGATCTACTTAGCTCCATAATCAAATTATTCACAACTGATTTGATTCAAATGGATTAAGTCTATTCCATGAAGTGACAATCGTATTTGGTAGTAACATTTGTAAACTGTAAATACACATACAGTAAAACCTTAATAATAAGACCCTTGAAAACTGGTCTTCTTATTGAGGTGGTCCTAATATTGAGGTTGAGTAAAGAGCAAAATAGTGATCATTGCTTTGAAAATGTTGGTCTCAATTTTGTAAGCTGGGTGTGAGAATTAGATTACTATAAAGTGAAAAACGGACGAATATGCTACTATTTGTAATACTTGCGTAACAGTTTAACTGTAACGCGGTGAGTTAAATGAAGAATACTCGATATATTGAGTTACTCAATCGGAATTAATCGATATTTTACCAAAAATGTCCTATCCATATTAATGAAAATAAAAATTTAAATTCGTATATAATGCAATTTAAAATGTATTGTATAGTCTTCAAGTTATATAGGCCAACATTTTGTTTTAAGGTGAATTATTTTTGCAAAGAGATGTGAGGAAACTACACCATAGCAAGTCATATATGTGTAACTATCTTAATAGAAATAGTAGACGTGAAATTTAACACCCACTATCAATTTCAGATCACTAGCGTGAACACACATTTTCAAACTTTAAGCAAATGCCTACGAAACCGTATACTGACACCTCTTATATGATATACAGAAACATTTTACGAGTTTTTATAAGTTTCAGTTTTATTTTCATAAATATATAAAAACTAATTTAAACTAACATGATAGGGAATATAAATCGGTTTTATTACGCCTGTATAAAACATATACGAATGTTCTTTCTTGCGTTATATGTAAATATAAGATACTTGACTTTACAAAAAATGAACACTAGCCATATACAATGTACTCTATCTAACTGACATTTCAAAGGCCCTTCCATAACGTATTGTATAAAAGCGAATATTTCCTAATAGGGAGCTGATGATAAGCAGGATCTGTAAAACATTATTTAGACAGGAAAATAACGCAGTATTTCTATATTAATGTTGAGAAACAGTTTAGTAAATAATGTTGCTTAGTTTCTATTTGTGCATAGAATTCTATTCAAAATTTTATACTTAACATAATTCTAAAAACTGTTTTGTGTTGATCACCTTTGACCTTTGATTTATATTTGTATTTATAAGAAACTTTGAATGTAAATGGTATATATATTTGTGTTTGTATTGTGTATATTATGTAATTTTGATATATTTGGATTTATAGTATATGCTTATAGATAATTACAATAATGTGTGTTTATTTTGTGTATTTATATGTAAATGATGACTATGTACAATGTACACGTCGAAATAAATATTCTGTTCTGTTCTGTAACCAAGTAAAAAAGAGGAGATATTTATATAATAAACATTAATAAATGAACAAAATAATCACACAAATGTTATTTAAACAAACTTAAGATGCTTCTGTAATACGGGTTTATATAAGTATGGTTCATGTATTATAGATGGTTATTAATCGAGTGAAATAAGTTTTGAGTCGCAATATTGCGGTATAAAATGATTATAAACAGTAAAATGTTGGCCATTGATCTTACGCATGACCTACTATAATTATATGTAAGTTTATGGCACTTTTAAAAAGAGTATATATTTGTTAAAACGTCGATGGACGCTTGACATAGTTTAAGTAATCCCATCTATATGGTAATTTGTTATTTTTAAGTGACTTTCTAATGTTGCGTACAATATGTGTCGAAATGTCCACATTGTACTATAATTCAGAAGTAACAAATCATTGAACCAGTCGACTTCGAAATTATCCAGTTTTAAATCTAGCTGAAGATTGGTTATTTGACCACTAGCCTAGGCCTATAGGGGAAACATTCGAGTGACGCAGCTGATCGGCCGAGCTAGTTCTATGCGAGAAAATTTTGCTTAAAGTAATATTATGCTAATTTTTTGTTCATTTGACTACCTAAAAAAATGAAAAATACATTTCCTATATCTAAAACATCAATGAACATGCATTAATAAAGAATGAACTCATAACATCTTTAAGAATGACTTGGACACCACCTTCAAATAATTGCAATATATCATGACATGCTGTTAAAATCACGATTATGTTTGTTTGTATGTACATTTTGTAAATATTGTTTGAGTCTTGACCATATATCGTTACCTTATTTGTAAATGGTCAAAGGCATGTACTATGCCGATTTTGCCAATAAATTGTATTGTATTGTTAAAATCACGGTTATGCAATTTAAAGTTCCATTCCTAATATTTTAAGACGTATCTGACTCATCTGAACATAAAATGTTTGAATTGACTTCATCCAGTAGTGTTGTTACATTTGCTAAAACATCTCTAATAAAAACCATTACAATGCATCACCGATAGAAAACATATTTTATTACCATATTACTAATTACAATATTACTAACACTTGTATTACCATATTACTAACACTTTTATTACCATATTACTAACACTTGTATTACCATATTACTAACACTTTTATTACCATATTACTAACACTTGTATTACCATATTACTTACACTTGTATTACCATATTACTAACACTTTTATTACCATATTACTAACACTTTTATTACCATATTACTAACACTTTTATTACCATATTACTAACACTTTTATTACCATATTACTAACACTTTTATTACCATATTACTAACACTAGTATTACCATATTACTAACACTTTTATTACCATATTACTAACACTTTTATTACCATATTACTAATTACAATATTACTAACATTTGTATTACCATATTACTAACACTTGTATTACCATATTACTAACACTTGTATTGCCATATTACTAACACTTTTATTACCATATTACTAACACTTTTATTACCATATTACTGACACTTTTATTACCATATTACTAACACTTTTATTACCATATTACGAATTACAATATTACTAACACTTGTATTATCATATTACTAACACTTTTATTACCATATTACTAACACTTTTATTACCATATTACTAACACTTTTATTACCATATCACTAACACTTTTATTACCATATTACTAAAACTTTTATTACCATATTACTACACTTGTATTACCATATTACTAACACTTTTATTACCACATTACTAACACTTGTATTACCATATTACTAACACTTGTATTACCATATTACTAACACTTTTATTACCATATTACTAACACTTGTATTACCATATTACTTACACTTGTATTACCATATTACTAACACTTTTATTACCATATTACTAACACTTGTATTACCATATTACTAACACTTGTATTACCATATTACTAACACTTGTATTACCATATTACTAACACTTGTATTACCATATTACTAACACTTGTATTACCATATTACTAACACTTGTATTACAATATTACTAACACTTGTATTACCATATTACTAACACTTGTATTACCATATTACTAACACTTGTATTACCATATTGCTAACACTTGTATTACAATATTACTAACACTTTTATTACCATATTACTAACACTTGTATTACAATATTACTAACACTTGTATTACCATATTACTAACAGACAAAACTTGTAAAATAGCCCGATTATTAAAAAACTGGAAGTTTGTTTAAATTGTATGATGTACAAACATCTTTCTTCAACACATAGGGATCAATACATTATGACTTCAGATTTTGTTAATGCATGTTTAATGATGTTTTAACTATAGGGATTACATTTTTCAACTTTGTTTAGGTTTTTTATGACTTTGTAAATGGCTAAAGGCGTATTTATATGCCGATTTGCTATCAATAAATGGTAAAATGGTATGGTTTAGGTTAACAAAACAATGAGCATCATAAATATTACTTTATCGATGTAACGTCGTTTACTATGATAATGTATTTGTCAACAAAAACACGTAAATTACATCTTTTGTAAAAAACATGTCGTTTATCTCAAACATATTCACACTAGTCATGCGTCGCCGATGAATGTGTACTTAAGATGAACAAAATACATATTTTTTGTATAACTTGCACACCTTAAAATTTAATGGTTTTGAATATATGAGCTGAAAATGCATGCATATTAGTTTAAATGCAAGTGTTATCATTTTAACAATTTGTGTGCTTTACCGCTTCGTGATTAACAACACAAGACAGTTACAACAAATATCAAAAACAAATTTATACACCTCCTATTATTATTACTTATAGTCCTGTGTGTTATGCTACATTATTGCTACATCGTCGCTACAGTATTATAAGTGTGTTTCATTATATTCTCTTTAATGACATTTGTATTGTGAATTCTAGTCATAAAATTATTCTGTTGAATCTTACAGACTGCATTCCGACGGATTTATTGACCGTATGCGTAAATTATTGTAATTTATTAAGGCACGGAAGTTACTTTCATTTTATCCGGGTGAAGATAATTCATCAGATAATTTCGTGGAACATGTTTCAAAATGTTCAATTTAACAAGAATTGTGTCAGCAAAACGTTTTGTTAATCGAAGAAACTGCTTTATAATTCAAGCATATACACTTAAAAAACTTAATAGTGTGCACTTTTTTTTTAATGTCGAATTACTATTTTATTGACACGTGCTATAAGACTCTTTCCAATCAACCAGATCATCTTTAAGTTAGAGCTGCGTCACTGATTGTTCTCGCATCGTCACATTTATTGATTTAATTTGTTCAATATATGGATTTATGACATGAAATAAATAAAATATTATGCCAGGTATCTACGCTATATTTGTTGAACAGACTAGTATTGACCAAGATACGGCATGTCCAACGTTCTGGCTCATCGCAAGATTCCCCAGATCTGATCGATATTGGCTCCATGCTATAACCGATTATATATACGCTACTTTAACGTCTCATGATCATTATCGTTCGCGACTTAATATCCAAATCCAAATCCAATATATTAATATAAGTGTTGATACATTTGCTCGTTATTTTAAAGCAATTAACAATCCAGAGAGTCAATTTTATCAAGCTGATGTTGATGTGTTGTATTTTAACGAACGATATTTAAACGGAGATATACAAATTATGTTCAATGAATTGAACGAAGAAATTTCACTTTTAGAAATTAAGAAAGCTACTAAGCAGGTAAAATGTAATACCGCTAGTGGTCCAGATTTGTTTCTGAACGAATTTTTCTTACATGGTGCAGACCAACTAAACAGTTATTTTTATGTTTTATTCAATAGTTGTTTAAACAAAGATTATTTCCCTGAGCAGTGGAGCCAGGGTTTTGTTGTTCCAATTCATAAGTCAGGGTCTACACACGACCCAGCTAATTATCGTGGCGTTACACTACTTAGTACTTTGGGAAAACTTTTCACCCGAATTTTAAACAACAGACTCGATAATTGGGCTGAGCAATACTCCGTTTACATTGAGGCCCAGGCAGGTTTTAGGAAAAACATGGGTACGACCGATAACATTTTTGTTCTAAATAGTCTGATAACTCATTGTTTAAACAATAATCATAAACTGTATTGTGCGTTCGTTGATTTTCAAAAAGCTTTCGATTTTGTGGTTAGAGATGTTTTATGGTTTAAATTATTGCAATGCGGAGTAAGAGGAAATATATTAGACGTAATTAAATCTATGTATAATAATGTTAAATCACAAATGAAAAGTAAGAATAATTTAAGTGACTCATTTTCTTGTAATTTAGGAGTACGACAAGGCGAAAGCCTCTCACCTTTTCTTTTTAGCATATATTTAAACGATTTGGAACAAACTTTTATTGATAAAGGAATAAAAGGTATTGATATGGGAATGATAAAGATATGTCTTTTATTATATGCAGATGATATTATAATTTTTGCGAAAAGTGCAGATGAATTGCAACATTCTTTAAATATTTTATCAGATTACTGCAATAGATGGAAACTTAGAGTTAATCCAAGTAAAACGAAAGTTATGGTTTTCAGAAAAGCTGGTAGATTGCCACAAAATTTATGTTTTATCTATAATGATCATGAGTTAGAAATTGTTACAAGCTTTAAATATTTGGGTGTATTATTTACTTCAGGGGGTTCGTTTTATGAGCATGACAAGTTATTAGCTGGACAAGCTTTAAAGGCGATTTTTAAAATGAATAAATATCTGTATAAGTTCACTGATCTGTCACCTAAACATACATTAGAACTATTTGATAAATTAATCATGCCAATTTTAACCTACTCTTCAGAAGTTTGGGGCTTCCATAAGGCTCTTCAAACTGAACGGACTTATTTAAGTTTTTGTAAGAGATTATTGGGCGTTAAAGCAACCACTCAAAATGATTTTGTATATGGTGAACTAGGGAAACAAAGTATTGATTCACTCAAAATGTTTAGTATAATAAAATACTGGTTAAAAATCTGTACATGTGTAGAATCAAAATATATTAAATATGCATACTTAATGCTGCAAAACGACATTGTAAGGAGACCAACTAAAATTAACTGGGTAACAAATGTTAAAACAATTCTGACTAAACTAGGTTTCGAACACGTGTGGCTAAACCAAGGTGTTGAAAACAAGGAATATTTTCTTTTACTTTTAAAGCAAAGAATAAGAGATATATGGTTGATCGATTATAACAACAGGTTAGAAGATTCCACGAGAGCTTTATTCTTTAGAACAATAGTTAGTACAAATTTTAGCAAATATCTAGATGTTATCACAATCCGTAAATACAGAATAGCATTATCACGCTTGAGAATGTCATCACATAGACTAGCCGTTGAATCTGGTAGATGGAGAAAACCTTTAAGTGTCCCGTTAAATGAACGTATATGTCCATTCTGTAACATCCTAGAGGATGAATACCATTTTGTTCTTGTATGTAACATTTTGAGAGAATTGCGCATAAAATACATAAAATCATATTATTGGAACCGTCCCAGTACTTTTAAGTTCATCGCATTAATGACGACAAAAAATGCATCAGAAATACGAAATTTAAGTGTATTTGCACATCATGGATTTATTAAGCGCCAACAACTTCATAACGAGTTGTAATAGTATTAGTAATTTGGTTTAAAAATGTTTAAATAGTTACACCAAAATTGCCGATATTGAATAAACTACTGTCTGTTATATTTAAAATTGTATAATTATTATAATATAAGAAATGTATTTATATATGTGAATGTGAATGTATAATTCTTTGTTTCATATAAGTGATAACGTCGATGGAAACTACTAATATGTACATTTTATGTATATTTAATTATTGTTTCATGTACATGATCACCGTGCGATGCTTTACAATTTCGTTTCGGTAGAGCACACATGCAATTGGTGACTGTACATTTTAAAATTGCTCGATCATTATAGGTTATGCGCTCTTTGTAAGGGCCATTTCCTTGATGATCCATTTAGATGATCTAGGAGTTACCATTGACGCTAAATTATTTTATATAATTATGTAATTATGGATATGAATTGGATGCTTTGTTTTTAACATGTATTTATCATTTAAATTATTCTGCCTCCCCCAACAGAGATGAACCTCATTTATTTACCATTTCATTGTATCTTCTTGTCACGTATTGCTATGTATTATTTTCTATGTTATATTGATGTTTTGTCAATAACCTTTTATGGGTTTAAGTACAATAAAAGTTCTTCTTCTTCTTCTTCTTCTTCTTAATTAGCCACCCCGCTGTGTATAGCCAGCATAATGTAATTGCCCCGGGCTGTACTGATTTATCAGAATGTATTATACATTCATGATACTTATAATGCGTAGCCTCTTAATAAAAAAAATATATGGAATTATGCACCAATAAGTTTAGCCTTGTATTTTGATTCGGTAAGGTTGTCTGTATAATGGTAGCTACTTAGCTTTCTATCATCTCAAACATACATTTATCTCTTTTCAACAGAAATTATAATGACACTGACCAATACAACTACTTATTTTGTCTGTTACATTTAAAAAAAATGATAAAGTTGTTTTGATGATGGAGTACAATTAATTATACCATCATCATATGTGCATTGGTGATTATATCTGATTAATAGTAAATATAAATTTGTTTGTGATATGTTATGTACAATCATGTACGCCGGACATTAAGTATAACACTTAAGCCTGTAGTTCGAATAAAGTATTCTGTTCTATGTAGTTTTGCATTGTTTATATTCGGGTATTTGTTTAATATATTTGTAAACAAACATTCAATTAAAAAGCAGTTTTTGGGCTCTATAATGGGATCCTGACATGATTTAGGAATAAAATCTGGATGCATTAATTTTCAAATATTACCAGAATCATAAATTATAAGTTTTATCATTTTAGCAAAAACATCAAGCTACGTTGTCTTACTATTGACGTGAAATTAGGCATACGAAAAGTATTTAATGTATATTATTCATTGAATGATATCTCTTTTCTCGAAAAACGATATAAAACTTATAAAATGAATATCAAACCTAGTGGTATTAAATTTATATTATATAAGTTATGCAGGCTATTTGTCTAAATAATTGTAAAAGGACAGCATAATAGAGCATCCACATTAAATCTAAACAGTGCGTTCGAAAGTATATATTTTGACCTCTAATATATCTCTGCACACAGTATCTACCTCTATTGGAAAGTATTTAAATTCAGAGATATTGTTTTAGCCCCTTCTTAATTCAATGTAAAAAAGGGGATCTTAAAAACCTCAAAAAGCATAGTGATGCAGAAATCACAGAAACATAATATTTATACATAATCATATTTATCACATAACACCATAAATATATTGTTTTCAATCTGTAAAAAGACTTTAAATAGTGCTGTGATTCGGCTATTTATGTAACTAGTTACATATGATATTTATGTCACTGCTTTATGCCACTCCTGGAGTGCAAGTTATGTGATAAATGAATATATTGAATGTGACACGCATCTTGATATACGTAAATGATATATATCTAGGAAATTCTAGACCAGACCAAGTATGGTTAAATATACTGATTTATAAACTCAGAGAATAAGAACTCTGTACGAAATTTAGCAATGTACATTTACAATGCATTCAATATAAGAATCCCACTAGTCTTTGTCACTAGAATGTAACACGTATTATTTATGATAATATTTTTATTTTTACTTACAAGTACATAATTTGAATTTACCTCCCTTGTTCAGTATTGTCGTTTGATATGCAAATTTCCCTTAAGTTTATGGGTAATACAATGTAAACGATGATAAACTAATCCGATATATAAAAATAACTTATTCATTACGCTCGTGTGGGCATTTTGCTCAGTAGTTTGAAGCCGTGAAAAAGTGATTGTCACCCGCAAATTCTCTTGGGATTTTCTAATTTATCACATATTTAGAAATTACTCCTATTAGGGCGTATCAGTTTTGCCAATAAAAATGGCCGACAGTTAAGAACAAGGGAGGTAAATATTGTAGATGTGGGAATTATGTATGTCAGGTGACATTGGTGCGTATGAGAAGACATGGCGTGGGACATTTCTCGATGGGACGTTAGTTTCCTTTGTGAAAGCAATCAACTCGATATTCGTGTCATACCTTTTAATAGACTGGTAGTACTGGTTGATGAAATCCTTTGCATATATCAATGTTTCTTGTTTTGTTCTGGCTTCGCTGTTGATCAGCCCGACATCCATCACTGACCCCATACAGAACTTGGACGTACATGGTACCGGCTGCAAGTAAATACAATACTTATGTATTTTTTTCGAGTGAAGCACTGCGAGCTGATATAAAGTAAATCCGCAAATAAAGACCACATGAAAATTAAGACCAGTCTATTAATAGATTCGTACTTTCTGTGAATCTAGAAGCGTTGAATACAAAACCAGCGTTTAATACCGAACAACTATAGTGCATTCAGTGCTTTGATTGGATACTGCTCTCAGAACGTATGGTTAGTAACAAGATGGTAAACTGGGAGTCAGTAATGTTATTATCCAAAAGTATCTATATGATATGTACAAGTCTTTACCCCACCCTAACTTTTCGTGTGTTTAAATCTTTCCGCTCGGTCATGGTCTTGTGAAGGGGGGGGGGGGGACAATAAATTGTGTCATGTTGTAAGATTGAAAAGTACATGATAATTTGTTTCAATGTTGTCCTGTTTTAGGGTTATTTAAATTTGAGTTGTCAAATTATTCAACGGAAAATTAGGCCATGCATTATGAAGAAAATATAATACATTATCGAATTATATATCCACTTGTCGTGTGTGTAGTTGCTTGTAGTAAGGTCTTAATTGAGGATTAATTTCGTCGTTTAATTAACAATACGACCACTCAACGGAAGAATGCAATGAACTGGCTTTCAAGTAATTTACGGCAAATTGCTTCTGTATTCGTTTGAAAGAAAATCATAATTAATAATTACAAAATGGCTCAAGCGATTCAAAAATAAACATGAACCAACATTATGCCTGTAGTATGACATTGCACTCCGTGTTTATGTACAGTCTTCACAGGTAATTTTAAATGAAATTAAAATAAACTTATCCCGACAACCGTTCGGTGTTCGATTGTCACAGAGTGCGGTATTCGCAGGTTTTTCCCCAAAAAAAACAAACCGAAAATATCGGGACCGACAAAAGTGTTCGGTTTAGACAGCAGATCGGTTTATAAAGGGTTCGGTTTAGACAGCAGATCGGTTTATAAAGGGTTCGGTTTAGACAGCAGATCGGTTTATAAAGTGTTCGGTTTAGACAGCAGATCGGTTTATAAAGTGTTCGGTTTAGACAGCAGATCGGTTTATAAAGGGTTCGGTTTAGACAGCAGATCGGTTTATAAAGGGTTCGGTTTAGACAGCAGATCGGTTTATAAAGTGTTCGGTTTAGACAGCAGATCGGTTTATAAAGGGTTCGGTTTAGACAGCAGATCGGTTTATAAAGGGTTCGGTTTAGACAGCAGATCGGTTTATAAAGTGTTCGGTTTAGACAGCAGATCGGTTTATAAAGGGTTCGGTTTAGACAGCAGATCGGTTTATAAAGTGTTCGGTTTAGACAGCAGATCGGTTTATAAAGGGTTCGGTTTAGACAGCAGATCGGTTTATAAAGTGTTCGGTTTAGACAGCAGATCGGTTTATAAAGGGTTCGGTTTAGACAGCAGATCGGTTTATAAAGGGTTCGGTTTAGACAGCAGATCGGTGTATAAAGGGTTCGGTTTAGACAGCAGATCGGTGTATAAAGGGTTCGGTTTAGACAGCAATTCTATTGGTTCGCTGTATAATATGAACAACGTGTCGCATGCATGGAATACATATATCATACTATGAGTGGTTGCTATTGAAACATTACACTAGAACCACATTACTCTTTTTTCTATTTTTTGTTGTTTTGAATACAAGGCAGATGTTACAGTAATTGTATATTCTCACACGGTAACATTTATAATGTTTTTAGTACATTAATATTGATATAGTATACTTTGATGACAATGATACTTTGATGACAAAAAGTACTAAAAACAGAAAGAAATCAGATATAGCATGTATTAGCAAACAATAATGAATACACAACACAAACTATACTATTTATTTAATCTGGACATAAAATGGTTCAAATAAACAATGCGATGCTATCTCCGTTGTCAACGTAACAAAAGTAACAAAAAATTACGATACAATTTGTGTACAATACATCTGCAGCGGTATTGAAAATGAATGAATGTTGTTTTATGGTGCAGCGACAGCTTAGGCCATTAATGGCGCGTACAGCGCAGGAATATAAAAAAGTAAAGGGGTAAAACTTAATTATTATGGTTAAATCACGAAGAACATAATACGCAGGTGAAAATAATTGTTAAAAATCTTCATGTGTTTGTACTGACATAATATTTTAGAGGTCCAATAAGGGAAATTTGGATGCATTTGAATCGCAATATTTGTAGCTCGTATACGTGGGTAGGAAATATTTGACGCTCATTGCCTGATGGTTATCTGTAATTTCCTTTTCATTTTCGAAAAACAAAATATGAAAGACATCATAATCGAATAACGAAATACGTCAAGTTTGACTTTTTCGCGATGTGCTTCCGTGAATTTCCATGGGTGATATTAATAATCACCCGAGCGCAAGTACTCAATTACAACAGCAACTACTAATCATATTTTAAATTGCAATCACGTGATAAGACGTGACCACCTTTATGATGCAATCAGGAACCTCGACAGACAGAATTTGTAAACAAAAACACGAGAAACTAGATTAAATGAACCGGTCGACAAAATAAGAAATAAGCTACTTTTATGATTTGAAACTTGATGCTACAATACCAGTACGCGAATAACTAAGATTCAGGGTCTGAAATATGGGCATTGATTAACGTAGATGTTTCGATAATAAATGCATTCTACTTTAAGGAACCCGGGATTTTCTCCTATAAATAAGCTAGCTCTATTTTTAAACTTGTCATCTATTGTGGATCAATTTTCTACATTTAGTGTCCCTTTAAAGGGATTCAATTATTTCATAAGTCGTTTAACTATTGCTCAAATGACTTAAATGCGCAAGATATGCCTTTATGATAATTAAGCACATTAAGTAATCCATATTCTTAACCATTGTGGTCAGTATAAATATGCCATGTTTATTCTCTTGATTTGAAGATATATAGTGCTCAACATAAAATTAATGTCAAAATTATAAACCTGTCCAAGTTTTTATTTTGATTGATAATAATGTCTCCCTTATTTAAGCAAACACTTCGATAATAATGTTATACAATACATTTGTTCAGGCATTAAACATTTACAAAGTTTTTGAGAGAGTTATAGTTACCAGAGGCATAGCGAAGAATTAAAATAGAAATATGATGGTACAGTTAAAAAAGTCAGACTCATATTTAACACAAATAGTAATATAAGTACAGTACAGTTCTCACAGATTTGTGGGTTTTCTTTTCGACATAGCGAAAGATGAATTTAGAGGCGTTTTGATTTTGAAGACATGATATTATAATATTTGACCCATTGTTGACTAATGGCAATATTATCGGCTGAAATATGTAAATGAAACTGGTGAAACATCTAGTGATTAGTTTGTCGTTTTGATATAGCCGATACTTTCCACTTAAAATGAATTGTTTCACTAGCAGACATATATTGCAAGGCTTTTACTTAACGCTAATGCAAGTTCATTTTATCTTGAGTTTAAACATTCATACAATGGGACACGAATAACGACAAAGCTCTTCTATATTTTATTGTTTAACTACACGATTATAACGAATTTGGATAAAGCGTAGCTTTGGATATGACGTAGTATTTGTGGGTCCCAAAATGCATATTTTAACGCAAACGTACTTGATTATAACGTCATGTACAATACAATGCATGTTCTGTATCATAACACACGTCCTGTTCAGGTGTCAACAATAATATAACGTAATTTTGCTGTATGGATATAACAAAGTTTGGATATAACGAAGTAAATCTCCAGGTCCCCAGAAATTCGTTTTAAGCGTGTAGTACTGTATTATACATGCACATCGATTGTGTGACAACTTATATTAATCACACTCGATGACTGCCCCCTGGGTTACTAACCAGGACCCGTGCCTTATTTAGAGAGTGTGTAGTAAAGCTGTTCTCGCCCGAGGCGGGACTCTAACCGACGACCTTCGGTTCAGGAGTCAGGCGTTCTACCCGTCGCTCGATTCCCGCTTATTTGTAACAATAGGATTATTTTCGGCGCAGCCGTACTATCATGGCTTTGCTATTTGCATATCAGTGTTGTGAAAACCAGTCAAATCTTACGTTAAACACTAAACCATTTTCTCTTCAACCGAACAACGTTTGTAACATTGACGCGGATTGGTTAACCTTTCGATACGGGGTACGTTACTTTACCGAAATCCAATGAATTTTGGTGAATTTACCGAAATACGTTTTGGACATGGAGTGACCAGCAATCGGTAATTTTTGACGTTGCACAACAAATCTTAACCTTCAAGTTGCGCCGACCATCTTTATAAAAATATTAATTTTCGAACTATTATATAACGTTTATCTATAAACAATTATTGATGTAGAACGAAACGAACAAATCCATATATCGACCAATTTTTAAAATATTTATCATAACCATCAGAATGTTAATACCAATCATAATGATATCCTCAAACATCAAAGAAATAATATACGTGTACATACATTACGGTATACTCCGTCATTGAAACAATTTATGATTTATCGATATTGTAATTTATGACTTGTCATTTTATGAATCAAGCAAACCTATTTAAAATGAAGTAGTAAAATAATTTTACAATATAATTTGTACAAACTTTACCTCTATTGCTTTTTGGTGAAGAGTGTCCGTGCACTGCGGTCTTTCCTCGCCAACATGTCGCAATTTCACAAATTTCTTCGCCGGGGAATTTTTGGACGACGCTGAAACTGGTCTTTCATGTCTGTCTTCAACTTCTAGCACTTTTTTCACGCTATCATCAACTGATTTAACCGGGCACATACCACTAGTGTCATTTAAATTTCCTCCGACCATTTTAGAATTTGGCGCAACAATGCCGTTTTGTCCGTTCACCACTCCGTTAGCAACACTATGTTCTCCCTTCCGTACCATATTATTGGTTTGTATCGTGTTAGCAACACCACTGCTACTGTTATTTTCTATGATTAAATCTCGATTGCTTGCATCGGTGATTCCGTTTACATCCGTATCCGCATCAATGAAAACCGAACTATCGTCAGTCGAAAGACGTGTCCTGGTATGTTTCACTTTGTGTTCTGTCGATGGGTCTGATGCATCACTGCACAAAGATTGCTCGTTTTTGTTTTCTCTTGGATGTTGAGAGACACTTATAGTGCCGTTTAAACTTGTCTGATCATCTCGGATTAAGTTCCCATTTTTTTGTGAAGCATCGGTTACAGTTATTTGAGAACTTCTGTTATATTGTTGCTCATTATTATGCAAAGCTTCACTGGTGTTATTTACCAGCTCATTAGAAACAGTACGTTTTGTAGCATTGATTTTAGTCTCATTCACAGAATTACCTTCATTAGGAGAATTCTGTTTTGGCAGATGCTCTTTTGACCCGTTAAATAAATGGATTTTGTCGGCGCTGCTGCTATCAATATGTATATTACCGTTTGCAAGATTTGATTTGCCATCCTCGTTAGGTTTATGACACTCGCAGGTAGCTTGTGTCTGCTTTGTCTTGCATGCTCTTCCAGAAGGACTTGCAGAAAATGTCCTTCTAATCCGACCAATCAGACTGTCAGAATGAATAATTGGTTTAGTAACACGCACAGTCTTCGGTGTACCGTCTTGGTTAAATCGAGTCTCCAAATGTGAGGTATAACCTTCTGGTCCTTTTAGCAACAGCACTACTGTGTTGTTTATTGGTAATGTTTTCAATACCTCCAGACATTTTTCATAAGCAAGTTCTCCAAAGTTTGCGTCATTTACCTTCAAGATTATATCACCAACCTGAACAAGCCCGCTTTCTGCCGCTGTGCCATGAGACACCAAATCTGACACAACAACATGAGGTGTTTTAGATCTTTTTCTCACCAGGAAACCAAGTCCGTACTTTTTCTGTTTCATAAGTTTCACCCTTATGACATTAGAAGTCCGAGTTTTATCTTCCTCTGAATTGTGCATTTTGATCATCCTATTTTACGCTTTTAAATGCATTAAACACTATATGTTTTCATCACGGTAAGCACTGTCTATAACTTCCAACAATTATGTCACTCTGAAATTATAAAATATGCAATTTGTTAATAACTATAGTTTGTGTATACAACTTTGATTGTTAAAACGTTTGCCTAAATATTGTATTTATTTATTTCCATACACGTCAACTGTGCAAGTTTATTGTACAATGTATACGTTACTCTATAATAAAAAGTAAGTCCATTATTTTGTATACATAAAGGTGTAAGTAATACCCTTATCGATAGTACCGCAAATATCAAAACGAATGGCATATACACATATCGTCCTGTGGAAGTGTGTTATTTTATTGGACCTTCTGAAGCATTATCACTGGAAATTGCTGAATGAGATACGATTGTTTTCACAATGCTTGGTTTCGGTCTTAATGTTGATTTCAACTGCATGAATCGATGCATACATTTATGTTTAGTCAAGGAAGGTAGCGTGGAGTTATGACTGTTCCCGAAATAGTTGCTCATCGATATTCAAGACTTAACATGGTCGAACAATAATGATTAGGCATTCACACGTATTCGTATAAATCGGTAAGTTAAATGTTAAGAGAGTATTTTAAAACACGATGCATACAATATCATGTGTCCACCACTGGACGAGAACTGTGATTGTGTCCAAAGTGAGTGATGACGTTTCAATGTTGTCTATGTTTAACAATGGCATTGAGACACAATATATTGACGCATTATGCAAGAGGAGCATACGGTAGTCGCTAATCGAACATGCGTCTAAGAGATTCCGATTGAACCACGTGGTTGATCTGTTTACGCAGGTGTTTATGCACACCCAACTATAATACATGTATAAAAGTGTGATTTATCTTTAAATTACTAATTTCCTGTTTTAGTTAGTCAGTTAACGAATAACGGTAATACATTAGCTGATTTACACTGCAGCTGAATCAATCTGAATCAATTTGGTGAGATGTCCCGCACGTAAATATGATACAAATAAATATAAATCCGAGCACGACTGCACAACTATCAGGCGTTTTCAAGCAAGCATCATGAACACTGCACACATGGTAATACCAGGGAAATATCCTGTTGACACTAACAATACATACTGTATGTCCTTTCTATGCAAGAAAATACTGGCAACTGCGATGTTGCGAACATTATTTATGTATGTGACACAAGATAACGTTAACTCCCGGGTACCTGGGTGTGGGTGTTGATATAAAGTTTACAATGGTAGATATATAGTTACCGGGTGTGGTGACATATAAACTGATATGCTTTGAAAAGTGATTTATCAACTGATAATTGATATGTTATGACGGTAATCATGTTAATATTAATTAAGTCTTCTTCGCTTCTATTCTACTGAAGTCTAGATCTCATATTAAGATCAAATCTAGTACATTAAGCGGAATTAATCAGCAAATATGTTTGTACTGAAAACATTAGGTGGTCCTCTCTAATTAAGGTGTATCTCATCAATGAAATACCACGACACTGGTATATGGGTGACTGGATAAACTACATGACATTCTAAAAATGTATAGAGTAACTTGAAAATCTATTTTATTCCAAATGAACCAAATCAGTCATTACTAAAATTGGATGACAAAAAAATATTGAATGCGGAATAATTAGAAAAATACTTTAATAATGCTTATTTTCAGTGCAAGTAGGGTGACTAAACGAAAAATAAGTAACGACATAAGATAGTCCAGACCTCCTTGTAGAAGAGTTGATAAAAATCAACCTTTGGTCACTAATTGCCTAAAATATACAAACTATCCATGTCCTCTAAATAAATTACATTCAGCACTTTACAGAAAAAAAATCGTGCTAACAACAGACATGAGCTGCGTTCAGTTACGGCTCACGTTTTGTTTTGTGTCCCTGGTTCACCGTATCACATTGACTGCATACGGGGAACCAATTTGTAAAACGTTTAGGAAACGTGAGCCGCAAATGCCTTTGCTGAACGCAGGGATGGTTTACAATTTTGGACACTGGTAATAGTATTACTACCAAGTATAAAGTGTAAAAGATAGATATTGAAGTTTAAAAGGTAGGTAAAACAGTACATGTTTTGTGCCGTGACTTCCACGTACGGACCTGCAGACTCTGATCCAGAAATTCCAGACTGGGGGGCCAACTATAAGGACAAATTACACCTCTCTTAAGGGGTTCCGGTGGATATACAATATAGGTATGAAATGGTGGCTTCTGGTGCATTTCGGGGTCTAAATTGTTAGGCCTCATTCATGAGAATTGCAGTAGTATTACCTTGTTAAAAATACAGAACAACCAATTCATACAAGTACCAACATTTTAACAAATGTGCAGGGACACCACCTCATGTACCTACCCCCAGTCAGATCTTCCCCGGGATTTGTTTGCAATATATGTATGCAATGGTGGTTTCTGTTGCATTTCGGGGTCTACATTTTGAGGGCTCATTCATGTAAATCGCACTAGTAGTATTACCTTGTTAAAAATGCAGAACGACCAATTCATACAAGTACCAAAATGTTTTTACAAATTGCCTGGGAACACCCCTAACTGTACCTACCCCCAGTCAGCACCCCTAACTGTACCTACCCCCAGTCAGCACCCCTAACTGTACCTACCCCCAGTCAGCCTTAAGTAAACACCCTTGTCACAATTCAATAAGAAGCTATTCCATCATAAACTCTGTTGATTATGTTTCAATGAGTGTAGATATTACAACTTTCATGCTGAATTTGGCAGATGTTGACTCTTTATAATTCTCTTACTTTATGCTGATGACCAAGTTGTTTCCGCTAAATCTAAACAAAATTTACAAGCACTGTTAAATGATATTGAAAATTATTGCAATATTTGTGGCTTAAAAAAATAAATACAGAAAAAAAATATTCGAAAAAGGTAGATACACGAAACACGATTTTTATCTATACGGATCTAAGCTAGACATTGTTACCAGCTTCAAATACTTGGGTATATTTCTTTATAAAAATGGAAACTGGCATCGTAGCCAGAAAGACATTGCGCAACATGCATCTCTCGCTTTAAATAATTTATTCACAATGCTTCGAAACATTGAGTTACCTAATTCAAACAAATGTCAACTTTTTGACACTGTAGTCTCATCTATTTTACACTTTGGTGAAGAAATTATCGATACTTACTTATGTACAGACCTTGAATTAGTACATAAACAATTCATGCGACGTATATTGTTTGTTAAACGCTCAACTTATAATGTGACCGCGTTATATGGAGAATTAGGTAGAGTTCCGTTATTAATTGTTATGAATAAGAAAAATAAAGTGATTAAGTACTGAGTAAACATATTAAAATCACCAGAATGCAGTTTATTACGGTCGACTTATAACATGTTGAAACAAGGTGCAGAAAATGCAATAACATACAGTGGAAGAATTTGGGCTTTTCAAATAAAATCACTCCTTCAGGAACACGGCTTGAACGATGTTTGGTTAAATCATTCTTCGCATAACATCCACCTGTCTCTCATTAAACAACGACTATATGACTAAATGACAATTTTGTTCAAAATTTGGCACAACCGATTAGAAGAATCGAGCAGAGCCTCATTCTATAAAAATATCTCGCATTTTAAATTTCAACCATATTTAAAGATGAATTTATCAGAAAAAAATCGTCAATCTCTAACAAGACTTAGAATATCTTCTCATAGATTAAGTATTGAATCAGGCAGGTGGGAAAAACCAATAGCCATCCCTATAAATGAACGAAAATGTCAAAAATGCAATATTTTGGAAGATGAATATCATTTTGTACTAGAAGTTATTCAAAGATTTAAGAAAAACATATATACCATCAGAATATCGGAATCACCCAAATATGTTCAAGTTTATACAATTAATGCAAAATTAGAATGAAACTGTCTTGAAAAAATTAAGCCTGTTTACATATCATGCATTTAAGCTTAGAAATGAAATGTTGTATTTGAATTGATTGTCTTTTGTGTACGAGTATGTTTTACTATTGTTTACATGTATATATTATTGTGTACACATTGTAATATAATGTAATAGGTAATAGACACATGTCGCATATCTTCTCCACAAAATAATGAACATGCTCTTTATTATGTTATTATATACACATGTACTGTACCACTGTTCTGTCAGTATGCTTTGTATTGTACTACCAATAGTGATATGCTAATAACAACAATTCTAATAAACTTTCGACACACATTATATTTAAACATGAAATTTGTTTTGAGAAATATTTGGATAATATACAAACATCGAAATATCGAGTAGCATTGTCGAAATTCAGAGTTTTGTCCCATGACCGATCGATACGACAATATACCTCAAATAGAACGAAAATTCATTTATTGTACAATGAATACCATCGAAACAGAATACCATGTCATCTTAGTTTGTCCTTTTTACAGAGACTTAAGACAAAAATTATTGCCATTGGCCAACTCTTACAAAATATTATAATATCATGTCTTCAAAATCAAAACGCCTCCAAATTCACTTGGCACACTATATCTACTTCGCTATGTCAAAAAGAAATGTTACAAATCTGTGAAAACTACACTGTACTTATATTACTATTTAGGTTAAATATTTGTCTGACTTTTTGTAACTGTACCATCATATTTCATTTTAAATCTTCACTATGCTCTGATGACTATTTCTCTCTCACCGACCATATATGAGGCAAACAAACTTTGTAAAATGTTTAAATGCCGAAACAAAATGCATTGTATTGTATTGTATTATTATCAAAGGAAGCGATTAATAGTCATCATTTAATCATGTCGGACCTGGCTTCCTAGTCTGGACAAAAAGATGCTTTAGAAACAAACTATTTATGATAATTCTGAAAAACGTTAATAATAAAAAATTATCATTTTTTATTGCATAAAACATGTGTAATGAACTACACCAGTGTCCAATATGGTACACCTCACCTATTCCTAGCATGAATTGCATAAAGGTTGATTTTTAGTTGTCAATGCATCTACATAAAGGTCTTGACAATCTTATATCGATGTTATTTTTTCACTTTCGTCACCCAACTTTATGAAAACTTTAAAATCAGCATTATTGCAGTCTCCATTTAATTATTCCAAATTTAATATACATGTATACATTTTTAGTCATAAAGGTTAAGTAATGATATATTTTTTTCATTTGGAATGAATCAACCAGTTTCGTGTCTTTCCGCCATCAACTGACAATGTGCCCACATTAATCTTATGTGAACGACCTGGGATGCTGGATGCGTTATGCTCAGTGAAATTGTTACGCAAAAAATGAAACTTGAACGAATGGAGGATAAGCACGGAACACATAGTGTGACACTGGACACTTTTATTTGAAATATAACACTCTTTTAGATCGTAAAAACGAAATAAATTTTCAAAAAAGCAAAACGTGTCGAGTGTCACTTTAGGGACTCCGTAGATATGCGATGTAGCACAGTCATAACTATTACATTGCATTTATTTATTTATTACAAACGTTGCTGTAATATTTATCATCCAACTGTGTGATTTACACACATTCCTCTCCCCGTATTGGCCTCCTATCTACAACTCTATACACAAACTTGATTACTCTTAAATTTGATATAAACAGCAAACATTTAAGGCGACGTAAATATGAAAAAAAATATTGGTGAGATTTTCTAAACACATAAAAGTTGCATGTAAATAATAAAGACATTTTTAATACGATGTCATCGTGGCATGCAACGTAACGAGACTCTCCGTTCTTTATATTAACGATTCATGAGCGTAATGCCATGTCTCCCGTGTTAAGAAGTTATTACCTAATACACTTCTGCATTAACCATATTTTCAATAAATATTTAAATTATTTAATTTTGCAGTATCATGTTCTGACTTTGTTTGGTTATTTACGGAGATGTTATACACGGTTTGAAAGCATTCTGATTATAATCATGTGATTATGGCATTAAAATATAATTTTGCGCCATCATGATATCTGAGATTTTATATGATAGTTATACTAACCTTTTACCGAAAATAAACTGAATATAAATTGAATCAGAACATATCATCTATACAATTCGTTATTTATGGCTATCATTGCTTACAATTGAATTAAAGTATTGTCTACGCCCAGATACAAAGCAATAATATGGAGTGTTTAAAAACAGAGCAAATAGTGTTAATAACCACACCTTACCTTCCCTTGCTCTAGTATCGTGTTGCACAGTTTTGACCTGTTGCTATGACACCCCGGGTGTGGTGTGCATGATCAGTTAAATCGCACTCAACAGATCTTCTCATTTTTTTGGATTTACTTAGGGATAAAAGAAAAAGAACTGTACATTGTAGAATTTCACGTTCATGCAACATTTGATATATTTTATTGCAAATATTGGGTAATTTCCATATAAAATAAATTTCAAAATGCAATAAAATCACAATTTAAGCATATTTCGCGCGTCTCAAACTGTGTGGCGTTAAATGTACTGAGTATACATTACTACGTTTACAAAATGTCGAATCCTGGTTCAAGCCATTAAAGTAACGAACTATTACATTGGTGCTACTTAGTACGGCTTCTACTACATAACATACTGTATATACCATACTGAGAGGCATAGTGGTCGGGAACATAACAGCTGTCTCTCGTGCCTAAGGTCATGAGTTCGAATCACGACTTCACAACCCCGAACTTCGCAACCCCGAACGGGTACTCATTAGTCGCCCAGGAAGCAGTCAGCGAGAGTGATATGTACGTTTCATAATCGATGTAAAATAAATAATGCTACCTATGCCATATATTTGTCTTATTTCTGTTTTACCTCGTTTGCTACTCGAAATTACCTCATTTGCTTTAAACTGAACTTTACCCAACTTCACATAAATTAGGTCGGTAATATTCATCTAAATTCGAGATATTTTGTACTTTCATGAATAAACAATAACCACAAAATGTAGATGATTTAATCATACATCATCGTATAGTACGAGAATCGATTTGAATTAAATATTTAGAGATAGCGTAGTAAAAATAAATGTCATTTATATTTCCGTATCACTGGTTTTGTATAGGCCGATAATGAAGTAAATTATAAATAAATATTAAATGGAGATTATTAGGGCATAAATTTTATTTCAACCAAATCATAAAAATGAAGTCAACATTAAAATTGGATAATGGTAAAATTTACAAAGGATCAAAAGCTGAAATTAAAGCCAGAAAAAGACTAATATCAATGGATAAATATGAATAGAAACTAAATAAAAAAAGGAATGTGTTCAACGTCCCGCTATCTATCGTACGCCCAGAACACAATGTAAAGATCAGTTTACTCGTACAATAAAATATTATAAAAAAATATTTTTAAATAAAATTATACAAATCAGGCATAATGTTAATAACACATTATTAAAACGCCCCTATCAGATTTCCGTATTTGCATTCCAGTATTAATGTAATTACATTGATTTAGATATCATAATTACTGAAAGTAAATAGATATAATTAAATACGTTTAGGACTATGTCATACTTTGGTGAAATTCCTTTGAAGGTAGTAACCATTATAAATTTCACTTAGGTGATCGCAGTTTTTGTAAGATAAAACCACTAGCTAGGTCCTAATATCACATGAAATTGAACCATATTGAGCTAACAAGCTGTTATGTATGCAGAAATTATATTTGCAGACTCCATAAACAGCGTTATACAAATTTAATAAGGCAGTGAAGGTGGAAGTTTGGATTACCAACGCAATGAAAGTTATATCACCCTCGCTGCTAGGTAATATTTGTTTTGTAATACGGAACAAAATGCCAAAATTTCATATAAAGGGTTCAGATCTGTGTCCGAGAAGGTCGCAAGTCGTAAAGGACATCGTGTAATGTCGTCTGCCGTGTTGCGAAACGTCGAAATCAAAGAACATTCCGAGATCGAGGAAGTCATAAACAAGAGGTCGAGTTCCAGCCCACAAAAGTATAATACTCAAATAATTTGGCAGAAATGCACTTCCTTAGATAGAAGGTATATTACCATATGATCGAACGAAATATCACCCGCACGGCTTTGTGAGAATGTTGCATTGTGACGTCACGTGAGGTACAAAGATAACAAAAGACGCCATTAGAGTAGCACGCTAACTAGTATGTAAAAGACAGGCAGGAACACTACAGTATGAAACTCTTTAAGGTCACAACATTACACCTGCTATCTCTATGTCCGTTTAACTCATAATGAATAATACAAGGAAGTATGCATGTGCTTGTATAGCTCGATGCTGACTTCATGAGAAAGGATTAGTTTGGTACAGGGGACACATTGCCCCCACACTCAGGAGTTCCAGCTTTCAGAATAGTTTACGGATAAGTTGAATCATGGCGTGTTCCTGACAAAACGAACGTGTTTGCAATACTACGGTGCGTCAACATTATATATAAAAGGCTTAAGTCGGATTATAAAAATACAATAATGCTCTTGACCGAGAAATCGAATTATAACGAATTGAAAACACAACATTATTAATAATATAGCGCGATTATGTTATATTTGTTGTATTAAACAATTTGTTTTGAATATGTGACACCACGTGGTGTCCATAAAGCATTGGCAACCCAGGCATCAGACACCAGCCTGTATGTGACACCACGTGGTGTCCATAAAACATTGGTAACCCAGGCATCAGACACCAGCCTGTATGTGACACCACGTGGTGTCCAAAAAACAATGGTAACTCAGGCATCAGACACCAGCCTGTATGTGACACCACGTGGTGTCCATAAAACATTGGTAACCCAGGCATCAGACACCAGCCTGTATGTGACACCACGTGGTGTCCATAAAACATTGGTAACCCAGGCATCAGACACCAGCCTGTATGTGACACCACGTGGTGTCGATAAAACATTGGCAACTCAGGCATCAGACACCAGCCTGTATGTGACACCACGTGGTGTCCATAAAGCATTGGTAACCCAGGCATCAGACACCAGCCTGTATGTGACACCACGTGGTGTTCATAAAACATTGGTAACTCATGCATCAGCCACCAGCCTGTATGTGACACCACGTGGTGTCCATAAAACATTGGTAACTCAGGCATCAGACACCAGCCTGTATGTGACACCACGTGGTGTCCATAAAGCATTGGTAACTCAGGCATCAGACACCAGCCTGTATGTGAAACCACGTGGTGTCCATAAAGCATTGGTAACCCAGGCATCAGACACCAGCCTGTATGTGACACCACGTGGTGTCCATAAAGCATTGGAACTCAGGTATCAGACACCAGCCTGTATGTGACACCACGTGGTGTCCATAAAGCATTGGTAACTCAGGCATCAGACACCAGCCTGTATGTGACACCACGTGGTGTCCATAAACCATTGGTAACCCATGCATCAGACACCAGCCTGTATGTGACACCACGTGGTGTCCATAAAGCATTGGTAACTCAGGCATCAGACACCAGCCTGTATGTGACACCACGTGGTGTCCATAAAGCATTGGTAACCAAGGCATCAGACACCAGCCTGTATGTGACACCACGTGGTGTCCATAAAACATTGGTAACTCAGGCATCAGACACCAGCCTGTATGTGACACCACGTGGTGTCCATAAAACATTGGTAACCCATGCATCAGACACCAGCCTTTATGTGACACCACGTGGTGTCCTTAAAACATTGGTAACTCAGGCATCAGACACCAGCCTGTATGTGACACCACGTGGTGTCCATAAAGCATTGGTAACCCAGGCATCATACACCAGCCTGTATGTGACACCACGTGGTGTCCCTAAAACATTGGTAACCCAGGCATCAGATACCAGCCTGTATGTGACACCACATGGTGTCCATAAAGCATTGGCAACCCAGGCATCAGACACCAGCCTGTATGTGACACCACGTGGTGTCCATAAAGCATTGGAACTCAGGTATCAGACACCAGCCTGTATGTGACACCACGTGGTGTCCATAAAACATTGGTAACTCAGGCATCAGACACCAGCCTGTATGTGACACCACGTGGTGTCCATAAAGCATTGGAACTCAGGTATCAGACACCAGCCTGTATGTGACACCACGTGGTGTCCATAAAACATTGGTAACTCAGGCATCAGACACCAGCCTGTATGTGACACCACGTGGTGTCCATAAAGCATTGGTAACTCATGCATCAGACACCAGCCTGTATGTGACACCACGTGGTGTCCATAAAGCATTAGCAACTCAGGTATCAGACACCAGCCTGTATGTGACACCACGTGGTGTCCATAAAGCATTGGTAACTCAGGCATCAGACACCAGCCTGTATGTGACACCACGTGGTGTCCATAAAGCATTGGTAACCCAGGCATCAGACACCAGCCTGTATGTGACACCACGTGGTGTCCATAAAGCATTGGTAACACAGGCATCAGACACCAGCCTGTATGTGACACCACGTGGTGTCCATAAAGCATTGGTAACTCAGGCATCAGACACCAGCATGTATGTGACACCACGTGGTGTCCATAAAGCATTGGCAACTCATGCATCAGACACCAGCCTGTATGTGACACCACGTGGTGTCCATAAAGCATTGGTAACCCAGGCATCAGACACCAGCCTGTATGTGACACCACGTGGTGTCCATAAAGCATTGGTAACTCAGGCATCAGACACCAGCCTGTATGTGACACCACGTGGTGTCCATAAAGCATTGGCAACTCAGGCATCAGACACCAGCCTGTATGTGACACCACGTGGTGTCCATAAAACTTTGGTAACTCAGGCATCAGACACCAGCCTGTATGTGACACCACGTGGTGTCCATAAAACATTGGTAACCCAGGCATCAGACACCAGCCTGTATGTGACACCACGTGGTGTCCATAAAACATTGGTAACTCAGGCATCAGACACCAGCCTGTATGTGACACCACGTGGTGTCCATAAAACATTGGCAACTCAGGCATCAGACACCAGCCGGTATGTGACACCACGTGGTGTCCATAAAGCATTGGTAACTCAGGCATCAGACACCAGCCTGTATGTGACACCAAGTGGTGTCCATAAAACATTGGTAACCCAGGCATCAGACACCAGCCTGTATGTGACACCACGTGGTGTCCATAAAGCATTGGTAACCCAGGCATCAGACACCAGCATGTATGTGACACCACGTGGTGTCCATAAATCATGGTAACCCAGGCATCAGACACCAGCCTGTATGTGACACCACGTGGTGTCCATAAAGCATTGGCAACTCAGGCATCAGACACCAGCCTGTATGTGACACCACGTGGTGTCCATAAAGCATTGGCAACTCATGCATCAGACACCAGCCTGTATGTGACACCAAGTGGTGTTCATAAAACATTGGTAACTCAGGCATCAGACACCAGTCTGTATGTGACACCACGTGGTGTCCATAAAGCATTGGCAACTCATGCATCAGACACCAGCCTGTATGTGACACCACGTGGTGTCCATAAAGCATTGGCGACCCAGGCATCAGACACCAGCCTGTATGTGACACCACGTGGTGTTCATAAAACATTGGTAACTCAGGCATCAGACACCAGCCTGTATGTGACACCACGTGGTGTCCATAAAACATTGGTAACTCAGGCATCAGACACCAGCCTGTATGTGACACCAAGTGGAGTCCATAAAACATTGGTAACTCAGGCATCAGACACCAGCCTGTATGTGACACCACGTGGTGTCCATAAAGCATTGGTAACTCAGGCATCAGATACCAGCCTGTATGTGACACCACGTGGTGTCCATAAAACATTGGTAACTCAGGCATCAGACACCAGCCTGTATGTGACACCACGTGGTGTCCATAAAACATTGGTAACTCAGGCATCAGACACCAGCCTGTATGTGACACCACGTGGTGTCCATAAAGCATTGGAACTCAGGTATCAGACACCAGCCTGTATGTGACACCACGTGGTGTCCATAAAGCATTGGTAACCCAGGCATCAGACACCAGCCTGTATGTGACACCACGTGGTGTCCATAAATCATGGTAACCCAGGCATCAGACACCAGCCTGTATGTGACACCACTTGGTGTCCATAAAGCATTGGCAACTCAGGCATCAGACACCAGCCTGTATGTGACACCACGTGGTGTCCATAAAGCATTGGCAACTCATGCATCAGACACCAGCCTGTATGTGACACCACGTGGAGTTCATAAAACATTGGTAACTCAGGCATCAGACACCAGCCTGTATGTGACACCACGTGGTGTCCATAAAGCATTGGCAACTCATGCATCAGACACCAGCCTGTATGTGACACAACGTGGTGTCCATAAAGCATTGGCAACTCAGGCATCAGACACCAGCCTGTATGTGACACCACGTGGTGTCCATAAAGCATTGGCAACTCATGCATCAGACACCAGCCTGTATGTGACACCACGTGGTGTCCATAAAGCATTGGTAACTCAGGCATCAGACACCAGCCTGTATGTGACACCACGTGGTGTCCATAAAGCATTGGCGACCCAGGCATCAGACACCAGCCTGTATGTGACACCACGTGGTGTCCATAAAACATTGGTAACTCAGGCATCAGACACCAGCCTGTATGTGACACCACGTGGAGTCCATAAAACATTGGTAACTCAGGCATCAGACACCAGCCTGTATGTGACACCACGTGGTGTCCATAAAGCATTGGTAACTCAGGCATCAGACACCAGCCTGTATGTGACACCACGTGGTGTCCATAAAGCATTTGTAACCCAGGCATCAGACACCAGCCTGTATGTGACACCACGTGGTGTCCATAAAGCATTGGCAACCCAGGCATCAGACACCAGCCTGTATGTGACACCACGTGGTGTCCATAAAGCATTGGTAACCCAGGCATCAGACACCAGCCTGTATGTGACACCACGTGGTGTCCATAAAGCATTGGTATCCCAGGCATCAGACACCAGCCTGTATGTGACACCACGTGGTGTCCATAAAACATTGGTAACCCAGGCATCAGACACCAGCCTGTATGTGACACCACGTGGTGTCCATAAAGCATTGGTAACTCAGGCATCAGACACCAGCCTGTATGTGACACCACGTGGTGTCCATAAAACATTGGTAACCCAGGCATCAGACACCAGCCTGTATGTGACACCACGTGGTGTCCATAAAACATTGGTAACTCAGGCATCAGACACCAGCCTGTATGTGACACCACGTGGTGTCCATAAAGCATTGGTAACTCAGGCATCAGACACCAGCCTGTATGTGACACCACGTGGTGTCCATAAAGCATTGGTAACCCAGGCATCAGACACCAGCCTGTATGTGACACCACGTGGTGTCCATAAAGCATTGGCAACTCATGCATCAGACACCAGCCTGTATGTGACACCACGTGGTGTCCATAAAGCATTGGTAACTCAGGCATCAGACACCAGCCTGTATGTGACACCACGTGGTGTCCATAAAGCATTGGTAAC
Source organism: Mactromeris polynyma (assembly GCA_032209605.1). NCBI lineage: Eukaryota > Metazoa > Mollusca > Bivalvia > Venerida > Mactridae > Mactromeris > Mactromeris polynyma. The sequence goes on along the minus strand of JASFXZ010000021.1, from coordinate 7,095,704 downwards.
CCAGGCATCAGACACCAGCCTGGCGTATAAGTATTGACATTCTTCCAGCTGCTTCCAGTTCCAAGTTGGACATCTGATAACGTCATAAAAAGTCTTGTCATCTATATGTCGTCTCCCACAGTGTAATTCAAATTTAGATTCGTTATTAATTGACTGTACAAAATTGCATCCAATGGTTCTTTCATCACATTTTATTTCAAGATTAAACATACCACTGGTTTATTGTTTAATGCTTTGTCAACTACAAAAATGGGAAATTCTACACGAGGCTTTAATACTCCATTTCCCTGGTAATTGTTTCCGTGCTAATCAAACACATTTACATTATAAAAAATCTATTTACATTCACAAATATCAATACGCTGCAGAGTTTGATCTTTTAAAAGAAAGGAGGAAATATTAATGAATATATATCTGCTAAACAGAACACCACAACTTTTGATTTATTATTCAACGTCATCGAATGTGTGCGAACCATGCAACCACTTATGGGCAAAAATAGTTCTTATACAAAAATGCAGACTAATAATTAAATATAATCAGCGTTTATTAATGGGAGATACAATGTGAAAATGATATGATTGCGAACGTTGCTTTGATATGCGACATTTAGTTATTAATTAGCATAGCATAGCATTAATCAGACATAATTACCAAAGCGTATTTATATTACATACACGTACTCTTAATATACAACAAAAGCGGTGCGGTAATGCAATGAAACCAGGGTTTCAACAATTGGCCATAGAAATCAACTCTTGTAAATGTATTGCTATAGAACATTATTTTTAGCAGAGGTGACATTGACGCTGTGCAAAATACAACACCAGGCTAATATTCCATATCAGGTGTCAACAATGTACAGTACAGTAAAATTATACTTAAAGACCAGCTAAATAATGAGACCACCACAAAATTAAGAACACAATGTTCAAGCCCATTTTCCATATTTTGCTCTTTATTCAACCTCAATACTAAGACCACCTCAATAATAAGAACAGTTTTCAAGGGTCCCAAAAATGGTCGTATTATTGAGGTTTTACGATATGTCAAGTTTACTGGCCGAAAACGTTATCTAACCCTTGATATTGTCTTTGTATTTTAAGCAACCTACAGGAGGAGATTCTACGCAATGTTTGTTCTCTGTATCGAAATATTGAATGGAAACTTTTGTTGTATTTTGTAACATTGACATTGGCTGTAATTTATGAGGTCACCAATACAGTTTCTAGCTAGGTATCTATACACCAAACTGGATATCATTAAAAGGTAGTGACATGAAACCATCCGTTGTAGTTGCCCTTCCAGCCACCCACACGTTTTAACATAACCTTTTAACACATTAAATCAACATACTAATTGAAACTATAAGGAACTGTTACAAACGCCACAAGTGTTCAAACATATACACGTAGACCTGCAACATACCTAGAAATGGAGAGTGCCACTTGAAACTAAGACATTTTTGATACACAAGGATATGCCTATATCTGTATATCATGTAGCGAATATAGAGACCGGCTTATGTTACAGACAAGCGTTTATTGTCTGCTACAATTTTACCAGTCAGCTGCCAATTGTATAATTGTCTGTATGCGTTTATGAGAGCTGTGCTGTTGGTTAATGTTATTTCAGTTGTGAACGATGATCAGTTGACATAACAGTGTCCCTGTGTTACCAGACAGTGCTTGGTTTACGTAAAAACCGCGCCAGCATGAAGAGGGGGACAAATGACTTTAGACATACTACCTCCAGTCACATTGTTACGGAGAACATAAGCCTTACGTGGGTTGCGAGCCTACTACGTTCATACTTGCTGTCGAGTGTTCTACTGAGTGGGCTAACAGGGTATTACAATGCTCTTGTTCCGATGCATATGTTACGCGGTCCGTTTCGGTACCCGCACGTAACGTAGTGGAGGCAGCAGTGATCCATAACCAGTGATGTGATGATGACAAGATATAACGACAATAGCACAGTTCCGTTTGATCAAATTTAATAACAGTGACACAAAGTCTGCAGAGTAATAATAATGTTTACAGAAAAGTATATTCAATAATAATCACTAAGTACACAAAGTCTTAAATAAAGTCATGTTTTGAGGAACACGAACAATCGGTCAATGGCGCTAACGGCATTCGAACCCGGGTCTACGGATTGCCGGTCCGTTATGCAAACCACTACACCACAGCGACCTAACTTAAAGTTTAAATCACGAAGTAAACACAAAGTAAAATAGTCACACAGTAAAATAGTCACAAAAAACAAATGTCCCTTAGACAAATTCCTAAAGGTATATCATAACAACGAATATTATTTCTTTAATTTAATGTCGCAAGAAATTACCCGCGAAAGAGGGGCGGTATCATGCGGTAATCACGTGATTCAAATTAACAAATGAAATGTCAGTTTAACCAAAATAAAGGAATACTGGGCGTGCTCTTCATTATTTCATAATACATACAAAAATCTTTGTATTGGTCTATCAATTTGATAATAAAACTGTCGATTTACATACACTGAAACAGATAAAGATGATCATGTAACAAGTCTATCATCGGTTTACACGTGAAATGCCCAAATAACACAAAGAAGGTTTATAAATTATAGAAACAAAATCACTTTCAATATGTGAGGAATTGATGTAATCATGAAAACAATTTGACACTTAAAATGACAAATTTTAGCCTTGTTATTCATATGCCTGCGTAGTTGGCCAGTTCGGAATTCTCTATACAGTCCTATGTCCACCACCAAGTTAAAAAAAACAAATTTAATCACCATCCATTAAACAAAATAACTCCACCATTGCCGGTCCCAAGCCCGGATGCAAAAGGAGGAGGGTTGTGCATAGGGCCAGCACCTCAATCATGTGAAAAAAACTTCAGCTACAGAAACCTTAACTACAACACAACAACGGACGGATTTTCGGAATCGACCCGGGGGAGAGCATATGACGTGGAGAAATCTACCGACAAAGCTTCTCTCGCCCAAGACCGCTGTACGGATTGCGACATGGAAGGTGCGAACTATGTATGAAACCGGTATAGCAGCCCAGGTTGCTAGAGAGATGGGAAGATACAAGGTTGAGATCCTCGGACTCAGTGAAGTGCGCTGGAACATGGCAGGAAGGACAACTCTAGCTTCCGGTGAAACTGTACTACACTCTGGGCCACCTGAAGAAAATGCAGTGCACAGACATGGAGTCGGATTCATGCTAACCAAGAACGCCAGCAAGAGCCTTGTGGAGTGGGAACCAGTGAGTGAAAGGATAATCACAGCTCGCTTTGAATCTAAATTTCAGAAAGTCACCTTAGTCCAATGCTATGCCCCTACTAATGTGAATGAGCAACAAGAGAAGGATGACTACTACAGTCAACTGCAGGGAGTGATGGACAAAGTTCCGAGAAGAGACATAGTACTGGTCATAGGGGATATGAATGCCAAGCTGGGATCTGACAACACAGGAAGAGAACTCGTCATGGGGAAGGAGGGGTTAGGAGTGATGAATGAGAATGGGGAGATGTTTGCGGACTTCTGTGCACAGAACGACCTGGTCATAGGGGTACAGTATTCCCACACAAGAGGATACATAAATTGGCATGGACATCACCAGACCAAGCAACACAGAACCAGATTGACCACATGACGATATCTAGACGATGGCGACGAACTATGGAAGATGTAAGGGTCTACAGAGGAGCAGATGCAGGCTCAGACCATGAGTTGGTGATAGCGAGCCTGAAGGTGCGACTAGCAAAGGCACCAGTCACCGTACAACAACGGACAAAGCGTTTTGACACTTCCAGACTCTCATCACCAGACCAACGCCATGAGTTCTCCATTGCCCTGCAAAACAGATTTAAAACATTAACAGACCAGGACGAGCACTCTATAGATGCCATGTGGGAACAGATCAGAACATCATACCATGCAACATGCGAGGAGAAACTCACGAGAAACTCACTAGAATACTACTAGAGAGACTGAAAACAGCAGTAAACAACACATTGAGAGATGAGCAAGCAGGTTTCAGAGCTGGCAGGTCCTGCATTGACCAGATAGCAACACTGCGCATCATACTGGAACAATCCTTGGAGTGGCAATCACCAGTGTACGTCAATTTCATTGACTTCAAGAATGCCTTCGACATGATCGACAGAAGCACCATGTGGAGGATAATGAGGCACTATGGGATCCCCCTGAAGATTGTGAGCATCATACGCAGTTTGTATGATGGTATGACCTGCCAGGTGATTCATAACAACGACCTATCATCCCCTTTTACTGTTACCACTGGAGTTAGACAGGGTTGTTTGCTCTCACCGATGATCTTTACGCTGGTTGTCGACTGGGTGCTCAATCAAACCATGGACCGACCAAGAGGCTTGCAGTGGACTTTTGTTAAGACGCTGGAGGACTTTGACTTTGCAGACGACATTGGACTACTGTCCCACTACTTCAAACACATACAAGAGAAGTCACAGCGCCTCAGCACAGTTGCACTACAAACAGGACTAGAAATCAACACAGAAAACAAAGAGCATGAGGGTCAACACAGCTACCAACACACCCATCCAAATGGCGGAACAGCTCATTGAAGATGTTGAGAGCTTCACTTACTTAGGAAGCATCATCAGCAAGACAGGAGGCACTGAGGAGGACATCAAATCCAGGATTGGAAAGGCTCGACACGTCTTTGTCACCCTGAAGCCAGTCTGGAACAACAGGAACAAGACCAAGCTGACCATCTTCAACTCCAATGTGAAGTCTGTTTTGCTATACGGTTCTGAGACATGGAAGCACACCAAAGCACTAGACTCGAAACTCCAAGTTTTTGTGAACACCTGCCTACGACAAATCCTCCGTATTAGATGGCCTGACACAATTTCCAATGAAGAACTCTGGAGAAGAACGCAACAGAGACCAATTCCAGATGACATCAAGGAACGGAAGTGGCGGTGGGTTGGGCACACCCTACGACGGGACCCAACCAACATCACAAGACAGGCACTCGACTGGAACCCCCAAGAGAAGCGCAGGCGAGGCCGTCCAACCACGACTTGGAGAAGAACCCTAGACACTGAGCTTCGCACATATGGAATCTCATGGGGCGAGGCCAAACACAAAGCACAGGACCGTAGAGGATGGAAGGCTGTAGTTAAGGCCCTATGTCCCAGATGGGACGAAGAGAACTAAGTGAGTAAGTAAGTATTAAACAAAATTGTAACGCCATTACCTTTACCATTATGTAATTATGATATTTTATGTTCACATGTCATTACATGTGTAATCTGTGAAAATGTAAAAATAAAGGAATTGTTTTGTTTTGCTCTGTTCTGTTCTGAGTAACCGCATCGATGTAAACATTCCCCTCTACACATCACTATATGTTGTATCTCCATCAACCCAACTACATGATGCCATCCTAATACAGGCTACAATCTAACAATGCATCTTTGACATACCTTTCTCATCACTGAGTTTGTTTTTCATTGTAAAAATGGTCTTAATTCCGATTAAGTCAAATCGTATTACATCTAGCGGTTTATACAACAGGGAAGGAACCTGATAATCCTGTGTTTCACGGACAACTAAATAATACAAGATCGACACAATTAATACTTTCTCAGGGGTTCCATTAGACCCTTGAGCTGACACTTTGACCCCTGGGATTTCCAAAAGTCCACATTTTGACCCTTAGAATTCTGGCTGAATGGTCATTTTTTCTCTAAATTATAGGTTATTTGGCTATTAAAATCCGGTCAAAAAATATCAAAATTACCATTGATATTCAGCACCTAGTGGAACATCGGCTTCCTCTGTATTTGTGAAATTGTTCACCTATTCCGAGAAACATGCGATATATTGTATTGGTAATGTTAATGAAATAAATGTATTGATGTGTTGGCTTCTTCATACATGTCAGCACTCCTGGCACATATAATAAGAAAATATGCGTAAATGCCCATTTTTACAGGAATCGAAACTGAAGTTCGTGTTATTTTACACTGTGATAAATATACATATTTAAGAACCCGGTTATTTTCTAAAGCTAGATCTTTCTGTGATGATCTTGATTTTTATGTTATGAAGATAAAATGAATCTTTTTTTGTCAAGTCAATGTGTGATATATTCATGTGCTAAAACTTGTAACGATATACTTAAACACAGACAATTTCTTTTAAAGTGAGTATCATTTTCACATTTTAATTGTGAATAATTTTACCTAACTTATCATAACTGTATGTACATTTAATTGTGTTGTATGAATATTCATGTATGTTTTATTATGTTTTATAGTCTCTTATAATTCACAGGTGAATGGTATTGTGTAACAATGTACATGTATCTTTGTAAATATGTATATGTATTGTTGCTCACAGTAATGAGACGGAAATAAAGAAAGAATATAATATTGACATAGCTATTCAACATTTGATGTTTTATGGTTTTTTTTATATAAATTGTGACCGACAAAATCTCTACATTTAGAAAACATGATGGATCATTTCGGAATTAGGTAAAACGTTTACTTTGGTTTCTTAAGGTCACGGATGTCATTACCAATTTAAAAGGTTAAAGTTTAAAGTATTAAGTGTTACACTTCCTTTGTACTTCGTGAAGAACAAAAATGATTTATAAATTTCGTAAATTATTCCCATATATCATAACCGAATTATAACACAATTTAACAGCTGATTGTGTCCTTAAAGGCTAAACTTCGTTAAAATACAATTATATCATATAAATATATAAATACAGTTAACATCAATTGCATTGCAAGAATAGTAAAGCAAATCACTTGTTAACTTTTATCATTTATTTTTATATATCGTGTTTTGCATATACTGACAGAAGAACTACAGCCTGACCTCGATTATTCGACAACCTTCTATCCGAATACTAGGTATCATTCGAAATAAATATTACGTCCCGATGTATTTTCATATGCGCGTTCAATTGAATGGGCTATTCGAAACCATGTATCATTCGAAATAAATTTTGGACCCGATGAATTCGAATGAACAATTCAGACGGTGTAAGATTTGTGTGCACGTATTTTTTATGTTGAAAGATTTAACCAGTCAAAGTCAAACAGCAGATACGTATGTAATGCCAGAAACTGCAACGAATAACTAAAATTCCTCAACAAAATAAATGTCATGCAAGTATGTTTATGATATGTTATATAATTAGAAAAATACAAACTTACGCATGTTTTAAGTCCTGTTAGAAAACAAATTTATCCATATTTGGCTATGTTACTGATGATTAAAATGCTAATACATCCCTATAAATATACACACACCAGCAATGAAACCACGGTGCAATAAAAACAAATATTAATCACGCGTGTGAACAAATGTGCAGCCAAATTATGTGTACACAGTACTGAATGATAACTTGCAATGAAATATAATTGACAGGTTAAAATAATAAAAGTTTATGTTATTGTACAAGATACTCACAGTAAGATTATAACCTCGATATTTATATTTATGGATTACGCGAGATTAACAATTGATATATTAATTGACACAATAATACCTACATTGCATAGTCTTATGCAAATGGGATTAAAGAGGGATTTTATAAATGCCAGTATTTTTTTGTATTTTTAATCCCAATGCTTGGTGTTATTGAATTTCGATCGGGTTAAAAATACCGAACAAATTATTATTTTTTATTTCTTTTTGTAATTATTTGTCACTTCGTTTCGTTGAAATTAGATCAAATTTTGTTCAGTTTAAAGTGTTTATTTATTTTATTGTCATCCATTTCTGACTTATGAGACACCTTTTTTTCTGAACACATGCACTTCCCTATTCCTATCCTTTAATGCCAGGTACCAGGCAGGTAGGCGCACAGTAACCTAGCTGGCGGCTCACCAACCGGTCATATCAGAACGGACCCCTACCGAGATTCCAACCTTCGACCTCTCGCTCCCAAGGCGGATGCCTTAACCACTCGGCCATGGGAGAGGTACGTATAACTACAGTTCAAGACAACACACGACATTTTTTAAACATTCCTACGTTTATGAATGAGTCGGTGATTGCAGCTTTCTTTCTGACGTGTGTAAACGATAAAAGTAGAGTTGTCATCAATAGAAACGATATCGATGTAGCATTGATATGTTTTCGTCGATCGATTATCGATACGTGTTTACAAATATCGATACTTATGAATAATAAACACACATACTTCTTAAAAGTGAGGAAACAAGATGGTCACAGTAATACGTAAGCATCTAAATGACATAACTAGAAGTGAAAATATATGAAATCATGAACTGCAAGCCCTGTAAATGACAATTTAGTGAACAATACTTGATATATCGATGTATCGTCGATACTTCTCATCCGATATGTCGAGATCATCGATATGCATTTTGCCAAATCAATGATACAACATACAAGCGCGATAATTTAACAATCTCGCCGCTGTTATTCATATATTTCGAATGGAAAATAACACAAGTTCATTCATAGTCTATATGAGCGCTGCTTTGGGATTTACAACTTTTTCTGTAGGTGACGTCGTTTCAAGAAAACGCAACATGTGATGTCACTATATGCAAGCAGGAAACAATATACTCCAGATGGTCACATCGTTTTCATATTGCCATATTGGGCAAATATTACTTAATTTCAGTACATGTTGACGTCACATATGACGTTTTCTGGAAATGTCGTCACGTTAAGAATAGGTTGGAAATCGTGAGGCGGCGCTCATATAGACCTACAACTTTCATGGAGTAAACTACACACAGTATTTATCATATTTTTGATAGAAATTTAGTAATTCGTAAAACCTTACCTTTAATGGACCTATATCAGTGTTATAGTATTCTAGACCTCATCTATATTATGATAAATTCCGTCCGAGTTGACTTTAAAAGACTTCTGAAAATAAAAAATAAACATCATGAACAACTAGCGGATATGACGTCATTGAAATAGTGCACGTATATCTGTGATTCACAAAATAGGCCCACACTAGCTGTTGATCAATATAAACAAATCTAGAAAAAGACAGTGACGTTGTGGTGGGTAACTTAATCTTAAAATTATTTCTTGACTCGAGTTTCAAGCAGAAGTACTCAAGGGACATATTCTATTGTTACTATGAAATATTAATGAAACTGTGACACTATATAAGTATTGTTTATTTTAACGTTGTTCAGGAAATTTATTTATATTCCCCATTTTTCAGTTCATACAATGTTTCACAAATAATACACTTCACGTTATAACTTCGATATTGAATTACTTTTTCAGTAGATTACTATGTCCCTAATTCCCATCCATAATAATTACAACAGATACGGTCTTCGTTTTCCAATTTGTAAAAATGAATATGGTGTAATATTACTATACCGTGTTCATGGAATTGAGGTCAACTGTACGACATCTTGTTTTTTAATTAATTTCATACGTACACATACTTTTCTACATCACTAAACTATTATCGTTCAGAGCATTTCAAGATCTGCCGTGATACGTGAACAATCTTTCTTTACCTGAACTGATTTTACAAATTGGTTTTGTGATAATGAATGGAATTATCAAGAATCGTTTTATACCCCAATTAATTTTATATAAAACATGGACTATTTTATATCAGTAATTTACTGCAATACGTTATGTTTATTTGAGATAAAGTATCACATTTATATCTACCGCCTTTGTGGACATTTATATATTTGAAAACTTATTTTTGAAAATGTTCAAAACAAATATGAAATACGATATTTACTTCCAAATTTAATATTTCACACTTAAGTAGGGACATTTAAAATTCAATTGTAAACAACAAAAATTAGGATTATTTAGTGTCATTTATTTTTAATTAGCGTAATTTACCGAGAAAATTTCCGAAGTTATTAAGATACAATATGCACATTTACTTTATTAAGAAAAAACAAAGAAACAAGTAATTTAATGTTGAGTCAACATACAAGTATTACCAGTCTTTTTGCAAAGTGAAGTTTTGGAAGGCAACGTAAAATACGATTATACATTATCATGTTAATCATTATTAAACACATATATATTATTATCATATAATGTCAGTACATTAATATAATTATAGTTAATATAATAACGTTTAATTTAAAGTGTTTAAAGTAAGCAGTAAAGAAAAATCATTTTTAAAACAATTTCATAGCATTGTCATATATTCACACTGTTTAGTTGTTTAAAATTCAGCCGTATATTCCGATATACACAAATACATTATTAAAAATATATATAAAAAATTTACTTGAATTCCACAGTTGCTAAGCTATCTTATCCTTGAATATTAAGTATCCCTCAATCACAAAATAAGTGCAAGCAATGCATATGTGATTTTTTTTTTACTACAAAAATCTAAGTTGTCGCCAATTTCTCGATACGTAAAATACCCAACTGGTAGCAGCGACTTCCATTGATGTATTACAACGATTAGAGAACTCAATTACCAGCATATGGCGTCAGTGAAATATGCCAATTAATAGGAAACATGAAAGTATGGATTGTGTTTCCCGAAGTTTGCTTGAACAAAGATTTGTATCCGAGAAACAAACGTTTATTTAGGCTTCTATTTAAGGCCATTTGTTACTTGTGTTAAGTTGGTATGTTCTCATAAAATCGTTCTATCCGGAATGTTTCAAGAGTGAAAGACGGGTTCTCATGTATTTGTATTACAAGGTTTTCATATTTGTATATTCTGGAATATTTGAAACATTGCCCATCACATTTATACAATTTGTTACTTAACAAAACTGTATGACATCTGAACTGATAACCGTGTATCATCAACTTTCGCGGTTTTGTACAGACGCTACTCTGAACATTCTTTCATGTTCGATGAACACACGATGCCCTAATCACGTGTCATCTCCTTTAATTCGGAGATTTTCTCCTAACATATAAGAGGAATTAGTACAAACAGATTAATTCCAATAAGTAATTTGTTTGTTTCTTCTTTAGTTAAACTTTCTGTTTTAGCATTCTCGTAGCAGAGGATAAGAAAGAGGACTGACCCCTGAAAGGTATCTGGGTTGTACGCACAATACGCTATCACTCCATTGTTAAACACATAACTATTTATTTCGCTAAATGGTAATCATATGTTCTAACTTCTTAACGCACGAATTCAACGTACAAAATACATACACAGTGGTATGGTGTGGTTATTTTTGGTTTCATTGTGTCTCGTAGTAATTTATCAATGTGTATCATATGTCCCTTCCTTTCTTTGTTAATTGAATATTTTATTACAGACTTTTGTGAACGGACTCACTTAGCTTATTGACAACACGTCTAAGCTATTTTAAAATGTTTATTACTGGTGCTTGATATAAATAGCACTGTAGTCATTGACCGCGTTGTGACTAAAAGCAAGTACCTTTAGCAGACCTGGTATTGTTAAAAGACTTAGAACATTGCTCAGCGCCTCCGTACTAACATGGTTTTGCTATTTGCATAGTAGTGTTGTATAGGCCAATCAAAACTTACGTTAATAACCGATGCAATTTCTCTTCAACGAACAACGTTTGTTACATCGACGCGGATTGGTTAAGCTTTCGATATAGGGTACGTTACCTTACTGAAATCCACAGAATTTCGGTGACTTTATCAAAATCCATTTTGGATCTGGAGTGACAAGCAGTCGTAACATCTCGGTATTTGTTTTGTTACACAAAAACTCTCAACCTTCAAATTGCGCCGACTATCTTGTTCAAGATATTTCTTGTTTCTTTTGTTTTTAGTGTACACCAATTTACATAGCTCGGTGGGATGAAACATTATGCGGAAGTCCTCTTTCTAAAAACAACAACAGTTCTATTGTCTCATGTGGAGGGGTGATCGTTGACTTTGAGGGCTCCAGGTTAGGCGGCTAACATTTTAACCAGGAACACTACCGCTCCATTTAAATATACACTGATTTACCACGGCATACAAACGTAGTTATTTCATTCTCCTTACTTGCATGCCATGTATACCATCATTATATACGTGTTCTTTTATTCGTCAATAACAGACACATTGGAATCCATGTACCACGAAATCAACATATGAAATCCAAAGATGATCACTGAACATAACATGTAAATAAATAAGTGACTTATTCGTATAAATAATGACGACTCAATGACAAGCGGGTACAGCAATGGTAGTGAAGTGACATGTGTTCAATACTTGTAAATCACTTGACGTCATACTCAAGGTTTGAAGAGGAAATATCTGGTCTGCTTTCACTTAAACTACACTGTTATTGTCCACTAAATATAACTGGTCACTATTTCATTGGAATATGTGTCGTCATGAATACATGTGTATTGTTACATACATTGGCAAAACTTCTTTTTAAACATTTACTCGTGCATGATTGTCCAGAAACATCCACAGGCAAATATTGCGATACAAATAAATAAACAACAGAAACATTGGGTGATCAAATAGAAATCTGGGTCGCTGTACATTGTAGATCATTGTACACTAACCTTTTATGAAACTGACAGCTTTTATATCGTAGTAAAATACTCGAGTACGTTCAAGGTTATTGACATTAAAATCCACATTGATATTTGTCTCTAAGGAACGTGATGTCTTTCTATTTTCGTTGGCACCGCTATATAGACGCACATATGTATATTCGTCCATAGAACGTAAGAATGTGTGGGAGATGTCCCGGCTTTAAAGGTCAATAAATGATAAGTGTTATCCATTTAAACTGCAAACATTGCAAAATATGCTTGTAAAAGAATCAATTTGACGCACATTGGTTGTTGGTTATCAGTACTTTATGTTTAGTATTTGAAAAGAAACTATAAATGATATTAATTGTTGTTTACAAAATACGCCACATCACACTACAATTGCTAGTATCAACATTCTTTCTTTGCGATTCTGTATCTTGTAATAGTTTAGTTCATTAGATCAATTTCACGTATACAATATATAAATAAAAACTGTATATAAACAGGAGGAAGGGTTACTACCCATTTCGACCAAATTTGTTCAAATCACAGAAAAGTGACGTTTTACTCTGATAACAAATTGAAACATTTATTCTTGATGCTGTCCAAAGTGTTTACGAAACAAATTGAGATTAACGGTACAAAAAAGTCGGAATTGTGACATTTACATAACAGAATTTAGTCCAGATAACGATACTAGAAAAATCATGATCCAAACCACGCTAATGATCAGTTCAACACTCCTTTACAGGTCATATACAATAAAAACATAGCCGCAACCAATAAAATACAACTTCAAACATTTATATTCCTTATAAAATTTTGTTATATTTGATATGATTTATAAATAGAGGATTGGTGTTCCTTCAAACAATGGCCATATGGCAAGACTCATTAAGTATCCAGGAAACTAATAAAGTTGTGTACCCTGTACTCAATAGTTAGGCATATATGACAAGTTTGCGGTTCGTTGAAGTTTTATTAGTTATATTTCATTTGATTTCTACCCCATACCATACTTGTGTGGGCTTTTATCCTTGAAATTGATTGGTCTGTTTGTTTGGTATAACCGTATGTTACTCAACATTAGTTAAAACAACTCGCAAATTCCAGCCACAATCAAACTGAACAGGAAGAAAAAATAACCGCACGAATAATAATATTTATTTGCCGTCACTATATGGCTAACTAGTAAAAGTAATGTTTACATTCAGGTTTGTAGTACACCCGTTGTCACCTGTTACTAACATCATACAATTCTGTACGTGCGTTTTATCTATATACATCGCCTCTCAATTAAAAAATTTGACAGAGGCAGTAGTTACTAGGTCTGACAGAGACAGTATTTACTAGGTCTGACAGAGGCAGTAGTTACTAGGTCTGACAGAGACAGTATTTACTAGGTCTGACAGAGGCAGTATTTACTAGGTCTGACAGAGGCAGTATTTACTAGGTCTGACAGAGACAGTATTTACTAGGTCTGACAGAGGCAGTATTTACTAGGTCTGACAGAGGCAGTATTTACTAGGTCTGACAGAGGCAGTATTTACTAGGTCTGACAGAGGCAGTATTTACTAGGTCTGACAGAGGCAGTAGTTACTAGGTCTGACAGAGGCAGTATTTACTAGGTCTGACAGAGGCAGTAGTTACTAGGTCTGACAGAGGCAGTATTTACTAGGTCTGACAGAGGCCGTAGTTACTAGGTCTGACAGAGACAGTATTTACTAGGTCTGACAGAGGCAGTATTTACTAGGTCTGACAGAGGCAGTATTTACTAGGTCTGACAGAGGCACTTTTTACTAGGTATGACAGAGGCAGTATTTACTAGGTATGACAGAGGCAGTATTTACTAGGTGTGACAGAGGCAGTATTTACTAGGTCTGACAGAGGCAGTATTTACTAGGTATGACAGAGGCAGTATTTACTAGGTCTGACAGAGGCAGTATTTACTAGGTATGACAGAGGCAGTATTTACTAGGTGTGACAGAGGCAGTATTTACTAGGTCTGACAGAGGCAGTATTTACTAGGTATGACAGAGGCAGTATTTACTAGGTCTGACAGAGGCAGTATTTACTAGGTATGACAGAGGCAGTATTTACTAGGTCTGACAGAGGCAGTATTTACTAGGTATGACAGAGGCAGTATTTACTATGTCTGACAGAGGCAGTATTTACTAGGTATGACAGAGGCAGTATTTACTAGGTATGACAGAGGCAGTATTTACTAGATATGACAGAGGCAGTATTTACTAGGTATGACAGAGGCAGTATTTACTAGGTCTGACAGAGGCAGTATATACTAGATATGACAGAGGCAGTATTTACTAGGTCTGACCGAGGCAGTATTTACTAGGTCTGACAGAGGCAGTATTTACTAGACATGCTTGACTCAGGAATGTTCATAGATTTACTGTATAATATTTAGCACTGTTTAGTTTTTAATCATAATATAGCCTAACTTGTAAATCAAGTCAGTCAGTACAAACTACATTTGATTTGTATATTTTGTATATAGTTATTCCTTTGAACAACATATATTCATTTTCAGTATGTTTACATTGACTATAAATGCCGGTAAATTTATCACAAAGAAGTATATGAAATCGTAAGAATGCAAGTACGGATCTGTGTTATCAAAGGGAGACGACTCCGTAACGGCTAAACACGCGTGTACCTCGCAAATCCAAACATCTTTTCTCACACTAAAACGCAATATAACTGTGGACCATAAACATGATTTACCAATAAATATTTCACACCGGACCAAGCCGTGTCTCAATGTTAATGTATTTAATACCAGGTGTGTATTTATCAGCGATGTCACTATAATGTCATATAAAATTATCTTAAAATGATCAAAACATAATGTCTTCGCGCCAAGTGTGTGTATCATGTAGTAAGTAGTGTATTTCAAAGCATTATATTTTCACTATACATGTGTGACCCTATTGATCATGTGCATTAACAAATCAAACACCATAAAAAGACTATCAAGTTGTTGATCATTCAAAAGCCTGATCTGATGACTTTTAACTGTGCTAACATACACATGTATATATATATACTTCTATCATATAATATTTGATTTTTTGTATACCTAAAAACAGAAATACATTTTTTTTATGAAAAGCTTTGTTAGATTAACGGATGCATTTCAAGGTGAAATTGCTGAATTAATCATATCTTTTTATCGTCCACAGGTAAACTATTGTTTGATTGTTTGTTATTTTTAATATATCTTGTTATCCATGTCGGTCAATAGCTATACATAGCTAATGTTTTATGTACAACCGACTTTAAATAAAAATTGAATCTTGTATCTTGTAAGTGAATGCGGCAACGTCTAATATGCCTCTCCACTATGCTTCTGCAGAAATTGTGCAGGACATACAATTACATTACATCTCAACTCCGACTCGATTCATTAAAACTAATGTATGCACATTAAATTTATGTATAACTGACATTCAGTTGTCTGTTAATAATTAGTTATATTTTAATCAATGTGAAAGAAAAATATTCCTTTTAAGAGGTATCTGGCTCATTTGAACTTAAATTCTTTTTAATGGGCTTCATCCAGTATTGTTGTTACATAGTCTAAAACATCCTTAATAAGAACTATTGCAATGTATAACCGTTTAAAACAATCATGTTTAAGCATATTACTAATAGACAGAACTAGTAAAAAACATCCGCTGAACAATATAAATGTATTCTGTGATAATGCATATTTATTGAAGTTTTAACTAGATAAAATAGATTTTTCTTATTTGTTTAGGTTAACAAATGAACAAAAAATCAGCACAATATGTCTTCAAATCTTCAGAATGATGATCAGAAACAAACTGTGTACCGGTGATGAATACTCATCGATAGGAGAAACTTCTTGTGGACTACGACAACAAATATTGCATTGACACGTGACATAGTACACTCAAATATATGAGATAAAATCTGTTAAATACAGAAACGTTTCTAATATAAAGACAACATGTTACAGAAATTAAGGAAACCATTGGAATTAAAGATTTCTTTCGCTCATTGTGTGCAATCTGTGATGTTGTCTCTGAGAAAGCAGCATTAATAGAATTATCAATAATATATGAGTTTTCAAACAAATTCGTCTTTGTATTTTTGTAGAGGGCTTTTGACCTGATGAGTGAACGATCTTATACAAGGTGACAGACATGGAGAAGCTATTCTGATAGTAAAAACATGTTATTTTGACGAAGTTCTTCGAATGGCTAATCCACACATTGATTCATTAACTCTCATAACCGCAAGTGAACATACTTAGCATCAATATAGATCCCTCGGCCGCCATATGAAACTCAGATCATGAAAATAGACATAATAAGGAAGTGCATCATATGTCAGCGTCTTCATTTAGCTCAAGTAATTGAGTTGTAATGGCATTTCTGAACTACATGCAGCTTTTGTTAATTCCGTGGGGTAATTGTTTAACATAATGAGAGCTGGCATTTATTTCCGTACAAGTTACGTACGTGCAGATAGGTTAATTCAAATTAGGGCATAACTGACGGTGTAGAGAATATTGGACAGATGTGAACACGTAGGGTTGTATGTATGTGTAACAATTATTTCAGTTTAGAAAGTTCAATTGTTTTTCACGTGACCATTATCACGTGATAATGGAATTACATATAAGTCATCATATTGTATGTATGTATGTGCTAATGCACTGTTTTAAAAACAATAGGTGTACATTTAAAGAAGACATACAAATGTCCATGTGGCAAAGTTTTAATTGACTAAGTTAGACACATGCACAAACATTCACTACATTTTTGGAAACAAAGTTAGCTATAGCAACTTATTGTACAGTTTTAAAGAAAATCATTAATGCTCGCCCTAATTGGATTTCCCGGGGGCGAGGATAAACACATTCAACCCTCGGCTTCAACCCTCGGCAATATTTATGAACTATTTCATAAGTTGCTGTAATCAAATAATGTTCTTTTCTGTTCCGATAACATGCATTATACATTTCGAGCTGGTCCGTATGTGAACTAGATAATCATGTAAAGGTTTCGACAATACCCACGCCTTACGGAATTATTCTACCAACTTGGTTATATTGTCACTGTAAATATCATGAAAATTATTAAAACAACGATTATTTTCCGCCGTAATGTCCGAGTGTGTTCGTGTAGTAATACGTATGAGAAACAATGAAGCGTCACGGGATATTGATGCCACTTGAGACAGTAGGCAGATAATTGGCCTTTGATTATATGCGCATTGATACGATATGTAATTATCTACAAGATTTATTGCAAAGTGCATCTACGTGAATGACTTAATGTGCAAACATTCTACCAGCAGGTCGTCTTTCGGAACAAACACGGGGAGTGGTATTTACTTGTACATGTTCCGAATTGATTCCATTCAGCACACCTGTTAAAGCTAACCCCAAGCGAAATAGAGTCCCCGACACTACTATGTGTCACCCAGGACGCAGCATGACGCTACATTGAGTCACTATGGACGCAGAATGACGCTACACTGAGTCACTAAGGACGCAGAATAACGCTTCATTGAGTCACTAAGTACGCAGAATGACGCTACACTGAGTCACTAAGTACGCAGAATGACGCTACACTGAGTCACTAAGGACGCAAAATGACACTACATTGAGTCACTAAGGACGCAGAATGACGCTACACTGAGTCACTAAGGACGCAGAATGACGCTACACTGAGTCACTAAGGACGCAGAATGACGCTACACTGAGTCACTAAGGACGCAGAATGACGCTACACTGAGTCACTAAGGACGCAGAATGACGCTACACTGAGTCACTAAGGACGCAGAATGACACTACATTGAGTCACTAAGGACGCAGAATGACGCTACACTGAGTCACTAAGGACGTAGAATGACTCTACATTGAGTCACTTAGATCGCAACATGACGCTACATTGAGTCACTAAGGACGCAGAATGACGCTACATTGAGTCACTTAGAACGCAGCATGCAGCCTTAAGAATCTTGGTCACTTTCACAGAATTTCTTGGTTTTGCTGCCCAGCATGTTATCTCATCATCAATGACAAGCTAACTGACCACAGTGAATATATGGCCCAGCTCTAGAAATCTGAGCAAATACAGAACATCTGGGGAGATTTTATCCAAGATGCCATTGTTACTTTTTCGGTACTTACTTTCAGTTGAATATTCAGTTTAGTAATAATACAGAAATACCGTGTCTTTTTAAAAAAAAAAATTGAAATTTACCGTACTCATCAATGAAAAATATACTGTTTTAATTGGATAACATAAACATCTTCCCACTAACCTAAGTAAATTAGTGTTAATCCACAATTGTTCTATAGGCTCTAATTGACATTTCTTTTTACTATAGAACAGTAATATATACATAAGATAGGACCAGATTGAGTATTTTACTACCCCCCCCCCCCCTCGAAGGTTGGCATATCAACATTGCATTATCCGTCTATTCTGATTTTTCGTGTCCAGGTTGTAACTTTGTCATGTACTGATGGATTTTAATATAACTTGGCATATGTGTTCGGCTAATATTTAGGCGATGTGTCGCGTGCAAGACCAATGTCCCTTCTTCAAAGGTCAAGCTCACACTTAGAGTTTGATCATTATGGAATGCTGTATACATACACATAAAGTATAGGTGGTCGTATCTCTTGTGAATAACTGTTATTTGTCTAAGACAGTATTCAGTCCTACAGTTTATACCGACTTTCTGGATTTTCCCAGTTTTCAAAGCCTCTCTTCACAGTTTAGTGTTAATTATGCTAGTAATTGATATCACTTATTTCTATCAGCAGGGGTCTTGTGGTCAGAACATAGGGATCAGATTTGTAACACCTTCCATATGATAGCAGAGAGAAATGAATGTTCTGCTCATATCTTAGTGAATCTTTAAGACATGATAACTCTTTAATATGCAGTTTATAATTATAATTTATTTAAATCTTTTTAAAAATCATCGAAATAAAAATACTACCAAAATCATTGTTTTATAATAAGGAAGAAAAAACATTGAAGTACGTTAAGTCATACATGGGATTTTAATTAAATCTAACTATTCCTTAAAATAACATAAGCTGTCTACTTATGTTACTATCCAAGTATTAATATTTATACACATGTATATTTGAATAAATGAAGGAAGGACCGAAGGACGGAAGGAAGGAAGGACTTGAAAGACTGAAGGAAGGAAGGAAGGACTGAATGACTGAAGGACTGAAGGAAGGAATGAAGGACTGAAGGACTGAATGACTGAAGGACTTGAAGGACTGAAGGAAGGAAGGAAGGACTGAAGGAAGGTAGGAAGGACTGAAGGACGGGAGGAAGGAAGGACTTGAATGACTGAAGGAATGAAGGAAGGACTGAATTACTGAAGGAAGGAAGGACTGAAGGACTGAATGACTGAAGGACTTGAAGGACTGAAGGAAGGAAGGACTGAAGGAAGGAAGGACTGAAGGACTGAATGACTGAAGGAAGGAAGGACTGAAGGACTTGAAGGACTGAAGGAAGGAAGGACTGAATGACTGAAGGAAGGAAGGACTTGAAGGACTGAATGAAGGACTGAATGAAGGAAGGGGGGAAGGAAGGAAGGAAAGAAAGAAGGAATGAAGGATTATTGTGTGTTTGATTGATTTGTAAGATTTTTTCAGGCTTTCTCCATCTATTTCTTTTACTATTTTGTCCTTTCCTTTTAACCATCTGAATCCATTGCTGTATTTTTGCTGCATTTTCATTAACACAATTTATGTAGAACATTGTCTAGAAACATGTTTTACTGTATTTGTTTTCTTGGTGGAAAGAATTGGATTTATTACAGCATCATATAAATAACTTTGGTCAACAAAATTGAACGCAAAGCATTCAAAGTAGTTCAATAATAATATTCCAAAAATGAATATGATAATCAAATAAACCTTACCCAATTCATTTTTGTTCTTCAAGTATAATACATACTTCCTACTAATGTATATTATGTTATCAATAAATATGTTATCTATTGCAGTAAAATACCCCCCCCCCCCATGTAATTGATTCTGAAAAAATGCAGCAATTACAATAACATTTTAAATGAAAGTTAATCACATTACCCCATGATATTGTCGCCCTAGTTTAAAGATTAAAAATACTTTTGTTTTATTTGAGGAAACAATATCTTGACAAACTAAGTTATAGAAAATGAATGTGTGTTATACTAATTTTTTTCTGCATTTTTATCAGTGCAATATTGCTGTATAAAATAAGCTCATTGGCTCTATTTATCAGTGTATGGCTTCTGATGTGTACTCACGATCCTTATCAATCTCACTGTAGCCCCTTAATCATTGACCACCGGCTAGTTGTCATGGTACATCAGATCAAAGGGTCTGTAGTGTAATTATAACTGCATTCCTGCTGAGGTGTTACTGCTCAGATCTGAGCAATTTTCGATCAAGATGCCTAAGAATGGCGCTACATTGAGTCACTAAGGATGCAGAATGACGCTACACTGAGTCACTTAGAACGCAACATGACGCTACATTAAGTCACTAAGGACGCAGAATGACGCTACACTGAGTCACTTAGAACGCAACATGACGCTACATTGAGTCACTAAGGATGCAGAATGACGCTACACTGAGTCACTTAGAACGCAACATGACGCTACATTGGGTCACTAAGGACGCAGAATGACGCTACATTGAGTCACTTAGAACGCAACACGACGCTACAATGAGTCACTAAGGACGCAGAATGACGCTACACTGAGTCACTTAGAACGCAACATGACGCTACATTGAGTCACTAAGGATGCAGAAAGACTCTACACTGAGTCACTTAGAACTCAACATGACGCTACATTGAGTCACTAAGGATGCAGAAAGACTCTACACTGAGTCACTTAGAACGCAACATGACGCTACACTGAGTCACTAAGTACGCAGAATGACGCTACATTGAGTCACTAAGGACGCGGCATGACGCTACATTGGGTCACTAAGGACGCAACAAGACGCTACATTGGGTCACTTATGACGCAGCATGACGCTACATTGAGTCACTGAGGACGCGACATGACGCTACATTGTGTCACTCAGAACGCAGCATGACGCTACATTGGGTCATTGAGGACGCGGCATGACGCTACATTGGGTCACTCAGAACGCAGCATAACGCTACATTGGGCCACTAAGGACGCAGCATGAAGCTACTTTGGGTCACTGAGGACGCGGCATGACGCTATATTTGATCATTGAGGATTTGGCATGTTGCTACATGGGGTCTCTCAGAACGTATCATGACGCTACAGTTGGTCACTAAGGACGCTACATGACGCTACAGTGGGTCACTAAGAACGCAGCATGTCGCTACATTTGGTCACTTCGGACTCGGCAAGACGCTACACTTGGAAACTAAGGACGCAGCATGACGCTAGGTTTGGTCACTAAGGACGCATCATGACGATTACTTGGTCACTAAGGACGCAGCATGACGCTACAGTTGGTCACTAAGGACGCAGCATGACGATAACTTGGTCACTAAGGACGCATCATGATGCTAAATTAGTCACTAAGGACGCATCATGACGCAACATGTGGTCACTAAGGACGCAGCATGACGATTACTGGGTCACTAAGGACGCATCATGACGCTACACTGGGTCACTAAGGACGCAGTATGACACTACACTGTGTCACTAAGGTTGCAGCATGACGCTACATTGGGTCACTTAGGACGCGGCTTGACGCTATATTGGGTTACTCTGTACGCAGCATTACGATGCACTGGGTCATTAAGGTCGCAGCATTACGCTACACTGGGTCACGTAGGACGCGGCTTGACGCTATATTGGGTTACTCTGGGGCACTGGGTCACTAAGGTCGCAGCATTACAATACATTGGGTCACTAAGGGCGCAGCATCACAATACACTGGGTCACTAAGGTCGCAGCATTACAATACATTGGGTCACTTAGGTCGCAGCATTACAATACATTGGGTCACTAAGGTCGCAGCATCACAATACATTGGGTCACTAAGGTCGCAGCATCACAATACACTGGGTCACTAAGGTCGCCGCATCACAATACACTGGGTCATTAAGGTCGCAGCATCACATACACTGGGTCACTAAGGTCGCAGCATTACAATACATTGGGTCACTAAGGTCGCAGCATCACAATACACTGGGTCACTAAGGTCGCAGCATCACAATACACTGGGTCACTAAGGTCGCAGCATCACAATACACTGGGTCACTAAGGGCGCAGCATCACAATACACTGGGTCACTAAGGTCGCAGCATTACAATACATTGGGTCACTAAGGTCGCAGCATCACAATGCATTGGGTCACTAAGGTCGCAGCATCACAATACATTGGGTCACTAAGGTCGCAGCATCACAATACATTGGGTCACTAAGGTCGCAGCATCACAATACATTGGGTCACTAAGGTCGCAGCATCACAATACACTGGGTCACTAAGATCGTAGCATCACAGTACAGTGGGTCACTAAAGACGCCTATTGACGCTACATTGGGTCATTTAGTACGCGGCATGACGTTACAATGGCTCCCTCAGTACGCGACATGTCACTGCAATGAGTCACTCAGAACTTATCATAGATATAATGCATAAATGCATGTATTTTCCCTGAATCAATAAGTGGCATTATATTAAGATTTTCAGTGAATGAGAGAGTATAGTTTACATAAGCAAACGTCTTATCTTTTGCAGTCGAATAAACTATTGATTAATTGCTTGAGAATATCATAATAAAAACATGCTTTCGAGCATTAGATTTTAATATTCAAAAGCAAATTTCGGCCAGAATTAACCATTTAGTGTTCAGATACATTAAGTAGCAACCACACATCAAAACATATCAAATTGAGATCTCTCCCAATACAACTTGATTTGTTTTATTTCTTAAATAACATAGATAGATATATTTATTTGCATATTGAACACTGAAAAGTTTTTTTTACAAAGCAGCAACAATCATTTTTACAGTTATAAGCAGCATGACAAATGGCGAGAAAGCAGGTAAGTTGGGTTTGTGAATTTTAGAAATTTCATTACATACAACACTCAGTTTTCAATTTATGCTTGGAAGAAAGTTTTAATCTCGTTGACATAACAAATCTTCGTCTGATACTTTAAAATAAATGTTCGTAGTGTTTGAGCTTGAAAAAGAGCTCAATAAATCTACTCCGTATTTGTATAACTAATTATGGGGTCTCCCCTCTAATCCTGCGGTGCAAACAATACTATACCGTTAACACCGTTCTCGAATCGTAAAGTAACCAAGACAGCATTTAACATCTGACTGGACCTCATTGGAACTAAACTTGAACTTTGTTTGTATTGCTAGAAAAACTCATTTAGCGAATTTCGGATTCTTATAACATATCACTTTCACACTTAGCCGTGTCAAAACAATAGGATGTTTGAGCATGTGTGGGAGAGCGAAAATAGTGTTCAATCGTACAACAAAAGTGATTGATATCAAATAAGACCTATCAAACAAAATGACGAGAAATGAACATTGACATAATAATCCTGACATTTAATCAGTATTCTTAGCAGGAATAGAGTAAACAGTAGATTTTAAATTAATTAACTATAAATATTTGTCAAATTAAGAGAAACGTGTGAAGTCATCTATTTCATTCGGGACGCTTTGGGTTACATCGATATTTGTAAATGATTTTCGGATCACGTTCTTCTCATAATTCGATTAAAATCACAAAAAGCTGCCGAATAGTAAACAGATGGATATCGTAATTAAGAAATCCAATTACGGCTGATTAATGCAATAAATGACAGGATGCCACTCGGTGAATACACAATTTATTATTCGTCGGCTTAGCTTTCAGGGAGCTTTGAATAAAATATATGGCGTTTCTGAGAATGTATAGATATTATTTACTGGAATTTTTTTTAAGAACAATCTTCAAGTTGAATTTAACCCTGAGGCCCCTTAACTATTATGAAACCAGTTGAGTTTATGTGTAACATGCAAGATCTTTTTGGGGTTAGTGTAAACTTATTCATTTACATTGATTGATACGAAACAAGTTATTACAATGGATACTGATCACTCTCAATAACATTTACCTATGTTTCTAACCAGTATACTCGACTAACCCAGGTATTGTGAATACCGGAGAAGGTATTCGAACCAACGACGTTTAGATACAGGGCACTTAACCCTTAGGCTACCATGTTTTGACTAAACAGATGCCGATATAATATTTAATCCTGAAGCATTAAAGAAACGTTCTGAATTCAACTGCCAGCAATGTTTTAAGGAAATGGCGCTAATTGACACTCCCGGCCTTTATGTTTTCGCATGCTTGTCTATAGTGTGACGTATTAGATGAACTGATTGTCTGTGGATGTGCTAAGCCTATTATTTGTTCGGTAAAATTTGTTCTTAAGGAAACCTTACATCCGTATGAGACAGAAATACGTAGAATACACAAACCACTGACCGCAAGGCATCGGGACGTATAACGTAAATGTGTGCATAAATATATACGTATATTTACTTGGACTTTATATTAATCGGTTATGTAAATGTATTTAGCAGCGTTAAGCTAAATATAGTCATCACACAAAATAATTTACATAAAATTTATTTTTTTAATACACGGGCAATTTGATGAAATACACGTGCAAGTATTTGTTCTGGCGTTGTTTTGAATTGCAGTCAGAAAATCCTTAATGTTTCCAATAAATCGAAATAAATGTTGAATAAATCGAATGTTGAAAACGAATCAAGCTTATGGTGTATTTTTGTACATGCAGTTACAGCAGTCTCGCCTTTAAGTTTTTTCGACAACCTTTTATCTGAAAACTTTGTTTCATCCGAAATTAATATTAGGTCCCGATATATACACATATGCACGTCGAATTGGACTGTGCTGTTCGAAAACTATGTATCATTCGAATTAAAATTTCGGACCCAATGAATTCAAATGAACTAGGTCCAACTGTATACTAAAAGGAACCGAAATAACTACTATTAAACAAAAACAAACGTGCTGTAACAATGATTGATGACCTGATATACAAAACTTGCCGTCCGTGATATACCACGACTGCATACATACAAAGAAGAGACCTACATACGACGCTCTCCTGAAAGACTGTCAAAGTTGTTTGAACTTGTTTTTATATTCAGCACAGCGACAATGTTTTGTTGAGTAAGACATTGAAGCCGAACAGTGATGTCCATATCAGGATACCAATGTTCAAACCTGATGAGCACCGATCCATGGATCATGAGAGAATATGCTTATGCGTTGTAGTGCCACATATAGTCCGTGCCGCATACAGTTCGCACTCGAACTAAATGCGGCGCACTTCACGCGCGAGTTCACGTTAGCTTTATGCTCACTTCTCTTTAAGACGTTTCACTGAAACGAGTATTTGAATAAGATAACAGTATCAAAAAGTAAATTTTGAAAAGGAGATAACTGACTTATGTAACATAATCCATGTCCCTTAACCACTGTCAGTCGCCTTGAATGAGTTTCTCCTGAGGTATGACCCTTTTATGTATAAATACATTATAGCGGGCATATACAGGTTTATCAGCGCTTCGCCTTCTACATGTATGACCAGTTTGAGTTGAATGAAGTTGGCGTAGCAAATGTACAATAATGCAAAACAAGCGTGTTTAGAATGTGTTAAAACTTAATATTTCTGTGAGATTTTGTTATAATCCACAAAATGTTAGTTGAGTGAAGTTCATCGTAATGCTCTAACATTAACATTCGAAACGGGTCCGCGCTGAATACATAGCTGGAGTCGAAATCGATCCAGCTCGTACATGGTTTTTAAGTTTCTTTAATTATTTCAATGCAGACTTAGTAATATTCCAAGTGCTAGCACTGACATCAACATTCGAACAAGTTTGGGGCGACTACATACGAGTATCTGGGGTCGAATAATGATTGATACGGCCCAAAATTTGACTGGACTTTACAACCCGACCCAAATTTGAACTTCGACCTCGTAATGGGTTAGTATAAAGTCCGTTCCAATTTTCCGGACTTGTTCCGGTACCGGGATTGGCCCTGTCCAAATCGAATCGTGCTTTACACAAGACATAAATTTGAACTTTGACATCGAAATGGGTTTGGTATAAAATCCGGTCCGATTTTTTCGAACTGTGTGCTGCACGGACTATATTTGGCACTACAAGGAGTTATTTTTCTTTTTTATATCAGTGGATCCCAGTTAGAACGGGAGCATCTGAAATTTGTTGAGAAAGTGTAATCGCCTAAAGCCTGGTCTTCCAAAATCCGGTTGCATCGATGCCCATATCGACACATAGATCTCTGTACATTTGCCGGAATGCGTGCCACAAAATTTAAGCGAGGGGAAATGTTCTCCGATTTTTTTGTGGCACGCATTCCGGCAAATCTACAGAGATCTATGTGTCGATATGGGCATCGATGCAACCGGATTTTGGATGACCAGGTTTCAGGCGATTAAAAACTATTTCTAACAAACAAAAACCGCCAAAACACGAACCGTTTTGTGATCTGCCGACAGCTTTTCGTGCCGCGTAGTCAACAATAAGACACGTGTTCAACCACCCTGATTTCACCAAACGGTAACTTATTCTTGCGACGTTGACAACTCGAGTTAACAGTTATTTCTTCGCTAATACTAGTAAAGTAAAACCTCAATAATACGACCACCCTTGGGACCCTTGAAAACTGGTCTTCATATTGAGATGGTCCTAATATTGAGGTTGAACAGTGAAAATAGACCTGATAATTGTGTTCTTAATTTCGAGGTGGTCTTATTATCGAGGTGGTCTTATTATTGAGATGGTCTTATTATTGAGGTGGTCTTATTATTGAGGTGGTCTTATTATTGAGATGGTCTTATTATCGAGATGGTCTTATTATTGAGGTGGTCCTATTATTGAGGTGGTCTTTAAGTGAATGATTACTGTACGTGCTTTATTGATTAACAGTTTTCTACAAAAAGTTCTCAGATTCCATTTCTCTGAATTATTGGTTGTTCAAAGAGAACAGGTAATTGAAAATCACATAAAGCAAGTATCTGTCTATAATCACGTAAACTATCACTATTGCTGATACTGTAAATGTTGATATACAACATAATATCCTGTAACAAATCCACTCTTCACAAAAGAGGGTAAAATACTAATTAATCTAACTAAACATTTAATTTCCACATAATGATAGATATGTACGTTTGATTGTGACAAATACAAATGTAATTCAATGTTTAATTGAATAACGCTCGAGTCGGTTTCCGAGAAAATTTTGGTTGCAGATATTTTTTTTAAAACTCTCAAGTCCACCATACTAGTAATCAATATTTAACAATTCCTTTATTTTTAATTATATGAGATTTCCCTGAAATGCATATTTAGAAGGAATATTTGACAAGAATCATAACTGAAATACTGTATTTCGCTCAAACATCTGACGGCGGTCTGGGACACGCCCATTACTTGATCTTGCTTCCTGAATACGAATTAAAGTGAAAACGCAAAAAATATAAATTGAGGGTGTGCTCAAAATGTGATTTATGAACGGAATTTTGTGTATATACATGTAGTGGTCAAAGGATAAGTTGACGGTATTATATACCAAGGTATCCGTGTTGAGCGACCGAGACCTTAGACCTTATTCGCCAACATTTTAATACTCGAACTTGGACTAAGACTTAAAAATGTTAAATGATCTTTTTGCTTCTTCGTTGCTAAAACAGTACATATTTTAATAAATATTACTAAAAGTGTAGAGTGGGTATCATCAATTATTCTGACAAAATTCTCATTCATTTAGGTTATAAGTAAACGAAAGGCTGGTACATATAACTTTTGCAGTTTGAAAGTCCGAGTCTGATCTATGTTGATGACACGTGGTCATATTTTGAGAATTTAGATAAATACCCGCACGTGTTCGGAGGTTCTTATTCAATTTTACCCAAAACAAACATCGGAGAGAATGGCTTGCTATAACATACAATTGATTCTCTATACCAATCCTCGACAAATATTAATTTATTCGAAATCACCCTAAAAGTCAACAACAGAAAACTAATGTTAAAATAATAAATATAAGCGACCAATCGTTCAAGTGTAATACAATTTGTACAGTCGTGGATGGGTCAGTGTTGTGTTTATATAGAAAGGCCATAAATAATGAGAAGTTTTTATCACAACCCAGGATACATACCCTGACCTTGTGAGGCTATATATAGATAGTCATACGTCGTCGTTATTTACCATTTAGAAAGGGACATGTCGCTTCATGAATACATAACTAAAATAGATAAATTGACCGTAAATAGATGTATGTCCGGAATGGTATCAATATGGGGGTTTCCCTCTCAGCATGCCGGTACACGCATCAACTTGCTCGTATCGCAATGAAAGCATAGAAAAGATTTAACGTCTGACTTAACTTCAGTGGATCGAAAATTAATTAGTGTTTGTACCCCTAGTTAATACCCGTTTTTAGCGGATTCTGGATTTCGTCAATTTACGTATTTACATACCCACGTAAATGTGAAGTTGTTGCCTACAGAACCTGCTACATCAAGTTTGCACAGTTTTGTTTTTGGAATCGTTAAATGTTAACCAATTGATCTGTTCAAATATATCGTACACATTTCCCGGTAATCTCTGCTATATCGTACAGGTATAATTCATACATGTATATTCCTTACCTCAGTCCATTATACCTTCATGATGATAATGATAGTGATGATGATAATGATAGTGATGATAGTGATGATTTAATAAGGACTGCAGTGCTGTCTATTGTGATAATAGTGTTATAATTGTTGTTGTTATTGTTGTCGATGTTGTTGTAGTTGTAGTTGTTGCAGTTGTTGTTGATGATGTTTCTGATGTAGTTGTTGTACTGCTTGTTGTAGTTGATGTTGATGATGTTGTTGTTGATGATGTTGCTGTTGTTGTTGTAGTTGATGTTGATAATGTTGTTGTTGATGATGTTGCTGTTGTTGTTGTAGTTGTTGTTGATGATGTTTCTGATGTAGTTGTTGTACTGCTTGTTGTAGTTGATGTTGACGATGTTGTTGTTGTTGTTGTAGTTGATGTTGATAATGTTGTTGTTGATGATGTTGCTGTTGTTGTTGTAGTTGATGTTGATGTTGATGATGTTGTTGTTGATGATGTTGCTGTTGTTGTTGTAGTTGATGTTGATGATGTTGTTGTTGATGATGTTGCTGTTGTTGTTGTAGTTGATGTTGATGATGTTGTTGTTGATGATGTTGCTGTTGTTGTTGTAGTTGATGTTGCTGTTGTTGTAGTTGTTGCTGATGTTGTTGTTGATATAGTATAATTATTTGTTGCTGTGGTTGTCTAATAAAATATGCCTAGAGATGATATTGTAGTTGTATATTTTGAATTTTAGTAAGAGTTAGTTTTGATTGATAGCAGTCATTTCACGGTACCCGTGTAGAGAAATGTGATACAATATATGAGGGCAATCGTTCACGTCTGTCCGACAAGTATGGTTGTATCAGTAACCTAATTGTGCTGATATTGAAATAACTACAGTGTTTACAAAGTGTCAGCGACATCTGGACAATGGTCGCAATCTTCCATACACTCTATCTTTATATCATAAATAACGCGTCGTTATATAGCAATAAAATATTCTGTTTTATGAAGTAAAGCGATAGATTATCAACACCTTGAAATCGTGTCGTCAATAATATCAAAACGAATAAAAGTTTATGTTCTTTTTAACACTCTATAAAATAAGTTTAAAGCAAATTAAAAGGTATATTAGCATATAATTTGTCGACAGACTAATACACGTTGTTGTTTTCGTAAACAACCAGAGCATTTTTTACCCTGAAACGCTCTAAAATATCCGCACTGTATCATATTTAATTATCCCTTCTCTCAGTTTATTGCCATAAAACAGGAATAAAAATTATGTTTTACACTATTTTTTTTAATGGGACTTTAAGTCAAATATAAACAGTGAAGGTCATTTAGTGTCATTTTCGGCTATTAGGGTGAAGGAAGGGTCCAGGTGTCCCGTCTAGCATCATTTTAGCATAGGATGACACCTGGAAAGATACAATGAACTTTTGCAAGCCAGCTGAATAGCTTCATCACATACAAACTCTACATTACGGGTGGGGTTCGAACACTTAGCGGGAAGGGACGGGTGATTTGAAGTCAGCAACCATATCCACTAGGCCATGGAGGCCGCATATTTACAATAAGCAGTTTGAAAATAAACTCATACAAAAGTTGAACCAGTGGGTTCTTAAAAGAAATGGTGAATTATTTGACGAACTTTTTAAACCAGAACTGATTTTAGGAGTATGTGTAGACAATTAATTGCAAATTTGATAATGTTTAAAATATCAAGAGATTCTTTTTCCCAAGCCTCAAAATCAGCGAATGCCATGCCGCGTACATCGTGCCCGGAGTAGCGCAAGAAACGCTTCGTTATACCCTAATGACGTTAGGGTTAGTTCTATAAGTTCGCGGTACGGAATCTAGTGATTTCGGTCATGCAACAAATCAACCCTAACATATTAAGTTCGTACTGTTACATATTGTGGTTTACTATCCTTTCCTATGACATCCGTTTAGGACAACCATTTTAGCTTTACTTTGAAGAATCTTTGCACCTTACCGTAATTTTCTCTCGCTGTATAAGAGACCCATCCTGATTGTACAATAAATGTATATCGTAAATTATTATGCAAAATATCGTCTCCTAAATTTTCTTTCATGTACAAATGTTGCTATAAAAGGATTTCTCTTGAATGTGAATACTGCTATAGGAGGAAATGGCGATTTATAGTTCAGTGTAAGTTTTCATAAATAAGACGAAATGTTCACTTGGTGTCATGTGACTGATTCTCATCTTATTCCATTCCCTCGGGACCCTTAGCCGTAAATCTGTGTTAAACGTTAAACGTCCTACCACCCTAGCATGTATCAGAACATGTTCTATTTCGATGTGACTTCCGAAACTTGTCTAGGAAACCTGATTCATCAAACACATTGTAAATAAGTGATAAATGTGTAAACTATAGAAATACTAAGGCTGTTTAATATTTTCTAAAGCATTAACTGATTGAATTCTTACATATATAGACAAATCCTAGTTTTACAACACTACATCCAACTATGAAAATGTCTTCATTTTATTGTCTTAACATTTATATCCCTACCATAGTACGTTCGCAATTCATTATCAGAGTTTGCACAATTTAGAATATAACCCATGAAAATTACCATGAAAATCGTGCAACTCATAAAAGTACGACGGAGATACGCAAAGAGATAATTACGGTAACCAATAGTTACTGAATTGTCATCACTACAGCTCACAATATATCAAAGATTATAGGTTATGTGATAACATCATTGTCGGTTACTTTCATGTGTTATCTCGAGGATTTATTACACATCTGTGATACTGTCCATTTCTGACATTATTCAAGTCCGAGAGTCTGTCTCGGTAATGATGTGAATCAAAGAACTTGACCATACAATATCTGCTTGTAATTATATGGCAGTTAAGCAGTTGTGTGTTTTATATGAGACGGGGGAAACGTCGTTGTCTAGGAATACAGCGAGGAGAGTTCGAATTTGCGAGATTCAAATGCGGTCCTCACAAACGTTTGTTTAGTAACTCAGACAGAAGACATATAGAGTCATAGATATAAAGTGTAAGAACTTGTTTAATAATTGAGGTAAAATGAATAAATTTAAATTAAATTAAAGCAAGACGAAGATGACATAAAACTCATGATGGAATTATTTAACTCACAATGCAATTGCATTCGTTTAAAATATTCAATAGGTTTGTCTATTTTATGTGATTGCTAGGATAAGTGTGAAATTTAGTGAATCCGTAAACCAGGATAGGCGGTACTTCTATATCAAACCATCATTTATGTCTGTCTTTATAAGACTTTTGCCAATGACCGTTCCAAGGGGGACACCTATATCAAACCACCATTTATGTCTGTCTTTATAAGACTTTTGCCAATGACCGTTCCAAGGGGGATACCTATCTCAAACCATCATTTATGTCTGTCTTTATAAGACTTTTGCCAATGACCGTTCCAAGGGGGATACCTATCTCAAACCATCATTTATGTCTGTCTTTATAAGACTTTTGCCAATGACCGTTTCAAGGGGGACACCTATCTCAAACCACCATTTATGTCTGTCTTTATAAGACTTTTGCCAATGACCGTTCCAAGGGGGGCACCTATCTCAAACCACCATTTATGTCTGTCTTTATAAGACTTTTGCCAATGACAGTTCCAAGGGGAACACCTATCTCAAACCACCATTTATGTCTGTCTTTATAAGACTTTTGCCAATGGCAGTTCCAAGGGGGACACCTATCTCAAATCACCATTTATGTCTGTCTTTGTAAGACTTTTGCCAATGACAGTTCCAAGGGGGACACCTATCTCAAACCACCATTTATATCTGTCTTTATAAGACTTTGCCAATGATTGTTCCAAGGGAGACACCTATCTCAAACCATCATTTATGTCTGTCTTTATAAGACTTTGCCAATGACAGTTCCAAGGGGGACACCTATCTCAAACCACCATTTATGTCTGTCTTTATAAGACTTTGCCAATGAGAGTTCCAAGGGGGACACCTATCTCAAACCACCATTTATGTCTGTCTTTATAAGACTTTGCCAATGACAGTTCCAAGGGGGACACTTATCTCAAACCATCATTTATATCTGTCTTTGTAAGACTTTTGCCAATGACCTTCCAAGGGGGACATCTATCTCAAACCATCATTTATATCTGTCTTTGTAAGACTTTTGCCAATGACCGTTCCAAGGGGGACACCTATCTCAAACCACCATTTATGTCTGTCTTTATAAGACTTTTGCCAATGACCGTTCCAAGGGGGACACCTTTATCAAACCATCATTTATATCTTTGTCTAGTGTTCCCTTTGCCTATATAAATGTTTACATTGTATTTGTCACGTTTCCTTCTGTTTTGGGCATGGCTGTGTACTTCGTATTTAGTTTTTGCCTGACTTCTTCATTTTTTTAAGAACATTGACACACTTGCTTGTTCCAGATATGCTTCAAGTATCAAAATAGTTTGGTAGCTGTAATACAATGATGATAGCGAATAAACAAACAGGGGTATCATGCTAATTTGTTCAGACATTTAACCTCTATGATGATTGATATATTTTGCTAAGGCGAATGCGAAGGCGTTCGATATGACACCCGTGTTTAAACAAGATAAAATATGACATATGATATTGACCTAATTTGACAATTTAATAATATTAATCCCAATCTAAATAAGGTTGATATTTTAAATTAGACTCGATGAAACATAAGTGTATTTCAACTTAAATCCTCATACAGCCTGTCATATTTACACTACTTTATTTGAATACCTGTATCGCTCAAACTTTTAAATTAAAATTGAAAACATACAAGCTGAAATGTAGACAGAGGCATTAACTTAATATAATGTTTGCAGATTGCTTAACGGTGTGTGGGTCGCGTGGCCAGTAATGTAGCAGGGATAGATTACCATAGAACTTCTCTCTGGCCTAATCATGTGATTCATGCAGACAGTCTGTCAGATCTCTGACGGATGACATTGACCATGTTGGCAGAAGAGAAACTAAAGAATCAAGAAGGTTATGGAGACACGGAACTTTATACAGTAACTTTGGTTTTAGAATTTGAAGTAATAATTGCGTTGGCTGAAAGGTTGACCGTTATCTAAACTACCCAAATACAAGACTTAGTTTTGAATCTAGCTGATAATGTCAGTCATTTATTTTAAATTGCATGTTATTTCACAATTCATTGTGTTTTTAGTTAGGGGATTGATGAATTGCTTGTAGCTGAACGGTTGACGCTTATCCAAGTGACCCGAATACAAGACTTATATTTGAATCCAGCTGATAATGACAGTCATTTTTGTAAAGTTCCATTTTAGTTTAACAACACACACATAAATAGAAGTGCATATCGAATGCAATGACACTCAAGACTATAATGTACTTACTTAGATTCATATTTGTTATATCCCATGATAGTATATATAGTATGTATTGTCTATCAACAAACAATTGAAAAAAGAAACAATCGGAAGTTATTTAACATAGAAAGTACATCAAATAATGATACCGTATCATTTGGTTCATATTCATATTCACAAATACAAACATAACTTCTCTAAATCAATACGTTTTTTCGAACTGAGAATAAAACTCACAATAATTGTTTGACGCTTGTTTTATAGATTGACTGGACAGATAAACAGTCGCAGAAGTCTAGAACTCAACGTGAGAGAAACCAGAATTGAACTGTGTTAGGTATTACCAAGTTTGAATTGTTTTTCGAGGAACACAAAGAGCATTATTAGATACTATTGCAAATGAAGGTATAAGTATTTCATCAAGTGCTGACGGAACTGTTGTCAATCATGTATATATAATTATATGGAATTTTAATAATCACTTACTGTACCAGTATATATAATTATATGGAATTTTAATAATCACTTACTGTACCAGTATATATAATTATATGGAATTTTAATAATCACTTACTGTACCAGTATATATAATTATATGGAATTTTAATATTCACTTACTGTACTGGTATTAGTTTATAGTAAAATAAAAATGATAATATTATTATTAAAAGAGTGTTTATATACACAATCGGAGCGTAACTGATTTAATACAAACAGCAAAATACAGGGGCATATGGTAATGGCTTCCCTTGACCGCAGCGTATTTAAATTAAAAACGTTTGATGTAAAGAGCAAGTACACGGGACAGAACATTGTTATAACATTTGTTCCGTTGTTCAATTATAACTCTTGCTTAAAGCAGGGATCTCCCTAATTTGTACACACGAAAACTATTTTGGTTTCATCAAAATATGCTCGTATAAATATAGCAACAAATAATTCATTTATTAATGGGGAAATAAATGTCTAGATGTCCTGGACCGATAAGCAGCTAACGTTATAGATATAATCTGTTATTGTATTTTAGAAAACTGAAAATTCCAAACTCGAACTCACACATTTTATGTAAAATAAATATACTTGGTAATATATTAAATTGTGAAGAAAAACTATTTGGCATTAATATTCATACAGAACTGAGTAAATAAACAAACAGCCCACTTACCTTACTAACTCCCCCTTAAAATATTAATAAAATATATCCAGTACACGAAGCAGAAATTCATCAGAAATTACTAAGGAATTTTAAAATATTACAACATTTTTGTCTGACCCAGCGATGTAAGTTGTTCTGTTAGAACGACACAATAAACACCAATAGCAGTGCCACTAAAACATGATTTATAACTTAATTGTCGTAAGCGTATTCTTCAGTTAAACTTCTATGAACTTCACGAGTTTGCACCTATTAATGTACCTTAAATTATTACTCTAGCATACGTTAAACGTTGGACAGTTCCGTCTGAATCTTCACGATCGGGAATCATTCGGCGACTAGATCAGACATCAAGTACAGACAAATCAATTAAGCGATTTTCGCGTGGTTAGCACTCAATTCACAAGCAATAACGTATATGACGTCGTTCGAAATTTACGTCAACAACTAGCAATTTGTCACATGAAATAATCATAAACAAATTATGAAAGAGTAGTGCTATATCTAACAGGGATGGTAAAAACATTCCCGAACAAGTTTATATACTTACTCTGCGCAAACATTGGATTGTCGCAGTTACTTTAAACGTGTTTGGCATTTCTAATTATTTTTGTAATTACTATTTCACATACTTAATTTATTTCATAGATAGATAGATAAGTTGTTTCAGAAAAAGCAATTAGCCCATCATTCCACATGAATAAATACAATACAATAAATTCACCATGTCAATGGTGACTTACAATGCATCTTGTTCTAAATTCTATGAGTAAAGTTTACAAACATAATTACGTACATACATTTAATAACATGCGCGTGTATTTACTTTTTAAAAAGTAATTACTAAGTAAATTGATAGTTTAATAAATAAATAACAGAAGATAGTTGATAATGGGGAGAATTGGGATTACTATGAGAAATATATTTGCGATCTCAATTTAAAACTTTTATAAACAAACAATGATACTGTTTTCGTAAGGTATGATACACGGGACATTCTAAAACAAAGTAAAATTCGTCTTCCAAGGTGTCACAAGATTTACATTTACGGTCATGAAATGGTACTTTAACTGGTTTTTGCCATCTTCCCGACTCAACTTCTAATCTATGCGCCGAAACTCGTAAGCGTGTAAGATATGATCCAAATTTAGAAATTTATATTACGCCAGTAAGTTATATGTTTTAGCTCTAGACGAATTTTGTAGTCTGACTATTGCAGTTTTGAATAAATACATCTCTGAGATCATATAATGTATCTGACTGTCTTCATTTTATCGTCACGTCAGAACTGTGAGCATGCGCAGTTGAATGTGACACGTTATGAAATGTATACGCTAGTAAATTCAGCTATAAATCATTATATTATTTTGATTCATACTCATAACCATGTCACTTTTCATGCAAGCTAGATTGTTTACATAGAGTCATGTTATATCACCACACGTAGTGGATGTTGCGTGGCGGGAGGACTCGACCGGGGGTATTATAAACTATGCAGATTCAAACCAATGTGAATGATCAGGCTACGACATAGTCCAGCCACAGACGTCACATCTCTATACTGTAACGAAGATACGAAGACGCATGTAAAAGTCGGAGTACAGAGACACGTATGCGGTGCTAGTTACGACACAACAAGCCACTACTGAATGTAATATTCTCGTCGTGTTGTAGGAATATTCTATTTATTGATCAAAAACAATAAAAACAAGAGGCAATTAACTTACAGACGTATTACTACGTAAACGCGTAAATTGTCCTCATCCAGATGTCATGTTTGTATAACTATGGACTCGAGCAAATTGTCCTCATCCAGACGTCATGTTTGTATAACTATGGACTCGAGCAAATTGTCCTCATCCAGATGTCATGTTTGTATAACTACGGACACGAGTAAATTGTCCTCATCCAGATGTCATGTTTGTATAACTACGGACACGAGTAAATTGTCCTCATCCAGATGTCATGTTTGTATAACTACGGACACGAGTAAATTGTCCTCATCCAAATGTCATTTTTGTATATCTACGAACACGAGTAAATTGACATAGTCCAGATGTCATGTTTGTATAACTACGGACAAGAGTTAATTGTCCTCATCCAGTTGAATTTTTTGTGTAACTACGGACACGAGTAAATTGTCATAGTCCAGATGTCATTTTTGTATATCTACGAACACGAGTAAATTGACATAGTCCAGATGTCATTTTTGTATATCTACGAACACGAGTAAATTGTCCTCATCCAGATGAATTTTTTGTATAACTACGGACACGAGTAAATTGTCCTCATCCAGATGAATTTTTTGTATAACTACGAACACGAGTAAATTGTCCTCATCCAGATGAATTTTTTGTATAACTACGGACACGAGTAAATTGACATAGTCCAGATGTCATTTTTGTATATCTACGAACACGAGTAAATTGACATAGTCCAGATGTCATTTTTGTATATCTACGAACACGAGTTAATTGTCCTCATCCAGTTGAATTTTTTGTATAACTACGGACACGAGTAAATTGTCATAGTCCAGATGTCATTTTTGTATATCTACGAACACGAGTTAATTGTCCACATCCAGATGAATTTTTTGTATAACTACGGACACGAGTAAATTGTCCTCATCCAGATGATTTTTTTGTATATCTACGAACACAAGTAAATTGTCCACATCCAGATGATTTTTTTGTATAACTACGAACACAAGTAAATTGTCCACATCCAGATGTCATTTTTGTATAACTACGAACACAAGTAAATTGTCATAGTCCAGATGTCATTTTTGTATAACTACGAACACGAGTAAATTGTCATAGTCCAGATGTCATTTTTGTATATCTACGAACACGAGTAAATTGTCATAGTCCAGATGTCATTTTTGTATAACTACGGACACGAGTAAATTGTCATAGTCCAGATGTCATTTTTGTATAACTACGGACACGAGTAAATTGTCATAGTCCAGATGTCATTTTTGTATAACTTCGGACACGAGTAAATTGTCCTTTTTCAGATGTCATTTTTGTATATCTACGGACTTGGGTAAACTGTCATAGTCCAGATGTCATTTTTGTATAACTACGGACACGAGTAAATTGTCATAGGCCAGATGTCATTTTTGTATAACTACTGACTTGAGTAACTTGTCATAGTCCAGATGTCATTTTTGTATAACTACGGACACGAGTAAATTGTCATAGTCCAGATGTCATTTTTGTATAACTACGGACACGAGTAAATTGTCATAGTCCAGATGTCATTTTTGTATAACTACGGACTTGAGTAAATTGTCATAGTCCAGATGTCATTTTTGTATATCTACGAACACGAGTAAATTGTCATAGTCCAGATGTCATTTTTGTATAACTACGGACACGAGTAAATTGTCCTTTTTCAGATGTCATTTTTGTATCACTACGGACTTGGGTAAATTGTCATAGTCCAGATGTCATTTTTGTATAACTACGGACACGAGTAAATTGTCCTTTTTCAGATGTCATTTTTGTATTACTACGGACTTGGGTAAATTGCAATAGTCCAGATGCCATTTTTGACTTGTTTTCTCTTGAGAAAAATCGGCTCTCTTCTTATCCTAAATACACACCAGCACAGTAAATTGATGTTCATACACAAGTTGATGTATCGATAATCAGCACTATTCTTTAATTTCAGCATGCTCTTATCTTACTATAACAATACAATTTGGATTATTTCCAAAACACAATTAAAACTGCATTAGAAATACGTTCAATACGTCAAATATTACTTGTGTTCTATATATTTATTAGTCGGGTTGTTTTATGGTCACGTTACCAAAACATATACGACTTCTGTGACCATTCATCTTGACACGCCAGGATGAATCAGAATGTTACCAAGAAGAGGACGTGTCGTGGATTGCTGATATAGTACCATATTAAGGTAGTCATTTATAAATAGTCAAAGATCAATCATGAAAGGGCTTTGTCAGCCTCAACAATTTCACCTACATCCGTGCATTCATTTACCACATAGTTCAGTGCAAGCCCGCAATGTTAGTCAGAACGTATGAGTCATTGCATTTTTTTCAAAGA
This sequence comes from Mactromeris polynyma, assembly GCA_032209605.1. NCBI lineage: Eukaryota > Metazoa > Mollusca > Bivalvia > Venerida > Mactridae > Mactromeris > Mactromeris polynyma. Next base: position 7,055,942 of record JASFXZ010000021.1, on the reverse strand, counting down.
AAATCTAAAATTAGTAACGGATCGTATTCCTACAAGCGTTATTAATTACCAGAAAACATTATGTTAGTTTGGAAGGAATAATAAATGCAAACAAATCATTAAAGATATTACCAAAAATGACAACCAGCTTTAAATAAGTTTGTATACATACTACAGCGTAATGCAGGTTTTAGATCATTATTATATCGTAAAACAAATTGAAATTATATCGATTATTGACACTAATATCATCAAGAATTATCAAGTAACACTTCATAGTACATAATATTATACTCGATGGTGATTCGCGATGCTTGGTAGTTCTCGGAAATATTCCTCTATACTAGACAATGTTCGGTAACTCTCGGCAATATTCCTCTATACTTGACAATGTTCGGTAACTCTCGGCAATATTCCTCTATACTTGACAATGGTCGGTAACTCTCGGCAATATTCCTCTATACTTGACAATGTTCGGTAACTCTCGGCAATATTCCACTATACTCGACAATGTTCGGTAACTCTCGGCAATATTCCACTATACTCGACAATGTTCGGTAACTCTCGGCAATATTCCTCTATACTAGACAATGTTCGGTAACTCTCGGCAATATTCCACTATACTCGACAATGTTCGGTAACTCTCGGCAATATTCCTCTATACTAGACAATGTTCGGTAACTCTCGGCAATATTCCACTATACTCGACAATGTTCGGTAACTCTCGGCAATATTCCTCTATACTCGACAATGTTCGGTAACTCTCGGCAATATTCCACTATACTCGACAATGTTCGGTAACTCTCGGCAATATTCCTCTATACTAGACAATGTTCGGTAACTCTCGGCAATATTCCTCTATACTCGACAATGTTCGGTAACTCTCGGCAATATTCCACTATAATCGACAATGCTCGATATTTCTCGGCAATATTCCACTATAATCGACAATGCTCGATATTTCTCGGCAATATTTCACTACAATCGAAAATACTCGGTATTTCTCGACAATATTCCACTATATTCGACAATTCTCGGTAATGTATCGGCAATATTCCACTATACTCGACAATGCTCGTTAATTCTCGGTAATATTCCATTTTACTCGACAATGCTCAATATTTCTTGACAATATTCCACTATTCTCGACATTGGTCGGTAATTCTCGGCAATATTCCACTATACTCGATAATGCTCGGTTATATTCACTATACTCGACAATGCTCGGTAATTACCGGCAATATTCCATTATATTCGACAATGCTCGGTAATTACCGGCAATATTCCACTATAATCGACGATGCTCGATATATCTCGGCAATATTCCACAATAATCGACGATGCTCGATATTTCTCGGTTATATTCCACTATACTCGGTAATTCTCGGCAATACTCCATTATACTCGACAATACTCGCTAATTCTCGGCAATATTCCACTATGCTCGACAATGCTCGGTAATTCTCGGCAATTTTCCACTATACTCGGTAATTCTAGGCAATATTCCATTATACTCGACAATACTCGCTAATTCTCGGCATTATTCCACTATACTCGACAATGGTCGATAATTCTCTGCAATATTCCACTATACTCGACAATGGTCGGTAATTCTCTGCAATATTCCACTATTCTCGACAATGGTCGGTAATTCTCTGCAATATTCCACTTTACTCGACAATACTCGGTAATTCTCGGCAATATTCCATTATATTCGACAATGCTCGGTAATTCGTATTTGATTAAATTTGGTAATATCTAAATACATCTATATTCCAATACTTTCAGTGTGTGTCTGATAAGCCAACATGTGCGTCAGAAAAATGGAATTATATTACCGACAAAATAGTTAAGAAACCTAATTTATGGGTAATATGAAACCAACTCATTGTATTAAAGTATTAAATGTAGAGTATAAATTGAGAAGTGGAGAAATAAAAATGCAGAACACAAAATTAAAGTGCCTGTGAGAAATCTAGTATTCAATGCGTTAAAATGCATTAATGTATTTGTTAACCCCTAACAAGGTTTTCACCGTATTTCTACATACGAAAATATCGATTAATCCAATTACCGATAATTATCGTTTCATAGAATCGCCGATTCAGCGAGGCTTTCAGCAATAATTGAGTGACTAAATGGGTGCTGTCATCAGCGATATAATGTAACTTGTCTGACTGATTTTTATTAACCATTGCCTGTTTGAAGTACTATGCGCAGCTTATTGAGTTAAAACTGATACTAGCCACTTAGTGTACAACCCATTTTTTATTCATCACCAAACGAAAGACGACACCATTTAAATGACATAATTACAGTCATATTACATCAATTCCATTGCCAATGCGAACATGTATATACCTAAAAAGGGCTGTCTTTATTTTCATTTACAGCAAAAATATCGTTTCTATCAACATATATAATAGCTTTTCGTTCAACACCGACCTAGCATGGTACAACATTTTCAACACACAGAACCGCTTTTAATATGTGCTAAATATTATATCATGCTTTTTCTGAGGTAATAGATTGAATATCGCACAACTTTCAATTGATCTATAGCATTGTTTAACTGAACCTCGGGAAATGTGCCCTCGGGTAACAGACTCAGTCTTTTCCTTTGAGTTTGCATCGATTACCGTCCTTCACAACGTTGTATTCTATATTCATATAAATCGTAAAGTTGCTGAGTTGGTGTAAAGTCTTTTCATGCATGTGTATAAAATACCAATAAATTTTGAAAGTTTGAACTTAATTTAAACATCATATGTTGGTGCTAAAAGATTATAAATACTAACTTAATCGAAGAAGTACGTGACAACCTAAAGTCTGAAAGTTGTTATACATATTTTAACGGTTACATCAGTTCGGTAGGTGCAAAATCTGAGCGAACATAAATCTAAATCCTTAATATTACTCTTGGCGTGTTCCCTTTAATGAAAATTTATTTTGATTCCTATATTGTTTATAAAGACGTAATCTAAATCCCTTTGATTAATTAGTTTTCAGCTATATAATAAATCCTTCCAATAATGTTTACAGAATATGATACAAACATTCATGTAAATCGTCTGTGAATTTTGAAAGAATAGGAGCCAAAGTTATGTGCGTCTATGACTCTGTTGTTGGGGGGTATACCGAAAGTAACTGTGAGTGGGTGGACACGCATAGAAGGCGGACATACGTATGGGATTAAACATCCTTTAAATACAGAATAAAGAAAAAGCATCTCAGATTCCATAACAAGATCAGCAAAAAATATTTCCATTCCAATAAGACAACATACGGTGCTTTGGCAGAGATGTAAACCTTTGTCATAACCTACTGTTAACTTATTTGTTATCTTTCTTGATCATTTACGCACGAATAAAAAAGAAACAGGTAACGTCATGGTCGGAATAGTTTATCCTGTAGATATTACATACAGTTAAACCTCAATAATACGACCAACCTTGGGACTCTTAAAAACTGGTCTTATTATTGAGATGGTCTTAATGCTGAGGCTGAATAAAGAGGGAAATAGGGAAAATGGGCACGAAAATTGTGTCCTGAATTTTGAGGTGATCTTATTATTGTGGTGATCTTTAAGGGAGGTTTTACTCTACACGTATTTATTAATGAGCATAATATTTTACAAATTTGTCTTCATTTACATTTTAGATAAATTGATAATGTATATTACAGAGTATGCGTAAATGCTTATTGGGGGGGGGGGGGGGCGCGAAGTTTGTGTGATGGCTCTGCGTAGTTATACACGGGATTCCATTATTATAGTCCAGTCTAGTCAGGTCCAGTGTAGTCCGCACTATCACCCATAGATGACAGGATAATTACAGCCTCAGAACAAATTCAATGCTATATATGCGATAGATGAAAACAAACCTCCCATTTTTTCTACAAAACAAGTGCGAAAGTCACACATGATCCATGTATAATGTTGTTAATTCCCCCAACGTCTGTCATTAGCTTGTCAAATTAGCTTCCGATGATTTATTTCAAAATCTATAATTCTAGTCGTACATGGAACCACTATTCACAAGCGAAGCTTCTCTCTTGATACAAAACATTCGATCACATGCGTAGAAAAACACATCAATACCTGATTCTTTTTTATTTTTGTAAAGAAAGTGCCGATATGTGAGACCAGGGTCTGTGAATATAACGGATACTTACACTCAACACTCAAATCTCAAATCACAAAAGTTTCTCTTTTGATTCTGATAGTGGCTCATGTTGAGTGTCAAAAATGTTCGATATTGTTCAAATGAGTACTGAATTTTCTTTGTGGCACATTTTCTTAGGGTATGTGAGATTTAAGGGCTATTACTTAGCATGAGTATGGAGTGTGGCACTCAGACCAAATAATTACTCCCATATCTCATAATTACCTTAAAATCTCAAAGAAAATAGACCAACACGAATATTTAGCGCTTATTTGACATTCACATACATTTCCCACACTTCAGTTTTCGATATCAGACGGCATATGAGAGTAAAGTTTGGGATTTGAGTGCTGAGTGTGAGTAACCCTTATAATCCGGGGCCCAGAACATTCATGTTTCCATTTACAATACATCACATAAGATACGATTGTCCATTACTAATCCTTTAAAATTGTTAAATATCTGTTGCCTGGGTACTCGTTTCTATTTTTTATTAATGTCATAAACAACATCTTACATCATCGCCATACGTTACGTCAAAACGTCAAGTAAATTCTATTCGTATATATAAATGCTAAATTCAAGATGCGGGCAATAGACTGAGAAAATATGTATCGGCGGATGAAACAAAGTTAAGGTATTTCAGATAATTATTAATACTTTCCAATCGGATAAAGTGCGACTCATTTGGTCCTGCCAGTAGGCCCATTTACTTGGAGGAATATTTGTGTCCATACACGTTTCCTCAACATTAACGTCTGATACTTGGACTGGTAAAGCTATAGCTTAAATTCAAAATACAGTAAAACCTCAATTATAAGACCACCTTATGGACCCTTGAAAACTGGTCTTAATATTGAGGTGGTCTTGAAACCGAAGTTGAATAAAGAGCGAAACAGTCAAAATTGACTTGAAAATCATGTTCTTAATTTTGAGGTGGTCTTATTATGGGGGTGGTCTTTAAGTGGGGCTTTACTGTACACTTCGCCAGTCAGAAGAGAACCATCCCATTTCACTCTACTAACACTAAATGTTTTAAATATGTGATAACCATTACATAAATCTCTGAATAGATTGTCCAGGGTGAACAGAGGGAGTGTATGCTCTATTACCGATAAATCAGATCACAAATAATATAGATTTTAAACGTTACTATCTACGAGTACTGTGACCTCCAATCTTTGCCCTAAATATACTTGCGTATGTAAATAATACTTAGACTCAAGGCGTTGACAATCTTAGTTGGTTTATGGTCTTAACTTTGAGGCCACATTGTTACCGTGTGTAGATTTCCCTAACAAATTTATATTCCTTCAAGAATGTATCTACTTCATTTACGTACAATGACCTATCGATAACGTAATCATGTTACGACAACAAATTGAATTTCGAAGGTATCAATGTCAAAAACCAGTAGCGTTCATTATGACTGTAAGTATGAGTGCTGTGTAGCAGTTTTAATACACACTCAATTTTCAAACTCACGCTCAACTCTCATATACACATTCAACACACACATTCGCACTCAAATCTCACATTCGCACTCAAATCTCACATTCACACTCAAATCTCACATTCACACTCAGATCTCACATTCACACTCAGATCTCATATTCTCACTCATATCTCACATTCACACTCAAATCTCACATTCACACTCAGATCTCACATTCACACTCATATCTCATATTCTCACTCATATCTCATATTAACACTCATATCTCACACTCAGATCTAACATTCACACTCATATCTCACACTCAGATCTCAAACTCAGATCTCACATTCATACTCAGATCACACATTCACACTCAGATCTCACATTCACACTCAGATCTCATATCCACACTCTTTATCACACTCAGATCTCACATTCACACTCAGATCTCACATTCACACTCAGATCTCACATTCACACTCAGATCACACATTCACACTCAGATCTCACACTCAGATCTCACATTCACACTCAGATCTCACATTCACACTCAGATCTCACATTCACACTCAGATCTCACACTCAGATCTCACATTCACACTCAGATCACACATTCATACTCAGATCACACATTCACACTCAGATCTCACACTCAGATCTCACATTCACACTCAGATCACACATTCACACTCAGATCTCACATTCACACTCAGATCTCACATTCACACTCAGATCTCACACTCAGATCACACATTCACACTCAGATCACACATTCACACTCAGATCTCACACTCACACTCAGAAATCACACTCAGATCACACATTCACACTCAGATCACACATTCACACTCAGGTCTCACATTTACACTCAGATCACACATTCACACTCAGATCTCACACTCAGATCTCACATTCACACTCAGATCCCACATTCACACTCAGATCACACATTCACACTCAGGTCTCACATTCACACTCAACTCTCACATGCACACAAAAATCTCAGATGCTCACTCAATTCTGAAAGAAAGCGAGTCATGGAGAAGACTTAGTCATTATTTTAATCCTGTGCATACTCAAGTTTCCACATTCACGCTGAGCTAAATAAATTCGGAGATCAGAGCACTGAGTGCTATATACCGGTTATTAAACTTTTAGGAACTGTATATGCGTCTGCTTATGCAATATCTTTATAATATATTGATGATTTTTATACCTAATACATGGTTATCATAAAACTTATGTTATTTAATTTAAATGCAGTGATAATTCAATTCAATTCAATACAATACGTCCTCTTGTTGTAAATCATGTGTCTTACTACCATTTAGCCATGACAGTACAAGCTGTAGAAAATAATACATTCAACCAGTCAAACATTTCTTAATTTGGTTACTTGCCGCAATACAAAATTTACATCTTACATATCACTTTAAGTATGTCTACTTTGCAATCACATCGGATATTACATGTATGTTTAAAATGGAACTTTGGTATTGTGATTATTATTGTTTTGGTCAAGCTATGGGGCCTTATTCACAAACATTTTTAAGACCGAAACTGTTTCGTTTCATCGGGTTTAACGCCGTTTCTCAACGATATTTCAGTTATATACGGCGGCCGGTTCACCTAACCAGTTTTTCCTGGACTGAAATCTAACCAGTACTAACTTACCCTTCCACAAGGAGCCGGCAACTTCTCCACATGAGGAGGAAAATCGACATTAGACCGAAACTCAAACTTCGACTTTAAAGGTAGTCTTAGTTTCCATCAAAATATGCCAAGTAATGCCAAGTAATGATTTTTTTAAAAATTGGCATGTTAAAGGCGTTATACAGACGTATTTTTAAACATTACATTGTAACTTCAAAGTGTACTGGCATTGCAACACCGTACAGGTCCGGTACAGGTATGTCCTATGCTAGCGCTAATTTGGCGCGTATGTTAGGATAGAAAATACCGGTATCTGACTACTTGCACTCGGCGCTTAAATCTCAAAATTTAATCATATTTTGATTAATTCAAAAGTAACTCATGTTTAGTTTAAAAACGTTTAATAAGTGCTGAATATTCATTGTATTTTCTGAGCGTGTTGACAGGTGGAAGTAATTATTAAAATAAATATTAAGTTGCTACGGGGAACGCCACATACACAAAAATATGCCTCCCCACACAGACGCCCGGAAAAACAACAGTCCACAAAACATAAGACATTGAGGAGGTGGAAGGGATGACATCCATGGGAACAGCGGCTCAAGGATTGGCCTGGCTGCCCATAAAGAACAACAACGGAGAATTAAGGAGGAAAACCAGGGGGAATCTAATGGATGGAATACATCAATGAACAAGCCAAGACAGTCAGTGTGTTACTTAAATCCAATAATTACTCCCAAATGTCATAAATACTAAAATCATGAAGAAAATTCGGCTCTCTTCCGACATTTTAATGTATTTTCCACACTCAAAAATCCACAATCAGATTAATAAAAATAAAAATTATGATTTGAGATTTGAGTGCGAAGTGTTAGAATCGGTTATAATCCCGGGCCCCGGGGGTCATGCTGTTCTAATGGTTTACCGACGTATATTGTGAAGGCGTTGACTATGACTTTCATTGAGAAGGTGATAAAACAGGCATGATACACATTGCTATATAAAGAAATGGTGAAACGTAGTAATTATCAGTCTACAGAGTCCAATATAAGTGTCCAATACGCTGACACTAAACAGACACCTTCATGGATTACACTGTTGTATTATCATTGTTCTCATGAGCTTATCGAACTTAACCATTCCTTCTAGAATAATCGGTGAGTCGAATCCAAGCATAGATTATGAATGGAAACCTTGTACAGGAAAAGCAACTTAAAAAGTATATAACCACCACAAAAACACACAAGGATACATAATAACACAATTCAAAAACATAAGGGACACAAAACACAAACATAAATGATAGGTGTCCCACCTAGGAACGGTCATTGGGGGAATCTCAGATACATGGTTTAAGCCTGTTTGAGGGTGCGCCCAACCGCACACTTACCATCATCCAAATAATACGACAAGTGTAATAAGAACATCTCGACCACTGCGCCTGAGTAAAAATAAGAAAATCTGAAGTTGCAAGATTGTGATCAATTTGACAAAACCTGTATTAATGACCTTAAAGTTCAGTTTCAGTTTTTAAGATTTCTAAAAGATACATTATTAAGATACTTTCATTTTATACCAAAAGTACCAAAATAGAACGTTTACTTTTCGTTTTCTTGCAATTCCAACATTAAGAAAAAGATGCTAAAGTCAGTTACAAAATTATGACGTCACGTCAGAAAGTATTTAATTCTTTAAAAACTATTCTGTTCTTCTAACTGAAAAAAAAGCACAACTTATATAATACTTATAAATATTTCCTCGTTCGTTTAATTCTATGAATGTCAATTAAGCTTTCAAAACATCTTCAGACAGAACGCTTAGTTTGTGACATCAAAACTTTAGGAAATACTCGACGTCCTTACCAACGTCACTTATACGTCTCGTACATGTTTTGTCACGGCATCGCTCATTTACTCTATGTATTATACGACATTTATACACATTACCATAACTCCAATATCACCTGTCAGTCTGCATTACAGTTATAACTATGTGGTATTGTGTTTGGTGCATATTGCAATGAGGAAATGAGCTTTCCTGAATCTGAGTAACAACACAGACTGAAAACTACTGAATTAAACCAAATAAACTTGTCAAGTATTGAGTTTAATCTCTTCCCTGATATAATTGATTACGATACCGATATAGGATGGTGCCCGGATCTTAACCCATTAAATTATATTGCATTTTTTAAGTGTGGGATGCAAATGAAATGCTGAAAAACCTAATTGTTCGACGGATAACGTTAGAGAATATTCTCAGTCACCTTGAAAGTAACACAACACAGCGGCACGAATGCCTTAATGTAAACTATACTAACCAAACTTCTTTAAATTTCATTTTCTTACTTTTGAAACTCATTTTTATGAAAATACTTGTCGATTGTCATGACATTTAGCAAACATGTTGCGTACACATGCTACAACATCGTGTCAAGTTCTTTAGATGTATCCTAAAATTCATTCTGTGAACATTTCGAAATCCCACTTTATGCGTTATTAAATGTACTGAGTACATTTACATGACTACGTGACGTTTATGAATTCTCACAAATGCAAAGTGATACATCAAAATTTAATAGTTTGGAATGTCTCCGCTGTACGTATAAATTGTACAACCACATTGTGCGTGTCAGTCGGTCACGATTATTTCAAATGGAATCGTTTATATTGGTATGTATATGGTGTTAATAAGTTTGTTCACAAAGTTTGAATTTAGATGAAATGAGAATATTTCTGTGTACACTGGTTTTCTTTCACATCATGATAGATACTGCTTTTTCATGAATATCTGTTTTATTTAGAACTCTCAAACAGACGTAAATTATTGGTTCATTGTGACGTAGAAGGAAAGAGTATTCAAACAATATTAAAATTCAAACTTTGTGAATGAACTTTTTAACACCCTGTATTTGACCAATAAGCGATACTATTTACGTAAATAATGCATACTTGAATTGCATAACATCTCAGGGTTGAGTGATTGTCTAAGAAAGACTGACTTGGATCTGCAAACATTTACAAGACTTCCTACTTGATTTTCACTTCGATTTCTGACACTCTGGGACAGTAACAAACGTCAGACTGGCCTTGAGTTTTCCTTGCTTTACTAAATAACGACTTTGAAGCCATAAAGGACAGTGTGAGATTATAGTGTTGAAGATTTATGCAAGTTTTGATGAAGTCATTGATTATTGTTACGATGTTCCTAGGTGTAATGATCAAAAGTATTTTGTCTTTTAAGTGCAAGGTTAAAAAACACATGTTAAGCTCGTCTTAAATAATTTATTGTCTCTCCTTTTTAACAGTTTAATAATTTGTAACTTAATGCATTGTTAAGATTATTTGTTTAGCTTTTTCATTTATTATTCCTGTCAGAGATATCTTATTGTTTCATTGTTTCATCGTTTTGTCGAATTGTTTATTACTTATGTAACTCAATGTCTTTCTTTGATAAACTTACTGTGATAACTTAATATATTGCTTAAAATTATTCCTGTGTCACACAATACCACAATGGAAATAAGAGTTTTTACTTGAACTCTTTTTTGTGTTATCCTTAACATATAATGTTGATTGGTATGGCTTTATTGATTCATACATTTTGTTGCTACTAATATATGTCTTAATTGTACATTGTATGTTGAAAAACTCTATCTATTGATGCAGTGTTATCTTCACAATATCAATGACCTGATCCGCTTGTTCTCTCCGATATCTAGAAACCTTGATAACACCTGAGATTTATGAGGATTTTTACTTTTAAGGGGATTTGTACTAAAACAGTAAATAACGTTACCATGCCTACACTGAAAAGCGATATTGGTTGATGAAATAATGTTTTCTGAGGCGAGTATTGTGCATAGTTGAGCAAATTTAAAAATAGCTCGGATGTAAATTTAAGGCAAAGTTTTTCTTAAATAATATTTGCGGTTTATGATAAATTTTGGTTACGTAGATATCATTTGCAGCCCGCAAACCATTAAACATCCTTATTCGAACTTATATAACATGATAATGTGACAAACATGACGTTTAAAATTAACTGAGATCTGAATTCATGGGAAAGTTTTTGTTTCAAAAAATATTGTGGTTAATGATAAAAGTGATAACAAAAACAACCCTCAAACTATCAAATTTACTTATCCGAACGTATATGGCATGATTATGTCGCATACAGGATGTAGTAAGATCAGTTTTATAATTAAAATGGAATTTAATAGACAAATTATCCACAGAAATGGGATTTGATATGTAGAGCTATCTCAAGTTGTTAGAGCTATCTCAAATTGTTAGAGCTATTTCAAGTTGTTAGAGCTATCTCTAGTTGTTAGAGCAATCTCAAATTGTTAGAGCAATCTCAAGTTGTTAGAGCTATCTCAAATTGTTAGAGCTATTTCATGTTGTTAGAGCTATCTCTAGTTGTTAGAGCAATCTCAAATTGTTAGAGCAATCTCAAGTTGTTAGAGCAATCTCAAATTGTTAGAGCTATCTCAAGTTGTTAGAGCTATCTCAAGTTGTTAAAGCAATCTCAAGTTGTTAGATCTATCTCAAGTTGTTAGAGCAATCTCAAGTTGTTAGAGCTATCTCAAGTTGTTTGAGCAATCTCAAGTTATTAGAGCTATCTCAAGTTGTTAGATCTATCTCAAGTTGTTAGAGCTATCTCAAGTTGTTAGAGCTATCTCAAGTTGTTAGAGCAATCTCAAGTTGTTAGAGTTATCTCAAGTTGTTAAAGCAATCTCAAGTTGTTAGAGCAATCTCAAGTTGTTAGACTATCTCAAGTTGTTAGAGCTATCTCAAATTGTTTGAGCTATCTCAAGTTGTTAGAGCTATCTCAAATTGTTAGAGCTATCTCAAATTGTTAGAACTATCTCAAGTTGTAAGAGCTATCTCAAGTTGTTAGAGCTATCTCAAGTTGTAAGAGCTATCTCAAGTTGTAAGAGCTATCTCAAGTTGTAAGAGCTATCTCAAATTGTTAGAGCTATCTCATGTTGTAAGAGCTATTTCAAGTTGTTAGAGCAATCTCAAGATGTTAGAGATATCTCAAGTTGTTAGAGCAATCTCAAGTTGTTAGAGATATCTCAAGTTGTTAGAGTTATCTCAAGTTGTTAGAGCTATTTCAAGTTGTTAGAGCAATCTCAAGTTGTTAGAGCTATCTTAAGTTGTTAAAGCAATCTCAAGTTGTTAGATCTATCTCAAGTTGTAAGAGCAATAGACAAATTATCCACAAAAGTTGTTAGAGCAATCTCAAGTTGTTAGAGCAATCTCAAGTCGTTAGAGATATCTCAAGTTGTTAGAGCTATTTCAAGTTGTTAGAGCAATATCAAGTTGTTAGAGATATCTCAAGTTGTTAGAGCAATCTCAAGTTGTTAGAGATATCTCAAGTTGTTAAAGCAATCTCAAGTTGTTAGAACTATCTCAAGTTGTAAGAGCAATCTCAAGTTGTTGGAGATATCTCAAGTTGTAAGAGCAATCGCAAGTTGTGTAACATAATCCCTACTTGCTGTACTAAACATTGTCCAATATTCAAGGCAACGTTAATTGAATGCTGGACTTAAACAGTTTTTATCAAGCTATTTATTATTCTTACTGAAAGGTAATCCTATATATCAAATGTGTGATGATTCACACCTATTGTGTCGGCGTAATTATGATAAATTATATAGGTTCAACATAGATACCTTTAGCAACCAACGATAGGCGTAAATTCGTTTAGTAACGTTATCAAAACATTAAAGACATCTAATCTCTCTCCATGATGAAATTCTTACGCCACACAAAGTAGCAAAAGTGTATAAGCACGAATTCCCCTGTAGTAAGTTATCATCTGAGGCTCGTTTCTTGAAGGTAGGAAATATAGACATTTACTTAGCACTACATAGGGAATGGAGTGGTCCCATTTCTTAAACGTAGGAAAAGTAGTTCCTAATTTTAGACAAGTAGCGTGATCTGACAAATCAACAAAAAGGCGTCCATGCGGAACAATGTCGTCTGGTCAGATAGACGCCATTTGGTTGCATGCAAAAGGTTTTAAGCATTTTATAGACACCTACATTGCCTACCTTAACTAAATTTCCTCAATTACGTCCCCTACCTCGAATAAGCGCCGTTGGACACGGGCTTTACTTTAACTTATTCATTTTACATCGATTGCGAAACAAGTTCTTACAACTTATACTAATCACTCTCGATGACATGGGTAAGACTGCTAACACAATAGTTACCAAGAAAAGTTATTACGAGGACGTGTTTTAAGAGTATCCAACGTTTTAAAGCATCACTGGCCTGTGTTAGACTGTAGTTAGTTCAAGACATTTAAAGTCATGATATAATATATAGCTGTTGAACCACGTTAACTGTAAATTGTACTCAACAAGAGATCTTGACAACAAATGATTACTACCAGTTTTATCATATCATAATGACGTGCGTTGTATTCACTATCCAATGTCCGTGTTTGCTATGTTTAAGTACTTAAATATAAGTTTTTTGTTAATGTCAATCATGCTTGTGAGATAGCTTAAAACTGGAACAATGCACGTAGGTAATACAGCCGTCACACTGGACTGGCGTCCTTACTGCGTCCCTACGGCGACCCAGGACGTGGAAGGGACGCCATGGACGCCGTAGGGTCGTGGTGAGAACGCATCAAGACGCCGTGGGGACCCCAAGGACGCCGAAGGTCGCAGAGCGACGGCGTTTACTTTGGACATGTTCAAAGTAAACGCCGAGGTTCGGCGTCCTGAGCGCGTCCTGGCTCAGGACGCCGTGGGATCGCCCTGAGGTCGCCATGGTCGCCGTAGCATCGCAGTAGGAACCCGAACAACGCCAAAGGAACGTAGTACAGACGTGGTAGAGTCGCCATGTAAACGCGGAGAAAAGGATCGGGGGAACCAATGGCGACCTTACTGCGTCCTTACCACGTCTATGGGGTTCTTACCACGACCCCATCACGTCTATGGCGTCCTTACCGCGATGTCAGGGCGGATATTTCGGGATTTGAGCTATTGTCCGCGACCTTACAACGTTCTCAATGCGTCCCTGCGGCGTTAATGGCGTTTCTACGGGGTGCCTACTACGACTATTGCGTTTCTACGGAGTTTGCACTGCGTTCCTAGCGCGTTCCTACTGTTCGCCCTCGAAGAGCTGTAAAACCCAATATTTCATCCTATCTTTATCAGTGTATTTCTCGTACTCACCATCATCAGGGCCGAATAAATGATGAACTTGCTCGCACTGCAACATATACTTATTGTCCAGCAGCAGCAGCAGGCAGATGATCATGTCATAGCTGTAAAACTGATCAGACGGCGAAGGAGAAGAAGGGCAATGCTAAGAAGATGCTGGGTTAGACCATGGCTCGGTGATGTCCGAAGAGAACAGTTTGGCCACTTCAACCGCCTCATGCCTGAGCTGAGGCGAGAAGATCCGGCATCGTTCCAGAATTTCCTTAGGGTTCAACCAGAAATGTTTGATGAGCTGCTCACCAGGCTTGGCCCACGAATCACCAAGCAGGATACAAACTACAGGAAAGCCATCAACCCAGGGACGAAGCTGGCAGTCACTCTACGCCACCTAGCGTCTGGTGACATGTACTCCAGCATGAAATTCGACTTCCGACTCCCAGCGAATACATTGTCTCTTGTCGTGAAGGAAGTATGTCAGGCCATAGTAGGCGAGTACAAGGATGAGGTGATGAAGTGCCCTATCACTCCTGGGGAATGGACAACAGTAGCCGAGAAGTTCGAGCGCCGCTGGAACGTCCCTCACGCGTGTGATGCGCTTGACGGAAAACACGTTGCCATAAGAAAGCCAGCAAACAGTGGGAGCCTGTACCACAACTACAAGGGATTCTTCTCCATCGTGTTAATGGCACTAGTAGATGCTGATTACAACTTTTTGTGGATAGACGTGGGGGGAGATGGCTACATGTCAGATGCCATGATCTACAACGACTCCGAACTGAAAGAGTGCCTCTGTGACGGTTCCATAGGTTTTCCAGTTCCTGCACCTCTGCCATACGACAACCGGGATACGCCATACTTCCTCCTTGGCGACGATGCCTTTGGTCTCCGGACTTACATGATGAAGCCCTACGCAGCGCGCAACCTGACGAAGGAACAGCGAATCTACAACTACCGCATCTCCCGAGGCCGAAGAATAGTCGAAAATGGTTCTACTAGGGACTATGCAACAGCAGCCTGAGACAGCAAGGCTCATTGTGGAGGCTTGTGTTTGCCTCCACAACTTGATGAGAATGCGCTACCCGACCCTACAGAACGGAGCTCTCGACCACGAGGACGTCAACCACGAAGTTGTCCTAGGTTCGTGGAGGAACAACGCGAATATGCACGACGTGGACCGGGCTAAAGGCGCTAACAAAGACAGCACTGCTGCGAAAAAGCAACGTGAATATTTAAAGTTATACTTTAACTCAGCTGTGGGATCATTTTATACTCGCAGCGAGGACGCCGTTGGGTCGCCCTGCAGTCGCCGTGGGAACGCCATGCACGCGGTAAGGTCGTGGTAGAAACGCTAAGAACGCAGTGGGGTCGCAGTGGGGTCGCCGCTGATCGCCGTATGGACGCCGCAGTGACGCCGTGTAAACTCAATAGAAACTCCAAGGACGCAGTAAGAACGCGGTAAGGTCGTGTTGGGAACGCCGTGTACATACACAGATCGCAGAGCACAGAACTCCGGTGTGACGGCTGACCGAAATCTGGATTTATTTTAGAAAAATCATTGGCGTTCTCAATGCGACCATCGGCGTTCTCCAAAATATGACAGTTTAGGACGCGGTAAGGACGCCAGTCCGGTGTGACGGCAGTATAACGGATATAATATGAATAAATACAGTCAAATCTCTATATTAAGTCCACCCTTGGGACCCTTGAAAACGGGTCTTGTTATTGAGGTGGTCTTAATTTTGAGGAAAACAGTGAAAATGGACTTGGAAATTATGTTCTGAAATTAGAGGTGGACTTACTTTTGAGGTGGACTTTAAGTGAGGTTTAACTGTATTTAGCGCCATGATATGTTGCTGTACAATTCGGGTAACAAATAAATATACAATAGGCCTAATCGTCCATGGAAGACGTTTGTGATTTTTTTTCTCACAGACATTATTTATAAAAACATATTAGTTTCAGTATGATAATTAACGATGAAATGTCGAGCTTGTCGTAAGTCAAACAAATTTCAACATAAATGACTGAGTCATTTCAATAATTCTCGGCTTGGATTAAATCCGGAATCAATTATATCCAAATTCCACTTTCTACCCGAATATTGATACATTTATTCGTATCACATAATCAAGTTTATGTGAGTACAGTTTACGATACAAGATTAATATCCTAACTATCGCTAGATAAATATTGTAAAATTGAAAATTAAACAGTAATACAAACAAGGACTGATAAATCTGCACACGTTTCTGTGTAAGAGTTACGTAACTTTGTTTGTTCACGGTGTAATACCTGTTACCGTGTTGGTCGAAGTCGATAAGACGAAGTACGCACGGCGATACAAGAGTACTACTCAGTAGCTAGACTGACAGAGACTCATTTTAAAGGCTTTATTACAAATAACATATTTAACTCTCTTTTTTAATAAATATATATCAGCAGAGTAAACTATAGCAGATGTTTTGTATTCCGGGGTAATATCGAAAGTCAGATACTCACGAGGGGAAATAACTAGGTCTACACCGAGACATACAAATATTCCATTTGTTCATGCTTTTTGTTTTTGTTTTTATTTATAACTCGTTTATAAGATCAAATATCCCCGTTGAATGCGTTAATGCTCTATATAACGTCATTATCGCTTTCATTTATTGGATAATAATTATAATTCACCGTTAATCCGCGATAAACCCCCAGAAAGCATGAGGTATTACCTAAATCATGGTATTCACACCGAAACAATGTTAAAATCTCACTCAAAGACCAACCAGTCAATAATAACATCATCCAAAAAATTTAGAAAACCTTTTTCAAGTCCATATTCACTTACTTGCTCTTTATTCAACCTCAATATAAAGACCACCTGAATATAAAGATCATCTCAATATAAAGACCACCTGAATATAAAGACCATCTCAATATAAAGACCACCTCTCTATATAAAGACCACCTCAATATTAAGACCATTTTCAAGGGTCTCAAGGGTGGTCTTATTATTGAGGTTTTACTGTGTATGTGAATAGTTGCCAGTTATATTGTTTCATTGTCTGGTATCATTCTGTATTCTCACAACAATATTTGATTATTTCAAACCCGCATTAAAGTATGTGTTTAGTAAGTCAGCCATTGTTTTCTGTCAATGTTTAATTGATAATCAATGTGGATTTAACTATAACTCAAAGCCAAAATCGACTAAGTCTGGTTTTGTCTTTTCTGATTTTTTCCCGGAAATATGCAATTTAGCCAATCTTTAATTGTCTACAGACAGTTTTGTGGTAGTTGTGTGTTAAAGAAGGATATTGGAAAATGTGGTTATGATAGTGTTGTGTTCACGTGTAGAGTAGAATGTATGGAATAATACACCTTTTTTCAGACATACTGCTAGATATTCTCATAATTCAGAAATTGTTTTTGCAAGATTTAAAAAAATCAAAACTGATTTCAAGCGTGTTTGATAAAATGTCTTTTGCAATAAATATTAGTCACAAACACTGTAGAACCCATTTTATATAATAAACAAACTATGCTTAATACAAGTCACAGTCACCCTAAGCACAAGGGATGCAAGTGAATATACAAGTAACGTGTTTATTTATTATAATATCACCCCTACGTTAAGTCCTGCCATTTCTGACATAAAACACACCTACTTTCCGAGCACATTTACTTCCCGATTCCCATCCTTTAAGGCCATGCACCAGGCATATAGGCACACGGTAACCATTTTAACTAGCTGGCAGCTCACCAACCGGCCATTAGAACGGACCCCTATCGGAATTCGATCCTCCGCTGCCAAGCTGGATGCCTTAACCACTCGGCCACGGAAGACGTCATGATTTATGCGTTGTTTTAATTTCTGCTAATAAAGAGGTAAAACCACAACATATTCGATTTCGTAACTTTCAGAATTAAAAAGATCGACCCAGTATAATACCGGCAACTTTCTGTACATATTAGTCCTAGCGATATGGATACCGTCATTGGCAAAAAATTACACAACTTTGACTTTTGATAAATTATTTGACTTTCGGTGATTGTATGGTTTTCGGCTCTTTCCCCGACACTCAACAATGTATACCGGTAGATAGGAGAGGCAAAGTTTACAGTATGGTTTAGGAATTTGATCTTTCAAGTGGATTTTATAATGATTTATTGACAGTTATAAAACCTCCTCGTAATATCGTTACCCTAACATCATAAAAGTGATTTTAATTAATGATTTTCATTTAATCTAAGTAAAACGTTTGACCCACTTCAATAAAACCTGTCTAAATTGTTACTTATAAGTCTTTGGTCATTTGTGTACACATAACATTGATAGCCAACTACCAAAAACCGGCCCCTTGCGAGAATGACATGAGCATGTTACTTTGAAATTTCAAATTTATGAATACTGCGATAAGTAATATATCGGGACGTGTTGTGTTTTTGAAGCCATATACACTGTAACAAATCCATTACAACACCTTTTGAGAGATGCACAATTCATACAGTCTACTGACCTAATACATTTTGGATTGCTGTATGCTGTCGTGCATTATGGTAGCAGCTGAAATCCTTTGGAATTCACAGTGTCCAAATTTACATGTTCCGTTCATTAACACCATTGGTGTACATTTTGTGTGTAAAGCAACATTTATAGGTCAACATTATGGCCAAATATATGCTGGCAAGGACTTGATGGCAAAAGTTTTTCTTATTGCATGTACTTAACGTGATATGCTTGGCTGAAAGTGTTTGAGTGGACACACGACAATCTGTTATTGTTCTTGGCAAGCCTGTGTATAATTTCACTATGTTCAGCATGACGTAATATACACGACCATGCATAAGCAGGATATCAATTTTTGCACTCACTACGAGACCTCGATATATACAGAAATTGAGAACCGCTTTCGGCCCCTTACAACCGCTTTTATCATTGAAATTGAGCAGAATAAAACATTCGCCATCGGTAAAATTGTTCATCAACTTTTCGAATTTGAAAGTCATTCTTTTCTATATTTTGAGCCATTTTTTTTATATTTCTTAAGCCAATTTTTTTTTTCTGACGTCCATGGCTCGACTGGCGAGCGACAGCGCAAGCTCTGAATTTATTATAGAAATTGTTCTGCTTTTGGAAATATTCTTCCCATCTCAGGAACGAACGAGTAGCCTGTATAATTTTTAAACATTTATTCAAATTTCTAAACAATGTATGTTATTAATACTCAGAACAAATATTCTTTATAGTTTACAAATTGAAATAGAATTTCTACAAACGTCACTAATGTAAGCAATTCAATGAATATTTATAGAAAAGTACGCCAATAATATCCTCATTGGGTAACTGAAGTACGAGATATGCGGGCCTAGGCCAAACATTCCTGTGGAATCGTTGAATCAATTCGTCAATATAATGGGATGTTTTAGTTAGAAAACATTTAAACACAACCTCATTTAGGCGTTTTTGTCCATGCCAGTTGATGTGTTTTTTCAATTAAGATTGACACTTAAATCAAGCCGTGCCTGTTTCGCACGATTTTGGAGTAGATTTTATTCGAATGAACTAAAACCACCAACGCACGAATTATACATGTACTTCAATACAAAAAGGGACAGAAAATGTTTTGGTATGAAGTCATTTGTGATATCAATGGCAATATATTTCAGACATTAGGCCGGTTACCATAAGAGAGAACATAAGTTGCTACATGGAACGCCACAAACATAAGACAGTGCCTCCCAAAACAGACTTCCGGGGAAAAAAACAATCCATAAAACATAAGGCATTTGATGAGGTTAAAGGGTACATTCGTAAGGGAACAGGGGCGCAAGGAATGGTATGGCCAACCGTAAGGAATAACTAGGAGAATCAAAGAGGACAGACAGTGACAATAGTAGGCCGAAACTGGGGAAACCAACCAAAGCCTAGATTTGCCTATCTATTTATAAAAGGTCACTGATTAGTGAATATTTGCAAAAGTAAAACAGCAAGACCAAATACACGGTTTAGAGTTAGTTAACCGAACACATACGGAAGTGGTCAGCTTCAACGGTATATCTAAGCTTTTAATTTCAAAACAAATTATAATTATTGTTATCATTACTATTCATAGAGTTGTTATTACTTTAAAATATCGTTTGCATTGTCACGGTATGCACATTGTGAATCATTTTAAACAAAATAAACATTGTCAAACAAATCAAATGCAAACTACTTGTGACAAATACAGAAATAAAAATAAATAATATATGATCAAAATATGTATAATGTATAATGTACAGTGTTTCACCTTGCCACCAAATTATGACAATAATCTATAAATGTCGAAATAACGATTTATTCCATATTACGATGTTGTAGAAAGAAAATGCTTTTAGGTGCTAGATATGTTTATATTTTTTCCATCGGTGATTTATATGTTGATTTTAAATTATATTTTGTCTCAAATTATTTCTCAACAAATTATTACTACATGTATTTCGGATATTACTTAAAGATATACTATGCTCATTTTTTTAGTTCATTTGTTTACCTAAACAAACATGAAACATATACGTTATCTAGTTAAAACTTCAATAGATATGCATTATCACAGAGTATATTTATGATGTATTTCTCTGTATTTGTCGAAAAAAAAGACATTTTTATTATCATAAAATTAAAAAAGCTTCCAGTTTTTTTAACAAGTGTGTGTTTTTTACTAGTTTAATCTGTTAGTTATATGATTAAACACGATTGTTTTAGACAGTTATACATGGCAATGGTTCTTATTAATGATGTTTTAGACTATATAACAACAATACTGGATGAAGCCCATTAAAAATGTTAGGTTCAGATGAGCCAGATACATCTTTAATGTATAGCTACACATAAATAGATATAACATTAAAACAATAATGAATAAAATATCCATATTGTGAAACAACAGAGTCCTGATTGGCAATACTTGTACACAGAAAGGTAAAATGTTTGACAAAAAGTGATATGTACAGTAGATATAAACAATTTATCTAACAAATTCATTACATATGATAGGGTGTTCAAAAGCAATTTTAGATAAAATGGGAAATAATTAATTTCTCAAAGTTCTCAAATCCACTTACCATAAAAATCACGCCAGTCCTTTCCAGATGACCGTACTAGTCCATCGTAAATACTGCATAAAACCGTAAATAAATATTTAATGTCGAATTAAGCCATAAACGTATAAATAGTCCCGGATTATTGTAGTATTTATACCAAGTAAACACCAAGTCACTATGAGGAGATGATAAGTTAAAGACATCTAAAATTTACTTCAAACGGTGAACTTACGAGATATTGATCCTTTAATCTAACACAATGCGGTGCTCGTTTACTAAAGGAGTTAAGACATTGCCCATGTTAGATACCACATACATACGGGTATGGGAACTACATGTATGTTGTGTGTTTTTTATTTTGACACCGGTTGGAGGAAAAAGCATTACACATAAACACAAACTGATAGTGCAAGAAACTTTCAGTTTGAGAAATCTATTTGGTAGTCACATTTCATCGGTACGGATAGATAACACAAACTATTTAAGCAAATCTCGAGTGTTTTGATAACAAAAATGTAGTTTGTTGAAAAATAAACATTTTGACACACAAGATTTCCCGTTCACTGCAAGTATTTGCGTCAGCGGAAGTCCGTATTATATTATCAGACATTGCCGTCTTTTTTTTGGACACTTGTAGATAAATGTTGTCATGTCAAATGTTTGCTTCTCTAAAATTCAAATGACTTCACGGGAAGTGAACATTTAAGGGCATAGTATTATACAGTATTTTGTCCAATTTAGCATCAATGCGATATTTGCCCTAGAAAATAACCATATTGGCTAATAGAAATATTTTGAAAAAAAACAACATAATATAGCAAGGTGAAATGTATACTGTTATACAGTCCTTCGACCTAAACTGCTATAATTTTGTAAAAATGTTGAAAAAATGAAGTGATTTTAACTTTTTTGGTACTGTCAATTGTACATGTTGGCCGGTAAATCAGGCTAATTGCACAAGCATTAATATTGCAAAAGAAACACATGTATACAAAGATAATAATCAAATCTACGCTATCGAGATTTTTTCAAGACAAACATAAAATTAAGTTTTTATTCCAAAATAACAACAACAGAAACAAGGGGTGATTACGGAATATATTTTTGATAAAATTTTGAAAAAAAACTCGATACCATAAGCTATTATACTTTCTCTCCTTTCCAATAATACTTTTGAATAATGCTTAACATATTTTACCGGAATGTAAACATCATCTAAAGTCATTCTACATGTACACATTTACTGTACAGAGTATAGAGATAATCCCTAGATGTGTATATTGATAAACTTTTCAAAACACATGCCAAGGCTTTCACCTTAAGAGTATAATATTATACAGCAATTGTTTTCCAATTTACCATTAACAGCAATTTCGATATAAATACCATTAGAAATGTTGTTAACGGCACAATTCAGTATTCTTAGAAATGCAATACTATTCAATGTTTCCGTAAACAATATTCATACAAGAACAATTCACAAACTGTATAAGATTCAAAAGGGTTAGCAGCCTCTCTCTGTAAACATTTTAACTTATTTTAAGTTAAATAGATAGCTACTCTAGATAACTTAAGAAAGTGTTCAACTATAGACTGATATAATCAAATTTCAAAAATGAAGAGTTCCTAAATAACACTGGAAATAGTTTTCTAAATATGTAATACAATTCCGAACTATGTAAACAAGAACATACTCATTGGCAACGAGGTCCTGGAACGAGATGTTCGGCCTTATGTTGCCAGCTGTCTTGACTTGTGATCTTTTCCACCCATTAATACCCCCCCCCCCCCCACTGTTTGTTCTCTTTGACTCTCCTAGTAATCCCTTGTGGTCGGCCAGGCCATTCCTTGCGCATATGTCCCCTAACGTATGTACCCTTGAGCCCCTCATAATCTGTAATGCTTTATGTTTTATGGATTGTTGTTTTCCCGGAGGTCTGTGTAGGGAGGCATAGAATGGACAATCCCTCCACCAATCTTCTAAATACGGCGTAATTATGGTGTGATCACTAATGACGTCACAAATGACATCACTAAATTCTTGGAAAGCGCTAAGTCCACAATAGGATTTTACCGCCTTCTAGCGTTAAACAGAGTTATCCTGTATGAGGTTCACCTGCACGGATGTTTTGATGCCTTAAATATGTACGGTTATTTATTTTATATATGTTTGTATATGGTAAAAAAAAACAGTAAGTTTAGAATAGATTAACAATACATGACTTATTTTGGAATATTTATTGATGAACTCAACTTGTTTATGCCTGACCTTCCTAATACATAATTGAACATAGCCCATGGAAGCATGACAGCTGGAGGGAAACAGCCTCAAACTGCGTATTTTACAATTTGTCGTGCCACGCCCTTGGCAGAGCATATTTGTTCTCAGTTCGCAGTGATACTTGGCGTTATAATCACAATACAGGTGAACATAATCGCGTACCAAAATATCTTACATGCTTGCACTGATCAAGGACCACTTAATATCACACCTCATGGCAACATTTTTTCCATAAAAGTTCATCCCTGTCTGCACTTGTTTTTAATTGCTGGTAATGTCCCGATATCCGTAGTCATCCAAGTCTGGACTTGTCTTTAATTGCTAGTATCATCCCAGTATCCGTAGTCATAGATAAATGTGTGTTTAAACTCGCTACAGGATACACACTCATTACGCTTTAAATTCACAAAAAGCATTCAATTTTCTTGTCTAATTTTTGTTCGACCAGCGTGAAAAAAATCCCCTGTGGAAACATTCCGATATAGACCAAAGTTTGCGATTCTTAAATCAAACTAGACTACATGAAGTTTCAATGACATAATCACATTGGAATTTATGGTGTATCCCTAATTGTATATATATATATTGTGTTTTGGCTATCTATTACTAGTATTCTATATATATGTGTCCTGCCTTCCACCAGTGACGATCATAACCTTTGGGTTTCAAATAAAGCTCATTTCGCCTAGGTGACTTTTGACATCACTGAATTAACTTATAATTTATAAACTTTTAACGAGGATGGCTTCGAAATCAATAGAAATTTGCAACGCTTTTTAAGTACCCAAAGTGATATGGATCTGGATTCCTACGTAACATACGAGGGTTGTATTGATAGTTTTGTGACAATATTTATGCAAACGATTGCGCATATGCCATTATATGTGAACTAGTGCTCGGTCAGATTTACCATATGGTATACTGTATTGGCAATAAACATATACAAAAATGTACAAGATAATTGAACTTGATGCTGCATACACTGACAATGACAACGCACCAACAGAAATGCTCAATTCAGTAAACCTACAGTAACTGTTTAATCACATTAACCAGTGCTATTTTCCGCTTATGACCAACCGAGCGTCTCGTAACTGAGATCACAGGATAAGACGGATTTAAATTCGGCTTTGAATGTTTCTTTGGCTGAGCAATGGACTGTTTGAGTATGGGTGACGTTACTATATATATGTATGCATCTGCAATCACCAATAAAATTGCTCTTTAGTGAGGGTAAACATGCTGAATTTGAAATAAAATTATTTTTCGGCTCAAATATTATACGATCGTTTCTCTGCATTGAAAATGTCAATGGTTTTCCAGATTCGCTCGTGAAAACCAAAGGTACATGTATACAACAAATATCGTAGAGAGAAAATAATAAAAACTTGCCAAATAAACGTCACATAATAAATTAATTGACCCATTACAAAAGTGGTTAAATGCATTATGTACACTTAAAGGATATTGTATAATGGATAAAATATCGGTATGTAATAAGACTAATTGGTTCTATTTGGCTTCATGTTAAGTTCCCTTTCCGTGTCACCAGCTTTTACGGTCTAATGAATAACTTACATGTTCCTGAAGCCTTTACATAAGTTTAATTTATTTAAGAATTTGGCTTCTCTCGCATTCTGATGTTATCATTATAAGGCTGCTTGTTTCTTTCTACTGGATTATATACAATATATGTGTTATTGTGCGTTACAATGCATAAATATGTGTTATTAATGCGTAATGGTCAATTGATTTTAATGATTAGTTAATGCCTATTAAGTCAATAAATGTTCATATTAGGGATGTCTTTGATACAATCGATATCGATATCTGAGCGACTTTTTGTCGATTGATATTTGATTTACACACTTACACATACCGATATTATGGCGGGAAAGTACAACAGAATGGGTACAGTCTAAAAGGGTGTCAAAAAAGCGTAACGCCGCTCGATAGTCGACTGCTGGCTGAACATTGCTCTAGTGGATAGTACATTCCACTTGTCGACAATATAATATAATAATATCAAGAACGGTTAAAAATGTGGATTAATTATTAAAATGTCTCTTTATCATAAAAATACAAGTTGAACATTTAGTTATGTAAGGCATACACGTATAAACATACACACATAAGAGGTATATGAGTTAATAGTCTGTTAAAGGAATTTAAAAATATTATCGATATATCAATAAATCTTCGCTATTTCTTTTTGATATGTTTATATCGTCAATACGCAAAAGCTTGAATCAGTAACAGTGTATATGTTGGAAATCAATGACCATATAGAAGTTAAGTGTGAGTTGAGTTAGCTGTTAAAACGAGTTAAATTCCCAGTATTTTCACTGACAGTTCCAAGGCTGTAAATAGCTGCGTGTTTATTATTTATATTTATGTTTTTAATGAATAAAATGAATGTTAAATTCCTCTTTCCGCGTTCCTTTACTTAATATAATATGAGATTACTGGCTTTCTTGGCTTTTCCCGTGGTGTATTCTATCCATCCGACCCCTTTACCCTTGTTATCCCTCTAAATAAGACCTGGTTGTTTTTGATACTCGGGTCAGACAATTCCTCGCTTCCCCATTCATACACATGTTTACCCTTGCACCTCCTCAGTCTCTAATGTTTTGAAGTCTATTGTTTCCCTGGGGTCTGTGTGGGGAGGCATTGTCTTCTGGCCATGACGTTCACTGTAACAACTTAATATCTCTTACACGCGGTGATACATCTTAAAGGTAGGATAACAAAAATCATGATCTCATTGCATATGTGAATAACAAAATATCATAGATAAACTAACAATTACTTCAAACAAGCCATATTTCAGTGCAGTTGAAAATATTAGTATCTTCAAGGTTACAAAAGGTGGGTGGACCTTTGTTATTTGGTAATTCAATTTATTGTATGTCAGTCAAACCCTAACGTTTTTTGAATGAGAGGATATACCGGGGTTAATTGGTGTTTTGCTTAAACATAATGGGACAGGCACGCTTGCTAGTAAGAATAATCAGTCGAATTACAGTGATGATGCAATCCATTGTGACACAGTAACAATAGATAGTATGTCTTTGTGACGTATGTTTACCTATAACAAGCATGATATTCACATTTTTTGTTCCGATCACTGCACACTGGATACAAAATACCATTTTTGGGAACTTAACAATCGGTCTTTTCAAGTTTATTACATGTAATTATCATGCCTAAATGTCATACATTGTAGTAAAGCGCAGGTATGGATTAAGCATATGATATAATAATTGAAGACAATAAAACTCATACAAAATATATCTGACGAGTATAAACCAAACGTATATATACAATAGTCTGTATTGCCTCACCAAATCAGATGTCACACACTGACTTAGAACATATATTCTGCATGAATATTTGCTTGTTAGGAATTCACCAAAATAGTAAAATAGTAGTCAACAAAAACAGCAAGACTTATTATATTACCTTGTACACAATTTGAATAAAAATAAGATGCAGTCTCCGGGGGACCAGTTTGAATGTAAGCAACACTTCAAAGAATACCTGCACTGTTAAAACAATTGTTACTTTGAACATAGCGCCCTGACCATGCTCTCGCAATACAAGAAGCTTGGGATTCATTGAATGGACGTGTAAACCTTGACGTGAGATATCTTAGGCACATGTATTGCAGACGGTATGATCAGTTTCTATAATACCGTTTAATGAAGGCTATTGCTCATTGGGGGAACGACTGACACCCTTTGTTCGGTGGTGTTTCACTCTATGTTTACAGTATGACTTTGCTTACATAAGCGAAAGGCATCTACATTAGTTACATATGTGATACTTCATAATATTTAACTATGTTGAAATACAAATTGGCTGGGCATAAGTATTTTATGCTTTTACTTTGAAAACTCGTACTGTTATATAATAAACAATAAATCTGGATAAGAGTATCTTTCATTACAGTATACTATTTCATTCACAACAGGGGTTATGATTTCTAGGTGAGTGAGAAAACATTACGAAAGCAAATTAAAACTATTTAACAGAGCGCTTATTTAAATACTAAGAATGCAGTTGAAAGGGATATTCAGTACATATTTTGCAAATATTTATTGTATGTCAGTTTGTAATTTATTATTCATTTTATCACATACCCGACAAAATAATGTAAAAACACATTTTATCATTTTCTGTCAAAAAACATCAAAAGTGTTGATATTTTTCATTACTCGTTTTGTAAATTGTAAACAAGCAGCGTATGGATTTCATTTAGGTTTTTCGCTCATTTGCATAGTATATGCACACTGTGCAATATGATATTTATTGTATCGTAGAAATATGCACGGGTATGTGATAACTCGTCTGAACAGATGGTCGGTATTATTGGAAAATTAAGCAAAGCTATTGCAAATCTTTGACCGTTGCGTGCACATATGATGCATGTTTTTGTCACTAATGGGTATAAGGCATTTCATGTTCCTGAAAGAGATATTTGAATTTGAAACATAACTACTTATTTGTTATTCAGATAGCTAATACGAATGCCTTAACTTTAATAATAACGAAAGGTATAGACAGTAGTAAATGTGTGTTATTGTAAATCACAAACCTACGGTCGAACTTACAGGACAAATGTATGTCTGCTTAATCGGAACCTGACTAAAAAATCGTCCACATATTAACGTTGCAAAACAGAAGTTACATAGTTCTTAACTCGGACTTTCTTATCAAGCAGCCAGCTGTCTGCAATCACAATACTGCTAGCGGTTAAAAATGCAGTAAATGGAATTAGATTTTGATGCGACTGTGTCGACTAGATGTAAATCGTTATGGTCTTCTGACACTGTAAGTTCTTGTACAATCAAAATCACGTGGGTCATTTTTATTCGACTAAACTATCTGTTTGTTTGCAAACCAATCTTGATCATAACTGGTTTAGGTTGTTCAACCAAACTACAACAAAACTGAAACCTCAAACCTAAACTAGGTCTTGCAAAATAAATACCACTAGAAATGAACACTATCCAGTGCGAAATGACATTATGACAGCAGAAATTACTCCCTTGACGACGATCGAGAGCGAAGCAAGTACCGGAATGAAAGAGAAATGGACAAACAGACTCATGCGTCTGACTTCTGGCGAAATACGACGCCTCATAGTGCGTGTTACTAGCTGACAACATATAGTGTGTTATTCATGTATGATTCATTAACTATTGCTTGCAATAATGCTTGGTACAGGCAGGCTACAGAAACCTCCACCGTCACAAATATTTTAACAGTACATGTATTCTGTTACGTGGGTATTATCTTATGATATAATGTATTACATATTGACATTATTCTGGCTATACATTGTATTTTAGAAATATAAGGCTATTTAAGGTGGTTAAATGAAAAACAAATATTTTAACAGCATAAAATGAACGATTTTGATTTATATGTGGAAACGTCAAATCATTCAAATATCCACAATTTACGGCAGTGATTATTGTACCGTTCGGGGTGATACGCGTTTTAATTGCGCCAATCCTTTCATTGGCTAAAACAAATGCTTGGAGAATGTCTATGACACAGGAGATCGTCACGAATTATCTCCGTTTATCCCTTCTACAGTTCTCACCCTTTTGATACCGGATATAATGAGAATTAGTACAATGCCTTACTGACAAATGACAAGCTTTGCTACATCGCACGAGGAACCAGATTGCAAGCTAGATGAACGCAATGTACGTAACAAACGCGAAAAAGTGTGTTTACTTAGATTTTTTCAAATTGGAAAACAAATACTTAAAATGATAAGTACCATTGCTTTGATTTTCACCTTGAACATCGTTTATTCTAATATTTGCTTTAAAATGTTGACACCTTACAAGTACATCTTGAATCTGTTATCTCATAACTAACCAAATATAGCAATCACTTATCAGATATTGAAGTGCCCGCCAAGGGTTCGGTAACAAAGTTATCCTTTATTTTAAGTGTGTTCTTATGTTTTTTTTGGGTTTTGCATACTGTGTACACAAAACTTAATAAGACTGAAAACGTCTAAATGGCTCCCGAGCCCCTGAACATAGCCTACTCAATTCAATTATTATTTTGTTAAAACGAAATCTCATTATATATCTTACTTAAATAATATTTCGCTGTAACAAATTTAATGAATATGACACATAAGGTAGTTTATTTGCGTAATTTCGAATGCAAATAAATGCAATATTACTGCAATAATATTTAATTTCGGATTTAATATCAAACAGTTTGACTGCTCTGAAAAAAATATGACGAAGCAAAAATCATTATCTAAACCCTTTCTGAAAAGTGAACAATTATTATAATGAACCGATAAATGAAAAAGTATCACTTTGTTTTATTTCTTTATATTTTTGGAATAACGAACACGTGTGTACATTATACCAGACATACACATTGCGAGGGAGTAAAACGTGTTTGCAAGAAATGCAGGGTAAAGCACCAAAGTGCATTTTTACGTTACTCCACTCAAACTTTTCTTGTTTCATGAATAATGCAACACAATAAAACAACAGAAAATCAGGCTTACTGTAATAAAGTTATGGTAACTGTTTAACTCTTCCAATCATATTTTTACCCAGTTCATATCTTTATTTCGACGAATTACCTCTCCTAGTAATATATGTACATCGTTGTTTGTATATTCAGTATTGTATTGCAATAATTAATTTATACCAAACAAAGAACGTCTGTTATTATTACTAGTGTTATATGTTAAGGTCAAAACAAATTACAGTTTAGTTATGTATATATATAATCTAGGTATTCTAGATATTTTTCTTCATTTTATTACATTGTATATATATGTTTACATGTATGTCATGTTCTCTTTGTTTAGTGTTGCTGTTGTTTAATGTCATGTCATGTATAATCACTGAAAAGTGGAAATAAAGAATATATAGATAACTTTCAAATATAGCAATAAACATGTAACTATAATTTAAGAAGAACTACATCAAACGTACATGCAGTTAAAATATGATATTGATTATGTAATATCAAAGTTCGGTCGTCTATGCACATTATCCGGAAAAAACGATTGACCAGGTAGACACTAAAGATATCCAGCTATTGAAGTTGTTCAAAACGGTTCGTATTGCAAACAAGGTAAAATATCTAAGAAGTTTTTACTGATATCTACAACTGCGTTTCCGGTTGTAACGGACGACGCGAGGATAAGTGATAAGTGAACACATTGTATTTTTCATCAATGATATGGCTGAAATCATATTCAAATAGTTTAATGGTTACTGTGTTATAAATACGTAATCTTTTAAACAAAAGGGTAATAACTCGAGAACAAAGATCAATGAGTGCAACAGGAAAGGAAGCATATCAAACGCTGTAGACATCACCTGCAAATAACGCCATTTTGGCATATATTTATATCCATTTAAATAGTTATATTGGTTAGAATTACTTTTTAACGGCCATTGCGAAAATCATAGTTTTCACTACATAAATGTATGTACTTCGTTTATGACATTTTTGGATACCATTTTGATACGCTTAGCTGCGAATAAAAGGTACTAGCAATAGCAGCAATATTGGGATTTCTCTGGATTTACCCTCATTCAGAGATAAGTTACCAATACGCCTGAGCAATACGTCATACCTCTCATATCCAAACACTACAAAACTACCTTCACAATTGCACACGTCTGGGTATAAAACTAGAAAACGTCCTCTCGCTTTGACCAGGACAATGTGAATTGACGCAATCTGTTTATTATCTCCATTACGCCACAAAAGGAGAGAACATTCATTCAAATTTGAAATCGGTAACAAAATTACGCACCTAAATCGATTAATCATGTACGGTAACTAAGACATAACGAGTGTAGGGATTTCAACAGTTAACTAGTTATGTGATGTATCTATAGTAACGAGACACATACATTAGGCAATTACCTCACTGAAATTTAAGACTGTCTAAACACACATTATGTATCTAGTAGTGACTAAAACATAAGTTTGATGTTGTAAGAAATAATCTACTAGACGCCAAACTTCTAGTCTTAATTGTTTCGATCGCTGTTTGCGATGAGTGATTCAAGAAATTAAATATTGAGTATGTTCGTCTATGTTGTTACGTTCACATTCTCTATTTTTGTTATCCTAAAAGCGTTACTATGTTATCTTAAATCAATTATGAAACAAGTTCTTAAACTTATACTAATCACCCCTATGACTGCTTCCTGGATCACCAACTATTTCTCGTATCAAACGTCAATGAGTGTTAGGTTCTTAGCCATATCCCGAACGACGCATGGATCGAACTCACGACCTTTAGACCAGGTGTCAGTCGATCTAACACGCCACTGCTACGCCTCCGACCTAGGTTCGTTAAGTACAGAAAAAAAGAGCAAATGACTTAATTCAACAGAAAATGTAATAACTTTGTTCATCGTGCAGTCTATCCTGATACATGGATAGGGGAAATCCCCAAGAAGACCGTCGTTCACAGAAGACCTTTATAAGGAGAAAAATATAAAAATCAATATATCCGAAATTGTCATATCCGAAAGAAATGTTGTAAAGCTTTGCACATTTAGCGCAAGCCTGTATGCGGCATCGCTTTGAATAATTGAGAATATGAACAAATCATTCCCGATAAATCAAATACTATCTAGACTTTGGAATCCAAAGGCTTCTCAAATGCAAATAACCGATTTGTCATCATAACGGTAATATGCCTACGTGCCACTATCTCACTTTGACGCCAATATCAAGTCTCGATACCTTTTTGATTTCAAATATGATTAACACAGTTTTAAATCCGTGAACTTGTATTATTTATGTTGTAATGTAAGGTTTATGGAAGATGTGATTTCATTAGTTGCTTTTGTACTATGAGGGCGCACTGTGTCAGTCAGTTCAGAGCTTTAATGGTATCAAATACGTAAATAATAACTTTCAGATAGGGGTTAGACCAATATTTCCCTTGTGTTAATTCCACAGCGATATCAGCTGATTTAAGTCGTGCGTCAGTACAAAGTATGTCTCCAATAGCAGTTTCATTACTTTCCAAGGCTGCAATTCGCTGTAGGGTTGTTATTTCTTTTTGTGTTTAAAATGTATGTTATATTTCCCTCCCCCCCCCAGCAATTATTTCACTTTATATAGTGTTCATGTTATTTTCTGCCCAGTTTCGGCCTATTGTTGCCAGCTGTCTTGACTTGTCCTGTGATATTTTCCATCTATTAATTCCCCCACCCACTAGTTGTCCTCTTTGATTATCCTAGTTATTCCTTATGGTCGGCCAGGCCATACCTTGCGCCTCTCTTCCCTTACGAATGTACCCTTGTATCCTCATGTTTTATGGATTGTTGTTTTCCGGAGGTCTGTGTGGGGAGGCACTGTATGTGTCGTTCCCTATAGCAACTTATTCTCTTTCTTTTCAAATTGACATTACAGTAAGGAACGTTCCGTGTGTCAGTACAAAGTATGTCTTCAATGACATTTTCTATACTTTCAAATTGATATTACAGTAAGGGAGGTGAACCGTTCCATATTAATACCTCCGACCAAGGTCATGTACTTATTTGAATTAATGTTCGCTTTTCTGTATAGAATGTAGAGTAATTTTTCTTGCCAGTAATCTTATTCTTACAAAAAGTCATTTCAGTTCAACCATCAGAAAACCGCCAAAAACGAAACAATTAAGAAAATTAAACCTAATGATACTTTATTACTTAAACTATCAATCAAGACTTTCATGCCCGAATTATTTGGGCGTGAAGTTGTTTGTTGTGCCTACTAACACACTCCTGCGTCTCATTGGAACAACAACATTGTGTTATGCGTTAAAAGTGTTCCAATGATTCTACCGTTGTCGCGCCAATGAGTCCAGAATGAACCTGAACGTTGACTGTGGTCTTATTGTTTACCCACTTTAGCTTATTGTTGACATCGGCGAAATGTTGTTTTTTATGAAAAAAATGACTCGCTTCCTGTTTTTACCACTTCAACGGCACATGTACGAGTATAGCTTTATATTGACAATATGTTGTTTGTATTCAACTTTTAGAAACATTTGTTCACGTTAGGATGCATTAGACTCGATTATTGCCGGTTGTTGTTGAAATAACCAAGTGCTTGCTCCAATGAGCAGAGGTGGTTCTCATGTCTCGTTACTTTAACCAACAACCAGGGAAAACTGAAGTACTTTAAATACATACAATGAAATACATGTATTAACCTATGAAAAGTCATTGACCTTCCACAACATGCCTGGCGATGTTGTGTTTCGACGTATAATGTGTTTCTCTAATTTAAACACAACCAATACATGTATAATTGTAGCTAAATTGAAATATAATTACTTTTCAAAATTTACAATGTGCACGTCCAATAACTGCCGCACCTGGCTGATAACTACCTGTACCATTGTGTATTAGTTACATTGTATACTACTAACATGCGCAAGGTTGAGCAGCAATCCATTTAAAAGATAGATATAGATATTGTGTAGCGTTTGAAACAAACGGAGAACATAAGACGACTTTTAACAAATTGTAAGGGAGATAATTCAATTTCAACGTTTGCTTATTCTGACAAACCGATCGCGAGTTACATACCATATTTGTTTACCCCAATTACAAGTTTTAACCAAAATTTAAACAAATTTAAGTGACTGTATGCTCTTACAAACAGATGAAGTAAAGTTTGTTTCCACATATGATCTTTATTTCCTCATTACTATCACTTACAATAACAATCTGATACATGTTGTTTGAAGTACAGGCTTCACTGGCATGATAC
Source organism: Mactromeris polynyma (assembly GCA_032209605.1). Lineage (NCBI taxonomy): Eukaryota > Metazoa > Mollusca > Bivalvia > Venerida > Mactridae > Mactromeris > Mactromeris polynyma. The sequence goes on along the minus strand of JASFXZ010000021.1, from coordinate 7,021,389 downwards.
GGCAATGTCTTCATCGTGAATACAGTCATCACTTCCCCACCGTGAATGTGAACATTCTAACAAGGACGACTCATCACCAGCACATACGACATCGTCTAACAATATGGGACCGGTCCCAGCTCCGAGTCCCGAGTAGGCTGTCGCATGCGATCTGTAAAATTGGGGTTGACTGTGTCTTAATTATGCATGAATTTCTCCTTTGTATTTGACAGTTCTTTAGTATAAGTAAGATAGAAAAAAGCAATGTATACATAAATATCCTTGAACTTCATGTTTCTTTAAGTAGTACATTGCATTAACCATGATAGGGCGATAAACGTCGTTTTCTTCCTTTTATTTGCCTCTCATCTTAAAAGTTGCCAGTTTAACCAGAGGTACAATGAGCTATTCACTTGCGCAACGTCTAAGTACCAGTCCGAAATAAGGGCCGGATGAATATCTGGGTCTTTTATAACCTATTTAAACCAAACGGCATACATTTAGCTCTTAATGTTGTTAGAAGATGATGGTACCTCTTTGTATGAGAAAGTGTCATGTTGATAATAATAAGTTGTATTAAAATCATTACGTAATAGAAACAGATTGAATTTAACGTTTCAATTAATCAAAAAGTTAAATTGTATTATAAATACGTCTAACATATATCTAAACTTCAGTTAATATAATATTCTCCCATAGCTGATATTTTAAACTTCCAGATTGTTGCAATATGCTTCAGCTTGATGAATGTACCAGCTTATAAACTATCCATTATACATCCTATATAAATCATTGCAATAATTTCAGACAATATATTCATATTAGCGGAATGTAAATGATATCAATATTGTGAAAATGAGCAGCAAATTATTACGTAGGTAGTCCCAGCATTCTACAGACAACTTGAGCGTCATTATTCTTGAAATGGTCATCACAGACAGTACCCCATGTAATACCATCTAGTGAAACCTCCAATCGACCATCATGTGAACTGCTACCCCCAGACAGACGGGCTTGAAGATCTAAAAATACATCATCATACTGCCAAGATGTTGTAATGAAAATTCTTCAATATTTTCTCGGGCCAGTTGTGGTCGAAATTGGGCCCTATAACCCTCTCCGACACGTCTTTATTTCCCTATTCTGAGTAAAATACCCCGCTCACAGAATCGCAATCGCAATTATAATCGCCCAGAAAACCAGTAACTTTGGCCGGTAATAGCATACATCTCATGACAATGATCTGTAATTTATATGTTTGTAGGTATACCATTTGAAGGTAATGTACACAAGATGAATAAACAGAGATATAGACTTTGTAGTTCAAAATGATTCCCCATTTCCCCTCACCACGCTATTTCCCATCTTGAAATGGCAAGCCACCTTTCCCGTAAAGTGGACACTGCAAAAACACTGCACTTGAAAAACAATGCGATTTAAAGTGCTGATGTTTATTTAGCATATGTTACACAATGATTCATCAATTTAATAAAATGTTATAAAATATTGATGTAATTCATAAATCAATATACAGCTACGCCGAATAAAATCGTGTTACTATTTTATACAACAATGTCTTACTTGGAGAGCAATTTACCGCGACGTCTTCTCCATGGTTACAGTTATGTGATCCCCAAGGCGAATGATTGCAGTTAAACAAGTTTCCCTCTGACCCGGAGCAGATGATGTCATCAAGAAGAATGGGTAGAGTGCTCGCTCCATACTGAGCAATGGGAACAACAATAGCCGTGTCCCTTACAATATAATAATTCGATCAAAATGGCGAACAACATAAACCTGACCTTATTGCAAAACGTCACTACAATATGTTTTAAAGGGGGGACAATCCTTTAAAAATATAAACAAAACGAAAAGTTTGTAATTAGAGCTTGGTAAATTCATTAAATTCCTCACTGTCCATTTCAAAATAAAGTTATACAACTACATTATGCTGCACTGTTCTTAATAAATGACAGTTTTGATTGGAAAAGGCTCTTAGATTAAATTTCAAACAACTCGATGGCAAGTGTCCCTGATTTTGAATATGTTAGATAATGCAAATAATGTCCTTTGCTGAAAAGATGTAGCCTCGTTGATGCTGAAGCGAATTAAGCTATTTGCATACGTTTAGTACCCTGTGCATGTAATTTCCCAAGCAGTAGAGAATGTTGTAGTTTGATGTGATAGTCAAGGGTATCTGGATACATTTAAGCACTGTGAAGATCGTCATCAAAAGTGAGTATATTGTAACTGGGACGATTCTGAGAAGTGCTGTGCTGCTATGTGAACGTAACTCCTTTTCTAGAAGGCAATTCACTCTGAAGGCGGGTACTAAATTGAATGTTTGATGCGAGTTGCCGTTATGTTATTAGAAATTTATAAAACGAACATGTGCTGCATTAATATCGTATACACTATAATGGCAGCGGTGTATGCATGTGTATATCACGTGACACAATACAGTAACTGGTTAAAAATGCAAGTGTCACCGTAAGGAATTTTATCTCTAATTACAACACAACAACACATGACGAATGACGACAACATTAAGTAGTTCGTACAACATTATACTGGTTTAATGTGTCATGTGTGGTTTGAAGTTGTGGTATAAAGTCGATATTTACCAAGGCAGTTTCAACATACGACAGACAACTCTGGCCTGAACATTGTTAAAATCATCATCACAGATTGTCCCCCATTGTTCATTGTGCTTCACCTCTACACGACCGTCATACATTGTGGTACCACCGGTCAATCGAATGTCCGAGCTTAGATCTACTCCTATAGATGTATAATATGATTGACATTGTAGATTATGTTGCAATTTTATATTGTCTTTTCATAGATATTTAAGAAGCTGAATAACAAATATATTGTTTGAGCATGCCATGTGAACTCAATACGCTGTTGCTTCGTTACCTGTATCGGGTTGCCAAGTATGGCATCCAATTAGTGTATAATGAATCTTCACATAATATCACATATAAAAAAGTTACTTAATACAGTTATAGTCTGTAAATCATAAAGGTAGGTCCTCACAAATGGATGCATTGACAGAATTGACGCACAGGGCCAAAGTTGAACAAAACAGGCCCTTACAAAAATTATGTTCCATTCCACAAATGCATTAACATGTACATTGTATATATCAAACGTTCGTACAAGCGAAAGTCATTGTATTACAGATGACCGTATCAACAGAATTACTGCTACAACCAAGCCCTGTGTCTGTATTTCTGCATGACATTGACCTTGTTCTGAGTCCGGTGCCACATGATACCGAACACGCCGTCCACAAACTCCAAGAATTCCATTGACCATGAATGAAATGTCAGTGAGCATTATCTCAAAAGCTACCGACGGAAAAGTATTCGCTATGGAGGAATTTTCGTTCAATCCCACGATTGTATGAGCTTGGTTTTTGTTGTTGTTTGTTTTATAATTGTTGTTTTACAGTTGTTGTTGCTGTTGTTTTATGGGTGTCGTTGTTGTTGTATTGTGTTTTTAGTTGTTGTTGTTGTTTTATACTTGTTTTGTTTTTAATTTGTTGTTTTATAGTTGGTGTTGTTGTTTTATTGGTGTTGTTGTTGTTTACAGATACATTTCATTTCCTGTGGAAATTCTAGCATACACGTAGTTGATAGAGCTATGAACCATATTGCTATCAAGATAAAAGGTTGTTTTACTGACACATACACGTAGTTGATAGAGCTATGAACCATATTGCTATCAAGATTAAAGGTTGTTTTACTGACACATACACGTAGTTGATAGAGCTATGAACCATATTGCTATCAAGATTAAAGGTTGTTTTACTGACACATACACGTAGTTGATAGAGCTATGAACCATATTGCTATCAAGATAAAAGGTTGTTTTACTGACACATACACGTAGTTGATAGAGCTATGAACCATATTGCTATCAAGATAAAAGGTTGTTTTACTGACACATACACGTAGTTGATAGAGCTATGAACCATATTGCTATCAAGATTAAAGGTTGTTTTACTGACACATACACGTAGTTGATAGAGCTATGAACCATATTGCTATCAAGATAAAAGGTTGTTTTACTGACACATACACGTAGTTGATAGAGCTATGAACCATATTGCTATCAAGATAAAAGGTTGTTTTACTGACACATACACGTAGTTGATAGAGCTATGAACCATATTGCTATCAAGATAAAAGGTTGTTTTACTGACACATACACGTATTTGATAGAGCTATGAACCATATTGCTATCAAGATAAAAGGTTGTTTTACTGACACATACACGTAGTTGATAGAGCTATGAACCATATTGCTATCAAGATTAAAGGTTGTTTTACTGACACATACACGTAGTTGATAGAGCTATGAACCATATTGCTATCAAGATAAAAGGTTGTTTTACTGACACATACACGTAGTTGATAGAGCTATGAACCATATTGCTATCAAGATTAAAGGTTGTTTTACTGACACATACACGTAGTTGATAGAGCTATGAACCATATTGCTATCAAGATAAAAGGTTGTTTTACTGACACATACACGTAGTTGATAGAGCTATGAACCATATTGCTATCAAGATAAAAGGTTATTTTACTGACACATACACGTATGTGAATAGATAATGTAATATATTGCGTCCATACCAAGAATACATGACACGCCAACATCTTCATTATGTGTGCAATCATTGGTGCCCCAAGCATTGTGTGAACAATCAAATATACTAGTCTCTGTACCGCTACACCTTACTTCATCCAGTATGATGGGGAGCGAACCAGCACCAAACTGTACATTTGTATACGCCTTTGGTGTTGCCCTGAAGTGAGACAACTCTGCTACACTAAAGTCATTTCATATTAATTCTCGTACGACGTTTGTGTGTATATAGTAGACATAAATATTTCCACACAGTGTATACCGGATGTCATACAGTGAGCCGACTGGTATTTCCGAGACCGCCGGATTCGAAATCTGTTTCTGACGCTTCATGGTCATTTATATTTGCGAATTAAACATAATCGTTTACTCGTATTATGTCTTATATTGGAATTAAAGTGAAGCGTGGAAGCTTACTATTAACATGCGCACGGTGCATAGCTGCGTATTTTGTACAATAATTATCAAGGAGGAATTCTGACTACTGAAAGATAGCGCTGTACAATGTTCACAACACCTACACCTGTCTAGACAAAGTGAATCTTGCATTTTCTTATATACATAAGACTCAAATACACATTAAACGTCGTAAGTCGGATCAAAAGTAAAATACATTGTAACTTATGATACAAATATATTGTATGTTTTAAGACTGATACCATGAAGGGCCATTCAGCATTTGGCAGACGACACGAGCGGCATCATCATCAAAGCTGTCATCACAGACTGTGCCCCATCTACCATTATGATACACTTCAAGTCTACCTTCGAGGTTCGATGCTCCATTGACCAACCGGACTGGAGTGACCACAGAAGGCGGCGTAGTACCTAAAATACATCTGATATAAATTGACTTTTCATACATTTACCACACGTTTAATTATTCAGATGTGCTGAATAAGTGTGTGGACGATATATTTTTAATAAAACATTTTGTCGTCATATTTTAAATAATACATGTTGTCATCATATTTTCAATAAAACATGTTTGTCGTCATATTTTAAATAATACATGTTGTCATCATATTTTCAATAAAACATTTTTTCGTCATATTTTCAATACAACAGTGGACGTCTTTTTTTTATAAAACATGTGGACGTAATATTTTGAATAAATGTGTGGAAGTCATATTCTGAATAGATGTATGGACGTCATATTTTTAATAAAACGCGTAGACGTCATATTTTTAATAAAACGCATAGACGTCATATGTTTAATAAAACGCATAGACGTCATATGTTTAATAAAACGCGTAGACGTCATATGTTTAATAAAACGCATAGACGTCATATGTTTAATAAAACGCGTAGACGTCATATGTTTAATAAAACGCATAGACGTCATATGTTTAATAAAACGCGTAGACGTCATATGTTTAATAAAACGCATAGACGTCATAATGTTTAATAAAACGCGTAGACGTCATATGTTTAATAAAACGTGTGAACATCATATTTTTAATAAAACGTTTGGACGTCGTATTTTTAATAAAACATCCATTACATAAATAAATACATAAATACATGTAAATACATCTAAAGTCAACGTCATGTTTACACGGTAAACAATCAAGTAAAGTGCTTGTACAAATTTTACATATAAAGCTGTTTAAATATAAAACATGTTTGGCAATGTAGATAATGTTGCAATTTTATATTGTCTTTTCATAGATATTTATAGAAGTTGTGTAAGAAATATAATGTTTGAGCATGCCATGTGAACTCAATATGTTGTTGCTTCGTTACCTGTATCGGGTTGACAAATATGACATTCAATTAGTGTATAATGAGTCTTCACATAATATCACATATAAATCACAGTAAGCTTATGTAAATCGTAAAGGTAGGTCCTCACAAATTGAGTAACAGTTGTTGTTGTTTTATTGGTTTCGTTGTTATTCTATAGTTGTTTTTTTTTTAGTTGTTGTTGTTGTCTTATGGGTGATGTTGTTGTTTACAGATATGTTTCGTTTCCTATGGAAATTCTAGCATACACGTAGTTGATAGAGCTATGAATCATATTGTAACAAGATTAAATGTTGTTTTACTGACACATAGACGTATGTAAATAGATAATGAAATATATTGCGTCCATACCAAGAATACATGACACGCCAACATCTTCATTATGTGTGCAATCATTGGTGCCCCAAGCATTGTGTGAACAATCAAATATACTAGTCTCTGTACCGCTACACCTTACATCATCCAGTATGATGGGGAGCGAACCAGGACCAAACTGTACATTTGTATACGCCTTTGGTGTTGCCCTGAAGTGAGACAACTCTGCTACACTAAAGTCATTTCATATCAAATCTCGTACGTTTGTGTGTATATAGTAGACATAAATATTTCCACACAGTGTATACTGGTTGTCATACAGTGAGCCGACTGATATTTCCGAGACCGCCCGATTCGAAATCTGTTTCTAACGCGTTATAGGTATTTATGTTTCCGAATTAAACATAATCGTTGTTTAACATTATGTCTTATATTGGACTTAAAGTGAAGTTTTGTAAAACAATTATCACGGAGGAAGTCTGACTATTGAAAGATACAGTGTACAATGTCTACAACACCTACATCTTTCTAGACAAAGTGAATTTTTCATTTTCTTATATACATAAGCTAAATTACACATTGAACGTCGCCAGTCTGATCAAAAGTAAAATACATTGTAACTTATGATACAAATATAGTGTATGTTTTAACACTGATACCATGAAGGACCATTCAGCATTCGGCAGACGACACGAGCGGCATCATCATCAAAGCTGTCATCACAGACTGTGCCCCATCTACCATTATGATACACTTCAAGTCTACCTTCGAGGTTCGATGCTCCATTGACCAACCGGACTGGAGTGACCACAGAAGACGGCGTAGTACCTAAAATACATCTGATATAAATTGACTTTTCATACATTTACCACACGTTTAATTATTCAGATGTGCTGAATAAATTTGTGGACTTCATATTTTTAATAAAACAGTGGACGTCGTATTTTTTAATAAAAAGAGTGGACGTCATATTATAAATAAAATGCGTAGACTTCATATTTTTAATAAAACATTCTGTCGTCATGTTTTTAATAAAACATTCTGTCGTCATATTTTCAATACAACAGTGGACGTCATATTTTTAATAAAAAGAGTGGACGTCAAATTATAAATAAAATGCGTAGACGTCATATGTTTAATAAAACGCGTAGAAGTCTTAGTTTTAATAAAACGCGTAGACGTCATAGTTTTAATAAAACGCATAGACGTCATATTTTTAATAAAACGCATCTATAGACGTCATATGTTTAATAAAACGCATAGACGTCATATTTTTTAATAAAACGTTTGGACGTCGTATTTTTAATAAAACATCCATTACATAAATAAATACATAAATACATGTAAATGCATTTAAAGTCAACGTCATATTTACACGGTAAACAATCAAGTAAAGTGCTTGTACAAGTTTAACATATAAAGCTGTATAAATATAAAACATGTTTGGCAATGTAGATAATGTTGCAATTTTATATTGTCTTTTCATAGATATTTACAGAAGTTGTGTAAGAAATATAATGTTTGAGCATGCCATGTGAACTCAATATGTTGTTGCTTCGTTACCTGTATCGGGTTGACAAATATGACATTCAATTAGTGTATAATGAATCTTCACATAATATCACATATAAAACACAGTAAGCTTATGTAAATCGTAAAGATAGGTCCTCACCAACTGACGCATTGACAGACTTGGCGAACAGGGCTATAGTTGAATAAAATATATCCTTACAAAAAGTAGAGCTTTTGCACAATAAAAAATAATGCCCTCCTTCATTCGTGTTTGAAAAAAGTGCATAAGAAACTAAACATCAAGTTTTTATAGACATATTTTCCATAGCACAAATGCATTAACATGTATATATCAAACATTCGTACCAGTACATGCCGTTGTATTACAGCTGTCCGTATCAACAGTATTACCAATACAACCATGCCCTGAGTTACTGCATGACCTTGACCTTGTTCTGAGTCCGGTGCCACATGATACCGAACACGCCGTCCACAAACTCCAAGAATTCCATTGAGCTTGAATGAAATGTCACTGAGCATTATCTCAAAAGCTACCGACGGAAAAGTATACGCTATGGAGGAATATTCGTTCAATCCAACGATTGTACGAGTTCGGTTGTTGTTGTATCAAAGTAACAGTTGTTGTTGTTTTATTGGTTTCGTTGTTATTTCATTGTTTTTTTTTTTAGTTGCTGTTGTTGTTTTAAAGTTGGTGTTGTTGTCTTATGGGTGTTGTTGTTGTTTACAGAAATGTTTCGTTTCCTATAGAAAATCTAGCATACACGTAGTTGATAGAGCTATAAATCATAATGTCACAAGATAAAAGGTTGTTTTACTGATACATACAAGTATGTAAATAGAAAATGAAATATATTGCGTCCATACCAAGTATACAAGACACGCCAACATCTTCATTATGTGTGCAATCATTGGTGCCCCAAGCATTGTGTGAACAATCAAATATACTAGTCTCTGTACCGCTACACCTTACATCATCCAGTATGATGGGGAGCGAACCAGGACCAAACTGTACATTTGTATACGCCTTTGGTGTTGCCCTGAAGTGAGACAACTCTGCTACACTAAAGTCATTTCATATCAAATCTCGTACGACGTTTGTGTGTATATAGTAGACATAAATATTTCCAAACAGTTTATACCGGATGTCATACAGTGAGCCGACTGGTATTTTCGAGACCGCCAGATTCGAAATGTGTTTCGAACGCTTTATAGTTATTTGTGTTTCCGAATTAATAATCTTTGTTTAACATTATGTCTTATATTTGACTTAAAGTGAAGTTTTGTGAAACAATTATCACGGAGGAAGTCTGACTATTGAAGGACACAATGTACAAAGTTTACAACACCTACATCTTTCTAGACAAATTGAATTTTTCATTTTCTTATATATATAAGCTAAATTACACATTAAACGTCGCCAGTCGGATCAAAAGTAAAATACATGTTAACGTATGATACAAATATATTGTATGTTTTAACAATGATACCATGAAGGGCCATTCAGCATTCGGCAGACGACACGAGCGGCATCATCATCAAAGCTGTCATCACAGACTGTGCCCCATCTACCATTATGATACACTTCAAGTCTACCTTCGAGGTTCGATGCTCCATTGACCAACCGGACTGGAGTGACCACAGAAGGCGGCGTAGTACCTAAAATACATCTGATATAAATTGACTTTTCATACATTTACCACACGTTTAATTATTCAGATGTGCTGAATAAATGTGTGGACGTCATGTTTTGAATAATACATTTAGACGTCATATTTGGTCCTAGAACATTTGTAGTGCGTGCGTGGATACATATGACAACATGGGCTAGTGATATAGGAAGACATAAAGGGGTGGTGGTCAAGGAAAGTATTGCACGAATCGTGACCCGATGGTTGTGAATCCCAGTTAGGCAATACGAACATTAACATTTCCTAAACTGACAATGTTATTGAAGTGAGATGTTTTCTCAAGAGAATGCCTCCCTAGAGATGTTTCATTGTATATGTGCTTATACTGACAGTCGGAGACAAAATGTTCACACAATTTAGACAATCATTTTACCTTGACATGGTATGGAATTACAAATTCGTTGGTCCGCATCATTACCGTCACAGTCATGTCCAAATCTTGATGGTGTGGGATTGTTACACTGTCTTGTACGTTTTGATATTCCACCGAGACATGTAGCCGAACATGAAGTCCATCCTGACCATGTTGACCAGCCGCCGTCTAGAAATATTCTATACATAGTAAATCCGCAGTCCATAGATACAATAATTGTACATATATCTGTGTTAGACTATGAATAAACAACTACAGCTCTACTGTTGAACATGCATGCGAATTAAGCAAACTACAATGCTAAGAAACTCCGTCCTGTATGTTTTGCTTGAAAATCAGGACATACATGGATTTTGTTTGTGGCTGCAGCGTTTAATTAGGACTATTTCACAAAGATAAATTATTCATTTAGTATTTCTGTATTATTTATTACGCAAATTCTCTTTCGAACAAATTATGTATAAACACTTATCTGAATCCAAATAGAAGGCATGCCCAAGAACCATTGAATATAACAAGACACACCAGTTATTATGTCTACCGTAATATGTGGGGGAAGATTATAGTGCACAATATTACATTGTCATGAAGATGTATGCTCATTACTTTGACAGCTTGATACAAAAATGAACAGTATAATTATACAATAGCTAAATATACCATTTGAGTTATTTCCGATGTGTATTTACATTTGTATAGATATGTATAATGAATAGACTCAACATAATGCAGTGATAACCTTAATAATGAGACCACTATTGGTTACTAGAATGTCGGTCTTATGGATAAGGTGGTCTGATTATTGATTTAAAATGTGAACGATAATTTGAAAGTTGGTACCGGAATGCATGGTCTTATTACTGAGATGATCTTAATTTGGAGAGTGAGATTGTACAGTAGATATATTATTATATCGCATATTACTGATCTTACCAGCACAAGCTCTCAGAAAGCAAACACGATCGTCTATTGAATCTCCGGGACACTGGGACCCACCGGGCTCAGGGGTTGGGCTTGTACATGTTCTGCCTCGCCTCTGTAGCCCAGCACCACAAGTTAGACTACAGCTTGCCCACGATGTCCACACTGACCAACCACCATTGACTGATGTACAATAACATTTAATTACTTACTTACATGGACAGATTCACAGTCAATGGAAACATGGGTCCGAGTTCATCAAACTTTAGATTGGTCTAAAAAAGCTCAAATTTCATTTCTGTGTTTAAATTTTCTCAATGTAATCGTGATACTATTGGACATTATCTATACATTAACATGTACGGGACACGTTACCCGGTTGTTTATTGAAACATTACAAATACATATTCGTAGAATAAAAATGAACATGAAATTTGAGAGTTAAGACTGACCTCCAGTTGTGTAACTTCGGAAAAAGCAGATTAATAATTTCTTTCACAACAATATGCAGGATATCATACAAAATTGCAAAGAAATAAATGTTCATATATCATAGGACAAAAACTCAATAAACATACAGAATATCAGTTCTCAAATACGTCGATATAGGGTAGTAATATCCATCACACAATTTTTAAATGATTAATTGTATAAATTGCACGAAAATTATCAGTTTTAGAAGGTTGTGCTCTACGAGTGATTACAAGAGGTCATATCTTACCTAGACACCGTGTCGTCATGCATTGATTCACGTCTGTATTAGAGCCTACACAGGGAAGGCCGCCATTTGCTGGTGCAGGATTATCACATGTCCTGGATCTACTCGTTGTACCAGTTCCACAAGTCACATCACAATATGACCATTGACCCCATGAGGACCATTGCCCATCAGCTAAATGAATTCAATAGCAATGATTTAACCGCAAATTATTTCGGTCGGTATACATATATAAACAGCAGGTTGGGATAGTCGATAATAATTATAATCTATAAAACGGATGCATGAGCTTTGAGGACCGATCCATGTAAATTTAGGTATGTAAATCCACAGTGTTTGGTTTTCTGTTTCCTATCAAAACTCAACCACGTTTTTTTCCGACAAGCGCAACCGAAAAACACGAACATAGCAGTACAACTATTCAAGTAGAAAGGTAATGAACCAAGTACTATTCATGCGTTATCTGTTTATAGAACAGCATTATAGAATGAGAGAAGTTGCGTCGCTGAATACCAGGAGCTAGTAACAGTCTACCAAAGTAGGCTATAGCTCATACCATATATGAAGTATATATAGACTACAGTAATAGAGGAACTGATCTGCTTATGGTCGTTGTTACAATCTACTGTGGCTGGATATTAATATTATGCATGGTCTTCTTATAGTTACTTCTATAAACTGAGTATTAATGTACTTTTTTACTATTATGAAGTAGAATTCCTTATTTCCCGTATCGGCCATATTTCCATAATGCCACGAGTGATGAGAAATGACTTTGTGACGACGTTTTGTCTTTGAAGTTTTTTTTTACTATTCCCGTCGATAGTTCCTTTATTTACAATATTTACCTCCCTTGTTCTGAATAGTCGGCCATATTGATAGGCAAATTTCCTTCACGTGTATACTAAAAACAATGATAAACTTAATCAGATATCAAAATAACTCATTTATAATGCTTATGTAGGCAGTTGGCTCCGAAGTTGAAGAAAACATGGTTGTCACGTGCAAAATTTCTTGGTATTTGCTCAATTACAATATATTTCTGAATTACTCCTATAAGTGCTCATCAGTTTAGCCTATCAAAATGGCTGAGAATTAAGAACATGGGAGGGAAATCTTGTAGATGATGGAACTATCTATACTTACGTAAAACCTCTGTCATCATATGTATCTTTTTACAATAAGTCTCATTAGTGCTTGACCTTAGAGGAAGCGATTAACCAAACGTGTAAGATATTATTTCTCAACATGAACACCTAACATGGTACACGTATCTCCTTACTGTTTGTTCTACATAGCTTCGTGTTGCAGTTATGAGTCCCGCAACATTGGCTGCATTCCTGCGGCGTACTTACTGCCCTGCCAATGATTACATTCGCTGAAACTGTTGATGATGGTGAAATTGACATGCATTCCTGTAAACAGAATATGTATCAAATCACAATATTGTCAGTACGAATGAAACTAAACGATTTGGTCTGACATTATTATGCTCTGTGTTTTATGAATGGATACATAGCGAGTTTACTGCAGTTCCAATGCTCTATAGCGTTGTGTTACCAAGATTGTATCTATGTTTCAGCTTTACACGGTTGTTCTTATTTGGTTTCCATTCATGCCTACCTTCACATTCTCTATTTCATATCGTTCTCTTAGATCTCTGTAGGGATGCCGTGTTTGATGGACGTGGCATTTTCTGCGCAAACCTCTCATTCTTACGTACTATTTCGCGTAAATGCCTAGTGGACGAAATCCTTAAGATGTTAGCAAATTCATGCTAAAGTACAGTAAAACCTCATTAATAAGACCACCATTGGGACCCTTGAAAACTGGTCTTAATATTGAGGCGTTCTTAATATTGGTGTTGAATAAAGAGTGGAACAGTCAAAATGGACTTGACAAGAGTGGTCTTAATTTTGAGGAGGTCTTATTATTGAGGTGATCTTTAAGTGAGGTTTTACTGTATTTGACAAAGTAAGAAACAAAATTATTAATTTTAGGAGAAAGGTATTTGAGACTCGAAGTATCAGTAATATAGGTAGTTAACCAATAAATTAAAAGGATATTCTAACTCAGGGAGACAAACGTATGTTTTATATTGTTAATTACAATTTCAGTGATGTACATCATACTAGTACATTAAATTCATATTATACGTAAAGTTATCGCTTTACTGCATAATTAACTTGTCTATCTATTCTTTCGAAGTTTAAATTAATTGGAACATGTCCCTTACATTACGTCAGTATGAAATAATGTTAGCACTTGCCATGTGTGCTATCTCGCCTGAGATTAGGCCCGGCATCAAAGTAACCATGTAGGCGTGCCTAGTGCATAGTAATCCTTCTAGTTTTATATTCTCCGTAATCTCAACATGACCTTTTCCGAAATAATGGTCAGTCACGGCGGTCAATATTTTTAGCGTTGTTGATAACCTAGTTTCAGGATTAACACTTGCAAGAGTAATTTTTGTCAAAACAGTTTGCAGTATAAAACGAAACCGGAACTATATGAACATGTTAACGTACTTGTTGCGTTCTGCATCCCATAGTGTACGTGACATTATTGCCGGCTACAGAGGCACCAGTAAAACAAAGCTGAAATATAACCAATGAGTCGTGTTTTATTCCCAGAGATATTGGCAACTAAATTTTACTACTAAATGACCGAGTTTTGTCATGGTTACAGAGATAACATTCTTAGAAATAAAACTAATAATCGACAATACACCAGTAAGGTAGTGTACTGTATTTTGGAAGAGTGTTTCTAGTCAATATGTAATGTACCATATACTATGATTACGTATGATATCCACGTCTCATGTGAGGGCACTAACGACCCCCCATAAATGTCCTTACTTTACATGTTTGTATGAGAATAAAAAACGAAAATATAAATAGGTATTTTATTATAAGATTTTCATATAAGCGATTCTGTAGTATTATATTCTATAATGATGATGTTTATAAACAAAGAAAAAAACACAGTCAGTGCTGTCTTAAAAGGCTTGAGCACAACCAAAAATTGACCATAAGGTACCCCCCCCCCCCCCCCTTCTAAGCCAAACGCTGAATCCGCCCCCTGGAGAGAGTGTTTTATAAACAAGCATTGGTCGACGTATATGATCATGCTGTGTAAGAAATGGTTTTGTGATTCTTTGAACAATGTCTCAATGATCCATGAAATAGTTTTACTCATCATCGTGATATCAGGCAAAGACGGTGCTCTCTGTCGATATCACATTTTCCAAGGTTGATATATTTTCACATCGGCTATATTCAAAGGCAATACTTGTATAATATAAATAATAACGATTTTGTTATACATAGTGCTGTTAGATTGATCGCGAACAGGTATATGAACTTTCAGGACCGATATACGCCAGTTTAGGTATGGAAATAGTCTCGTTGGTTAAGCTGTAACTGCTGTTTGGATTATTTTTCTATCAAAACAGAACCGCGGCTTTTTTTCCGTCAAGCTTACGGACAAACACGAACATTTCAATACACCTATTAGGAAATGTAATGGACCAGTTAATATATTCATACGTTCGCGGTTAATAAAATCGCACTATACAAAATGGAAAATAATTTCATTGAATCTCACCTCTTGATTATTGCAATAAGCGATCTGATGACAGTCAGACGGATTGATGATGTTATCGCATTGGTAACAGTCGAGACACGCTGCATAAAATAGAGAGGTCTGGTATCAGGTTGTAATATAGAAACTAGCTCAAGCTACCGATGTTTTCTATTTCAATTCTTACTTACTTAAGTGTGATTCTGGTATAAAAACACTCCTGCAATTTCATTACAAATAAGTTTACGACGTTGTAACAAGCAAAAAGAGATTTTACACCATCACGGGTACGGTTAAAATAATGTATACCATTCAATAGTATACTTGTTATAGGCTACATAAGTGTTACACACTCTATAAATAAGCGCTTTTTGATTGATTCGGGGGTAAATTATTCCGAGTCTGTAATATGCGCTATACACCAATTACCACTGATATTTACTGGATTATTAATAGTAACAGCTTTCCTTATATGGCAGTTAGTTTATTACTAACTCTACGGAAATTGACAGTGATTTCTTGTTATTTTATTGTATATTTTCATTACTTGTTAAATGAATTATTAAATATGGAAAACTGATGTTGTGTGTTCAATTGTGGATGTAAAGCGGTAATCATCTAATAAAAGTACTCGGTTCATTGATTCAGTATTCTGTAACATTCTCAGTTATATTTTTCAGATTGAAATGACAAAATTTATGTAATAAAACAAAATTTATGTAATAAAACAATTATGAGCTGTTATACATGATGTTGATTTGCACCAAAATGGTCATTATTTACCTCGGCTATGCATAAATGTTAACTGTACTATATACTGCGACAAAATTACTACAACACTGATAAAAGAGAGAGAATACGTAACTACAGGGAAAGCATGTGAGCGTAGTACAGCAATTAATGACCTATATTTTTTCTTCAGAAATCAACGCTGGTAAGAATAATGCTGAAACTTAGAGGGATGTAACTGCCGCCTTCATTAGTTATTCAATCAGAAGTTACAATACAACGGGCTGTAGTGGCCGTGAAGTTGATCCCCACTAATGATCCCAAGGTATTGGGTTCGAATCAAACATTAGGCGATGTTAAACCAGAAATTGTACAATCCCCGTATGAGGAACAAGCACCAGTTTGTAGCCCAGGAACTAAGGATATAGTCACGAGTTCTCTCTCTTTATCATTTCTAGAGTTATATCCCTTTATCCCTTCAATAATATACTTAAGCTCCATGAACTAAATATACATATTCTATAGAAGGGATAAAGGGAGAGCATTCTAGGGGGGATAAAGGGAGATCACTCGTAACAATCTCATGTGCTCAGGGAGCTGTCGTTGAGGGGGATTAATATAAGTTGTAATAACTTGTCCACAATCGATGAAAATGTATACTTTTAAACTAAAATGGAGTGTCCAATCCTACCTTGGATCCGATCGTCAATTTGTAAAAATATATAGTGTTTGTTCTACTATATCGCAACCACTATTGTATACATATGTAATGTAAAAGTCTTTACGTACCACCGATGTCCAGACAAATCAATACAACAAATACGAAAACCAACATCACTGGATTATTAACAACTTAGTCCTTCCTACAAATCGAAAATGAATCAAAATTATAATAATATGAAATATTCGCATGAATTATCATAATTACTTGACCATTATTCTTCGCTAGTGTATCTTAATAACTATATTATTATCATTTCTATCATTAATCTTGTGATTATTATCCCCATCAGATTATTACAGTTCAACCTCCCCAGAGCAATACTCGCTATGAGACACAAACATTAACTTTTATAGAGAGGTGGTGTTTTATAGAGAAAGAATGGTAGATTTACTTCGGAATAATTGCTAACGTTGTTAAAAAGAGGCCGTTGATCAAGAGAGGGTCGCTCTGAATTATTATCATAAAATAAGCTTGATGTATTTGTTTACATCAGTGATATCTCGACGTTTTGAAATGGTGATACATTTATGTTAACTTATTGGAACAGTATTTCATTACAGCTTAGTCCATACTTTATGTCCCCATAATAACGACTTCATACTGGCAAGTTCTACTTGTAAATGTTGAAATGAGATACAGATGATAAAATGAAACGCGCGATCGAACATCTCGGGTGGTACTTTTGGTACAATTATATATTGTCGTAAATTCAACACATTGTAGAGAGCAATGAGACTAAATGCAAGTTAAGTGCGTGTGGGTAAAGCCAGTGTCTACATACATATACATGTATAAGATAAAATTGTACACGTCTTGTATTGTTTTTACAAAATATCAAAAAAGTTATAACGCATGAGAGAGATAAGGTATATGTATTTCAGATGAAACCATATATCGATACAACGGATGAGAGAGATAAGGTATATGTATTTCAGATGAAACCATCTATCGATACAACGGCTGAGAGAGATAAGGTATATGTATTTCAGATGAAACCTTATATCGATACAGCGGATGAGAGAGAAAAGGTATATGTATTTCAGATGAAACCTTATATCGATACATCGGATGAGAGAGATAAGGTATATGTATTTCAGATGAAACCTTATATCGATACATCGGATGAGAGAGATAAGGTATATGTATTTCAGATGAAACCATATATCGATACATCGGATGAGAGAGATAAGGTATATGTATTTCAGATGAAACCATCTATCGATACAACGGATGAGAGAGATAAGGTATATGTATTTCAGATGAAACCATATATCGATATATCGGATGAGAGAGATAAGGTATATGTATTTCAGATGAAACCATATATCGATACAACGGACTAGAGAGAGAAGGTATATGTATTTCAGATGAAACCATATATCGATACAACGGATGAGAGAGATAAGGTATATGTATTTCAGATGAAACCATATATCGATACAACGGATGAGAGAGATAAGGTATATGTATTTCAGATGAAACCATCTATCGATACAACGGATGAGAGAGATAAGGTATATGTATTTCAGATGAAACCATATATCGATACAACGGATGAGAGAGAAAAGGTATATGTATTTCAGATGAAACCATATATCGATACAACGGATGAGAGAGAAAAGGTATATGTATTTCAGATGAAACCTTATATCGATACAGCGGATGAGAGAGAAAAGGTATATGTATTTCAGATGAAACCTTATATCGATACAGCGGATGAGAGAGAAAAGGTATATGTATTTCAGATGAAACCTTATATCGATACAGCGGATGAGAGAGAAAAGGTATATGTATTTCAGATGAAACCTTATATCGATACAGCGGATGAGAGAGAAAAGGTATATGTATTTCAGATGAAACCATCTATCGATACAACGGCTGAGAGAGATAAGGTATATGTATTTCAGATGAAACCATATATCGATACAACGGATGAGAGAGATAAGGTATATGTATTTCAGATGAAACCATATATAGATACAACGGATGAGAGAGATAAGGTATATGTATTTCAGATGAAACCATATATCGATACAACGGATGAGAGAGATAAGGTATATGTATTTCAGATGAAACCATCTATCGATACAACGGATGAGAGAGATAAGGTATATGTATTTCAGATGAAACCATATATCGATACAACGGATGAGAGAGATAAGGTGTATGTATTTCAGATGAAACCATATATCGATACAACGGATGAGAGAGATAAGATATATGTACTCAGATGAAACCATATATCGATACAACGGATGAGACAGATAATGTATATGTACTCAGATGAAACCATATATCGATACAAAGGATGAGAGAGATAAGGTATATGTATTTCAGATGAAACCATATATCGATACAAAGGATGAGAGAGATAAGGTATATGTATTTCAGATGAAACCATATATCGATACAACGGATGAGAGAGATAAGGTATATGTGTTTCAGATGAAACCATATATCGATACAACGGATGAGAGAGATAAGGTATATGTATTTCAGATGAAACCATATATCGATACAATGATGAGAGAGATAAGGTATATGTATTTCAGATGAAACCATATATCAATACAACGGATGAGAGAGATAAGGTATATGTACTCAGATGAAACCATATATCGATACAACGGATGAGAGAGATAAGGTATATGTACTCAGATGAAACCATATATCAATACAACGGATGAGAGAGATAAGGTATATGTACTCAGATGAAACCATATATCGATACAACGGATGAGAGAGATAAGGTATATGTACTCAGATGAAACCATATATCGATACAACGGATGAGAGAGATAAGGTATATGTATTTCAGATTAAACCATATATCGATACAACGGATGAGAGAGATAAGGTATATGTACTCAGATGAAACCATATATCGATACAACGGATGAGAGAGATAAGGTATATGTATTTCAGATGAAACCATATATCGATACAACGGATGAGAGAGATAAGGTATATGTATTTCAGATGAAACCATCTATCGATACAACGGATGAGAGAGATAAGGTATATGTACTCAGATGAAACCATATATCGATACAAATAAAGTAAGAGTTAAGTGGTAACTTGATAGAAACAGAAAAGTAAAATGAAGAAACTATTTAATTACATGTAATAGTTTATGTTTTTTTTATCTGTGCACAAAAAGCTGACCTTAACATGCTTTTATGAATAAATCTAACAGTTACCTTGTTGTTCTTATAGAACACAATATAATCACAGACACACAGAAAGTCTGTACAAACATAAATTCTATAAATGTTAAACTTGACCTCATGTGTTACCGCTTATCTATTGGAACTTACTTGTTTATCTTACAATTGTGAGAAAGACAGATCTACTACACTTCTGGTTGTTCCAAAAGTACATATTTTGCAATGGATTGTGTACAAGTAAGTCTGTATAGCATTTGATTCGGTGTTTATGCTATCAGTACTTTGAACAAACCCATGTACGATGTCTGAGAAATAAAACAATACACTGATCATTGTATCCAAGGTTACCTGTTGTGTTCATACAGAAAGAAGAATAACTTTTAGTAATAGTAATCCTTTTCCGAAGTAGGTGGAGCAATATTGCACTTATTTTTTAATTATATATAGAAATAGTTTGTTAAACTAAATTGCATATAAACTGCAATCGTATATTTTACATTCATCTTACAAAACAAATAATAGGAGGCAATACTTGATCATAGGCGGAATACTCAGCACACATGTCTGTTTATACTGAGCACGTATGTCTGTTTATACTGAGCACGTATGTCTGTTTATACTGAGCACGTATGTCTGTTTATACTGAGCACGTATGTCTGTTTATACTGAGCACGTATGTCTGTTTATACTGAGCACGTATGTCTGTTTATACTGAGCAAGTATGTCTGTTTATACTGAGCACGTATGTCTGTTTATACTCGGCATGTATGTCTGTTTATACACAGCACGTATGTCTGTTTATACTGAGCACGTATGTCTGTTTATACTCGGCATGTATGTCTGTTTATACACAGCACGTATGTCTGTTTATACTCAGCACGTATGTCTGTTTATACTCAGCACGTATGTCTGTTTATACTCAGCATGAATGTCTGTTAATACTCGGCACGTATGTCTGTTTATACTGAGCACGTATGTCTGTTTATACTCGGCATGTATGTCTGTTTATACACAGCACGTATGTCTGTTTATACTCAGCACGTATGTCTGTTTATACTGAGCACGTATGTCTGTTTATACTCAGCACGTATGTCTGTTTATACTCAGCACGTATGTCTGTTTATATTCAGCACGTATGTCTGTTTATAATCAGCACATAGGTATGTTTATAATCAGCAAATAGGTCTGTTTATCCTCAACACATAGGTCAGAATTCTCAGCAAAAAGGACCGTTTATACTAAGCATCTAGGTCTGTATACTCAGTACATATGTCGGAATACTCATCACGTAAGTCTGTATAATCAGCATATAGGTGGGAATACTCAGCACACAGGTGTGTATACTCAGCACATAAGTCTGCATACTCAGCACATAGGTCTGCATACTCAGCACATAAGTCTGCATACGCAGCACATAAGTCTGCATACTCAGCACATAGGTCTGTATACTCAGCACATAGGTCTGTATACTCAGCACATAAGTCTGCATACTCAGCACATAGGTCTGCATACTCAGCACATAAGTCTGCATACTCAGCACATAAGTCTGCATACTCAGCACATAGGTCGGTATACTCAGCACATAGGTCGGTATACTCAGCACTAAGGTCTGCATACTCAGCACATAGGTATGTATACTCAGCACTAAGGTCTGCATACTCAGCACTAAGGTATGCATACTCAGCACATAGGTCTGTATACTCAGCACATAGGTCTGTATACTCAGCACTAAGGTCTGCATACTCAGCACGTAGATCTGCATACTCAGCACATAGGTCTGTATACTCAACACATAGGTCTGCATACTCAGCACATAGATCTGCATACTCAGCATATATAGGTCTGTATACTCAGCACATAGGTCTGCATACTCAGCACATAGATCTGCATACTCAGCATATATAGGTCTGCATACTCAGCACATAGGTCTGCATACTCAGCACATAGATCTGCATACTCAGCATATATAGGTCTGCATACTCAGCACATAGGTCTGCATACTCAGCACATATGTCTGCATACTCAGCATATAGGTATGTATACTCAGCATATAAGTCTGCATACTCAATATATAGGTCTGTATACTCAGCACATAGATATGTCAGCACATAGGTATGTATGCTCAGCGCATATGTCCTTGTACTCAGCATATATAGGTCTGTATACTCAGCACATATAGGTCTGTATACTCAGCACATATAGGTATGTATACTCAGCATATAAGTCTGCATACTCAATATATAGGTCTGTATACTCAGCACATAGATATGTCAGCACATAGGTATGTTTGCTCAGCACATATGTCTGTATACTCAGCATATATAGGTCTGTATACTCAGCACATATAGGTCTGTATACTCAGCATATATAGGTCTGTATACTCAGCACATATAGGTCTGTATACTCAGCACATATAGGTCTGTATACTCAGCACATATAGGTCTGCATACTCAGCATATATAGGTCTGTATACTCAGCACATAGATATGTCAGCACATAGGTCTGTATACTCAGCACATAGATATGTCAGCACATAGGTCTGTATACTCAGCATATATAGGTCTGTATACTCAGCACATATAGGTCTGTATACTCAGCACATATCGGTCTGTATACTCAGCATATATAGGTATGTATACTCAGCACATATAGGTCTGTATACTCAGCATATATCGGTCTGTATACTCAGCATATATCGGTCTGTATACTGAGCACATATAGGTATGTATACTCAGCACATATAGGTCTGCATACTCAGCACATATAGGTCTGCATACTCAGCACATATAGGTCTGCATACTCAGCACATATGTATACTCATCATATACGTATTCTCAGCACATATGTCTGTATATTCAGGACATAGGTCTGTATACTTAGCACATAGGTCGGTATACTCAGCACATATGTCGAAATACTCAGTATAAATATAAGTACGAATACCACAAATATTATTCTAAACCTACAATTAAACGAATATATGTAAATGACGATAGTGTACATTATACTGTTCACTGGCGCGAGATTTAATGATACATTAACATGCACTTTAATTTATTTTCACACACATCGACAATAACATAATACATTACTTGCATGTATCACTGCACAAATTAGCAGACCACATACATAATACGCATATGACAAATTTACATTCACTTAAAGTTTATCAAACTCATTCATTCCAAACGTTACATTGCAGTTTGATGATGATGCTTAAGGCACGTATTTTGCACGAGGCCTTGAAATTCGAAATAGAGGATTTAATGATGGAGGCGTGATTTAAATGATGTTTAATTATGTGCATAAATCAGCTTTGTACAATAAGTTGTGGATATGAAACTTAATGTGTGAGGAGACAGAATCGATGATAATATGGTGGAAATCGAACACGAAGCTAAATCGTTTGTAATTAAACATGTGTCTCATGTTGACATTAAAGGTAAATTATAAGCTATTAATGTACAACTGTACATGTTTTACTAGTTTAAATTTGTTACTTTTAAGTATGCAATTCTGTTGAACGTTTGTGTTTTTCATACAATTAGATACAAGATGAGCTCCAAGGTTGCTGTTAAATATAAACTCAAATGCTCTATTCTAATTTAGCCACGTTTTTATTTTGTCAACTTCAAAGTACAGTGAAATATGAACGAACAAAATTTGTTTTACTTTATTCATATGACGTATGCATCAATCTTTTGACACATGAAATTGACTCATGATTTTACAAAAAGCCTACAGATTTCTATTTAAATTAATAAACAGCGAAAACGTAGGGTATCCAGTTATAAAATTGTTCCAATATAGATATTTACCAGACAGAAATACTCAATGATCAATGAAATAATTCTTAGATTACTCCAGGTGTTTTGTACCTGCATTAACAGTAGAATGGGCATCTGTGGTATTTCAACACCAAAATACCTGGAAAGATACTACATGACACTAGACGTTTAGGTGACTTAACGTATAAAATGCCGTCATGGCTAATTACTCGAATCTCATTCAAATGATAATTTCATTTATTTACGTACCAAGACAACAACATGAACCCGTCTGAATACATGAACTACCAGTAAGATATGGATAATGGAATTATGTTCTTCTTAAAACAAAAGATCTAAAAGGTCTTTGTTAAAACGTATACAATACATAATGATACTGATACAGTAAGCGCCATATGATAAATTAGCGCTGCTGTACGTCATCATGTACTGACAGTAAGCAATATTTGCCCCTTATGGCAATACGAAAACGAAGTGACCATATGAAGTAAGTAGTGTTTCCTGCTTGCAAATAGTGTCATCACATGTTGTGTTTTCTTGAAATGACGTCACTTACAGAAGAGGTTGTATTCCAATAGCAGCTCTCAAACACTAAAAAGAGCAAAATCTGCTAGAAATGGTGTACGGAACCGAAAACCGTTGAACTGTTTTATAATACATATGTTCCTTCTCCTTTTAGCTAAATTTCGGTACATCACATCGTGCGGTGTTCGGATTGGAATTTTGATATTTTTCACGAATATGATTCTATGCATGCACCGTGTCAATCTTAAAGTTGCGATCACGTGTGTACAAGGAGCACAAGATGCAGAGATTGACTTTGGAAAAACAATTGAAACTTTAACGTCACAAAATGACGACGAATCCGGAGGACTTAATGTTTATAGTATTTTTAAAACATACGTGTTAAAGTCCCCATCGAAAAATACGGAGGAAGCAAAACAGCGACCAAATAATGACGCCATCTTGGCAGGAGAAACATCAAAACCAGTGACGTCAATAACAAACAACACAGGTTTATCTGAAACTGATGAAAACGTCAATAATACGGTATTTCTGTATTCACTATTTTCATTCATGAGTTGTAATGATTAAATAACTGTATTTACTTACGACTTGCAACAACATGAGTGCAACAATAACGTTACTTATTATTTTCACACATACCATCATCAAATATGTAAAATACATTGAGGTAGCCGATTTTTTCTCCATTAATTTAAGAGTACAACACTTACCTTGGTGTATTGACCATTCAATCTGCACACCAGATACATTGAAATGGTGTTACTTTGTACCATAGATAAAATGTACGATATGGTTACACCATAAGAATAAATACTAAATAATTACATGATTCGTTGACTCGAGGTCAGAAACAATAGACAGTATTAGCTAATTCATCACTCGTTAATTATCGGCAAGACAAATATGTTAATTAGCAGTGTCTTAAAATCCCGATTTCAATTTGGAAAGAATATACCCTACAGTGATGACCTCTAAAACAATCTAAGACGGGTTTCAGTAATATATTTGGTAGTGAGTTAACCATAAACCATTATTTTGTTTCTAGCACAATCACTCCGATTTCGATTGGGGTGAAGGCGAAATATCATTTCTGCTGTCCTCGTTTTACTACGGTTCATTTCTGGCGCAAATTCCGGGTGGATATCTTTCACACCGTTTTGGCGGGAAACACGTGATTAGCGTCGCTATGGTGATATCGTCAGTCTGCAGTCTCCTCACACCAGTAGCGGCTAGATCAAACATAACGTACGTGTTTCTGATCAGGATCATATTAGGGGCTGCGTGGGTAAATATGTCAGAAGTATTATTAAATTGCAAAAACAAGTTTGATTTCCATTTTTAACTCAAAACAGGAATAGCTATCACTATTAATCTGTCCATTTCAGTTCATTTAGTATTTACGTGTAAATTTATACATCTAGTTTTCCCTGAATCTTAGACAGTGCTATTTTTTCTGTACCAACCAAACGTTTAGAAAGCACCACATGACAAAAATATATCGAATTATGACAAAGTGTCGCTGTCGAATTAATATTTTCATTCATTATACGCAAACCGTAAATGCTTTTGATTAAGAAGATAAAAACTTATACTTATATATATATTCAAATATGTAAATGTATATATATATGTAGACTATGTTATAGATATATATATTTTAGGGACTCTGTTCACCAGCATTATATTCAAGTATCGTCAGTTGGACACTGACCAGATGGAGAGCCTCGGTGATAGCTGTTGTTTTTTCCGGTACGTATTGTTACATGTTTAATATAACACCCTTGTCAGCTTATGATGTCATATTGACACAAATCGAGACGTTCATTTTACATAACGGTATAACAACTACAAAGTCAAGGATGATTTCGGCACGGAGAGGTTAACAAAAAAGTTTCATTTACAATTCATTAGTAAATGGCAAATTGTATTATATGTACTTACTTGTGTTTACTTTTTTGCGCTCATAAACAATTCTACAGAGTGTTAAAATGTTTGTTCACAAAGTTTGAATTTTAATATTTTTCTAAATACTCTTTCCCTCTATGTTGCTATGGACCAATAATTTACTACTGTGAGAGTTCTTAATAAATAAGATAGTCATGAAAAAGCAAAAACTTTCATTATGCTAAATAAAAAAGTGAACACAGCATTATTCTCATTTTATTTAAATTCAAACTTTGAGAACACACTGTTTTAACACCCTGTATATGAATACCTATAAAATAATGAATTAAAATCATATTGCAAATTTGTTATACATATGCGTTGTTATATTAGATTGTATATACATTTTTTGTACAACTATTTTGTTTGCAGGTCGTCCTCTTGGTATGCTTGTTTCATACCTTACAGCGAGACATATCTGCGTTGTTGGTTGGTACACAATATTTTACGTGTATGGTATGTAATCTCTGAATTTCCATTGTAGTTTTATGTTCCGCACTTTGACAAAATTCAAACGCATAGAGAGCATCATCATCTGTAATAAAATATATGCAATCATACAATGCTGTGACGATTGCTCACTTATAAGAATTCGGCTGCAAAGCTAGAAAACCACAACATGATATCGCGTATACTTACAATATATTAAACAAAAGTAGTATTTGTATAAGAACGATATGCTCTTACCAACCACGCAAATACTTGCAACACAGGAATGCTTGAATGCACAATCATGAAAGATAAAACCACAACCACACCAAAGTGACAAACACAATTCTTCGTTACGTTGAAGTGTTTCGCCCTTTTAAAACGGTACTGTGTTATTTACGGTGGTCATATTATATTGGAAGTACATTGTGAGTGTTCTATCGACTGAGTTAACTTAGTGAGCTGTCAAACGCAATACGAAAGCAAAAAAAGGAACATCACACAAACATAGCGGATCCATGCTCCAGTGTTAACGGGCTAGACTAGTAATTCAGGGGTCACAGGTTCGGGGCCACAGGTTTGATCCCCCGCTCAACCACTAACAGAACTATGAGGTCCCGAAATTGGGCACGTAAAGAACCGGTGGCAACGTTAAATAAACGCAAAAACACACAAACATGTCAAAACAAACACTCTATAACCAGACAGGCAAGCTACTCACTTTTACAGTAGAAGTTAACATCTTCCTTAAGTATATTGAATATTCCCATTTCGAAACAAAAGACAAGTTTGCTAAATCATCAACATGGTAGCATCTTATATGTTACTACCATCAACAATTTAGTAATAATTGTATACAGAAATCAGATAAAGACTTAAACCTACAAGGACATTACATACCCTCCTTTCAGGATGTGTAACATTATTGTTTGTGATTGTCTGGTTGTATGAGGGATATACATCACCAGAACATCATCCCAGAATATCGAAATCTGAACTAGAATATCTAACAGAAAGAATACAAGACGAAGAAGAAACGAAGCCAGTAAGAGTTTTGTCATTTTCAGTACAGAAATTACACACTTTAGTTTTAATAATTACAGTATTAAAGGACTAGAAAATAGCCGTTATAACAGAAAAACGGCTATAGTGTGCAACTTGCATGATAATGCACCTAGTTATTGTTACATGGTATAGTTGATGTTAATAAATACATCCCGTGAAATGTCATCACTTGCACAAAATGATTGAATTCATTACATGTACATATCCTATGAAATTGTACCAATAATTGATCGTTAAGTGTGGAATCATGGAAGTGACTCGGGTTTTTCATCTGTCTGGGGTTTTTTTGGTAATTCAGCATTACAGGTGTGCATTGTTATTTAATAACGTCAATATTTTATACTTTATTTATTTTTATTGTACACATTGAACACACATTGATGCGTAATTTTATAACCAATGAAGACTAATATTTATTTTACTAGACAATAGTGGCACCCACTCCGTGGAAAAGTTTATTAACGTCACGTGTTCATTGGGCAACAACGTTAGCTCACTTTGCTCGGAAATGGGCGTATTACAGTTTGATATACAGCGTACCACAGTTCATGTCTGACGTCCTTCAATATAACGTGAAAAAGGTGAATCATTCTTATTTTAAAGCTTTCTTCATCATGCGAGGTATTTGTGGTTATTTCTATTGTTGTTTTAAGATGTATGTAAAGTTCCCCATTCCCGAAGAGCAGTTCCTTTACTTGATAATACTATTCATGTTCATGTTCTTCTCCCCCTTTCAGCCTATGATTACTGACATCCTTGACTTGTTCCATAATGTTTTCCATATATTCAAACCTTTCCCCCTTGTTGTCCCCCTAAATTCTCCAGATTTGATTTTGTTAGTCGGCCAGACCATCCTTTGCTCCCCCATTCCTCAGTCCCTAATGTTGTGCAGACTGTTGTTTCCCTGGGGTATGTGCAGGGAGACAATGTCTTACGTATGTGACGTTCTCTATAACAACGTAATGTTTCTTTCTAAATGCAAAGAAACGGTTATAATCACGGGCCTAACCAGTATCTGTGTCTGACGGTGATATACCACATAGTCAGAAGGTCTAATCTACATGTATATTCATTTTTTTACATGGCATCGACGTTAAGAAATTTCTTACCACAAAATTGTAACGGAAAATATTTGCTAAACTTATGATAACTTCCTAGATAAGATATTTCTAATAGGTTTTATAAATACGACTTACGACTAAAATATTTCACTCTTAGCTAAGAAATTTCTTAAAGTTTATACAAAATTTCTCATGACAAATCTAAGATGCTTTATGAATACCACCCCAGATCTTTACCTTTATCCATGCTTTCTGCATATGTTTTATGTTACTTGTAGAGTGGTGTGTTATCAGCTTTACCATACCTATGTGGTATGTTGTCAATGTTGATTTCTGGTAAACTGTCAACTATGATTATAGAAAAGACAAGGTTGCATCTTCAAACTACCAGAAAAATATTTACAGCTTTAAGTAAGTAATATGTACATATATTGTTGATTATTTATTACTGATTAAAGCGGTCAAAATGTTTTAATTGTTTCATTATTTTACAATAACTAGAAAGTTAAAAGTAAATGTGCAACCATACATTTCTTGACCAAACATTACGGTAATAGTGCTTGTAAGAGTTCAATAAAAAGTGACAATGTCGGTCCGTTTTATCGGAGCATATATACATATTTGTATAATATATGAATACTTACTACAATACTACTGTATAATAATTCTTACTCCCTATGCATAAATATAGCTACATCTAGGATTAACTTAATTTCAAATGAATAGTAACATGTGTGCATGCAACTATTATGTATGTATACCATTTCATTTGGCGTGGATGTCATTCACCGAATATGTACATCAAAAACGTCCTTAGCCTGTATTCTTTATATAAAAACAACAGGTTTTGTGGTGACAGCGATATGTTTGACATCCATCTGTCACGTGCCAATAGAATATCGCAACATTGGTTTGGTTCTCATGTGTTTGACGAGTATATCAATAGAACTAGCATTTGGTGGATATATCTCTACGTTTGCTGACTTTGCTGGCATGTAAGTCACGATTTTATGTAAACCAAATATGCACAAGAAAAAAAACATTAGTATTCATGATAATAATATAATAAGTATCCATCTCATACTCCATGCAAAATTATATAACAATTTCAATATTTCACATTTGCATCCTGCATAAGAAATATCTGTTAAAGAATGAACTGCAGCAATTTATTTAGCAAAACTTTCTCAATTCAGAGTTTGATATTTAGAGACTGTCAATTGATTTCTTTACTTTTAACACGAATATATTTAATATCTCTCAGCTAACACAATTATATAAAGATAATTCAATTGTATCTGTTTTATTGTATTTCAGATTTTCCGGAACATCATTTGCAATCGCTAATACTGTTGCCGATACTTCACTAACATTGACATCAATTACAGCAGGCTTGCTTACAAGTCAAGTACGTAGAATGTTAGAGTGTTGTTAATCAATTACAATTTACATTGTTACATGTACATGCGGTGTTTATGCTAAATCGCGTCATATAATTCCATACGTACGATGTATTGCACCCATATACCCATAATTGTTTACCCTTGCACCCATATTCCCATAAATGTTTACCCTTGCACCCATATTCCCATACATGTTTACCCTTGCACGCATATTCCCATACATGTTTACCCTTGCACGCATATGCCCATACATGTTTACCCATTGCACCTTCTCAGTGCCTAATGTTTTGTAGACTATTTGGGACTGTGTGGCAGGCATTGTCTTGTCCATGTCGCGTTTCCTGGAACAACTTAATTTCTCTGACAAAATAACAAATACTATTCAAGGACCGATCAAAAGTATAGATGATTTCATCGAATGTGTCCAACAGATATTTGTTATTTTCTCTTTTTTTGAAAATGTGTTGTTGAAGTGTTTTAGATTTAACTATTTGTGATTTTACGTTTAGGATATAAAACAACAATTTTGACATGATATGCTAGGAAGTATGTGCAGTTAACAATGAGAAGTCGTAATGATCATCTTTTATTGTTCTTTACTTTTCTCAGGATCAGCGACACGAGTGGCAATACAACTTCTATCTAGCCTCTGGTATATGTCTGATAGCTGCTGTGGTATATTGTATATTTGGTGAAACATCTCTTCAAGAATGGGCAACGGTAGAACAGCCTATTAAATCAACAGAATCCACGTCTTCTCTTGAAGAGAAAACGGAAACATTGTAGAAAGTTCCTCCCAACATAATTATGATGTATACAGTCAAACCTGTGTTAAAGACCACCTGCGAACAAAGACCACTATTGCAAAACCTGTCTGCAAAGACCACCAATTATATCTCCCATCAGACCATTTTCAATGATATTTAATCTGTTAATAGAGACCATCTGTAAACAAAGACCACATTTTGCTGTTCCCACGGGTGGTCTTTACAGACAGGTTTGACTGGATATGAATTGTTTTGTAAATGATAATGATAATAAAATAATAATAGTGTGATTTTCATTACTATCATAGCTATACGAATGTTTAATCCTTTGTTATATCGTACATAGCTGGGGATAAATAATGCATTATAGTGTGATGAACATTGCTCATAAATGTGAAAGAATGGCGTCTGAAATTTAATTTATTACTGAGTTGAGTAAGCAATCATACATCAACATTCAACAATGAGATAGGTTAAATACAGAGCCAGCAATGACATCGTCATTCCACTTATATTTTGGAATACATACCTCACTCCTTAAATTAGTAACGTGCTTCAAACGAGATTTTAACAATCCCAAATTAAAGCAAGATTACTGGTAGGAAACACAGGAAGCAGTCATCGAGAGTATATAATTAAGCAGGTTTAACGATCGAAGTAAAATAACTGTGTTGACACTCGCTTTCTTCGTTATGGTATTTATGTGAAGTTTTACAGTACATCCAAAGAAGTGGTTTGAACCCGCTGATCGCTAGTCTAATATAGTTGAGTGAAGTTGGTGCAGCAATCGTACATAGTACATCAACATTGAATACAGACGCAGATTAAATACAGAGTCAGCACTGCCATCGTTATTCGACTTATATATTTGAATACATAACATAAATTGAACCCAGAGCTAGCACTGACATCAACATTCGAAATGGGTCCGTGGCGAATACATATCTGTAGATGAATAGCGAGCCAGCTCGTACATCGTTATTCGAGTTTTTTAATATTTGACTACAAACCTAGAAGCGAATCCAGAGCTAGCCCTGACATCAACATTCGAAAAGGGTCCGCGGCGAATACATTTCTTGAGTTACATAACGAGCCAGCTCGTATATCGTTATTCGAGTTTTCTAAATATTTGAATACAGACCTAGTAGCGAACCCAGAGCTAACACTGACATCAACATTCGAACTTGACCGCGGCGAATACATATCTGGAGATGAATAGCGAGCCAGCTTGTATATCGTTATTCGAGTTTTCTAAATATTTGAATACAGACCTAGTAGCGAACCTAGAGCTAGCACTATTTTAGAAAATTATTAAAACCAATTTCATGAATTTCTATATGTTGATACAAAAATGTACAGAACTGGTATGTCAAGGAATTAGGATAACAAAGTATCATACATTCTGAAAGTGTCACGCTGCTATCAATTATGCTAAGTATATATAGTATGATGTATGGCGTAACCTAAAATTGTTTTAAAAATCCTTCGGTAATTTTTTAATTTAAATATCTATTTACTGTCATGATAACCAAGCTAGCACATTTTACACCATCGAACTAGATATACAAGAGATTTATAAGCATTTTAAAATGAGCTTAAGAATGCCTGGTGGTGAAATTTCAGCTTCAAAAATTCGCAAATTCAACTTCATAAATTCACGATTTCAAATGCACAAATTCGCAAATTCAACTAATCGAAATCACGATTATAAATTCATGAATTCACGATTTCAACCTCTTGAATTCATTATTTCACTTTCATGAATTCTTGAAATCAAGTTTAACTGGTTAATTATCATGACAGAAAATAGAAAGAATGGCAACACCAGTAAGAAACCAGTACATTCTATCCAATTTATGACGTTATATTCGAGTGGTTAATTTTTTACGCACTTTTTCTGTGGAGAATGGTTTGCCACAATCCTGTGTCCCACATATAGTAATAGCATTCCCTAGTCGCGATGTTTGTGCGACATGTGAGAAATTTACGAAGAGAATCGTGGATGCCATCACAGACGTTAGAAAGCTCGATGCTACAACACAGATACAGACACATCTGTATGAAGATACAGACACATCTGTATGAAGCACAAGCTGAGCGAGAATTGTATTTGTTCTTACTCAAGGAAGACTAAGGAAGCAATACAGTCAACGCTGCCCAACATCGCACAAACAATCATCATTACGCATTAACATTTTGATTTTGCACAAATTGTTCCACTACCACACCACTCTCGTCAGATGGGTCCTCTCTACTTAACCTGACACTCAAAAAGTTAAGCGTGAAAACATTGCTTACATAACACAGTTTTAAGGATTGAATCTTCTCTTTAATTCGTTTTACCTGGTAGAGACAGACATACCTGTATAATCAGTGCGACCATACCTGCGTTGATAAGCGCAATATGAGACCTGCCCATCCCTCCAGTTGAAAAATAAGTTTGAAATTATTAGTCGAAAGTTTGACAACGTCGTAACGTCAATGTCACGACGTCGTGTAAATAAATTGTTACTAGCGTACTGGTTGCGTTCTTATTTATATTTAACCAATTTATACTCGTCAGAAATTCATGAAATTGGTTTTAACTTTTAATACATTTCTAAAATATTGAATTTTATAAAAATTTAATAACCTACAAATGATAAATTTGACCTCTAGGTCGGACATCTCATGACACGGCTCATATTATTTTCTATCTTGTTCAGTATGTGTTAACTATACACTTCTAGTGACAGATATTGTTACAAAGTGATCGGACACAATTCTAAGGGAATGGCAACATTTCTGAAATTACACACTTTGATTACGATATTATTATACATGCAGTATATTATATAGTGCCTGTAAGGATTGAAGGACACATTTTAAATTGTACCAGACTTAACTGAGGAGCTTATTTCCATTGAATCACAGTTTCAGCTGCAGACATAGTCATTAATACCCCCTTCACATACACGGATTTTTCTTACGAGTCCTTACGGATCGCACAAATTCACGGATCCTTACGGTTTGGCCACTTTTACGACCGATTTAAGAGTTGTTACGAGTTATTACGAGCTATTTACGTTTTTTACGGATTATTACGAGTTATTACGATGTATTTACGGCAAAATTCCACGATTTGTTACGAGTTGTCATGGATAACTGCGAGCAACTTACGGGCATTTTACGAGCTTTTTACGGAATGTTACGAGTATATTACGGAATGTTACTATTCATCGAAGCTTTTACGCGTTAGTTACGACCTGTTTACGTGTTGTTACGAATAGTTACGAGTTAGTTACGAGTATTTACGAGTCCTTACGATTTTGCTGCTTGTATACCTTTCCCCAAATCGTAAACAATACGTAAGAATACGCAAAGTATACGAATCTATTCGTTAAGTACTCGTAACTACACGTAAAGTGCTCGTAATAACTCGTAACAATCCGTAATGCCATCGTAACACGACCCGAATGAAATCGTAAGCAACACATAAGCACTCGTAATAATCCGTAAATAATCCGTAAATAATCCGTAAATAATCCGTAAATAATCCGTAAAGAAATCGTAAACTAACCGTAACAAATCGCAAAAAAAATTGTTACGAGTCATTTACGGATTCTTGCGAGCAGTTTACGGATGGTCACGTGTTGTTACGAGCGGTTTACGATACTTACGGATTGTTACGAGTTATTTACGGAAAAATCAATCCGTGGACAATCGTAAGAAGATTTTAGACATGTCAAAAATTTGCATCTCCTTGCACGGATCCTTAAGAGTGTCTGCGAGTTGTTGCGAGTTGTGACGAGTTATTTACGGATGCTTGCGATTGACTACGAGTTGGCGATCCGTAAGGACTCGTAAGAAATATCCGTGTATGTGAAGGAGGCATAAGCGTAAATAATCAGTTTATTAATCTTATTTTATAACAATATACAGTCAATAATAAGAGGAACTCCTAAAAACTGGTCTTAATATTGATGTGGCCTTAATATTGAGATTATATAAAGAACAAAACAGTGATAAACGGACTTGGAAATGGTGTTCTTAATTTTGAGGAGGTCTTATTATTGAGGTGGTCTTTAAGTGAGGTTTTGCTGTAGTGGCCAGAAACACACTAGAAAAACAAAACAACATAAAATTGTCACATGATGTATTTAAGACAGATGTACAATCTTAACATAACAAAGACACTCCCTAATCATCGACCCACCAATCCGGGACCGGTTCCAGAACCTGATGAGGATGAATAGTAACAGAAATGTAGCTTATGATTCTTCCTATCTCCATCATCATACGGATGCATGCCTGTAACACGATCACTGTTGAAATAGTTCTGGTCATCCCAGTGGATAAATATATCATATGCACTCATTCCTTTAACAGTCTGACATATCTCAGTGTAACGTAGCAGAATAAATGGCTTGGCTGTTGGTAAAATAATACTGGTACTGACGGGTCCGTCATCTCTGAAAATGTTAAATGATATTTGTATAATTCGGAGGAATTTATTTATTTGATGTGTATTTAATATCGACAAAAATGAATTCCTGCATGCACAGAATCCGATATTAAGTCGACACGTGACATTGTGTTAAGTCATGTACCCTGGGAAAGGTCATGTATCTTTAAACTCACCATCTAATAAACACATGCTGCTTATACCAAAAAAATATTTAGAAGTAAAGATAAAGACGAGTGAAGAGGCCATTCATTGTTGTAAAAACAACAAAGGTTTAGAAGTAAACAAATGGGCAGTCAACGATGTGAATGTATAAATGTTGCAATCAATGTCATGGTGAGATGCCATACACTTATTTGATGAAATAATGTGACATTTGTTCTCAATACACAATAATCCAACAACATCATTATCGTACATGTCACATAGGCTTGGACATCACTGTAGAATAATATATATTGGCAATTGGTTTTATTGTAAGAAAATTAACAATAAATACATTCTATTTGATAACTCGTGGAATACACACATGTATACTTTGTTTCTATTCAAAAGTGATAATCAGCTAGTAACGTTTTTATTTCGTTTCTAAAAGCCTGCTGGATATATCTTTCAATTTTGATTACATTAAGATTATAACTTTTATGACTCAAATGCGTCAAGTTTTCGACAAAAATCTATGTAAACCAGTCAAATTGTTGTTCATCGTTTCAGATCACTTATAGTCATTCATTAGGTAGTAAAGATTCCAAATACAAACTGTCAGGTAAGCTCTTTTGACCAGTATGTAAAGAAAACATAGAACGTCTGTTGTCTAGCAAGCAATACGTTTATCAGATCTAATGTGTTACCTGCAACAGTAAAATATTTCAGTTTCTGTATTGTAGGTTCCCTCGGGTAATACACCTCCCTTATCATCATGATTTGCTATTACAACATCATCCCAGAAAACACTTCCACTACTAAAATCTGATGTGTATAATGGTGACTTTATTGTACAGATATATAAGAATTTGGTATTATATTCTCTTAAAATATTGAGTTGATATACCAACATATTAACGAATACAATGCACTATCATATGGAATATCTCAGAGTGATTCGATATAAGCGATCAGTGTATTGTTAATCAGCTTTATCCAATATTCTTGAGTGATGGTAGGCATCACGGGTCATCCTTCCAGATATTGAGCCTTACTCTTGGCTTGAAAGGTTGGACAAAATACATATATACAAAACGCATATTAATTACTTTTGGTTAAATAATCATTTTAGTATTTTGCACTATTTGGTTATCAAATTGTCTCAAGTTACACATATAATACAATAATATTCTGCACTGGTGCAAAGATCATTTATAGAAGTATAGGGCACGTCATACAACATGATAAGTATCATGTTTAAAGAGTACACTTGTTAATACCTTTAGGACAAGGTCCATACTTGAGTATACAGTAGCTGCCTCTTGGCCAATCACGATCATATGCGTTAGGAACATGTCTTTTCTTCATGCAGAAATATGTTTTCATATTATTTTTTGCAAACTCTCCTGCAAAACAATATCAAATTGAAGAATCAATATGAATGGGCGCGGGTATACTACGTACAAACCACCCAGCCATCCCCATGTGCACAATACTCTATTTATAACGTTATAATGGGATTGTGTTTTTTCCCAGATCAATTCTATAAAAAGAATATACATTTTTAACCTACCTTTCATGTATCTCCCTATTCCGAATGTGTATTCGTTTCCTGGTGACACAAATGGAAAAGCACCTTCCGTATCCTGTAACCTCCAGCCTTCAGACCACGTGACATAACCGTCGTCAGGACAACCTTGTGCCGCCTCCATCAGTCCGTATGTTCCAGTTGGCCACGTAATGGGTGCTTCTGTCGTAGTTTCTGCAATAAAATAAATACATTTTAGCAAAATTATTGCATACATTTCATAGATAAAGTGAAATTAATATGTTACCCATATGTATTGATACATCGTGACTTATCGTATGATAGTAATGCTAAGAAAGAAAAATTATCATTAATTTAATATAAACATTTGAGAAAGGAAGTCTAGCAGGAAAGCTATATACAAAGCGCACAGCCAACCCGAAAGCACGAGAAATCAATCAAACTCTGTGATAAAAGCATTCCATCGTATGTTACTAACTATAGAAAGAACAGTCTTTTATAACATTTATTTGCAATATAATCGTCAAGATGATTCCTTAATTGTCCTCCAGCCTCGCTAATGTTTTTGAACATCAGTATTCTGACGTGGTACACGGGTTGGTTTGTCTGCCGAAATGTTCATTTTGTGTACCTAAAATTCTGTTCAAATTTAAAGCAAATGTAGTTGAGTAGTTTTGTTTCCTTGTGTCTATGTATGAAGGAACTGTCTTATATTTGTAGAGTTCCCTGTAACAACTCAATATCTCTTTTAGTACTTTCTTTTATGTATATCCAATATCTGCGTTTCGGAGCATTTCCTAAACATGTAACCTCTGAAAAATGATGATTAAGTCATAAAACTAATACATATTTAACGTATGACGCTGAATTATGCGTATTTCCTCCTGTAGTACCACATCATTACACGTCGGTGTCTAATTTTACCACTTCCAGTAACCTATTCGTAAAAATGAATGAAATACATTGCACTTATAAAAAAAACTAATTGTTTAGTAATATATACAGTGAAACCTGTGTTAAAGACCACCTGCGAACAAATACCACTATTGCAAAACCTGTCTGCAAAGACCACCAATTTTATCTCCCATCAGATCATTTTCAATGATATTTAATCTGTTTATAGAGACCACCTGTAAACAAAGACCACATTTTGCTTTTCCCATGTGTGGTCTTTACAGACAGGTTTGACTGTACATGTAATACTAATCCGAGACTTCTCTGACCCTATAGCCTTTTTTTTTTTTTTTTTTTGCGGCTTAGGGTCAGAGGAACTCCTATAGTAAAAACCCGGGGATTACTGAAAACCACACAGTCGTGTACAGTCGTGTACTTTCAACGGTGTATGTGGCGTTTGGTCTCATTTTAACGGAAAGTTAGCCGAACAAATCGGTAAATTGATATTTAATTTACCAATCTGCAATGATAAAACTGCCCCTTTATCTACAGTAGTTTCATAAAAAAAACATTTTTGTTATGCAGTACCGAAATCGTTACGAAATCGGCCATATTGTTCATTTGCATAATAATGCGGTACTCTCGCGAGGAAAAGTGACGTCATATAAGCGATGAAGGCATTAGAAGTCCTCTCGTTTTCGATCACGTGACAGCCAGGTGCTTTGACCCAAATACATATTTACATGAAGAAAATTATTTTTTTAGCTTACTCTGAAAAGGATTGACCGTTACAACGTATTCAAGGTTTTCAAAACAAATGTTACGGTTCAGATAGGTTAATTAATATATTGATAATAGATGTATATGCTTGAAATGTTAATCCAACGAATGTTTACATAGATATATTGATTTAAAGTTCCTCTCCCGCGCGGGAGAGGAAATCCCCGGGTTTTTACTATAGGAGTTCCTCTGACCCTAACCAGCAACATGAAATATCAAAAATCGTAAAAGGGGCTGGTTTAGGGACAGAGAAGGCTCGGATTAATGTAATACTACCTCTAAAAAGTGAAATGGATAACGAATCAGTTTACAACGAAATGGCTTTTAAACTAAAACGCTGCACTGCCGAATGGGAACGAGTAATGAATCTTTACACTGGTCAAATACAAAGGATATTTGTATCAAATGTGGACGAACTAACTTTTGCACGGTTCAAATACAATGTACATCAGATCAACACAATGCTTGTACAGCTTTTCTCTAAATCACTTGATTTTCGAAGCAAATTGATTGTTCACCTATTTCCTTTATTCGGAAATACTGAACTTATATTGAACTGTCAAATAGTTGATGAAGAACACAATACTTATCATATTCGGACAATATGTCCCCATTCGTGCACAGCCTGTAACGGAAAAACTCTTCTCTAGTAATAGAAGCAAACAATATTGCCCGTCATCGCGTCGTCCATCCTTGTCGCATCTACTTCTTCTGCATTATGTGCCTGCACAAATGCTTCACTAATATCTTTATAATTATGATGAAAAACAGTTGTTTTTCTCCATCTTCCTTTTGGCCCTTTCTTCAGCGATTTGTTTTTGTTTAAATCGTCGTCGGAATCACCGGAAATATCCATAATTTCGTATTTTTATTGTAGTCAAGCCAGATTCAGAACTTTCGGTAATATAACAGAAGATTTGGCATCATCTCTTCGACTAACGGTTTTATCGATGTTGAATAAATGCTGCTTGTGTCCTGTTTATTTTTTACAAAAAAAGTTTTACCTTCTTCAAGGTCGTAGCCACTGCCCACTTATTGTCATGCTGTATCTTTAAATTGAAAGATTTGTCGTCAATATAGCTTTAACATATCTTCCAAAACGCCATTACGTGTCAAATATCTTACCGGAGGTGAATCGTGAAATGTACGACGCTGTCAAATATTTCCACCTCGAGAGACATATCAGCACACAACGTTTTCTTATCTCGTAGTACACACAGCTAGAGAAGCTTGAACTTCCCATGAATGAAAACATCAAAAGCAGTAAAATAGCTATGCCTTAGTGTATCAAGCTGGATGTACGAAAAAATGCAAGTGAATAAACGTTGGGAAACGTACAAAAATATTTAATATACTTGCTACTTACTAGGCAATTGGGTGGTAGACACAGTTGATGGTTTGGTTGTTTTAGAAGTCATAACGATTGTTGTCGAAGGTATCGATGTACTTGTAGATACAAGTAAAGGTGAAGTAGAGGAGTCCGTCGATGTTGCCTCTGTTTCTGTCAAAACTTTAGTCGAAGCAACTGTGGAGTGGAGTTCAGTGGATGTGATTTTGGCAGTTACTGTAGACATGCTGAATTGTGCCACCGAGTTTTCTGTATGATTTGACGTGCTGCCAGTGGTGATTTGAGGAATACTTTTTGTTTCAATAGTCGTTGGTGGCGTGGAAAACGTAGAAACCATTGGTGATTGCGAAGTAGTGTTATATGTCGAACTTGTCCAGTTAATATTACCACTACTCACAATAGATGTTACAGTTGATGGAAGCCTGGATGAATTGTTAGCGGTAGATATAACGTTCAACGGATTCAGGGTACTCTCAGTTGTATTTGATGCGGGTAAAGGAAGTGTAGTGGATTCCTTTGGGTTTGCATGTGGAGCCAAACTACTTGCAGTCGTTAATTCAAATGCTTCCCCTGTGTTTTCTGTACCGTTTGTCTTAATTACAGTGGTAATTTGAGGAATAGTCTTTGTTTCAATAGACGATGACGTCGACAAAACCATGGAACTCATTGAAGAATGCGTAGTACCGTTATATGTCGAACTTGTCTGTCTGGTATTACCACTGCTAACACTTGATGTTACAGACGATGTAAGACTGGATGCATTGTTAGCGGTAGATGCAGTGTTTAATTGATTCAGAGTCGTTGATATCTTCACTGAACCTGGGGTCATCATGCCTGTTGTATTTGTGGTATCTTCAGCAGTTGATGTGTTTACGCTAGACACTACTGTCGTTTGTCCTCGGTTAGTATGATTGCTTACATGCAATCCTGGATTACCAGTTGTTGTGACTGTAATAATATATATCTACTTATTATGACTAACAGTTTTACTTGTTTACTAATCTGATGGTGTATAAGACGTTTGTAATTGTGTTTCCAATTATTTGGGAAGGTATGCTACACAATCAATAAACAGCCACAATGTAATTAATGCTATTGAACATATATTAATGAACATTGCTCAGAATTTACGTTTGAAATGTCCGTCAAACAAACACATAAACACGCTGAGTATTTACACATTTACGATTACCTTACCTTGATCAGCCTCGGGCATGTTACCGGCACATGTTTGTACTTTTAAGTTGTCGTCATCTCCTGAAAGCATGTAGGCCAACTGAAAAATGAGCGTATTGTTACTGCATATTAGCCTGGTTCTAATATTATATATGTAAAAAATATACCATATCACTTAAATCTAAACTTTGTTCTCATTCTATTTCCTTTGTGATTGTAACTGTTTGATGCAAATGTTTTGAATTATTTTGTCTTATTCGAGTTCTCATTAATGTGGACACCAAATAGCGCATCAATTTTGGAGCACAAGTCAATGTTAGGCATCTAACATTTACATATGCTTACCCTTTTGTTCGTTTGTTTTTTTGGGTTTAACGCAATTTTTTTAACATTTTTCTGAAATATATGGTGGTTTATTCACTTAACTAGTTGAACTGGAATTAATTATCAACCAGTTCTAAAGTGTCCGCGAGCAGCTGACAACTATCCCACACGGATCAGAGTTGGAGGACAACTGAACGTAGCCAAATGTCACAGAATATTACAATCCTTTTGTTAGTAATTTAACTCTTTGATTATTTACTATGTCCTTTTTATTCACATTAATATATGTGAAGCATCATAGACGATAAAACCTTTATTGCTCCAACAGCTGGTATTAGGTTTTTTCGAAATACATTTATTTAATAAATAAATTATAAAACATCCAGAAAACTGATGATAAAACCAGAGACATAGACATTACACTTTACATGTGGCGTTCCCTGCAAAACCTTATTCCTTCCTTTATGTCCCTGATAAAATGAATAAATGGTCGAGCACCAACAATCTTTGTAATGCATACAGTAAAGCCCAATGATAAGACCACCTCAACGATAATACCTCCTCAAAATTAAGAACACAATTTTCAAGTCCATTTTCACCGTTTTACTCTTTATTCAACCTCAATAATAAGACAACTACAATAAGAGGACCAGTTTTCAAGAGTCCCAAGATTGTTCTAATTATTGAGGTTTTTTCTGTACCTGGTGTTCGAATTGTATTATGAAATATCCGTTTGTCGTCTGCTGCGGATTTGAGATTGGTTTACAATCAAACTCGTATAGATATCCTATTGGTGTAAGAGACGTGTCAGGGTCTGAAAACACAGAATTTTCCACCGCGTAGTTACACAAACAATCGTAAGTTCCATAAGATGGTTGTGTTAGACAAAGCAACATAGTCAGAACTGAGAATACATCAGTCATTGATGAAATCGTCATTTTTTGTCTCGTTTAAGAACACAAAATATATAAATTATAATAACAATTTGGTCCTTTAGTATAAGAACTGTAAAAACGTTTTCGATTTTAATAAAAGTGTGATTGTCAGTGACAATATTACGACGAAATGTAGATAAAGATCACATTACATTCCATTTATGCTATAAACTAATTAATCTACACAAGTGAACGATGCTGTTCTTATCTTTCGTGAGTTGATTAACCTGGACCTATCAAGTACAAACTATGGGGTCATTAATCACACGATTGAAGGCATACAAGGTCAAAACGTCAAACAAAAATATCTGCCGTACTTCCCCATTCAGATAGGGCAACCACAATGCTAGTAAAATATTGACTGTTTGTTTCCCGAGCCAGTTGTTTGCTCCCCCTGACGAGGTGATGGCTGGCTGTTTCTCTGAATCTTTTCATCAAATACATGGTGTGCAGAGAAAACAAGAATAGGACATATTTGTATTCGTAGAAACCAAATAGCTGAGGTCTGGTTTAAATACCGACCACTGCGTACACACGTTTTATTGTTCTACGTATTTGCGATAACTCAGGACCTGCTGATTTTAAGACAGGTGCATTGCTGTTACTGCGTAGGTAGAACTGATTAAATATATAACATGCGTGTTTCGCATGCGTTTTGTGTTGTTTTAAATGAGATAAACCTCCACCATTAGTTCAAAGCGTGTCTACTTTAAAAAAAACATGTTTTGAGGAAGTGAACATTGCATTGCAAGCCCGAATGAATCATAGTTCATAAACTAAGTATGCATACATTGTCCTATGTAATCTGCGTTGTCAAGAAGTCGATGTTTAACTAAATTGTTTTCAAAAATTGTATATGATTTCAAATGACTGTAATACTCGTGTGTAAGCATACGTTGTAACTAAGTCATCGCTTTTTTGTTTCTTGATGCCTCCTTTCTTTTTTGTTGTTTACATGATTTTGTTATTTATGGTAT
This sequence comes from Mactromeris polynyma, assembly GCA_032209605.1. Taxonomy (NCBI): domain Eukaryota; kingdom Metazoa; phylum Mollusca; class Bivalvia; order Venerida; family Mactridae; genus Mactromeris; species Mactromeris polynyma. The sequence continues at coordinate 6,977,700 of JASFXZ010000021.1, read as the reverse complement.
ACATATGAGTGGTATACTATTGTGATATCTATCAATACATATATATATAATGCCTGATGATTAAGATATATTTCTCCGGAACTAGAAACGTTACAATTAGACCTTTTCGGCATACTCTGAACGCCAAACACGAACAATGAACAAAATACGGGGAACGTATCAAAATGTACATTAGTACATTGATTAGTTGTATTCACAGTTGCTCACTTACACTAATCAAAACACTTCTTAATACACCAAATTGAACAACTTCCTGTGTCGAACTTACCCACAGGATAGTTTTACAACTAAATAGCTTGTCTTTGTTGACGCTAAACAGATGACACAGCTTTATAGCACTTAAGTTCAGCTATTGAATGTTCAACTGTGAACCTACACTTACTCACTCATTACATTTCATTCTGCCTACCCCGTTATGGTTGTTCAGTTCGTCTATGGTGGTGTATTTGGTCTCCGATTAAAGCACACTTATTGGGATAAGGCAGCAATGGCCCACTGAGGCTAGTCATTTAGTTTAATTGCTGATCATCATTTAGATGCCCTATGAATCCGGACTATACGAAACAAATCGAATATTCATTGTCAACGATGATTTGCGAATGTAGGCAATGAAATTGGCGATGTCCAGAAAAAATAATTACTAATGTTGACAATAATGATTACATAAATACATGAATTGTGATTAATTTGATTAAAATGTTTTTGCTCTTTCAAAAGACTGACATTAAATATGTCTACATTAACAGAACTTGTGGTTGCAATTTAGTTATTTCTATAAAAATAACCTTGTACGAGTATGTAGCAAATCAAGTCAATACCCAAAAGTGTTTGAAACAAACATTTAAAGTAAAAATCTCTGTAGTTCATATTTACCTGTCAAACTAAATTGTTTTTCCTGTATGTACACTCAAAATGCATAATATGTTGTAATCATTGACCTTTGGTCCTTTGGTGACACCCTTGGGAAGGAAGTCTTGACAACGATGATGATGATGATAGTGGCGGTTATGGTGGTGGTGATGAATCCCTGTATTTTGTTTATAGTACGTTGTTCGTGTTTGGTGTTCAGAGTACGCCGAGAAGGTCTATTATGATAACTACATTAATATCGGATGATCCTGGAGAGCAGAGAAGGTATAGGAATGGCGTTAAATCCAACATACAATGGCTGTTTTAAGATTTTTAGCACGTGAACTAATTCGTCCTTTCTGCTTTCCAATCCAACACAAACATTTTTATGGTCAATATTTACATACAACTGTATATTTCGATGTGTTTTATTAGGTTTTACATCATTTTCTATCAATTATTAAGTTATACATGGTGGTGGGTAGTCCTAACAAGTTTCCTGGAATTGATTGTCAACCAGTACTAACTTGCCCTTTCGCTAGCAGCTTACAACTTCTCTACATGAAACTGAAGTGGAGAACAAATGACAGTAACCAAATGGCACGGAATGATACGACCAAACTCCGTCCGGGAATCGAACCAAGGCTTTGACCCTTTGGAGTTGTTATTATCTTAACAAAATAAGATAAAAGTGCAGTACTTTTGTATGTAAACCTATCGTTCAATGGTTTGATTCGGATTTAAGAGTACAGTGGCATATATGAACTAGAAATACAACAATATTGCGCACTGTCAGGAATTTTATTTAAGAAAACACCACGATATACCAAATCCGTATAATATATACCGAAACGGATCTCTCAATGGTCAAACACGAACTTTGTCAGAGCATTCACTTCGTTAATGTCCACATATTTATAGTGATTCAAGCAAACAATCAAGCGGACATTGTCCTCGTGTCTCCTATAGCAGATAACACGGGGTCATTTTAGTACTCAATTTGTCGACAAATTAAGACACTTTATGATATTGCTATTTTTAAATGACACACACATGCAATCATTACTTGATGAATGATAAGATCCCACGCACTTGATTCAATATTGTTTTTGCAATTGAAAAAATGTGACCTCACCCATTTTAAAACAATGTTGCTTTTAACAATCAAGTAGACTATCTATAATAACGTTTTTTGAATCACAGTTTATTTGGTATCTTGAAAATAAACTTCAATAGTGAAAATTCCGGCGTCATAAGTGTCTGTTTTGTTGGTAACGGATCATTGTAAACTGAACGACATCACGTGTAAGAAATAAATATATTTTATTTTATCAACATTTTACATTATGTTTACCCAATCAGAACAGCAGCATGGGTAGCCGATTGGTAGTAACAAAAATGAAGTTTGTGATTTTTTGACCCTCCATCATCTTTTGGATGCATTCCACCAGCCGAGTTTTTGTTAAATACGTCCTCATCGTCCCATTGGACAAACAATTCCCGCACAGCCATTCCGTGCACTGTCTGACACGTGTTACAATAACGCACTAAGATAAATGGTCTTTCCGTTGGAAGGTAAATGGGAGTTCGCGTCGAACCATCATTCCTGAAACGGCACATTGTGTGGCCAATTATTTTGTCACATGTAAGCATTGCATGCGAAACCATATGAGGTTATTCCGTGTGCCAATGCAACTTTTGATTTCCCGTACATATGTAAATGTTTTCATATAACATGCACAAAAAATGTTCTTGTCTGTCGTGCAACTGATATTTTTCTTATTAATAATCTGTAATATTCCTAGTGTCTAAAGTTAAGAATTAGTTCAGAACTTGCCTTTGTTTTCAAGCCACTTAATGCGAAATATTAAGTTGAATGAATCAATTAAAATAAGGTCATTGAAACATTTGTTGCAAAAATGGCAATAAAGAGAGCACGCCACATTCACAAAACAGGACATCTCCACGTCTAGATATGTCTTACCTGCAACAATAATATATTTTGGTATCCTTATCGTAGGTTCCATCGGGTAAAGTTCCACTCTTTCTGTTGTTATTTCGAAAATCATCGTCGTCCCAGTATATGTATCCGCTACTAAAGCCTGGAACATATGATATTTCCTTAACTTATTATTAATTCTGCAACAAAATACACTATTTAGTATACTAGTAATTGGTACATGTTTTTTTTTAATTAAAATATTTTGGCAATAAACATTACCTCTGGTAATTTACAATATCGAAAATATATATTACAAAGAGGAACAAACATAATTACAAAGAGAAAACAAAATCTGATAAAATACGACAATTTAATTTAACAATTAACAGCAGCCCTCTTGACAACATATCTTACAGTAGAAGGACAACATCGTTTTCAAAATTACAATAAAATACAATACTACAGTCGGATCTCGTTGATTTGAATTAATCGGGTCCGAAAGTTTATTTCGAACAATACATTGTTTTATATAGCCCATTTCACATTGACGCACATAAGAAGATACATCAGTACCTGATATTTACTTCGGATGATACCGAGTATTGATAGAAGGTTGTCGAATAAACGAAGTCCGACTGAACATAAATGATTATTACCACAGCATGCTTGCCCATCAAAACAAAAATGAAAATAGTTTACCTGAAGGGCATGTTCCTTTCTTCAACAGACAGTATGCACCACGTGGCCACTGTTGGTCGTGTGGACTTATGTTATGTCTGCCCTTTATACAATAATACGAATCTATGTTGTCACTTCCAAACGCCCCTGAAAATAGAACAAAACACATAGTACTGAAAGTTAAAATTGCGCATGATGACTGTTTGACGCCATCGTAATTATAAACAATCAATAACGTGTGTATGATATCCTTAGAAGTTTCATCATTATTGTATTAATTGTAACTGTTTTGCGGTCCTTTTATTCACGTACACAGTCAGTGTCATGTAGAGGAGGGTGGAGGACGGCCCACGGGGGAGACCTGGCTAGAACTACCGACCTTCCGTAAGCCAGCTGGGATTCTAACCCGTAGTGGCGAGGGACAAATCATTTGAAGTCGGCGACAATAACCCTGATGGTTTTATGACGCCATTATGAAATTGGCTATATTTGTACCAAGGAATTGTAAAGTACTGTAGTGTGATGTCATTATAACTTTTGCCTTTTCCGTATCAATCGTAAAGTGATGGTTGTATGGCGCCATGTTAAGTTTTACCATTGGTATACACATTTTAAGGAACGGTTGTGCGGTACATTCTAAACTATCAACTTCTTTAATATCATCGTTTTAATTGCAAATAAAATGATGGTTGGATGGCGCCATTTTAAGATGTATTATTATTTTTAAGTGTTTATTTTGTCTTAGGACGTTGTTGTATCAAGTAAGAATAACATTTTATAATTGATAAAACATGTTTTTTTAACAGAAAATGGGTCGTAAATTAAAAACTAACCTTTCATGTAATTTCGTATACCCGATGAGAATGTGTTATGTGATCTGACGTCTTCTGTATCTTGATGTCGCCAACCTTTCAACCACGTAATCTGACCGTCGTCAGGGCAACCATATGCCGTCTCCATGAAACCGTACGTTCCAACAGGCCACGTGATAGGAACTTGTATACTGTGGTCTAAAATGTTATTTCTAAGCGTATCGTTCATAATACCGGTATATAAGTGAACCAAATACCGTTTGCGTTCAAATTGGAATCTTTTAGCACTCGCTTTTCACCAAGTGTATGCTTGACTGTCTTTATACAGTTCAACCGGAATCCCGGTAACCATAAGTCACGGGTTAAATCTCACCATTGACGAGATCTTTAACGGTGCTCACAATATCTGAACTATGAGTGTTTTGTGTATAGAAACACAGGAAGCGGTGATCCAGAGTGATTAATATAACTTGTAAAATCATCGAGGTAAAATGAACAATCACAGATATTAAAGTCATCACATCTGGCTTACAAACTATACGTTCGATTGAAACATGTATACTCCATGCCATTAAAAACGCAACTACAAAATATCCGCATCAACACGGTGACATTATAGAGAAATGATTTAATTCTCAAACATAAGTTCCTAATAAATAGGATTACTATGGCCATATTTTGAATGAATGATTTACACTTTGTAACAATACAACGCGCCAAGCACTTGGAACAAACGGAAGGCTAAGTGAAATAGTTGCAGTAAAGTATAGTTTGGCTAGTGCAACTGATAGAATATATGTTATATCAGCAATTATTTTAGCAGTTGTCATTTGAATGACGAACATGAAACATCGGGAACAGTGATTACCTTTCAATGCAGTGTAACCAGAAACTTGGTTTTTGAAACCTGAATATTGTTTCAGTGCGGAGTTCATATTGTTTGCATACATACTGAAGGTGTTCTCAGACGATATAGAATCAGGACAAATTCCTTCGGCAACAAGTTCATGAACAATCTGTTGGTGACAAATGAAAACATTAAATGCATAACTTGTGCTTATATAGTTTTAGTTAGGTTTAGCATTGCAGACAGTGGTCGAGGGGTATAGCGCCTGACTCCTGATCCGAAGGTCGTCAGTTCGAGCCCCGCGATTAAAGGTGTTTGATTACGAACTTCACAATCCCTAAAATTTGTGCGAGTACTGGTTGGTAGCCAGGAAGCTGCCATCGAAAGTGATTAATATAAGTTGTAAGAACTTGTTCCACGATCGATGTAAAATAAATCAATTTAAACTTTAAATATTGCAGGCAATTTAACTAAATAGGAATTAGCTAATATACTTTATAGTTTTTTTGTTTCAAAAATTCTATTTTTTTAACCTAAAATTGCAACAGGCGCCATTGATAATTAAACACAAAAATACTTACCGATTTCCAGAAAGTCCAATTCAGTGCCTGTATATTGGATTCAATTTTATACCAATCACTTCCGGTTGTTTGGTGGTTCCCGTCATGTATGTATGTTGAGTTCCGGATCCAGTATTAAGTGCCGGACTACTTTCTAAGTTTCTTGTATTGATGGTTACCGATGATTTGTACTCATTAATTTCTCCAGTATGCAGAATACGGGTTGGATCCTTGAAATATAATCACTTATATTAAGCACGAGTAGACGTATTTTCGAGTTTCAAGCCATTAAGGTCAGGCTAAGACACCACGCAAAGATATTTATGGTTTTATAAATGAGTTTACCGAGGAGAGGGCAAGTTTGAAATATCCGAACACTTGGTATCATCTGAAATAAATATCGGGTCCCGATGTCTCTTCTTATACACGTCAAATTAAAAAAAGCTATTCAAAACCATGTAATAATCCCAGGTCCGACTGCACTTTGATATTATTGCTGATGTTTCCTACTGTTATTCCTAAATGAAAAATAGATCGTATAGTATACACAGTTATCGCGTATTGATGCCGATTGCTAAAGTGTATGATTTCTGTTTGTATTGAAAAATGGTAAACAGTTGTCAAGGTATATTTAATGCAAAGTAATTGGTGAAACCAGTGATTAACAGTTACTTTCACATTGTATTGAATATATTTCTACTACATTTATTTGTATTTAGTTAACATATTTATGTTTCTATAAATGTACATGTTTATAAATAAAGTGTAAATTGTTCTATTACGTATGCATATTTGTGGATAAGTATTACCAATATGTTCTCCAGACGTTTCTATGAGAGTTTTTTCTCAAAGTAAGTCGGCAATTTTTTATAACCATTGTGTCATAACACTATTTGAGCATTCCTGTCCAATACTGTACTTGCCTCAAATCGTGTGGACATTACTATGTGGGAGAGTTTCAGAAAGATTAGACATGGAATGTAGTTTTAAATGTAGGTTCCAGACGACGGACCGACGACAATGGTTGACGGAATACCATGACAGCTCAACGCATATCACACCATTCTCAATGCGCAAAACAATATAATTGTATAACATCGTAAGGAAGAATGTTTCCCATATTTCCTCCATTTGTAGGTCATATATTTTTAATCTACCCAGCTTATTATCATAAAATATATGACGCATATACATACATACCATGTGTTGCATTTGTACAAATATATCCTGGGGTGTAGTCTGTGTCCGATGGATTGTTCTTGTACCAATATCTACCGACGTTACTATACTCTGAATTAAACAGTACAAAAAGAAACTGCAAAGCACACTAACGACAACTATAGTCTGTTTTTATTTACTTGAGAACGACTGTCCTACACAAATTGTGTAGTGGTCAGAATATGAAAAGATGTTTGGAAATTATTGGCCAGTACACATCGTATACACAATAACGGTAAACTAAAACAATTCCTCTACTGGGCGGAAATGTTTAACAGAGAAGAACATGAACATATTTACAATTAAACAATACATACATATAAAGAGAGACGACAACACATTCCATAAGCAGTTCTATAGTTGTATTTAAAGCAGATACTAGTATGTACTATTTCTAAATAATCATCCCCTTGCCCTAGGCATTTTACATTTTCTATTCAATATGTGAAAACAAATATTGTTGCTAATGTTTTTCAGTGTATATATATATGTATATACTTACTGTTCCCCACTTGTCCAAGAATTGTAGATATTTCATGACATCATCTGAGCTAATACCAGTTGGCAGACTACAAACTGCCTTTGCGAAATCACGTGACACAGTGTAGTTATATTGTTCGACATTTTTCGTCAAGTATCGGATTGTTTCGAATTTACATGTAGATATGCGGTCGATATTAACGTTGTTCACGTTTTCAAAAGAAGGCCGAAGTGTTACAAATTCTTGACTGAACGTGAATGCTTCGTTCCTTAAGTTTATGTCATGAGACGCTGAAAATAATTATGACACTGAGATTTAATTATATTTCAAATTGGTCATATTATATGAGATGTACTATTTCATATATACACAGAAATAGAAATCCGATTGCGATATAAATAACTCAGACGGTTAATATCATAGTTTTATATGAAATGATTAAATATGTTGAGCAGGAAATGTAACATACAGAATTCATAAATATATCAAACAAAAAAAGGGTGTTGGAAAGCTAAATACAGTCGGACCTCGTTTATTCGACAGCATTCTGTCCGAATACTTTGTATCATCCGAAATAAATATCAGGTCCCGATTTATCGTATGCATGTCGAATGGGCTATTCGAATCCATGTATTGTTCGGCATAAAATTTCGGACCCGAATAATTCGAATGAACGAGGTCCGACTGTATATTTTGTATTACAAAGTCATTAGACTATGAATGCAGTACAACTGTGAATTAAGCAATACGAATAAAAATTAACGGTTCGATGAAGTCTCTGAATACTCGCCATTTACTTGTTACAAATGTAATCTTCAAACTTCATTCTTGAGTTAGCACACACATACATCTCACATGCGATGACCGTCAACAATAATAATAAACATCTTTGTTACCACGATTGTACATTCATATTTATAATCGCTTGCAAAACATACGCCGTGCTGAAACCCAGTGTTCAACATCTCTGGTGCCGTATAAAGTATCAGTATTGCTATACATTGAACTATCATTAAAACTATCATTGCATTCAAATATACCAGTACTTCACATTTTTATACATCTATGAGGTAACGTGATTATGTCAATCATGACTATTATATTACGTGGCATTATGCCTGTATAGTGTGTTAGAACAGGAAGAAAACAGCAACGGACAGGTAGTGTTATAAAGAAGACAGAAGAATTGAAATGTTGGTAAGGTGTTGTACCACTCTGTGCGTGTTACCACCTCGGCTTGTGTGACCTTACCATGGACAAGTCCCCTCCGGCACAGCTTAGTACTCGTAGTCTCACCATAAGCAATACAGCAACTGGATGAAATCCCAATTGGAAGTACTGGATGGACAACGCCTTCTTAAATCACGCCAAAGATTGACAATGAGTAATACTAACCACTTGGTTCCGCAAACAGTTCCAATTCCTGTTGATACGATTTGGAACCGAGCAATACAACCGTCGACAGTGCTCCAGCACAATTCGCCAACCTTTGGTGACTGAGTTCTCGAATAATGCTGTCATTGCCCGAAAGCTACAATGACAAAAACACGTTAGGACTCCTAGTTTTGGGGAATTGCATTATAATAAATGAGTAAATATTTCTGTATTCATGATGATATACATGTATGGTGAAAAACTATAAATGAATTTCTGGCTTTATATATGAAGATATGTTTCTAATCGCGCATTCAATTACGTTTTTCCATATTGTTTTATAAAATATTAACCAATATTACTTACTTGAAATATTCGTCCAGACATATTGTATCCGGGGTCAGGGTGAGAGGTAGGGTTTCCATTTAACAAATTATATCCAAACCCGATGTATTCATACACGGTCCCCGTAACATTAGCTAAAAATCATACAAAAATGTATCATGAAGTATTTAAATACTAATATCTAGGATAAAACGTAGATTTGGAAATATGTACATGTATATGACTTGCAGTATCGGACGTAAGTAAACAAGTAATTGACTTCTTGCTGTATTCTGGTAAGGATCGACGAAGCTACTAGAAACTCTTCTGTTGCAAGAGTTGTAAATGTTGTTATATAGTCTATCAATCAATAGTTGCGAACATGAGTCCGTTGATATCGCTGATGATGGGTACATTTATTTTGCCTGTTTATATATGGGTTAAAACTTAAAACTGCTGATCGTTATTATGAAGGGCAACGTTGAGGCTACAATTCGGACTCTTGGAATGGTTTCAATTGGAGTTGCTTGCGAGGGAAACCTCCTGTACACCGCGGTCGTAGAAAAAACGGCTTCTCCCGGGACCCAACCCTTGTACTTTAGTATAATTGTCGCATTCGACCCAATGCTTACCAGACGTGACATATCCCTGTGTAATAGTCGAAACCGAAATAAAGACTATATAGTTCTCAAACATTGTATCCAGTTTCAAAATGCATATTTCTTTATTCTACGACTGACTGACTGCGTGTTATGAACAAACAGACAGTGTTGTGCAAAACTTACCTGCAGTTTGCCAATATTGGAATGGTGTTGTAGCAGTTGTTGTCGTTGTTGGCATTTCTGTTGTAGTTTCGTATGTTGATGACTGTGTCGAATATGTTGTTGCTGATTGTGTAAGCATTGGTTTTGGTGTTGGTGAAAATTTTGTTGTTTCCAGTGTTGTTGTTAATGATGATAAGATCAGTGGTTCAGGTGTAGATTTTGATGGACGTGTGGTAGCATCAGTGGGCGTAAAAGTTGACACATCTGCTATTGTGTGTCTTGTTGTTACATCAACCGGTACTTTCTGGGTATTTATCGTCCGCTCAGTTGGTGTCGTTGTTGTAGTCACTTAAATCAGATTGAACAACGAAAATAACATAAATCAAGAATAATCAGACACATATTAGAACATTCAAAGTTCAAAGCAATATGTACATTTTTGCTCTTATAGAAAGGTTGCTTTTCCAGAGAGGTTTAATTGAATCGTCACTGCAAGAAACCAATGACACTTTTGTTTTAGTGAGGTTGCTGGTCTAGAGAGGAACGGTCCGAGACTTTTCACACGTCGGATAATGTCACGGACTTCTGTATGGTCGTGAATGTTTTGTTTCATGATTGGGTAGACGATTAGAGACTTATGCAATAATGTTTGCATACAATTTCAATGTACTTTTTGTATTATTTGGTTCCATGTTTACTGCCATTAAGAAAAATGCTAGCTGACACTATGGCAATGACATTTGATTTCCTGTAAATGTTTTGTCATGTGCGAGCAATTGAATAAACGTCATTTATATTCATAAGAATAAATATATTATTCGATAAATCACATAATTATGTGCGAAATAAGCAATAAAGAAAGCCCAATTTTCAATAGCACTTACACGTGTCAACATATGATATTTCACCGGCGCATACATGTGACCTCAAATCCTCAGATTTTGCAACATATGCAACCTTCAAATAGAACCAATAAATTGTGATATTTGTAAGAAGCAAGTCACGTTATTTTTATTAAGAAAATTTGGTAATAATTATGACGAATTATCTAGGTTCGTCTGTTCTGGTACTAAGTACTGGTACGGAGGTCATGTGTTCTTGGCGATTAATTGACAGTTAAACATTTAACATTACAATCGATCCTCGTTTATTAGACATCCTTGTATCCGAATACTTTGTATAATTCGAATAAAATATCAAGTCAAGATGAATATCTTCTTATGCACTTCGAATTGAAATGGGCTATTTGAAACCTTATATTATTCGAAATATTATCTGATGAATTCGAATGAACGAGGTCCGTCTATAATTACATCTGATTCTGATACTTCAATTGAAATGGCGTGTTACCAGTTAAGACACGGGTTAATGAAGAATGTCAATAAAGGAGCACTGGCTTGGTGAATCAGCCGCTGTACGTAACTAAAATTTCATTGAAAAATACAAATATTGCGGGGAAATGAAATTGTTGGGAAAATAATAACATGTTCCGTTTGTGCGTTAATAAAATAATAACATTGTGAAGATGTTGTATTTCAGTCTATAAAAAGATGATAATATCAATTATATTTCATACATTTTGCCGACACAATATCGATTTTTTTCATTAAAAACTTGAAATTAGTGACATTTATTAGAACAAAGTCAAGTTTTATGTGGGTGAACTAAGACATGTCTCATTGTTTCAATACATACCTGGTGTTCAAACAGAACTGCGAAGAACTGGCCGCTCTGTTCTTGTCCATTTACCAGTGGTTTGCAATTAAATTCGTACAAATAACCAAGCTCTTTACTAGAAGTGTCGTCGACAGGATACACACTAGTTTGTACAGCATAGTTACACAAACAGTCGTAATCTCCATGAACGTATGTTGCCAATGAAGCAAGAAGGAACACACAGAACACATAGTCTACTGCATTCATCTTTGAAAAGCAGTGTTCTGTTTCGAAAAGATAATAAAAACAGTAAAACCTCTATAATACGACCGCCCTTGGGACCCTTGAAAACTGGTCTTCTTATTGATGTGATCTTATTATTGAGATTGAATAAAGCGGAAAACAGTGAAATAGACTTGTTTTCTTCTTCTTTGACGTGGTCTCATTATTGATGTTGTTTTAAAGTGAGATTTTACTGTATTGACACACGTCGGTACATTAACCGCTTCCGGAACGCCCATTTATCGTTATTGTAAGCCACAATGCAAAATCAAAATGAATAAAACAATGTGCTGATGCAGTGAGCTTTTTTTTAATTTCCAAAATGTTCTTATTCATCAGACCAGAGAGACATCACATTCCTTTGCCCATCCGGATAGCTTTTTAAATGGACTGACAATCAAGGGATCGTTGGGTAAAGCCCTGGTATATTGTCCGTGACGGTAGAGGATACATACAGAAACATTGGCCATTCAGCTCTGATTCATGCGATAACATTGACCCTTGCAATCGGACGAGCAGTCCGTACTGGTTGCAATCCCCGGGAAACTTGCAAGGTTAACTGTAGAAAACTGCGTAAAATCTCCAATACTTACAAAAAAATGATCTATAAAATTACTGCGTTTTTTTTTAAATAAAGAGATTTTTTTTTCTTTTGGTTAACAAAATCGTCATTTGGGGGCAAAATACATTGAATTAGACGAAACGTGTAATATTTGGCCTCTGACTTTTAAGGATTAACTAGGTGACATGGTCAGACCTCTGTATGCAAACATGCTTCCATAACGATATTATTATATACAGTGAAATCGGATGGATAAGAAACTAGTTACTTACTCAGCTGTTTATTTCATCAACATCTGACATTCAAAACAATTAAATGTCCGTGTTTCTTCTCTCAATAGAACGCTAATTATCACAAAAATAAAATGATTTATGAATTATTTCTTCTGTATGGAAAGGATCATTTACAGTGATTGTACCATGTCTATTTTGATCGCTTTGATCTTTGAACTATCACACCTGTCTGATAATGAACAAACCATGTATGAAGTACGGTCTTATTGTCAATTTATCTACTTTGTACACTATTCTGGTGTTAAACGTCTATATCTGTTGAGTCGATGACATTACGCAAGTACATGCAGATCAAAGTTCAGTAATTTATGTATGTACACTCAAAATGCATATTATCTTGTAATCATTGACTTTTGGAGCTTTTGTGACAGCATTGTGAAGGAATTCTTGACAACGATGATGATGATGATAGTGGCGGTGGTGGTGATTGTGGTGGTAATTACGATGGGAGTGTTGATGATGATTGCGGTGGTGATGGTGGTGGTGGTGATGGTGTTGGTGATGATGGAGGCGATGGGAGTGATGATGATGATGGCGATGGGAGTGATGATGATTGTGATGGTGATGATGATGATAATGATGGTGGCGACGGGAGTGATGATAATGGTGGTGGTGGTGATGGTGGCGGTGGTGGCATTGAGATAATGATGATGATGGCGATGGGTGTAAAATATCTATATATTCAGTTTTGCTTCCAATATGTTGTATTTTGTTTATAGTTCGTTGTTCGTGTTTTGTGTTCAGGGTACGCCGAGAAGGTCTATTAGGATTACTACATTAATATCTGATGATCCAGGAGAGCAGAAAAATTATAGAAAACACTAAACCCAACATCAGCACAATTGCTGTCCTAGCGATTTAAGATTTTTACTAATGCGTCCCTTTAACTTTCCAATCCAACACAATCACTTGTATGGTATATATTTACATACAACGGTATATTTCGATGTGCTTTATTAGGTTTAACGCCATTTTCTAACACTTTTTCAGTTATACATGTTGGTGTGTTGACCTAACAAGTTTCCTGGAATTAATTGTCAACCAGTACTTACTTCAGCTTTCGCTAGCAGCTTGCAACTTCTCTACATAAAACTGAGGTGGAGAACAAATGACCGTAACCAAATGACACGGAAGGATACGACCAGCTCCGTCCGGGAATCGAACCAAAACCTTCCGGATGACAGCCCATCGCTATACCAATTGAACTAACCGGGCGGAGCATTTCGATTTTGACCTTTGGGAGTTCAGCTATTGTACTCGTGTTTGGATAATGAAATTCCTTTGTGCAGGAGTCATTTGTTTGAAGCACTGTCTTTTGTAAACATGACCTATTAAACAAATTCGGCTTTGACCCTTTGGAGTTGTTTTATTATCTTAACAAAATATGCTAAAAGTGGAGTACTTTTGTATGTTAACCTGTCTTTCAATAGTTTGATTCGGATTTAAGAATACAGTGGCATATCAGACCTAGAAATACAACAATACTGCGCACTGTCAGGGATTTTATTTAAGAAAACACCATGATATACCAAATCCGTATAATATATACCGAGACGGATCTCTCAAGGGTCAAATCCGAACTTTGTCAGAGCATTCACTTCGTTAATGCCCACATATTTATAGTGATTCAAGCAAACAACCAAGCAGACATTGTCCTCGTGTCTCCTATAGCAGATAACACGGGGTCATTTTAGTACTCAATTTGTCGACAATGCCACACACATGCAATCATTACTTGATGAATGATGAGATCCCACGCACTTGATTCAATATTGTTTTTGCAAGTGTAAATTTGAGACCGCACACAATTGATGTGAAATTGCTTTTTGCAAGTGTAAATATGTGATCTGACCCATTTAAAAACAATGTTGCTTTTAACAATCAAGTAGAGTTATCTATAATAACGTTTTTTGAATCACAGTTTATTTGGTATCTTGAAAATAAACTTCAATAGTGACAATTCCGGCGTCATAAGTGTCTGTTTTGTTGGTAACGGATCATTGTAAACTGAACGACATCACGTGTGAGAAATAAATATATTTTATTTTATCAACATTTTACATTATGTTTACCCAATCAGAACAGCAGCATGGGTAGCCGATTGGTAGAAACAAAAATGAAGTTTGTGATTTTTTGACCCTCCGTCATCTTTTGGATGCATTCCACCAGCCGAGTCTTTGTTAAATACGTCCTCATCGTCCCATTGGACAAACAATTCCCGCACAGACATTCCGTGCACTGTCTGACACGTGTTACCATAACGCACTAAGATAAATGGTCTTTCCGTTGGAAGGTAAATGGGAGTTCGCGTCGAACCATCATTCCTGAAACGGCACATTGTGTGGCCAATTATTTTGTCACATGTAAGCTTTGCATGCGAAACCATATAAGGTTATTCCGTGTGCAAATGCTTTTGATTTCCCGTACATATGTAAATGTTTTCATATAACATGCACAAACAATGTTCTTGTCTGTCGTGCAACTGATATTTTTCTTATAAATAATCTGTAATATTCCTAATGTCTAAAGTAAAGAATTAGTTCAGAACTTGTCTTTGTTTTCAAGCCACTTTATGCGAAATGTTGAATGAATCATTTAAAATAAGGTCATTGAAACATTTGTTGCAAAAATGGCAATAAAGAGAGCACGCCACATTCACAAAACAGGACATCTCCACGTCTAGATATGTCTTACCTGCAACAATAATATATTTTGGTATTCTTATCATAGGTTCCATCAGGTAAAGTTCCACTCTTTCTGTTGTCATTTCGAAAGTCATCGTCATCCCAGTATATGTATCCGCTACTAAAACCTGGAACATATTATATTGACTTAACTTGTGATTAATTCCGCAACAAAATACACCATCAAGTATAATTTGTACATGTTTCTTTAATTGAAGTGTATTGGCAAATCAGCAATAAACATTGCCTCTGGTAATTTACAGTATCGAAAGTATATATTCCAAAGAGGAAAAAATATGATTACAAAAAGAAACAAATATAGATCTAATACGGGACGAACGATTTCATTTAACAATTAACAGCAGCCCTCTTGACAACATATCTTACGGTAGAAAGACAACATCGTATTCAAAATTACAATAAAATATAATACTTCAGTCGGATCTCGTTCATGTGAATTAATCGGGTCCGAAACTTCATATCGAACAATACATTGTTGTATATAGCCCATTCCAATTCAACGCACATAAGAAGATACATCGGGACCTGATATTTACTTCGGATGATACCGAGTATTGTGATTGAAGGTTGTCGAATAAACAAAGTCCGACTGTACATACATGATTATTACTACAGCGTGCTTGCACATCAAAACAAAAGCGAAAATGGTTTACCTGAAGGGCACGTTCCTTTCTTCAACAGACAGTATGCACCACGTGGCCACTGTTGGTCGTATGGACTTATGTTATGTCTGCCTTTTATACAATAATACGAATCTATGTTGTTACTTCCAAACGCCCCTGAAAATAGAAGAAATAACGTAGTTCTGTCATAATTCAGAATTGTAAAAGATGACCGTGTGACGGCATCGTAAGTTTGATCATGATTTGAGGGCTGCTGTGGGATTTACAACCGCGTCTGTATAAAAATTTAAGTAACGTCATTTCAAGAAAACGCAACATGTGATGTCACTATTGCAAGCAGGAAAATTTATTTACTCCATAATGTCACTTCGTTTTCATGTTGCAATATTGCTTACTGTCAGTACATGGTGACGTCACATGTGATGTTTTCTTGAAATGACGTCACTTAAAGAAGAGGTTGGTAATCGTACAACGGCGCTCATTTTATTAATTGTAAATAACGTATTTACGATCTCCTAATAAGTTTTATCATTATTGTATTAATATTAACCATTGTATGGTCCTTTTATTCACATACACAGTCAGTGTCATGTAGAGGAGAGGGTTGATGAAGGCCCTAGGGGGAGACCTGGGAAGAGCCACCGACCTTCCGTAAGCCAGCTGGGATTCTTACCCGTAGTGGCGAGGACTATAAAGGACTGTAGTGTGATGCCATTATAAATTTTGCCTTTTTCGGCGCAGCCGTACTTACATGGTTTTGCTAGGCAATTTCTCTTCAACCGAACAACGTTTGTAACCTTGACGCGGATTGGTTGACACTCTTGATAAAGGTTACATTTATTACCAAAACACACTCAATTTCGATGAATTTACCGAAATCCACTGAATTTTTGTGAATTTACTGGAATCCATTTTGGATCTGGAGTGACAGCAAGCGTAACATATTGGCATTTTTTTATTTTGCTTAACAAATCGTAACTTTCAAATTGCGCCGACCATCTTTTTTCGGCGCAGCCGTACTAACATGGTTTTGCTATTAGCATATCAGTGTTTTGTATACCAATCAAATCTTACGTTAACCACCAAGGCAATTTCTCTTCAACTGAAACATATTTGTAACATTGACGCAGACTGGTTGACATTTTGTATATCATGATTTATCCAGTAAGTATGTGTTGTAAGTCATTAGCCTGGATAACCTGCCTTTACCAATACATTATCGGGGTGCAGAGTCCGCTGAATACCAGACTAATTAGTCATCACCACGAGGAATTGTCCGGTGTTGGAATTAAGAAGACTTTATTGGTGTAATGTACCAGTCAAGATCATTTATATCGTTTTATTCAGATACATCGCTATATAACACGTTTATTAACATGAATGTGTGAGTTCACGACTTATGCATGAAGTAATATTGATGAACTATACTGTTTCTATGACTAATCACACTACGCAGTGATCTCCCCTTACATGTCTCGGAGTTATTGTAGTATAGCGTAATTGAATGACCGGCAGTCGTAACAGTTAGGCATTTTTTTATGTTGTACAACAAATTTAACCTTCAGATTGCTACAAATTTGCATACTTCAAGTTGCGCCCAACATCTTTTTTAAAGATAGTTCTTGTTTCATCAGTTGTAAAGTGGTGGTTGTATGGCGGCATGTTAAGCTTTATTATACCAATTTTAAGGAACGGTTCTGTCGTACAGTTTTAACTATCAACTTTTAATATCATAGTTTTTTATTGCAAACAAAGTGATGGTGGAATGGCGACATTTTAAGATGTAGTATATACGTGTATATTTTTCATTTCAGGACATTGATGTATCATTTAAGAATAATATTTTTTAATTGATAAAACATGTTTCTTTAACTAGAAAATGTGTCGTGAAAATAATAAACAAACCTTTCATGTAGTTTCGTATTCCCGATGAGAATGTGTTATGTGATCTGACGTCTTCTGTATCTTGATGTCGCATACCTTTCGACCACGTGATCTGACCGTCGTCAGGGCAACCATATGCCGACTCCATGAAACCGTACGTTCCAACAGGCCACGTAATTGGAACTTGTATATTGTGGTCTAAAATGTTATTTCTAAGTATACAAGTCATAATACCGGTATTTATGTAAAACAAATACTGTTTGGAATCGTTTATCACTCGCGAAAAACGCTTTTCACCAAATATATGCTTGACTATCTTAATACAGTTCAATCAAGATTACAATTCAAGTAGAACATACCGGTCTCGCTTTGGCAAGAGGACCGGCATCCTGTACCATAAGTGACGGGTTAAAATCTCACCATTGGCGAGATCTTCAACGGATCTCACAACCTCTGAACTGGGGGTGATTTATTTACAGAAACACAGGAAGTGGTCATCGAGAGTGATTTATATAACGTGTTATAACATTGGTGTATAATTAATAATCTCAACCTTTAAATTCAGCATATCTGATTAACAAACTATACGTTCGAATGACACATGTATACTCCACGCCATTTAAAACGCCACTAAAAAGTCATCACGGTGACATTATAGAGAAATAATTATATTTTAATTCTAAAACATAATTTCTTAAACTTATCAATTATGAAATATGACTACTATGGCCATAGTTTGATTTGTTTTGATGAATGGTTTAAACTTTGTAACTATAAAACGCGCCTAGCACTTGGTACACAATGAAGGCTAAGTGAAATGGTGCGTTTTTAATTAGCGTTAAGTATAGTTTGGCTAGAACAACAGATGGAATATATGTTATGTCAGCAATTATTTAACATTTATCATTTGCATGAAACATTTGAAACATCGGGAACAGTAAGTACCTTTCAATGCAGTGTAACCAGAAACTTGGTTTTTGAATCCTGAATATTGTTTCAGTGCAGAGTTCATATTGTTTGCATATATACTGAAGGTGTTCTCAGACAATATAGAATCAGGACAAATTCCTTCGGCAACAAGTTCATAAGCAATCTGTAGGTGACAAAATAATACATTTAATGCATAACTTGTTCTTAAAAAGTTTCGTAATTCAGTTCGTTAGGATTATCATTGCATACAGTGGTCGATAGGTAGAGCGTCTGATCCCTGATCCGAAGGTCGTGCGTTCGAGCCCCACCATGAGAGGGGTTTGATTACGAACTCCCAATCCCTAACATTGGTGCAAGTACTGGTTAGAAGCCAGGAACCAGTCATCGAGAGTTATTAATATAAGTTGTAAGAGCTTGTTTCACAATCGATGTAAAATAAATCAGTTTAAACTTTAAATATTGCGGGCAATTTAAATACATATGATTTAGCCGATATACTTTATCAATCATAGTTTCTTGGCTTTAAAATTCTGTTTTAGACCCGAAAATTGCAACAGACGCCATTGATAATTGAACACAAATACACTTACCGATTTCCAGAATGTCCAATTCAGTGCCTCCGTAATTGGATTTAATTTTATACCAACCACTTCCGGTTGTGTGGTGGTTCCCGTCATGTACGTATGTTGCGTCCCAGATCCAGTATTAAGTGCCGGACTACTTTCTAAGTTTGTTGTATTGATGGTTACTGATGATTTGTACCCATGAATTTCTCCCGTATGCTGAATACGGGTCGGATCCTTGAAACATGATCAATTATTATAGCACAAGTATACGTATTTTCGAGTTACAGGTTAAAACGGTCAGGCTAAGATACTTGGTATTAACCTGTAATAAATATCAGGTGTCTTCTTATACACGTCAAATTGAAATAGCTATGAAACCATGTATTATTCGAAATAGTTCGTATAGTATACACAGTAATTATCGCGTAATGATGCCGATTGCTAACGTGTATGATTTTTGTTTGTATTGAAAATGGGGAACAATTTGTAACTGATACTTATTTCGGATGATACCGAGTATTCGGATTTAAGGTTGTCGAAGAAACGAGGTCGAACTGTTTTAAAAAGCGAAGAACGTGATGCGTTGTCTCTTATATTTCCTCCATTAGTATATCATATATTTTTAATCCACCCAGATTATTATCATTAAATATTTGACTAATGTAATTTGTTATGCGTGCCCATACATACCATGTGTTGCATTTGTACAAATATATCCTGGGGCGTAGTCTGTGTCCGATGGATTGTTCTTGTACCAATATCTGCCGACGTTACTATACTCTGAAGTAAATAGTACAAAAAGAAACTGCAAAGCACACTAACGACAACTATAGTCTGTTTTTATTTACTTGAGAACGACTGTTCTACACAAATTGTGTAGTGGTCAGAATATGAAAAGATGTTTGGAAAGTATTGACCAATACACATCGTATACACAATAACGGTAAACTAAACAATTCAATTCAGTTTATTAGGCGTAATCTTTACAGATCATCGCCCTCTACTGGGCGGAAATGTTAAACAGAGAAGAACATGAACATATATACAATTAAACAATACATACATATACAGAGAGACGGCAACAGATTCCATAAGCAGTTCTATAGTTGTATTCAAAGCAGATACTAGTATGTACTATTTCTAAATAATCATCACCTTGCCCTAGGCATTTTACATTTTCTATTCAAAATGTGAAAACAAATATTGTTGCTAATGTATTTCAGTGTATATGTATATACTTACTGTTCCCCACTTGTCCAAGAATTGTAGATATTTCATGACATCATCTGAGCTAATACCAGTTGGCAGACTACAAACTGCCTTTGCGAAATCACGTGACACAGTGTAGTTATATTGTTCGGCATTTTCCGTCAAGTATCGGATTGTTTCGAATTTACATGTAGATATGCGGTCGATATTAACGTTGTTCACGTTTTCAAAAGAAGGTCGACGTGTTACAAATTCTGGACTGAACGTGAATGCTTCGTTCCTCAAGGTTATGTCATGAGACGCTGAAAATAATGTACGATAGTGAGACTTAATGATATTTCGAATTGGTTGTATTATATGAGCTTTACCATTTTATATACACAGAAATAGAGTGTGATATAAATAACGCAGACGGTAAATATCTTCTTCTTTTTAAAAAAAATGAATAAAGATGATGAACAGGAATTGTCGCATACATGATTCATAAATATGTATATCAAACAATAAAAAGGTATAACAGAGAGAGAATACGTAACTACAGGGAACGACACATACAAAAGACACGCAGACCTCTGGGAAAACAACAATCCACAAAACATAAGGCACTTAAGGAGGTCAAAGGGTACACGTGTTAAGGAACAGAGACACTATGAATGGCCAGACAGACCACAAGGAATAACTAGGAGAATCAAAGTGGACAGTGAAGGAAGGGGGAGGGAGGATTAATGGATGGAAAAGATCGCAGGACAAGACAACTGGCCGCAATAGGCCGAAACTGGGCAGGAAACATAAAGTGACAGAATTGCACAGGGGAAAGGGAATGTATAGTCACGAATGTTAAATAGAGTCTGACCTCGTTTATTCGACAAACTTCAATCCAAATACTAGGTATCACCCGAAATAAATACCAAGTCCTGATTTATCTTATGCATGTCGAATTGGAATTGAAATGGGGTATTCGAATCCATGTATTATTCAAAATAAAAATGAAGGACCCAAATAATTCGAATGAACGATGACCGACTGTATATTTTATAACAATGTCACTAGAATTTGAATACAGTACAACCAAACAGTGAATAAAGCAGTACGAATAAAAATTAACGGTTCGATGAAGCCTCTGAAGACCGTTGCATACTGCTCGCCATATACTTGCATTAGATAATTGGGAGTAACAAATGCAATCTTCAAACGTCATTCCAGAGTTTGCACAACATACGTCATACATGCGATGACCGTCAACAATAATAATCATCATCTTTGTTACCACGATTGTTCATTCATATTTATAATTGCTTGTAAAAATACACCGTGTCTAGTGTTCAACATTGTAATAAGCAGAACATCTCCGGTACCGTATAATGTATTAGTATTGCTATACATTGAACTCTCAACACAGTTGCATTCAAACATACCAATAATTCACTTATCTACACAACTCTGAGGTAACGTAATAATGTCTTATTAATTAATTTATTGCGTGGCCATTGGGTATAGTGTATTAGAAAAGGAAGAAAATAGCAGCGGACAGGTAGTGTTATAAAAAGACAGAATAATGGAAATGTTGGTACGTTGCTGCACCACTATGTACGTGTGGCCACACCGGCTTGTATGACCTTACCACGGACAAGTCCCACCGGCACAGCTCAGTGATTGTAGTCTCACCATAAGCAATACAGCAATTGTATGAAACCCCATTAGAAGTACTGGATGGACAACGCTTACTTAATGTATGCCAAAGATTGACATTCAGTAATACTAACCACTTGGTTCAGCAAACAGTTCCAATTCCTGTTGATACGATTTAGAACCGAGCAATACAACCGTCGACTGTGCTTCAGCACAATTCACAAACCTTTGGTGACTGAGTTCTCGAATAACGCTGTCATTTCCAGATAGCTACAATGACAAAAATACATTAGGACTCCTATTTGGGGGAAAATGCATCATAATAAATAAGCCATGAACGCCTTGATATATTTATATATCATGATATAAATGTATGATGAAAAACTATAAATGACTGCCTATCTGTATATAAGAAGATAGGGTAAATGTTTCTGATTGCGCATTCAATTACGGTTTTCCATAATGTTTTATTGGTTATCAGCCAATATTACTTACTTGAAATATTCGTCCCGACATATTGTATCCGGGGTCAGGGTGAGACGTTGGGTTTCCATTTAACAAATTATATCCAAACCCGATATATTCATACACGGTCCCCGTAACATTAGCTAAAATAATAAAACACGTATTTTGAATAAACAAAATACTATTATCCAGGTGAAAACTTATATTTAGCAATATGTACATTATATGACTTGCAGTATCGGACGTAAGTGTACAAACAATTTATTTCTTGGCGCATTCTGGTAAGGATCAACAAAGCTACTCGAAATTCTTCTGTTGCAAGAGTTGTAAATGTTGTTATTCAGTCTATCAATCAATGGTTTGCGAACATGAGTCCGACATTTATTATGATTGTTTATGTATGGTTTCATTTGGTTTAAACTGCTGATCGTTATTATGAAGTGCAACTTTTAGGCTACAATTCGGACCCTTGGAATGGTTTCAATGCATGGGGACACTTGCTATGGGGGGGAACCTCCTGTACACCAAGGGTATAGAAAAACGGCATATCCTGAGACCTAATCCTTGTACTTATTACTATATTATATTATTATAATTTCCCCAACGGACCCAATGATTACCAAACGATACATATCCCAGTATAGAGGATGAAACAAACAAAAACGAGTGATGCCTTAGTTCTCACACATTGTACTCTGTTATTCAAAATGCATATTTCCTCATTCTACGACTGACTTTGTGTTATGAACCAACAGACAGCGTCGTGCAAAACTTACCTGCAGTTTGCCAATATTGGAATGGTGTTGTCGTGGCTCTTGTAGATGTTGTTGTTGGTATTGTTGTTGTAGTTTTGTATGTTGTAGCAGTTGTTGTTGTTGTTGGCATTGTTGTTGTCGTTTTGTATGTTGTAGCAGTTGTTGTTGTTGTTGGCATTGTTGTTGTCGTTTTGTATGTTGATGACTGTGTCGAATATGTTGTTGCTGATTGTGTTTGCATTGGTTTTGGTGTTTGTGAAATTTCTGTTGGTTCCAGTGTTGTTGTTAATGATGATAAGATCAGTGATTCAGATGTAGAATTTAATGGAACTGTGGTAGCATCAGTGGGCATGAAAGTTGACGCAGCTGCTGTTGTTTGTCTTGTTGTTATATCAACTGGTACTGCCTGGGTATTTGTCGTCCGCTCAGTTGTTGGCGTTGTTGTAGTCACTTAAATCGGAGTGAATGAAAATAACATAAATCAAGAATAATCAGACACATATTAGAACATTCAAAGTTCAAAGCAATATGTACATTTTGGCTCTAATTGAAAGGTTGCTTTTCCAGAGAGGTTAAATTGAATTCTCACGGTAAGAAAAAATACACTTTTGTTATGGAGAGGTTGTTGCTCAAGAGACTTATCTACGGTCGTGAATGTTTAGTTTCATGAGTGGGTGGACGTTTGGAGAGTTATACAATATTAATGCTTGAAAACATTTTCAATGTCATCAACAACAACTCTGGGTTACTTGTTTACTGCCATTAGATAAATGCTAGCTGACACTACGGCAATGACACGTATATTTCTGTAAATGTTTCGTCATGTGCCAGCAATTAAATAAACGTCATGCATATTCATTAAAAGAGAGAGAATACGTAACTACAGGGAAAGCCACATACATAAGACAATGCCTCCCCACGCAGATCTCCGGAAAAACAACAATCCACAAAACATAAGGCACTAAAGGAGGTCAAACGGTACACATATTAAGGAACTGAGGCGCAAGGAATGGCCCAGCAGACCACAAGGAATAACTAGGAGAATCAAAGTGGACAGTAAGGGAAGGGGAGGTGGGAATTAATGGATAAATTAGAATAAATATATTATTCGATATATCACATAATTATTTGCGAAATTAGCAATATAGAAAAACATTAAAAGGGTGTGCAGTGACACTTACATGTGTCATCAGTTGATATTTCACCGGCGCATATTTGCGACGTCGTATCCTCAGATTTTGCAACATACGCAACCTTCAAATAGAACCGATAGTTTGAGTTATTTGTAAGACGCGTTTTTTTTATCAAGAAATTTGCTTATAATTATGACGAATCAACTGGGTTCTTCTGTTCTGGTTACTGATAGAAAGTACGACTGTACTGAGGTTATGTATGCCATCCCATGACAGTTAAACATTTAACATTACAATCGATCATCGTTTATTTGACATCCTTGTATCCGAATACTTGGTATAATTCGAAATAAATATCAGGTCAATATGTATCTTCTTAGGCACGTCGAATTGAAATGGGCTATTCGAAACCTTATATCATTCGAAATATTATCTGATGAATTCGAATGAACGAGGTCCGTCTGTATTTCCATCTGATTCTGATGCCAAGTTCAGTGGAAATGGCGTGTTACCGGTTAGGACACGGGTTAATGAAGAATGACAATGCAGGAGCACTGGCTGGGTGAATTAGTGAATTAGCAGCAGTATATAACTTAAAATTTCATTGAAACAATTCAAATATTCCGGGAAAATCAAATCGTTAGGAAAATTACACGTTCGTTTGTGCTTTAATAAAGTAATAACATTGTGATGATGTTGAATTTCAGTCAATAAAACGATGATAATATCAATTATATTCCTTATATTTTGCCGAGTCAATATCGATTTTCTTCATTAAAAGACTTGAAATTGGCGACATTTATCAGAACAAAATTATGTTTTATGCGGGTATACAAAGACATGTATCATTATTCTAATACATACCTGGTGTTCAAAAAGTACTGCGAAGAACTGACCGCTCTGATCTTGTCCATTTGCCAATGGTTTGCAATCAAATTCGTACAAATAACCAAGTTCTTTATTAGAAGTGTCCTCGCCAGGATACACGTTAGTTTCTACAGCATAGTTACACATACAATCGTAATCTCCACGAACGTATGTTGCCAACGAAGCAAGAAGGAACACACAGTATGCATTGTCTACTGTATACATCTTTGAAAAGCAGTGTTCTGTTTCGAAATAAAAATACTTCTTATTGAGGCGGTATTAATATTGAGCTTGAGTAAATTACAAAACAGTGAAAATGGACTTGAAAATTGTTTTCTTAATTTTGAGGTGGTCTTATTATTGAGGTGGTCTTTACGTGAGGTGTTACTGTATTGACACACGTATGCGCATTAACCGCTTTCGGAACGCCCATTCATCGTTATTGTATGACACAATGCAATATATAAATGAATAAAAAAATGTGCTAGTGCAGTGAGATTTTTTTTAATTTCCATAATGTTCTTATTCATCAGACCAGAGAGCCACCACATTCCTTGACCCATCCGGATAGCTTAATCGACTGACAATCAGGAGGTCATAGGCTAAAGCCCTGGTATGTTGGCCGTGACTGTAGATGATACATACAGATACATTGGCCATTCAGCTCTGATTCATGCAAAAACATTGACCCTTGCAATAGGATGAGCAGTCCGTACTGGTTGCAATCCCCAGAACACTTGCAAGGACAACTGTAGAAAATTGCGTAAAATCTCCAATACTCAATAAAAACGATCCATAAAATCATGGCGTTTTTTTCAATAACGAATTATTTTTTGGTTAACCAAATCGTATTTGGAGGCAAAAATACATCGAATTAGAAAAAAAGTGTATTTTTGGCCGCTGACTTTTAAGGATTAATTAGGTGATGTGGTCAGACCTCTGTCTGCGAAAATGCTTCCATAACGGTATTATTACTCGTATATGCAGTGAAAATTGATGGATAAGAAACTAGATACTTACTCAGCTGTTTATTTCATCAACATCCGACATACAGAACAATTAAATAATAGTGTTCTTGTTGTTTTTTTCTTCAATTAAACCCTAAGTATCGCCAACAAATTTTATATATAAAGTATTTCTTCCGTAGGCAAAGGATCATCTACAGTGATCGTACCATGTCTATTTTGATCGCTTTGACCTTTGAACTATCACACCTGATAATGAACACGCCATGTCTGAAGTACGGTCTTATTGTCTGTTTATCTAGTTAGTACACCATTCTGGTGTTTAATGTCTATATCTGTTTAGTCGTTGACATTTAGCAAGTACATGCTAATCAGATACCAGTAATTTAGAAAGTTTAACTCGATACAAAAATAACGTGAATTTCGTTAGGTTGCTATTCAGAGTAAATATTCAATATTATGTATCCACTTTGAGATCAGTGGATTTTGACCTTTATGTTAGTACAACGACACTGAGTATGACAAAAGTAAATATTGGATTTGCCGCTCAACATCTGCAGCCAATTGTACAAAACTGGATAACCATTTGGTTTGGCTAAAATATTACCAAAACTCGATTTGATTGGTTGAAATTTGGTTTGGCCAAGTAATGAGCCAATCAAATTGATTGTTTTCTGCAGTTTGACAAACTGATTCTCATTGAAAACAGTTTCTATGGCAATGTCAAATATATATTCAATGAGAGTGTTGACATTTACATGCGCTTACAATGAACAAAAAGATTGACTGATTGACTGACTCCTATTATGTATTATACATATCTTTCTTTCGCTTCACAAGACTGTGAGAACAAGGCGAATGTTCAAGGATTTCCTGTATTCCAATCATCCAATCAATCAGGCGATTACTTCACTTCCGCACGATAAGATGAACAAACAATAAGTGATAAAAAATGTTGTGGTTGACGGTGGTTATTCTTGTTGTCACGATGTTCCTCTATATAGTGTTATTAATTCCAATGTAAACAGGATGTCAAACTATCTCGACGATAACACCTTTGACATATCGAACTTTCACTTTCCATGACCTTCTGAACTCACACAAAATCCGATAAAATTTTAATATGGAATAAAGGGACCAATTAGTTTAAATGTTATGAAACAAAAAGGTTTAAAGACATCAAATGTGTACATGCCGCATTTTAAAGATATATTCTCACCGAACATACAGGATATTTTTTGATTATTTTTTATGCCTTTTTTTCCCTTGTTTTTACTTTAAATGACATTACCAGACTTTCCTATATATTAAATACAAACATTACCAAAAAGCCATCGTTCCAGTCAATTGCAAACAAAATAATGTTTGAATTTGTACATCTAGGATATTTTAGCAAATTGTATAATCTTTCTAATGGTGTAATTTATTAAATTTTATTATTGAATGATTAAAAATAATTATCTCTCTAAAACTTTGCCATGCTCTTGCTGACGTTTTGTCTATAAACTTAAAGTAAAGGTTTAATATTAGTAATATATTAATTAATAATAAGTAACAAGTAATATAGTCAGGTTATTCCATCTTGATTAAATATCAAACACAACGCCCACTGGAATTTCTTTTGATGAAGACAAGTCCTTTCAAGAAGAAAACAAGTGGCAAGTTCACAGTGGGGAAATTCTTGGAATGTAAACTTAATTGTGCTAAAAAGTGATTTTAGTTTGAAAAAAACAGCTTGCATTTTTTACACGATCAGTTATAAACAGCGATATTTGTTCCTTGTTCGCAACCCACGCATGTTCCCAGAATAACATTTGTGTTTGATGAGAGTTATGTTCATATTCCTTGCTTAGTTCATCAATTTGGTGTGTTTTACCGACCCTCCATAAACAGGTGTGCATGTGTAGTAGTATTGTCGCGAGTATCCCTTTATCTCTTTCATGGTATATGTATATACAGTACAAGGAGTCCAACGCTTTTTACACCAGATCTATATATACGAGTATATTTATAAATGTATAGATAAAGGGAAACACATTCGAAGGGATAAAGGGAGGGAACTCGTGACAATCTCCTATGGATATGGTCACAGACTTTCCTACAATACAATCATAAGTGATCCCTAGAGTGAAATACAACGTATGCACTTCTAAACGACACATTAATGCGTGATGAAGAATTAACAGTTTATGGCAGACGTATAAAATAAGAACACAGACACAAAAAGGTGAAAAGATGGAAGAAGCACTTCTCATAGAAATCGTATAAACTCATCGATCATGTAAGAGAATCTGCAAAGGAAGCAAGCTGAAGAAACACCAAAGGTCCTGCCAAAGGATACTGAAGCTTGGGCTGAGATTGTTTGTAATTAGACATCTTGGAAATCTGCTTTTACTCGTATGTTGATACGGTTGATCTGCCAATCAAATGCCAGCCGTACAATGTGAGAAAACATCATTTCGTTCAAATTTCATACCTTTGGAAATCTAGACAAAAAGCTTGAAAAATCCAATGTCAGAAGGAAACTTCAGGCAATGCAAATCATGTATATGGCGTCCTTGAAGGTTCAACTCAAACAAACAATCCACCTGATTAAACTCTTGTCTAACGTCAACCGAGAAAGATACTGTCATAATTACTGAGGCACCAGTATCCATCTATACCACGCCATCTATATCATGCCCGAAGATTCAGCTGTTGAAGAAATTAGAAAGGCTCCAGTCAAACATTGCAGAAATCCCATTACATTGTTGAAAATGGATCTTACATGTAGAAAAGTATTTTTAGCTTAAAATATTAGAAAAAGAGTAGCATAGGGAATACAGGGTTTCTCACACAGATCCCTGGCGTACGGAATAAAATAAAGAATAGGAATAGGGAAATTTTCTCAAGCTAAAAGAACCGGAGCAGAGAATAGAAAAATGTATGACAGGGAAACAATCAATATTAAAAGATGGGTGAGGAAATGCAAAGCGTTCTATTGACTCACTATTATCCGTACTTTTTTCGGCTGTATAATATTGATTTTGACCTACATTTTAGACATATCAAATGTTGTATATGAAGCGCGTTGTTTAAATATGTAACAAAATAAACGATTTGATTGGTTCATATTTTAAGCGGAGTTGCACCAAACGGGGTGTCTCGAAAATATAATTCACTTTCCCGTAGCGTACCCCTCTGGCGAGTTCCGAAATAGGGCGATAGTTTACACATCATTCTATCTACGCTGTTCATCTTTTTAAAAAGATATTTCTTGTTCCTACTTGTGCCGAACTGTTCACATTCATGTAGATAATGTTTGGGATTATACCTAGCTCTGTATGGACAGTGTCGACAAATGTTTGGCTGGCCTGTTTAGCCTTCGTTAGTTTCGGTAAAATGCCCCGATAAGATCATGTTAACTCGGCTACTTACATAATTCTGAACGTACAATTCAACTTTTGGACATGGGTCTTTTTGTTTAATGCCATGTGTGATTGTGTACGTTTGACTACCGTGCTTAGAGATGACTAATGTTCAGCTTATATTTAAAGAAACTTTGAAATTAAGTACAAATGTCGTACATTTGTGCTTCAAACAGTGTTTCGAATGTATTCATTGTATTTAAATAATACTATATTGTTTACTAAAGAAATACATAGAACTTTTATTTCCAAATTCATGCAATGTGCTGAAAACGATATAAAATACAAGTTTGATAACAAATTAGGGTGAAATATATCATAATCAATACAAACGTGAAATATTAAATTTGTTTTAACACAATGTATGTGTAAGTGTTTGTTCACTGTCTGGATACTACTGTTAATCCGGTATATTCTGTTCATATTCTGCTAAATGTTTTATGGTCACTTTGAAGTCACAAATTGCAAAGGGTTATATGATTCAATTTCACTTACTCATTTTCAGATAGTCCCTTTCTTTTTCTTAATATGGGATTCTCCTAATAATTGTAAGTCAAGTTAACGAATTCTCCACAATCAACGTTAAAGCATGATAAGAGAATTAACAAATCCAATGAATTAATACACAATGTACATATGAAATATATACATTTATCCAATAAAGGCCGGAGCCGCGGCAACGACAGGTATATAGTAGCAGAAATGTAGCTTATGGTCACCAGTGCCGCCATCATCCATGGGATGGACCCCACCAAACGTGTCCTTGTTACTAACGCTCTGATCATCCCATTGTATATATAGCTGCCTGGATGCCATTCCCCTTACAGCTTGACATGTTGTACCATATCGTAATAATATAAACGGTTTTACTGTTGGCAATAACATTGGACTGTGTACATCGCCATCATGCCTATAAGACAAAAAATGACGGGGACATAAATTGGCAAATCTGCAGTAACTCTAGAAATGCATCAGTTTCATTAAATACGTCTAGGTGTGTTCACTGTGTCTTCAAATTGATACGTATCTGTGCATAATAATGTTGCACTTATATAAGTTATGTTTGTAATATCATATGCATACTTTGTACAATCACTTTCTTTGATTATTGTCTGGGTACTTAGGACTTTTGACATTGTGTGTAATTATATGTCCCGGTATGCATTGAATGAGAAACATATTGTTCAAGTTCGAAATAGAACCTATGTTCTGTTCATTACCCGAGTAAGTTTTGTTGTCTCTTTTCCAAAAATGCCGTTTATAATCGACACAATCACTGATATAAACGGGCAGCATAATGTTAAGAAAGTGTGTATATACATATGTATCACAACGATATACCGAGATCTGCAAACACTGGCAATTATAAATAATACTAAGAAAATATATAAATAATACAATAAATAAAGATATTATTACTATTATTAAGTATTGACGCATACCTATATGAACGATATACCGAGATATGCATATACTAACAAGTATTGACACATACCGACATGAACGATATACCGTGATCTGCATATACTAACAAGTATTGACACATACCGGCATGAACGATATACCGTGATCTGCATATACTAACAAGTATTGACACATACCGGCATGAACGATATACCGTGATCTGCATATTATAACAAGTATTGACACATACCGACATGAACGATATACCGTGATCTGCATATTATAACAAGTATTGACACATACCGGCATGAACGATATACCATGATCTGTATTTACAAACAAGTATTTATACACTGTCATACCGGCATGAACGATATACCGTGATCTGCATATACAAACAAGTATTGACACATACCGGCATGATCTATGTACAATGGTCTGCATATACTGACAAGTATTGACACATACCGGCATGAACGATATACCGTGATCTGCATATACAAACAAGTATTGACACATACCGGCATGATCTATGTACAATGATCTGTATATACTGACAAGTATTGACACATACCGGCATGATATATGTACCGCGAGCTGTATATACTGACAAGTATTGACACATACCGGCATGATCGATATACCTACAACAGCATGATTTTAATAATATATTTATGACATGTATATACGTTACCTGCAACAGTAGTTTATTCGTGTGTTAGTATTAAATATGCCATCGGGTAAAGTACCTGAGTGGGTATTGCCATTATTTGTGTTTTCATCATCCCAGTAAATGTAGCCTTCACTTAAACCTGTTTGATATTAAAAAGATAACAATAAATACCACTTCTATTGTCAGATTACGCACTAATCTGTGTGCAGTTACTGTGATATCGTTAGTTAAATTTATAGCTTGTTTTAACACTCGATGGAAAATGATCTTGCTTCGATACTTATATATGTTTTGTTGTAACAGTTACGCAGAGCTATCCTTAATAATAGGTACATACCAAGTTTTTTGTTATCAGTGGAAGACCATGTAAACCCAAGTGGACATGATGTCAGATGCCATTGGACACTTTCAAACAACCGATACTTTGCACACATGCCAGAGGCTATCTTGTGAAATATGGTTATAAACAACTTGCGATGCTCAAATCCACAGTGGAGTGGAAAAGTGCTTCGATAATAGCAACTTTAACAACTCTGGGTTTTAAGACACAAGTCAGTTTTACAAGCATACGGCATAAGTTCGTCTTAGTAAGAAATAAAGTTGTACTGATTATTTCGCGAAAGTGTATAGTATAAGTCCTTGTAAATTGTTCAACCAAAAATCACCATAGACTTTACCTGATGGACAGGTTCCCTTTTTCAGTATACAGTATTTACCGGAGGACCAATTATGATCATACTGTGAGCCTGTAATACTGTGAATACTCGTCTTTATACAGAACTCAGTACGTATTGACGTTGATAGGAATCTCCCTGTAAATTAAAAACAGATAGCATTCTATTCCTATGTTGACGCAAACGAGCAAGCATGAACGTTAGTAAATCTTGATGGCGCTATGAATTAACAGAAGGACCTCGTTTGTTCGACAACCTTCTTTCCGAATATTCGGTATCGTCCGAAATAGTTAATAGATCAATAGTTAATACTTAATTCTAAAGGTTCAGTGCGTAGAATCATACACAACGTACCCTTTAGGACAGTTCCAATACTTGGAGAGAAAGCATTATGATGTGTGCTATCCTCTGTGTCTTGGATCACATACCCAGTGTGCCAGGCAACATGACCATCAGGACATCCAGAGACTGGTTGCATCAAACCGTATGTTCCTAAAGGCCAAGATACGGGCACCTGGATATTATGCCGATCTGGAAAAATATAATAAAAATGAAAGTTTATGAAATGTGTCCAAGTACATGTACAAAATGGAATTTAATTCTAGTAAGAATAGTGATACTTTTGTATCAATGAAATTATTTTGTAGTAATTGTAGTAATTGGTAGAGTTGTACCTACTCAACACACTTATACAGATAATATGTAAAGGTTACCTTAGAATGAGAATTGGACTTAATTTGATCTTCATTATAGTTCATCAAATATATGAAACTCACTCTATTTAAATTATTCGATAACATAATCTAATGATAATATAAAAATGGAAAAATATTTTTTAGAAAAGAATGAAAAACCTCGCATTAGAAACCTAAAATTTCGAATAACATGAGCGTTTGTATTCTTTTAGAGTTAAACATTCATTATAACAGTTAATCAACATTACATGGCGATATCAGTGTTGCGCCCATCCCTCACCTTTGTCCCGCGTACAATATAAACTCCCTCTGTATAGTAAACGTAGAACATAAACATTATTTTATTAATGCACAGCATTCAGTTGACCGGACCAGCCTACTTGTGCACACCTACCATTTATCGGAATCAGTTGACATAACCACTGTACCAGTTGACCTTATCACCGCTCCTGGGTTTCAGTCAGTACCAGCGTGCCCTTCTATAAGCTACTATCAACTGTCAAGTGCTATATATGTATTACCTCAGTAAAATCGCCATAAAGGATAAAGCCGTGTTAAAGAATTTCATTTCTGACAAAGGAAATGTCATACCTAATAGTTGTGTATTTGAATAGTTGTAACCAGTCTGTGAGTCTTTATAACTTGAATATTGTCCGAGAGCCATGTGTAGACTGTCCGCATAATTCTGAAGTCCGTCACCTTTTATAGAGCTAGGACAGACACCGTCCTTAACAAATCCATCTATAACCTGCAAAGGTCCAGAAGCAATGTTTGATCATACATTTAAACATTACTTAAAAGTTCATCATAGAGTAAACGCTTGATCACACTTTTGGAAATACAATATTCGGCACTGATAGTGGCTGAAAGTGGCTACCTGCATCGAGAAGTTAACATTTCTATCCCGCCTGTACTTTCTGCATTAATTGGTACATAGACTTTCCATGAAAATGAATTATAATGATGGGATGCATGTGTTTCGGTTCCACTGGTCCTATGCTAGAATCTAGAATTCTCGTTAGTCTGGAGATATTCAGTCTTGTATTTGGGAGTTGATTGATTGCCATTGCCTCACAGTCACAGCATACTTACGGTTTGCCAATATTTTGAGTTGAGTGCGTCCGTGATCGGAATCACTTCACCTCCAACAGGAACTAGTTTCTGACTGGTACCTAGGTTTGATGTGTTCTTTCTGCCAAAGGAACCAGTCACTGCGTGACTGTTGGTGTAATCATGTGTATTTATAACAACAGAAGAATTATATCCCTGAAATTGTCCACTCAGTTCAAACAAATTGGGGTCCTGGAAAGAAACATAACGCTCTTAATTCGTAACCAGTAAGTAATTTCTTGATTTAATTTTTAGTGAAATATCTAACACTGTATAAGCGTTCAAAATACATGTTACTACCCCCAGCTGAATTGAGTTTTACTGCATATAAAATCAAGAGCATCACTATCTTCTCCTAAGAAGCATATCGCAGCCACAAGAAGCTTAAGCATGTACAACTTAGTTACTATTCTGTCGTTTTGGAATACCTGACAACTTCGGCTTAAAATCAACTTTAATTTGGAAATGTCAATGTTTCTTCTTTTGAAAAGTTTTTACTCGACATTGAAGCAGGTCCATTGTAGACATTTCTTCTATATTTTGAACTACAATACAACTTTAAACTACATTTATTGAATCGATTGAGAAATTATTAGATGCTTGTATTTCGGTCACCAGTGAGTCAAAAGTGAGTCTGTTCAAACCACCTATATCGCTTAGTATTCATCGAACATTAACACTTCTGCGATAAAGCAACATACGTTTGTGTTAATGAAAAGTCCCCGCCCAGTTTTACAGGCAGATAAACGGTAATATAGAATGATGTAAGCAAAAATGAAATATACCACCAGAAAAAACATTGCGAGTAATGGTTGCAAACAAAGCACACACAAAACCACAACACATTTAAGTAGAACTCAACCATTGTTGCAAAGGAAGACATAACCCTAAATTTGATTGGTAGAACAATGACGACGTGATCATGCATGATTATATTTGATTGGTAAAACAATCATCATGTGATGTTGCAGCATTAGATTTGATTGGTGGAACAATGATCACGTGATGATGCAGCATTTATAGATTTGATTGGTGGAACAATGATCACGTGATGATGCAGGATTACCGTGTTCTGTACATGCTGGTAAACTTGTGCCGGTGTCGCTGTATAACGTTCTGTTGTCTTTGTACCAACATCAATACTAGTGACTACGCTCTAAAAAATAAGCAATATGATGTGGATAAAAACATCGTACGCTCCTATTTTAGCTGATCTACTCTCAAAAGACAATATAAAATGGATAAAACTGAAATAATCAACATACACTCCGTACTATAGATCAAGTTGTACTAGTTTGTTGTAAATACCTTTAAACTTGTTTAAAGTCCCCAGTTATTTTACTGATAGTTCAAAGACTGAAGGCATTGTATTTGATAATTCCATTGTTGCTTTGTCGTGTAGTCCTGTATTGATGCTGTGTTGTTTGGCTTCTCTTTGACATTATTCGGTCTTGTATTTGGGTCCCTTCCCTGTGCGTACTTCTTAATATTCTGGTATTACATATGTGCCCCTACCTGCGTGTGCATCGACTCTTTCTGTTATATAGCTTGGTCTACAGTAGTACTGATTTGTGAATGGTGCTCTGCATAATTCACTTTTACCAAGCTCGTGCACTTTTATGATTTTAAATTTGCCTGTCGACTTTTTTCCACTTACGATGGTCATTTTACTGTTTTCAAGATAAAACATTAGAATAGCCATTGTATGTTGGTTGAATTTTCCATCCTCAACTAAATACGAGGCGGTGTACGGTAACGATACATGGTGTATGTTTAATGGGATTAAATATCAAGACATATGACTAAAACATTACCCGATCTGTCGTAAGGTTTTCTACTATATATTAAATAAAATGCAATGCTAATAATAATTAGACTGAGTTTGAGAATCGGAATAATATAAGATAATATTACAAATACTTTTATTAATACATGTGTCTTGATAATGTTATATGATTTTATTCATATTCATATTCTCTTGGGCCATTTATCATTAATGTAATTATAATTAGTATGAAGTAGATCTTTTATAGCTGAAGGGATTTTAAACAGGGAAATTGATAACTTACGGTTCCCCATGTGTCTAAGAAGTGCATGTACTTTGGCGAACTTGAGGCCGACAAGTCCACTGGCAAGGCGCACAAAGCTTTAGCGAACTCTTGTGACACCGCAAAGCTACCACTTACGCCAGAAGAACCACCAGTGTTATATTTCAGACTACCTAATGCACATGTTGTAACTCTGTCCAAGTATACCGCATCCTTGTTGTCCAAATTATTCCGCATAGTTTCAAAATGAGAATTGTACGTGAATGCAGCAGCAAGTATGTGGTTATTATGTGACTCTGCAATGCAAGCATGCGCGTGTTGAAATATCATTGTATAAAGGTTCACCCCTATTTAAAGGGCCAGCCATGTCTGACTTATGAGACACCTACTTTCTGAGCACATTTACTGCCCGATTCATATCTTTTAATGCCGAACACCAGGCAGGGAGGCACACGGTAACCATTATTTAATAAGCTGTCGGGCTCACCAAGGCGAATGCCTTAACCACTCTGCCACGGGAGAAGGTTGTATTTATACTAGATTGTGCTATGCATAAATGTATTCGTAAAATGTTTATTTCGTACAGTTAGTGAGTCAAATATGAATTCCTCAGGTACAGCCGAAACCGATATGGACACTAAAATACAGTATGTGCAACATTGGTCTACAGATTGTAATTCCAATTTACAAAGCTCATTTATATTATAATTGTACACAATACACTGTGTCAAATGAATGGTTGGAATGAATTTCCTTATTATTTTTTTGGTTACTGCATTTCCCTATTTATTTTGTAGTGACCGTGTGAAATGTTTTAAGAAATTTGCTCAAATCTTCCATTATGACAACTAATGAATTTGTAATGAAAGTGATGAACATAAGAAATAAACAATAAAATTGCATAAAACGCACAGCGCAAGTTTCGGTCAAAAGGCGTTTTCTTTTTTCTCTTGGACTTCAAGCACTCTTTGCATTTTACATAAAGCTTATAAGTCTATGGAACAGTCCCAATATCATGCAAATATTCATTCTTTAACTGCTTAAGAAGCGGCAAAGTAAGCCTTACCATCTGGGCGAATAAGGTTTTTAAGTTCATCCTGGTAAGCTTTGGATCCATGCAGTAACACAGTGGTCTTGGTTGGTGTACATGTACTGTGTTTCTCATATGTGACTTCTCTGACTGATGCTGTACTGCCAGTCAACTGCAATAAATGGATATACTGTCATAGCTGACAAATATCAGGGTGTAAATAGCATCATATTTAGGCCAAAATATCCCTCAAATAGAATAAAAACTATTTATTTTATTCTAAACAGAGAATGGAGTATTCTCCATCAGTATCGGACGCCTTCATCAAAGTGTTTTGAGGGTGAGTAATGAGATAGAAGATCACCTTTGATGTACATGTACACATACACTTAAAATTGCAGTACAAACCTTCTAGATGACCGACCTTCAAGCCTACACCCAAATTTCCGCATATCATAATTATTTTGTATTACAAGTCCTTCCAAGTTGTTTATTTAAATTCACTGCATTTTGCTTATAACCTGAACAACAAAATGGGACCACGAAACAGTTCGATATTATGACATGTCATGTAAAGTATTTGTTAATTGAGGGATGATTACAGAGACCTTCAATGTTAAAATAGTAACTGTATCTTTAGTCTATATATGATATAAACATTCCATAGAATCACACATAAGCACAGTACGCATAACATACCTGAAAGATACGATGTGTGGACAGCAGGCCAGGATCTGTGGTTTCGGGGTTTCCAGTCAGTAAATTGTACCCAACTCCTACAAACTGGTATGGAGTACCCGTTACATTGACTGCAGAATAAAACATGCACATAGTATTACAGTAAAACCTAACCCTTAATACAACCTCAATAATAAGACCATCTCAAATGTAAGAACATAATATGCAAGTCCATATTCACTTTTTGCTCTTTATTCAACCACATATCAAGACCACCTCAATAAGGGGTCCCACGAATGGTCTTATTAGTGAGGATTTAGTGTATATGCATTAAGCTAAATAGTTTATATATGAAATATATTTGCCAATGGTCGAAAGATGCAACAGTGATAACACTTCGGGCGTAAAAGCGAAAGTCAAGCACACTGCTGAAAATCTAGAAGAAGAAACAACATATTTATATTTTACTTACCAATACATGCCGACAAATGACATGATATTTGGCTAGATGAACTACCAGGGCAGTTATGGCCTCCATATGCAGGCGCTGGATGGTTGCATTTCCGTGTTCTTGTCCTATGGCCTGACTCACAGGTCACGGAGCATGCACCGTAGGAACTCCACGACCCCCAATGACCATTCACTGTAAGTAAATATACGAACAATTAGGTATGCAGTAATGAACATACACCCGAATTTACACGATAAACATGTGTTTAAGGAACCAAAATTCGAGGGAACCATCTGGGAAAGTTCCATTGCTTACAATGCAAAAGGTAATATGCAGCTTTAACAAAGAATATTCTTCAAATTAACATTTCAATGAACCGTTGTTTAGTAAG
The DNA here is from genome assembly GCA_032209605.1 of Mactromeris polynyma. NCBI lineage: Eukaryota > Metazoa > Mollusca > Bivalvia > Venerida > Mactridae > Mactromeris > Mactromeris polynyma. Next base: position 6,938,766 of record JASFXZ010000021.1, on the reverse strand, counting down.
TATAGACTTTATGGCCATCAACTGGTTCTGAGGGAGTCTCAAAAGTTTGCGTAGCTTGTAATACAAAAGTATACCAAAACAGAAGATATGTTGTCAATGGGCTTTTATTAAAGCCAGTAAAAACACATAACACATTGATAACATATATACAGCAAAAGCTAACTAAAAACGTATATACATGTACAGCATAGTGAACAAGCTTAAGATTGTATTTAATGTTTCATATGTGTCTCCTTTCTCTACAATGTATAAGTAAAAATATTTGTGCTTCGTTCATTTTGTTAAGTTAAAAATGTGCAGTAGCTTTTGAAAAATCAAATGATACGCTCTCGCATTATTCGTGTGTAAAGTAAAGCAATGGACAAGTGTTTAGCTGAAAGGACTTACTGCTGCGAAGTAATAACGTGTATTTGTCGGTGGTACAAAAAAGTCACAATGTCTGTGTTGCCATTTGAAGTATGGTTTATGTAATAATTCTAGCACCAGTCTTAATTTAATACAGAAGTCGTGCGGACAATGCTACCCTAACAACACAAAAACTTTCCGGTCCATGATGTTTACCAATTTGACTTCAATATCATGTCTTTCTCAGAGTACAAATGAAAATGTTTCCCTGTCCCGTCGTTAAATTTACTGGGCCGCCACATATCATTATTTATGACAATAAATTCTGGTCCAGTTAACATCTTGGTGCAATTTATCTTCTTTCAACTTCATATATAGCAAACACAAGTTGCACAAGTATAGCCAAAATAACACCAATATTGCAGACATAATGTTTGATATATTAATATGATATATCTCTGTTGAAAAGATTTACCAGGACAAGGGCCAGGATTACAGGACCCTGCATTTGTAGGTACACCAACACATTTGCTCCCGCCATGAGCTGGGGCAGGATGTGTACATGTTCTATTCCTGGAACGAGTTCCTTTAGCGCAGGTCACTGAACATGTAGACCATGTTGCCCAACTTGCCCATTGTCCATCCACTGAAATCAGTCCATGTATGATATAAATATGCTTTCTTTAGTCGTATATACTATTACTGGAACACAGTGTATTCACTGCAGTGGACACTATATGCGTAACAAGCCATGTTATATAAGCATTGCTTTGAAGCGCAGTATAGCAGTAGTCAAAGCATAGTTTGCTAAGCATGGGTGGTCGATATCATGTACATGTTTACAATGATCTAAATAGTGTTTTTGTCTTACAAAATTGTGTAAATTAAAAATATTGATATCATATGGACACTATTTAATGTGCAGTTTTTCAATGTATTATTTTCAGACGAATTATAACGATTTCTGGATATCGAAACTTCTAACACCAGATTGAATATGGTGCTCTATATATCCACTAATATAATACAACTAGTAAATGATTTACCAGGACACGGCCCAGGATTACATGAACTCGGATTAATCGCAGTACCAACACATTTACTACCACCATGAGCAGGTGCTGGGTTGGTACAAGTACGGTTTCTTGTTCGTGTTCCTGCAGCACATGTCACTGAACACGCTGACCAGACTAGCCAGCTTGACCAATGACCATCCACTGAAAACATTAAATCGATTGTCTTTTGAAACGGTCTATTCTCAAACTTGCAAGCGGTTCACTTCATTTATTGGCATCGCATGAAAAAACCCAACATTACACAAATAAGCAGTTATATTGAATAAGCTGATTACAAGCATGTTATCAATATTGGTACGTACATAATAAGCACACATATCTAGGGTACTGACTAATAAGTAATTATTGAATTAATGAATAAGGCGATAAAAGCGTGGTAAATACAAAGTATCAATAGGTTAGAATCGATGCCCTTAATATTACAGGGCCGATGGCCGGCTTCACAGAATCCTGAATCTACAGTGATATCAAAACAGTATCTTAATTTGTTTCTTTGAACGTTGTACATCATATTCATCAGTTATGTTGTAATGTGTGTCGGAAGGTGGACCTTGTTCGAGTTCTTGGGATACATGCACTAACCCGTTTTTACGTAGCGCTGGTAATATTTATCTTATCCATGTGAATCAGAGGTGGCGGTCAAAATGCATCAGGTGCATTATTTGCAGACAAATTGCCATGGGAAACCATACGCCTTGCACATACTTCGAAATTACATCAGATTGGTGATAGAGCATTCTACTGACTGACCTAACTGAACGAGGATATAAGACACTTAAGTGTGATCGTATTTACCAGGACACGGCCCAGGATTACATGAACCCGAATTAATCGCAGTACCAACACATTTACTACCCCCATGAGCAGGCGCTGGGTTGTTGCAAGTACGGTTTCTTGTTCGGGTTCCTGAAGCACAAGTCACTGAACACGCAGACCAGACTAGCCAGCTTGACCAATGACCATCCACTGAAAACATTCATTCTTAAATCTGAAATCCATTTGAAACGAATTGTTCCCACATGTATGTATGTACAAATGTATGCGGTTCACCTAATTTATTGGCAACCTTTAAAACAGGTAAATAAAGACATCGTCTAATGCATGCATTGTAATTCAAGCAGCCATCAATGATGGTATGTACAAAATAAGCACAAATGTCTAAGGTACAAAATGCCTACACTGATCTGAGTAATGGATAAAGCATAGAAAGCATGAGTATGTAAGCATCAAAATTGTTCCCCAAGTATTACCGGGACAAGGACCAGCATCACAGGACCCTGAATTTGTATGGACACCAACACAATTGCTCCCACCATGGGCCGGGGCAGGATGTGAACATGTTCTATTCCTGGAGCGAGTTCCTTTAGCGCAGGTCACTGAACATTTAGTCCAAGTCGCCCAACTTGCCCACTGCCCATCCACTGAAATTGTTATAGACTATCTCACATCTTTAAAAGCATACGTTGTATGCAATATAAGGACCGCAATGGATATTATATGCATTACAAGCATTTGGTTACCGTGCAGAACAGCAGTAAGCAAAGCAACAACGTATTTGATACATGAATGTTAAGCATGAGCGGTTGATTTGGTGAATAAGCTATTGACAATTTACAATGAAATAACCCATTTGCGGCAAATAATAAAGCATGTCTGAAATCCTTCACGAAACGGTTTGTTTAAAAATAGTGATACGTTATAAAAGAATAAATAAAAATAATAAATAATTATGGCAGCTAGAAGCCGTCCATCTAATTGCAATGTACAAAAGAATCACATACATCTTGAGAACAGGATGCGTAAGCAAGTTACTTAATTGATTGGTTGCCAGCATGAAATATGACCATTTACTAATAATATTGATTCATAGGTCTGAAATCGATTTGAAACGGTTTGTATCTGCTTTGTACGAAAGACCGATGGTAAAATTCACACTTCGTTATTTCTCTCCTAGAAAATATTAAATTCATGAAATTCAAATCGTGAATTCATGAAGTTCAAATCGTGAATTTCACGAAAACACAACTTCATCTAGGAAGTGTGAATGTCACCCAGTCTTTTGTACGTTTGCCTGCGGTTCACTTAACTTCTTTTAATTGATAAAAATCAATAAAAAAATAATAATAAATGAGCCGTTATAAGCATATACATGTATATACTTGCAGCCGACAATCAAATGGTATGTACAAAAGAAACACAAAATATCTGAAACACAGATGGATAAGCAATTACAGGTATTTAATTGATTGATAAAGCTATTAAAGCGTGGTTAATACATATACTCTAGTGTCAATAGTTCAAATTCGTTTCCCGTAAATATTACCAGGGCAAGGACCAGTATCACAGGACCCTGAATCTGTTGAGACACCGGCACAATTACTCCCGCCATGGGCCGGGGCAGGATGTGTACATGTTCTATTCCTGGAGCGAGTTCCTTTAGCGCAGGTCACTGAACATTTAGTCCATGACGTCCAACTTGCCCATTTTCCGTCCACTGAAATCGATTCGATGTCATTGCTAGTATACAATGGATAGTAAATACATAACAAGCGAAATTGCACAAACAATGTGTATAAAAGCAAATAAGCAGTAAGCGAAGCAACTGTGTTCATGGTACGATAAGCAGTTCGGTTGATTTGATATGCATGTTCATGTGTTACAATTAAATGCAATCAAATTAAATCGACATTGCTTTAATGCACATTTAATGTTTCTTGGAGTGTTTTACTTAGTAAGTAATCAGTAATTAAGTTATTTGTGGTTGCCGTTGGATAATATAAGATATTCTTGGTGACCAAAAAGTGCATGTGCTAACCCGTTCTTCCGAAAGAAACACTGATACCGTCCCCACGTGAATCAGAGGTGGAGCACACATCACGTTATGTGCACTTCTGTCAGATATATTGTCATGGAGAATATAAGCCTTGCCCAGGCTCGTAACTACATTTAGTATCTTATGGTGGGAACAAGAGTGCTCTACCAATCGAGTGAACCGGGCGAGCCTATTAGACAGTATAACTATGTGTGATCGTATTTACCAGGACATGACCCAGGATTACATGAACCCGAATTTATCGCAGTACCAACACATTTACTACCACCATGAGCAGGTGCTGGGTTGTTGCAAGTACGGTTTCTTGATCGTGTTCCAGCAGCACATGTCACTGAACACGCTGACCAGACTTGCCAGCTTGACCAATGACCATCCACTGAAAACAATCATTCTTAATCTGAACTCCTTTGAAATGGTTTGATCTCATATTTGGCTGCGGTTGACTCTCGCTATTGGAATCTCATAAAACAACACACTATTAAACATATAAGCAGTTATGACTATATTGACTTAAATCATGCAACTGTACAAAAAAGCGCATTGCCTAAGGTTACAATTGCATAAAGCACAGTGTCTAATGTTCAAACTAAATAAAGGACATTATATAACGTTCAAAATACATAAAGCACATCGCCCAAGGTTCAAAATGCATAAGCAAATATATAATTGACGGTTGAAGCCAAGGAAGCGTGATTAATACATGTTCTACATTCCACAAGTACCAACAGTTAGAACAGTGTTCCGCAAGTATTACCAGGGCAAGGACCAGTATCACAGGACCCTGAATCTGTATGGACACCAACACAATTGCTCCCACCATGGGCCGGGGCAGGATGTGTACATGTTCTATTCCTGGAGCGAATTCCTTTAGCGCAGGTCACTGAACATTTAGTCCATGACGTCCAACTTGCCCATTTTCCGTCCACTGAAATCGATTCGATGTCATTGCTAGTATACAATGGATAGTAAATACATAACAAGCGAAATTGCACAAACAATGTGTATAAAAGCAAATAAGCAGTAAGCGAAGCAACTGTGTTCATGGTACGATAAGCAGTTCGGTTGATTTGATATGCATGTTCATGTGTTACAATTAAATGCAATCAAATTAAATCGACATTGCTTTTATGCACATTTAATGTTTCTTGGAGTGTTTTACTTAGTAAGTCATCAGTAATTTAGTTATTTGTGGTTGCCGTTTGATAATATAAGATATTCTTGGTGACCAAAAAGTGCATGTTCTAACCCGATCTTCCGGAAGAAACACTGATACCGTCCCCACGTGAATCAGAGGTGGAGCACACATCACGTTATATGCACTTCTGTCAGATATATTGTCATGGAGAACATAAGCCTTGCCCAGGCTTCGTAACTACATCTAGTATCTCAAGTTGGGAACAAGAGTGCTCTACCAATCGAGTGAACCGGGCGAGCCTATTAGACAGTATAACTATGTGTGATCGTATTTACCAGGACATGACCCAGGATTACATGAACCCGAATTTATCGCAGTACCAACACATTTACTACCACCATGAGCAGGTGCTGGGTTGTTGCAAGTACGGTTTCTTGTTCGGGTTCCTGCAGCACATGTCACTGAACACGCTGACCAGACTTGCCAGCTTGACCAATGACCATCCACTGAAAACAATCATTCTTAATCTGAAATCCTTTGAAATGGTTTGATCTCATATTTGGCTGCGGTTGACTCTCGCTATTGGCATCACATAAAACAACTTAATATTAAACATATAAGCAGTTATGACTATATTGACTTAAATCATGCCGATGAATTTGTAGGGACACCAACACAATTGGCCCCACCATGGGCCGGGGCAGGATGTGTACATGTTCTATTCCTGGAGCGTGATCCTTTAGCACAGGTGACTGAACATGTAGTCCAAGTCTGCCAACTTGCCCATAGTCCATCCACTGAAATTGACTGCTTCTTTACACGTCTATTATATTTTAACAATGAAAGATTTACCAAACAAATAAATAATCTGAAATGTTCATTCGTGATATGGAGCTGAAGTGAAACTGACAATTATGGCTATTTGCATGTGTACACAAGTATTAGAATCATTTAGACGCGTATTCTTCCTCTGTGTTCAGAATTGTAATATATGGTGGTAGGTAAGCAGCATGATAATATGAACAAAGCCTTCAACAATTATATTCAAGCAACTTAATAAGCATTTTCAAGCATTGCCTGGCAACCATAACCAACGATCTGATTGATGGATGAAGCATTACAAGCATAATAAATGCGTGTACATTAGATTCAAGTATCATTATGTTAGATTTCCGAAGGATTACCTGGGCAAGGACCAGCATCACAGGACCCAGAATTTGTAGGGACACCAACACAATTGGCCCCACCATGGGCCGGGGCAGGATGTGTACATGTTCTATTCCTGGAGCGTGATCCTTTAGCACAGGTGACTGAACATGTAGCCCAAGCCTGCCAACTTGCCCATAGTCCATCAACTGAAATTGACTATGCTTCTTTACACGTCTATTATTGTTTAATTTTAACAATGTAAGAATTTACCAAACAAATAAATACTCAAATGTCCATTTGCGATATGGAGCTGAGGCGAGTATAAAAATAATTGCATAATCCTACGAAACGATGACAGACATTTACGGTATAAATGTGCATTTTTACACATGAATTAACATAATTTAGACGCCTATTCTTCCTCTGCGTTCAGAAGTGTAATATACTGTTGTAGGTAAGCTGTTAGCGACATGATCATATGAACAAAGCATTCGTAATTCTATTCAAGAAACTTACTCAGCATTTTCAAGCATTGCGTGACAACCATAAGCAATGACCTGATTGATGGATGAAGCATTATAAGCATGATAAATGCGTGTACGTTGTATTACATTATCATTTGTATCAATGAAAGAATGTTACCAATCATACTAATCTGAAAAGTCTATTTGCGATATGGAGCTGTGGCGACTAAAAAAATAATAACATAACCCTACGAGACTGACAATTACGGTAATTGGAATGTTTACACAGGTATTAGCATCATGTTCAACATTCCGCGCGTGTTCTACCGCTGTGTTCCGAAGTGCATATATAGTTGTAGGTAAGCTGTTAGCGGAATTATCATAGGAACAAAGCATTCATAAATTCAATTCAAGCAACTTAAAAAGCATTTTCAAGCATTGCCTGGGCAACCATAAGCAAAGATCTGATAGATGCATGAAACATTTAAAGCATGATTAGTGTGTGTTCATTTTATGCAATTATTAATAGTTTAGATTCGTATCCCGAAGTATTACCCGGGCAAGGCCCAGCATCACAGGACCCAGAATCTGTAGGGACACCAACACAATCGCTCCCACCATGGGCCGGGGCAGGATGTGTACATGTTCTATTCCTGAACCGTGTTCCTTTAGCACAGGTAACGGAACATTTTGTCCATGACGTCCAACTTGCCCATTGTCCATCCACTGAAAATGACCATGTTTCTTTACACGTTTATGGAGTTGAGACGAGTAGGATCATAAAAAACAAGTAAACCTCTGTAGCAGTCACATAGGCATGGTCGTATGTTGATATACGCATCATGGTTTTAGGTGTGCTGCTAGCGGCGTGATCGTATCAACAAGCATTCAAACAATTTACGCACGCAACTTAAAAAGCAATCGAAAATTGTATTAATACAACCAAATAGGAATTTGTAAGCATTGCCGTGCAACCATAAACAATGATCTGATTGATGGATGAAGCATTTAAAGCATGACAAATGCCTATACATTGTATTAAAGCATCACTATCTTGGAATAGTTCCCAAAATATTACCCGGGCACAGACCAGCATCACAGGGCCCTGAATCTGTAGGTACACCAACGCAATTGCTCCCACCATGTGCTGGGGCAGGATGTGTACATGTTCTATTCCTTGAGCGTGCTCCTTGAGCGCAGGTTACTGAACATTTTGTCCAAGCCGCCCAACTTGCCCACAGCCCATCCACTGAAATTGTTACATGTATATGCTTTGTTTCATTTTAAAAGAATCATTCCTGTGCAATATATACATAAATATGAATATAATACGCATTGCAAGCAAGCAAAGCAGCATCTTACACTTGAATTGCTCTCGATCATAGGAGATTATGATAAGTTCTCCCCCATTATATATCCCTTCCATAGTAAACTGATATATACATTATAGCTAGAAATAAGAAATCTCCTACGCACACATGTTATCTCGTTTTTACGGGCAGTGATAGGACAAAGTGATTTTACGCATTTGTTTCAGACATATGGATACATCTCTTGTTCAAATATGAATCAAATAGAACCAGCCCAACCAAAAGATATGCAACTGTACAAAATAAGCGCATTGCCAAAGGTTACAATTGCATAAAGCACATTGTCTAAGGTTCAAAATACATAAAGGACATTGTCAAATATAAGCAAATATACAATTGACGGTTGAAGCCAAGGAAGCGTGATTAATACATGTTCAACATTCCACAAGTATCAACAGTTAGAACAGTGTTCCGCAAGTATTACCAGGGCAAGGACCAGTATCACAGGACCCAGAATCTGTAGTGACACCAACACAATCGCTCCCACCATGGGCCGGGGCAGGATGTGTACATGTTCTATTCCTGGAGCGTGATCCTTTAGCACAGGTGACTGAACATTTTGTCCATGCTTGCCAACTTGCCCATTGTCCGTCCACTGAAAATATCCATGTTTCTTTACACGTTTATGGAGTTGAGACGAGTACGAGTATGATCATAAACACCAAGTAAACCTCTGTAGCAGTCAAATAGGCATGGTCGTATGTTGATATACGCATCATGGTTTTAGGTGTGCTGCTAGCGGCGTGATCGTATCAACAAGCATTCAAACATTTTACGCACGCAACTTAATAAGCAATCGAAAATTGTATTAATGCAACCAAATAGGAATTTGTAAGCATTGCCGTGCAACCATAAGCAATGATCTGATTGATGGATGAAGCATTATAAGCATGATAAATGCATGTACATTTTATTAAAACATCAATATCTTGGAATAGTTCCCAAAATATTACCAGGACAAAGACCAGCATCACAGGACCCTGAATCTGTAGGTACACCAACACAATTGCTCCCACCATGGGCTGGGGCAGGATGTGTACATGTTCTATTCCTCAAGCGTGTTCCTTGAGCGCAGGTTACTGAACATTTTGTCCATGCCGCCCAACTTGCCCACAGCCCATCCACTGAAATTATTACATGCATATACTTTGTTTCATTTTAAAGGAATCATTCCAGTGCAATGTATACATAACAATGAATATAATACGCATTGCAAGCAAGCAAAGCAACATCTTACATGAAAGCAATTACAGCTAAGAAAAGGAAGTGAATGCAACTAAGTACATGGTAGGCAAATAATGAGCGGTTGATTTACTGTGAATGTTTGACAAATGATGAATACCGTTTGTATGATATAAATCTTTAAGCACCCGATGTACGGATTGCAAAGATGTCATCCATTGCATATGAAATACATATAAACTAAGCTAAAATAAATAATATATGAACAAAAGTATGCTTTCAAACAAAATGTTTCCGACATTACCAGGACATTGTCCCTGATCGCATGTTCCAGATTCTGTTGAAGCACCGATACACGTCCTCCCGTGGATGGACCCTGTTTGGTATGCACACTCACGCTTTCTTGCATGTGTCCCCGCACCACAAGTCATCGAGCATTGTGACCAGGAAGCCCATGTGGTCCATAGGCCGTCGACTAAAAGTAACGGACGAAAACACACATATTGTAGTAAATAATGATTCGGTTCTCATATAATGACAACACCCTTTACATGTAATTGGTTTTCTTTGTGATTGACAACTTTGTGGTATGATATAGTCGATTACGAAAGTATTTATTTTAGTTCACGTACGTATTGTCTATCAGATCATCGTTCTTAAACTAATATATCCGAGCTCCAGGAGAAAAGGTTTTTAAACAACATTTGAAGATGGGAATGGTGTACCAGTTAAAGGGTTCTTTCGATTGATTTTCTGCCGACTGTTTCGTATTCCTGTCTTAACAGAGCATATTCCCCGATCAATCCAAGTACATTAGTGCAATTGTGACATTCACGCACAAAAGCACGTTTAGTTGCACATTAAGTGCAGAAAAGGCGAATTATTTATGCAAAAGCGAACGTGGATATATCAGGGCGGAAAAGCAAATAAGCATAATCAATCGGTGAATTGTGAGAAAATTCAAAAGGGGGATAAAGTATTTCCCTATATAATCCTAAATCCACTGTTACAAAACAATAGTTGACACAACATGTCTATTTACATTTGCAATTTGATCTAGTGATTTACAATTAGATGTTGCATGTCATGTGTGAGGCCATTCTTCTTTGTATGACCGACCGCGTTTTTTAAAAAAATACCAGATTTCGCCATGAATGTAACGGTAACGAAATCACAGTGCCTCGGTTCAGTTATATCTGAACAGTGCTTAATTTTTTCAACTTTAGAACCTTGATTCTAAAATAGATTAAAAAACTACACAAATTATATAATAACTTTAAAAAGGTTAATAGTTACTGATAACTTAAGTATGTTTTCACTACACGTATAATTACATTTATTGTTTATATTTTACACCTCTGAAATGTCTATGATGGAACAGGCTAGTCGTGAAGTTTACTTTAATCTTATATATTTTTCGTATATTGTGAAACAAACTACATGTATTACAATTTATATTAATCATTCTTAATGACTGTTTCCTGGATCACTAACCAGTATTTGTTCCTAATCAAGGGATAAAGATGTTCAGTCTCGTCCAGGATTTGAACCCACGACTTCGGATCAGGAGTCAGGCGCTCTATCCCTCGACCACGATGCCTTCCTTGGCAATTGTGTGTCATTGTTGATAGCAATATACAGTTTTCTAAAAATCTTTTGTTTATAAACTTGTACCTGGACATGGTCCCTCGTTGCATGCAGAATTTTCACTGGGGGCGCCGACACAATTTTGGCCTCCATTGGCTGGGGAGGGGTTGTTGCATGCCCGCGTTCTGGTTTGAGTACCATCCGAACAACTGACCGAGCACTTAGACCATGTTTGCCATGCCGACCACAGACCGTTAACTATGAATTAAAATGGCAAAAACCTTTTCTGCTTGAATTGCTACAAATTACACATGTAGTAAGATATCTATACTGGATAGTAATTATATTTCTCAGACAATAATTAAAATTATGACGTATTTATACAATTGTTACATTGTATATTGCTATACTAATAATATATCGTCTTACGATAAAAGCAATGTAACACGTTAATCGTGTTTCCAAAGAACAATCATGTCCATCCAGGGTTGAAAATCAATGACATATATATACATGTGTGTATACAGAATATATTTTCATATACGTAAAAAAACACTAAACCCCCAATAATCAGATTATCCCCGGGACTCTTGAAACTGGCCTTCTTATTGAGATGTCCTGAATAATGAGGTCGAATAAACAGCAAAACAGTGAAAATGGAGTTGGAAATGTGTTCTTAATATCGAGGAGGTCTTATTTTAGGTGGTATTTAAGTGAGGTTTTACTATAATCTTTCCACTAACATGTAACCTACTTGGACAGGGTCCATTGTTACATGATCCACTCTCACTGCTTACACCTTGACAAGGGCTGCCATCGAACTCCGGGGTCGGGTTGTCACAGGTTCTATTCCTTGCTCTTGTTCCCGCCTCACAACTCACGGAGCACTTTGACCATGTTTGCCATCCAGACCACTCGCCATCGACTACAACATGGATATAAAGCGAAACGAAATTTATCAGCAAAGAAACGTCTGCATTTATATTGATGACATTTTGTGTTTATTTTATTGATAGTTGACCTACACGTCGTACAGCAATGAAATGTCCTCCAAAAAGTATTAAATGATTCGATTGACCAAATACACTCTGTGTTTGATGCGTTCATGTACTTGTCAATTGCTCTGGATCACATGAGATTGCCACGAGTTCTCTCCCTTTCTATATCTCTTCCATAGTAAATTTATGTATATATTATATATATAAAAGTTTACTGTAGAAGGGATGTCCTGCGCTCGCTATATATGCGCACACATTTAAACAATTTTGGTACTTGGTGAAAACATCAAAATTTAGTTTTGTAATCCATGACTCTGGAAATCTTAAAACAATGATTTTCCTCTTTACTATTATATAACGAAGTTTTGTACAGGCTGTGATAGGACAAAACAATTTTACACATTGGTTTCAGACATATCGAAACATTTCTTGTTGAAATATTAATCAAATAGAACCAGCCGAATCAAAAGATATGATAAAAGTTCAAATATTTAATAATACATCGTATTGGAATGGATACTGGCCAAAAGAGCTAACCCGCCAATATGTATTTGACAATCTACATTATTAAAAAGTGATCTGAAACGGTGGACGTGATTTTAACAGGTTTATAACTTTTTTCTATAGATCACTTCATTAAAAAATAATAAATTTGCTCATTACTGCAATCAAAATCAACTGAATATGTATCCGATAGCTTAAAATAAACTGTACGAAATATTACTGTCAGGTTAGCACTTTGAACCAGCACATTTAATTATGTTACGCACTAGGGCATGGTCCGTTGTCACATTGTTTACTTTGTTTATCGTCCCCAGAACAAGGCTGGCCACCATTACTCGGTGGGGGATTATCACAGCTTCTAGTTCGTGATCGTGTTCCATCACCGCAACTTGTCTCACACCGTGCCCACTCCTGCCAATCTGACCACTGACCACTGACTTAAATATATTCACAGCTTCATGAATGATGAATGATTTCTAGTAACTGATAAAACACATTGTTTTAAGTTACTGTCTATGAAACAATACAAGTGGTTACCATGACTTGTCTTTCCAGGGAATGTTGCTGTAATTGTGTTGTAATATTGTAACAAAAACGGCACGAGAAACTTAAAGTGAATAACGACAAGCAAAGACGAATATCAAAATCCACTGGCGAAAGGTGTGCCTTATTTACATTTATATAGTTTATGTATCGTGGACTCGGCAAAACTGCTTGTTACACAGGAGAATGTCACGAGTTATCTCCCTTTTCCCCTTCTAGAGTTCTGTCCCTTTATATATTCAATAGTATATGTATACTCTAGAAGGGAAGAAATGAGATACATTCTCCTGTAGTTGGTTATACATAATGCTCATTTTAGAAAACTAACCTCAATTATTTAAAAATGGCAGGCTATTACAGTGGCTGATAATATTATATATATAATCCTATATTATCGGATACCGGAATGTCGCTGCTTATCCGACTGTCGGACGTAATCCGGCTTCTCATGTACGATCTAAGAGCTGTGTCAGCGGTCAGGTTATGTTACATCATTGAAGAATGTTTTCATTTATTGCATAAATAATAGACAGAATATTATCATCAGGAATATACAACATGCATTCAAGATTGCACCGTAGAATGCTCCTTAGAATACAAACCAACACTATAAATGATATAATCGTATAGATGACTAAACGGTGATTTAATATGTTATACATTTACTAACCTATATGTGGTAAGGTTGTGGGAGGAGTACCATGATGTTGTGTTGTTTGTGGAACTACAAATACACACATGTCATACCATTATACAACTAAGTGTGCATTCTACTGAGGGGTTACTATAAAAGATACAATTAATTGAAGTACACTAGCTATAGTCCGCCCAGGATAATTTGATGTTTCAGCTGTGGGAGACAAAACCTGTATTAGTGACCAAACAATACATTTTAGGATTTTACATTTTCTAACAAATATGTGTTTCACGTTTCATTTAATAATAAAAGTAATAACATTCAGACGTCTACGTTTCCTTTTATAGCAATTCCAATTTAAAAACAACATACAAAAGTAAGATACAAAAGGATGACGTCGCGTCAGAATGTATATAATTCTTGAAAAAATGTATTGCTCTTCAAATGGAAAAACAAATTATGCATACTTAGAAATATTTCCTCGTTTGTTTAATTCTATAAATCACAATTTAGCATCCAAGAAATCATCCGACAAGGCGCTTAGTTTGTGATGTCAAAACTTTAATTGGGAAATACTCGACGTCATATAACCAACGTCATTAATACAGATTCTGTCATTACAGCGATTATTTATAATTATAAACCAACATCGAATTAGTTAACTGTTGTAAAATAAGTTTACGTATTATGTACAAATAAATATGGTTAATAATGGTTAACTGGTTACCTACAAAAACACGAATTGGTCATGGCGTAATGGATAGACCGCGGTGCCTATTATAGCTCTTATAGTATTTTTGTTGCAGGTTCGATTCCCTTTAGCAACTTCTTCTCCCTCCCATACGCGCCAGGATTATCAATCGTATTTTTTGCGGAATATTTTAATGTAAGTACTGCATGCTTTTTTCGTGATTGTTATTTGGTTTGCACAGAGACATGAAGATGGCATCATCTGAGAGAAACGTTTATGAACATACGTCTGATGCTCGCCACACAATACAACATGATTTGAAGATTTTTATCACCACGTCTGTGTTTTCTTAATTCTATATTTTCATTAATCCTCATGTGTACAAGAATTGAAAAATATGAAGAAAAAATAAAAGTAAATTATAAATGAAAATAAAAAATAGATATCCATCCGGATCCGACTATGTGAACATGTGAACATGTGCGAAAATACTATAATTATACGTGCATTCTACCTCTACGCCAATCTTATATAGGTAAAAGGTTTGTATAGAATAGAGCACTGTCGAAAATATATAATAACTTGATCCCCTATTGTGGATCAAAACCAAATGTTCCCGCGTTTAGCATTATCCTGGGCGGATTACAGTAATACGAATCACATTCAGGCATTATATACACAAGACTGTCGAGGACTAATTCGTGGCTTTATGGAGATATCGGTGAATAAACTTTATAACCAAACAAACGTAATTTTCGTGTATAAGTTCAAGATTTGAGAAGAGTTGTCGTTATTGTGCCTGATCTAGAGAACCTTAACACTTTCTCTGACACCATGTATTAGACAAAGTAGTATAATGAAATCGCAGAATATTGTCACAAGTTGTTTCCCTTTATCTCATCTAGAGTTCATTTGCCCGTTTATAAAATATGCATGTACGAAGGGCAAGGGGAGAGAACTCTTGATGGAATAAAGAGAAGTAACGGATAATATTATCTTGTGAATGAAATATCCGTGTTAAACATGACCGATTACGAAATGACTATATCGTCAAAAGCTCACAAAGCGGCAGTATACTGGCTTTTCTATCATCTTCAAATGAAGTTTTCCATAACGTCACAAGAATCCAATAAAGTTTAATAATAATGTTGTAGAAAAGCATGTACTGCTGACAGAATTCTTTCCTAACAGTTGTGCTCGAAATTTTAAATAAGATAAGCTAGTACAACTTGTTTATAATAGTAACGAAGGAAACATGCTATGAGTATAGAGCTACACTAAGTCTAACGTGTTGCGCTATGGATATAGATATATACATTAAACTAAACACATGCGCGGATCCAACAATTTACGACCAGGGGTGTCAGGGGGACTTGCTCCTGTTCGAAGTCAGCCTTTGGTGACCCTAGATTTTACAATGCAATGCGGTTTTTTGTAATTTTATACGCTAATTTGAGACAAAAAAAACAGTGAGGCCCTTTAATTTGAGAGCCTTCTTGGTCTAGGATTAGATATCGACAACCCTTTTTTGCTAAAATCTCAGGGAGTCGGACCCCCGGTCCACCCCTCTGGATCCGCACATGAAAGCTATACAGGTATCTTACTGAGATCTGTAGGTGACGGATCTCCTCCACATGTTTGTCGTTGTAATTGGTTGTCAATTTCTACATAACCTAACTGAATAAAATATACTAAATACACTTATACATACATGTACTTTCTTCCACGACTGGAAATGTTTTGAAAGAACATAGTGAATGAAGCCTACTTTGGCCGTCAATTTATAAAAAAATAGTTTGTGTCAATTTATTACTCAAATATTTATCTTCTATGATTGATAGGGAATATATTTACGTAAAATGATCGATGTGTCCAATTCAACTAATTATTGCAAATACATACAAACATGGTCGATTTGGATAAGAGAATAATGGCAATCCCAAAACAAGATTTTGCAGTTTCAAAACGTAGTTCTCCATCACTTACCGCTTTCAAACATCATCAGTACAACATTTATTACTTGTAACGTATGTCCAAAATTTCCGAGATTTTGTGCTGCTCAGGGTTTTGGCAATATGTAAAATGATTTAATATAATTTGTGACACGCTACTATATTTCTGTCATAATGTCTTAATGATAGTATACATTATATCTTCAACTGGTAAGTGTTCAGTGCTGTTTTTATATGAACGTCGGAGTGTACGTTCATACAAACCCGCCCGGTTTGCTCAGTCAGTAGAGAGCACTTAACTTGTAAATAGAGGCCATAGGTTTGAATCCCTGGCGATGTACATGTTCTCTGTGCCAATTGGTCCACGTCTGAAGTAATGTGTCGTCCACCTCTGATTCACGTGGGGAAGTCGTTAGTTGCTTGCGGTAGAACAGTTTAGTACTGGTCTTTAACCTAGTAACATAGCGACAGTCAAAACGTATGTGGACTGATTCTAAATTTGCATGAGCAAAATTCTACATACTTTCTGACCGTCCCTCGTTATTAATGTAAACAGTATTATTTGGTGTTGCCGAGACACTGATACAACTACGACTATATCAATTATATAGCTATATGTTTAGTGACGATACCTTTCTCTCAAACTGTATTGCAAAAAACCTGTTTGAGAGGCCATGTACATCGCTTATCGCTTTACAGTCAAATTCATACAAATATCCTATTGGCTGCCCTTGAAGATCCGGTGACGGGTACACAGCTTTTTCCACATTGTAGTTACATGCGCAATCAAAGTCTGCATTCACTGACACAGTCCAGATTACAAGCAGCAAACACAATTTTATTTGAACTGGTTTCATGTTGTATCACATGACGAAACTGAAGAACAAAAACTTCTCAAAGTATTTACTGAATCATTTGTAAGTACAGTCGGACCTCGTTCTTTTGGAATTTAAATTTTATTTCGAATAATACATTGTTTCAAATAGCCCATTTCAATTCGACGTGCGTAAGGAGATACATCGGGACATGATATTTATTTCGGATGATACCAAGTATTCGGATAGAAGGTTGTCGAATAAACGAGGTCCGACTGTACTTTCAGCCAAACAGAAATGAACAAAGGCCAGACAATATGCGCGTACATGTACTTTGGTTATGCAAGTAAGTTTCACCAGTATGAAGATGAAGAAGTGGGCAAGAAACACCGAGGGCTTGGTCAATAACATATCAAAAATAAATATTTCATCGCTTCGTAACCCCTTATCTAACAACAGGCCCAGTGTTCACACAGGGATCTACTGATCTAGATCAAGTTTATCACAAACAATATTTGCCATTTTCTTAAAGCAACTGAATACTTTATCTAGTACTTCTAATTAGTGAAAACGAAAATACATTAAAATCTTCCATTTACTATTATGAAAACCTTATACCGTTTTGTTGAGAAATTATTTTTTTATACTTAAGACTAAAACTGATTGAGATTAAATTAGGATCAAATTTCAATAATCGATCGTAGCTTATATATATTTTGTATCAATCTTTTTTCTAAAAAATATGAAAAATTGAGTTTATAGGCGTGAGAAATTTGCAAAATGACAATATCTATCATATTATGAAAGAAGATTTAGCTTAGCGTAGCAACTTTTTGAAAGTTTGAAGGAAACTTTATTTGATATTGATCCTGATCCCGAAAAACTATTATTTGTGCACATGGTTCATCGCATTCTTTGTAGACTTGTTGATAGTTCGAACCTTCTGAGGTACGAGAGATGGGATAAATTTCATGACATAGTTAAAGTTTGCTGACCAGTGAGATTTTCCGACATTTTTATGTTTCAAGTTCCGTCCGCAATACCGAAACTAACACAGTTCTGATATATTCAGTAATGGAAGTGTGAACCGCTATGTTAACAACGCGTGGAACACGAACAATATATTCATGTTATAAATATATTTAGTATTTAAACAAGAAATATCTTGAAAAAAAGATGGTCGGCGCAATTTGAAGGTAATGATTTGTTGTGCAACATAAAACATGCAGAGATGTTACGATTGCTGGTCATTCCAGATCCATAACGGATTTCGGTAAATTCAACGAAATTCAGTGGATTTCGGTAAGGTAACGTAACCTTTATTCAGAGGTAAACCAATCCGCGTTAAGGTTACAAACGCTGTTCGGTTGAAGAGAAATTGCCTTGATGGTTAACGTAAGATTTGATTGGTTCACACAACACTGATAAATATGCAAATAGCAAACCCGTTCTAGTACGGCTGCGCTGAAAAAATAGTGCGCCTTTGTTTAATCAAAGTAAAGATTACTACCAGTATTGAGTATAAATGTTATACAGATTACGTTAGGATATTGAACTATTTTTTAACCGATACACTTCATGTCTCCATCTACATCTACATGTTATCGTCAACACAGAAACTCTTGACTATTACGCGACGTTTGGTGTGCGAGACCTTGAAAAGAATGAAATAGAGGATAGAAAAGTTAGAAGAGATTGATACTTAAAAGACAGAAGAGTAAAGTTGGTTAGTGGGTAGCTACATTTTCACCTCCTCGACCCAAACCAATCCGGTTACGGTGGCCGCGGCCGACATAGCTCTAGGAGTCCTTAGTGGCTACTTGTAGCTGACCCGGGCCTTAAAATGACATGGTTGAGATCCCCTGCTTGAAAGATACCAAGTCAGGGGATTCAGCTACTATAGCTGGGAACTTGTTCCATGCTGCTGTGGTTCTAGGGTAGAAAGAGTTCAGGTAGTGTGATGTAGAAGCTGATTGCTGTATGTATTTCCGTCCTGAGAAGTGGGTTCTAGCTGAGGGAGTAAGGTACTGCTTATGTGGGATGGCTACTAGTGTTGTGATGTCGGTTAGTCACAAATCTAGCAGCCCTTCGCTGAACCATTTCTAGTGTGTTTGTTAGCACCTTGGTATGCGGGTTCCACACTGCTGAGCAATACTCAAGCTTGGGACGGACAAGAGAGAAGTATGCGGCTGCCTTGCCTTCCTCGTTTCCAATGCGTAGGTTTGTTTCGACGCAGGAAGCCCAGTGGGCTGTTGCCCTTTTTCACAGTTCGGTCGATGTGGGTGTTCCATGTAAGGTTCTGGACGAGATCCACACCGAGGTATCTAGTAGTGCTGTCAATGGTCAAAGTGTGTCCCTTCAACGTGTAGTCGAACATGGTAGGAGATCGCTTCCTGTGTACACGGAGGATGCTGCACTTCTCTGGGTGGAAACACATGCCCCATTTTCTATCCCACCCCTCCAATGCCCTTAGGTAATTCTGTAATGGTCGGCAGTCTTCCTCTGAGTTTATCTAGCGGGCCGGCCGAGTACACTTCCCTGGGGGACGCCGCTACAAACGGGTGCTGGGTCGGACACTGCTCCCTCTATTGTGACCTGCTGGGTTCTGTTTCACAGAAAGGCAGTTATCCAGCTGTGGGTAGAGCTCTAATGCCGTGGTGGTCCAATTTGGTATGTAGTCGCCTATGTGGTACCCTATCAAAGGCTTTGCTAAAATCAAGTACCGCCATATCATGTTGTTTCCTGTTGTCCATGGATTTTGCCAGTTCATCAACGAGGGACACAAGCTGTGTCTCGCAGCTACGTTTTTTGACGAAAACCATGTTGTGAGTCAGTCAATATGTTGTATCGATCAAGGTGCTTCATGATATTACTGACGACTATATGTTCGAGCATCTTGCAGCAGATACACGTTAATGAAACAGGTCGGTAGTTACTGGCTTTGTATCGATCACACTTTTTGAACACGGCGGAGACGTTCGCGGTTCGCCAAATATCGGGGACGAGTCCTGTGGTAAGGCATGTCTGGAAGATGTGGCATAAGTATGGCGCACAAGCATCTGCAAGTTCTTTCAGTACTCTTGCTGGTAGCATATCAGGACCTGTTGCTTTATTTGGGTTTAGCTTTTGTAGTAGCTTGAGTACCCCTTCTGTTGTGACTTGTATATCTGGCATAGTAGGTGATGGTTCTCCTTTTGGGACTGGAATATCATGTAGATTTTCATTAGTAAAAACTGACTGGTATTGTTTGTTGAGGACGTTGGCTTTATCAACAGGATCACTGTGGGGCTTGCCTTTATCTCTGAGTGGTGAGATTCCACAGTTGTCAACCTTTTTTTTGCCTCTTGTAGAGTTTATTACATTTCCTAATATGGGATTTAACTTCTTTGTTAATCCAGGGCTTGTTGACCTTATTTCCTGATAACATTTTGGATGGTATATAGTCATTTATCAGTTGTTTCAATTTGTCCTCAAACATCTTCCAAGCAAAGTTTACTGTGTTACCAAAAGTAGTTTCAATGAAGGTGTCATAATACTGTGCAAGTTCTGAACGGGTGGCGTCATAATTTGCCTTTTTGTACAAGAATACTTTCCTTGCTGGGACTTTTACTCGCATGGGGCGGAGGCTTGATTCAACGAAGATGGCTTCATGGTCTCCAATTCCCGGAATAACTTCACATTTGTTTATGAGTGACTTGTTGTTTGTAAGGAATAGGTCTAGGAGGCTACTTGTGAATTCTGTAATTCATGTTGGTGATGTGACAATCTGGTCTAAAAAATGAGTCTTTGATAATATTAAGCAACTGTTGACACTGTCATGAGTTTGACGGATGGGGTTGTAGGCTCTCATCTTCCCAGTTTATATCGGCAAGGTTTAAGTCGCCGCCCAACCATAGATGTGATCTTCTTGAAAACCTGGTAAGCAAGTGGCTAGGTCTTGCAGGTATGCTCGGTCTGTGGATGATGGAGGTTTGTAGAATGAACCAATATACAGGTTCTGTATTCCTTTTACTTGAATCTTGCACCAAACCATCTCAGTATTGCTGTCAAGAACAAGTTCCTCTGGCTGATCACTACTAAGTTTTGACGATACCAGGATGAATACCCCTCCTCCGCTTTTTTCCTCACCTCGATCATTCCTGTAAGCTTTGAAGCCTTGTGGAAAAACCTCGCAGGAGTTGATGCTACTGTCCAGCCATGACTCAGACCCAATAATTATGTCCGCATTTGTTGCTGTAATCGTATTTTCTAATTGGGCTTTCTTACCAGGGCGTTTTATGGACTGACAGTTGACAACAAGAACTCTCAAAGGTAGATCATGTATGGGTGGGGTGCGGCATCTGATGCTACGCTCTGTAGCCGACGGTTCGGGGAGGATGTGGCATTCGGACAGCTAAAACTGATCTCACTTTCTGCAGTTGTGTTGTCACTTAAAATTGCCATAAATCTAGTTGTTCTACCGAACAACCAAAAACGATTTCACAATAAGGAATGTACACGCGTTTCACCTATGCTCTACTTTGGATACAGGATGTTTTCACACGGTAAATCAAATGAGATATCGGTCAAGATGTGAATAAGATTGAACTTTCTTTGTAGTCACGGTAGAGTTTATCTGTTTGTGTGCATGGGAGACAGGCTATGTAAGATAGTGGTTTAATGATTACATTGTACATATACCTAATACAATGTTGTTATATATATGATAACCATATATGTATCAACCATTTTGAACGAGTAAAGTACCAACTTCTAAATAAAATGAATGTAAAGTACATGTATGAAAGTATCTCTTGAGCGCAATATACAAGGGACACTTTATGTACAGTGCTGGAAACGTTAAGTCACTTTTTCACCGCTGAATACTAAAGTTCGATTTATAGAGGAAACATAAAAGAAATATTTGATTTATTTTGAACAATGGACTGGTAATGTTTACGTATCCGTTGCATGGCATATGGACATGTTTGTGACCTAATACGCACCAAGCGAGAAAAAACAACGCATTTTGTGTGTGTTTATTTGTTGTTTTGAACATCTTTCGACCTTGAACTAAGCATTAACAATGAATTAAAGCACTCTAAAGCAACAATATCTCAACAACAGTTGAATTTAGCGTCTCCCAAAGGACATTGCTTTGGAGAACTTGCGCAATACAAACTTGAGAAATTGACTTTCCTAATCGCAAAATTCTACAGCAATCAAAATCAACGGTCTATATATACAGTAGAATAGAACATTGAAGATCCGTTCGTTTTTACATATTTACTGTTCTTGATCAAATACATTCTTTTAGAAACCTCTGTTATATATATTTATATAACTTATTTGATCAGAAACATTAAATACCTATAACGTAAGGCATCTCCAGTTATCTTTTTCCATTATTCAAAATCCTTATAGACAATTAATACGTCTTAAATAGACATATAACAATATAAAGGAGCAGTCTGAAGTTCGATTTTTTCCCCATTTTTTTCAAAACCTAGTCCATTGCACAACGAGGCAAACATAATTCAATATGCCCGGCGTTGATACGCCGTGCAATAACTTATAATATTATGGTAATAGAAAGACGTACCTCACTTTGTGTGAATCAAACCAATACACCAAATGTCAATTGTTGGTTTATCGTAATAATATAAATCTTACCAAAACTGACACGAAGATAAACCCAATAAGGCCAATCTTAAAAGATGTTCGTTTGTGTTATCTCTACCAACAATTCACAGGAAGGGCAGATTGGTTGATGTTTTAAATTATTTAGATTGTACACATACAAATCAATTTTATGCCGGGACCAAGTTCTGTGCGTCTTCCGAGGCAATGCATGTAAACAATATTGTAACACTGGCCTAACTTGCTATTTACATTGTGAGAGCATACAGTGGTGTAGCTTGCTGTCTACATTGTGAGAGCATACATTGGTGTAGTTTGCTATCTACATTGTGAGTGTATACAGTGATGTAACTTGCTATTTACATTGTGAGAGCATACAGTGGTGTAGCTTGCTGTCTACATTGTGAGTGTATACAGTGGTGTAGCTTGCTATCTACATTGTGAGTGTATACAGTGATGTAACTTGCTATTTACATTGTGATTGCATACAGTGGTGTAGCTTGCTGTCTACATTGTGAGAGCATACAGTGGTGTAGCTTGCTGTCTACATTGTGAGTGTATACAGTGATGTAACTTGCTATTTACATTGTGATTGCATACAGTGGTGTAGCTTGCTGTCTACATTGTGAGAGCATACAGTGGTGTAGCTTGCTGTCTACATTGTGAGAGCATACATTGGTGTAGTTTGCTATCTACATTGTGAGTGTATACAGTGATGTAACTTGCTATCTACATTGTGAGTGCATACAGTGGTGTAGCTTGCTGTCTACATTGTGAGTGCATACAGTGGTGTAGCTTGCTGTCTACATTGTGAGTGCATACAGTGGTGTAGCTTGCTGTCTACATTGTGAGTGCATACAGTGGTGTAGCACACTGTCTACATTGTGAGTGCATACAGTGGTGTAGCTTGCTATCTACATTGTGAGTGTATACAGTGATGTAACTTGCTATCTACATTGTGAGTGCATACAGTGGTGAACCTTGCTATCTACATTGTGAGTGCATACAGTGGTGAACCTTGCTATCTACATTGTGAGTGCATACAGTGGTGTAGCTTGCTATCTACATTGTGAGTGCATACAGTGGTGAACCTTGCTATCTACATTGTGAGTGCATACAGTGGTGAACCTTGCTATCTACATTGTGAGTGCATACAGTGGTGTAGCTTGCTATCTACATTGTGAGTGCATACAGTGGTGTAGCTTGCTGTCTACATTGTGAGTGCATACAGTGGTGTAGCACACTGTCTACATTGTGAGTGCATACAGTGGTGTAGCTTGCTATCTACATTGTGAGTGTATACAGTGATGTAACTTGCTATCTACATTGTGAGTGCATACAGTGGTGTAGCTTGCTGTCTACATTGTGAGTGCATACAGTGGTGTAGCTTGCTGTCTACATTGTGAGTGCATACAGTGGTGTAGCTTGCTATCTACATTGTGAGTGCATACAGTGGTGAACCTTGCTATCTACATTGTGAGTGCATACAGTGGTGAACCTTGCTATGTACATTGTGAGTGCATACAGTGGTGAACATTGCTATCTACATTGTGAGTGCATATAGTGGTGAACCTTGCTATCTACATTGTGAGTGCATACAGTCGTATAGCTTGCGATTGATATGGCGTGTGCATAGTGCTGTAGCTTGCGATCGATATGGCGAGATCATACAGTGGTGTAGCTTGCAACCATATGGCGAGTGCATACAGTGGTGTAGCTTGCAATTAATATGGCAAGTGTGCACAGTGGTGTAGCTTGCTATTTACATTGTGAGTGCATACAGTGGTGTAGCTTGCTTTTTACATTATGAGTGTATACAGTGGTGTTACTTGCTATCTACATTGTGAGTGTATATAGTGGTGAAGCTTGCTATTTACATTGTGAGTGTATACAGTGATGTAGCTTGCTATTTACATTGTGTATACAGTGGTGTAGCTTGCAATCGATATGGCGAGTGCATACAGTGGTGTAGCTTGCAATCGATATGGCGAATGCATACAGTGGTGTAGCTTGCGATCGATATGGCATGTGCATACAGTGGTGTAGCTTGCTATTTACATTGCGAGTGTATACAGTAGTGTAGCTTGTGATCGATATGGCGAGTGCATACAGTGGTGTAGCTTGCTATTTACATTGTGAGTGTATACAGTAGTGTAGCTTGCTATTTACATTGTGAGTGTATACAGTGGTGTAACTTGCTATCTACATTGTGAGTGTATACAGTGGTGTAACTTGCTATTTACATTGCAAGTGTATACAGTTTACATTTTGAGTGGGTAGAGTGATGTAGCTTGCTATTTACATTGTGTATACAGTGGTGTAACTTGCTATTTACATTGTGAGTGTATACAGTGGTGTAACTTGCTATTTACATTGTGAGTGGGTAGAGTGGTGTAGCTTGCTATTTACATTGTGAGTGGGTAGAGTGGTGTAGCTTGCTATTTACATTGTGAGTGGGTAGAGTGGTGTAGCTTGCTATTTACATTGTGTATACAGTGGTGTAACTTGCTATTTACATTGTGAGTGTATACAGTGGTGTAACTTGCTATTTACATTGTGAGTGGGTAGAGTGGTGTAGCTTGCTATTTACATTGTGAGTGGGTAGAGTGGTGTAGCTTGCTATTTACATTGTGAGTGGGTACAGTGGTGTAGCTTGCTATTTACATTGTGAGTGGGTACAGTGGTGTAGCTTGCTATTTACATTGTGAGTGGGTAGAGTGGTGTAGCTTGCTATTTACATTGTGAGTGGGTACAGTGGTGTAACTTGCTATTTACATTGTGAGTGGGTAGAGTGGTGTAGCTTGCTATTTACATTGTGTATACAGTGGTGTAGCTATTAAGCTTGCGTTTGATATGGCAAGTGTGTACAGTGGTGTAGCTTGCTGTCAACATCTGGTGTTTGAATTTACAATGTTGTCTGTCTTCAGACTTGTGGCCCGGGCATAAAGGAGGACTGGTATGCTCAAGAACTACAACCTGTTCATTGTATGGCATCTAGAGCCCTATAACTAAGACCCTACATGACTTATTTCACATTTTGACATTTTCCAGGTAGCACTTTCCGACACGATTCTTTGTTGCTCTTTTCCCACTAATTTTGAACAATCAAACGTGACCAGCAGGGAAAAGAAATTTCCTATTGCTCAATTGATGCTTTCAACAGCAAATTAGGTCAAGAGTTTCCATTATTACGTGCTTATTGTTCCAAGATGGCACTTGTTTACATCCACTGCCGATTTCACAGACCATCGGGGTAATGGGTGTGCAACATACCCGGTTAATTAACACTGTCAGTATACAAATCAAGAATTAGACGAAATGTTTAGCAAGTGAAAACCTGGATTTAGGAACCTGAAATAGTTCTGAACGGGATAAATGACATGTGCGAAAAGACTTTTTGTCCACACCCTTACATCAATTTCATATAATATATCATTTTGCTACAATGTGTTGGAAAGATTACAAAATGAATATTTAATTGGATAATAAGTGTTTAAAGGATGTTTCATCTAGTCATCAGTACAAGACAATATTCTACAGTACTTCAGATTCTAGTCAATAAATGCTTTAATTTGTAGATTCTAAAATATTCTAAAATGCTGAATCACATTGCATAGGGTCCCATTTAGACATAACATGCAAAGTGAATATGTTGCTCTATTCATGATACAGTTCGTATTGATTTTAGGATAAGACCACATGTATATCACTTTTTTTAGAATTGACAAAATCAAATAAGGGGTTGAAGCAAAGCTCACAATTTCGATTATGATATCAAAAAACTCATAACACAAATATTACATCAAAAATTGTATTACATAGACATTCTTACAATAAAATACCAATCACTGGTTTATTCTCTGAAAGATCCTTAACATGGCATAATGCAGAATTGAAAGCAAATCCATATTGATAGTAGTAGACTAACTAGTAGTTCTTACATATAATATATAATCAGTGTGTTTTTTCATTATTTTTCAGATTTCCATTTCAAATTGAATCTCCCTGTTTATTTTAAGTGTTCTAAATAATGTTCACACACACATGGTTGTTGCGGCATGTTTTGTCACACTAGTTGGTCAAGAAGTTTTCTTCAAGTACATAATTTAAGATCCTATTTTTAAGTCTATCATTATTCTTCGTCATCACCGGCAGTACGTTGGGCTAGCACATCTTCAAATAAGATCTGAAAATAAACAAAGCGTATTTATGGCAATATGCTATGAAATACAACTTTAAGTCAAGAAAACAGACAAAATACAATGCATATTAAGTTTTTATCTATCATATGAAGACTTATACTATATATATACAGGGGTGACACTAATTCTTGAAGTAACAGGAAAATCCCCAAAAGTGGGGGGGGGGGGAGTCTGAGGAGTACTCCCCTTCATTGGGATCATTCATACAAGAATTGTGACCAGTGATGATGCTTTACAGGCCTTTTTCTATAGTTCCCACGGGTCAGACTATCTGACCCATTCCCAAAGCCAAATATATAGTCTTTTTTCCAATCAGAAGCACCTACGAACTATCTTCTATTGGAGCGACCTGGTATATCTTGAAGCTCTTTGAATAACTCAGGCCATTATTGTCCCTTGAGTCATATATGTTTGTGGATATTTTGTGTCTTTTTGACAGTTGAAATAAGAAATTTAAGTAGATTAGAATACTTGTTAAGGTTGTTTATATAAATTTACTGTTTACAAATGAAAAGTCTGTTCTATTAACTATGAAAATTCCAAAAATTGGAGTTGAAGCGATTAATTAAAGGAACTTATCTAGATTTTTTCCCCAAAA
This sequence comes from Mactromeris polynyma, assembly GCA_032209605.1. NCBI lineage: Eukaryota > Metazoa > Mollusca > Bivalvia > Venerida > Mactridae > Mactromeris > Mactromeris polynyma. The sequence continues at coordinate 6,911,066 of JASFXZ010000021.1, read as the reverse complement.
TGGAGGAAAAAAGGCTCCGCTCTTATGCACCAGTCATTTGTAACCACGCACCCCCCCAGGTCCGGGGGATAGCGGGGGAAATGGGCCGTGTTTTTACCTTCCAGGTGGCCCGCAGTGCCGAGTGAATGCGGTGGTTTTGTTTTCGCGCCAAAAATATCGAGGAATGGGCCTTACATAGGATGTCCCCGGGGTGCGGGGGCATTTGGCGGGGATTTTACCTGGGATTGGCTGGACCGAAAGTCAAAGTCCCCGCTATTCCCCAGATCTGGGGGGGCCGTGGTTACAATTGACTGGTGCATTACTGACACCCCTGTATATACATATAGCAATAACACTAAATAATTTCAAAATGTTACAAGCTGTTTGGGGAATAAATCTACAATGTAAAGATAATGAAATTTTACTGGTTGTTTGATTTAAAAAGCAACCTCCTCTTATTGACAAGTCAACACTGCCCAAGGTGGAAATCAAATTCAGGACTTTGACACAGGAGCCAGACTGTCCAAGGTAACTGAAGTTAAAACGATGTGATTTTGTTGTTATAAAATTAAAAACATAACACAAGTCATATCTTTCTTAATAAGTTAATTGTAATACTATTACAATTAAGAAAGATACCACAGGGCTTGTATATTCTTGGAAGTTAGAGCTTTTATTTCTAACCACAACTTCCACAAAATAACCTTGCAGATCGCATTGAATGTATACTAACCCCTGATTTATGCTTGGAAAACCCGCCCTGGGTAATTGCTTGCCAACCCTGTATATCACACAGAACTTTATGTTTTATGAATGATAGACATTTTGTCGGTGGTGAAATTAACCGTTTTTCTTAATTTAAATTGTTTACACTGTCAGTTTGTTTTGTAGTACAGGCTCCTAGACATTTCAACCCCTAGACATTTCATAGTGTTTATACACTATGTGTTAATTGTGGTTATGGTGACGATCAATTAATTACCAAACTTTACCAATTTCATTGTCTTTATTTATTTTAACACAGACTTATATGTCCGTGATTTTAATTATTGCACTAAATGTGCTAAATTTGACGATCAATTAATTGTAAGTTGATAGTAATTATTTTATTAACATTTTAGGAAGTTGTCTCGTTAATCATCTTAGAATGCATTTTGTTCAATAAACAAAAACACATGAAACAAAACCCATTAGATAATAATCTGCAACAAACACTTATTATTATTATTAGCATTTAATTACTTCATGGACCACATACTATGTAAAAATACACGCGCAAGTGTTATGTTTTTAATTTTATAACAACAAAATCACATCGTTTTAAAAAAAATAATTTCTATTTATAAATATATATATATTATATATTTTTTTTTAATTTCACAATATAAAGTAGGGGTTGAAACGTCCAACAGGTAGGGGTTAAAAATGTCTAACAAATTTACTAGGGGTCGAAATGTCTAGGGGTTCAAAGTCCTGATACCTTAAAACACTATACAATGTGCTAACTGTGACGATCAATTAATGCCCCTATTTAACCTATTTCATAATAATTATTTTATTAACAAAGCACGTTCTGTTCTGCAACAACACTTATTATGATACTTACTTGTACCAGTATTCATGTAATTATGATTATTTCAGACAACAAATACTATCTACAATCAAACTCAAAGCCCATTTGGTATGCTTTTAATTTATAAAAGCAAAATACTATCTATTTCAACGTATCTACATATTATAATTTCTATTTACTTATAAAGTCGGATTCTATAAATTATTATAAATAATTTCAGTTACATTATACAATGTTATAAAGTAGCGGTCGCAGTGTCTTGAAATCAGGGCATGAAAGGGCAAGGGGTTGAAATGTCTAACAAATTTACTAGGGGTCGAAATGTCCTGATACCTTCGAATTGACCTATTAAACGGGCCGCATTATCCCTCACCAAGGGTTTTACAGATTTTTGGGGAAACCCCAGTGTGAGTGGTCATGTTTGTGATTTTTTGTTATTTTTTAAAAAATTGATCCTATTCCCTGGTGATCATGATCACTTTACAATGTCAATGAAACCAATGGATTATGAAATACACAGAACACATTTTCAGGAATCTTCAAAACTTTCTAAAGATAATATAATTCAACAAATCTTAAAAAGAGAGAGCGAGGGCTTAAAATGAAAACGATTATATAAGAAAACTCGTTATACTCGTAACAACTTAAACAAGGAAAACGACGTCGCGAAAACTAATGTCAATGGATCACCACTGCCAACTTACCCCCTTGTTATATTTTCCGAATATATAATTTGGAATTATATCGAATATACTTCCAATAGCAATGGCACCGATAAGTGTAACAGCGCCATAATTTATAGAGCGCTGAAACATTCGCTGATAAATTGACTTAAGAGCAGACATTTTGACAGCAGTCAAGGTTAAAGTGAAGCGGATGAATACAACCACACAGAAGAGGCAAAATGTTTACCTAAAACGTGTAATTCATTTTGAATAAACAACGAAAAATTGTAACGGTTAGTTATTTAAACACATTAATACATGAAATTGAGAATATTTTAGATATTAAAACGTGGACTATATTTTCGGCGATTTTACTTCCTTTTGCGTAATTAGTGTGTTGTTAGGTCGTCTCCAAAGTATGAAAGTGTCATCTGATAAAATTTAATTGCATTCTACTTCAGTAATGTACGTTCATGCATTTCTGTAGCTGTAGGTGTTTTATCTGGACAAAGTATTTGTTGAAGGCATTGACAGAATCCTGACAGTGACAAAACTATGAACTGAATGAATCATCAATAATGTGATTTTTTCTGGATATTAATATCACAACTCAAGTATGAGTTTCTGTGGTTCCAGACAAGGCTCCCTCAGTGTGAAGGAGGGAGTCCTGCGGAATAAATGCTTTGTTGATGTGATGAACATAATTCCACATGGAATCCTACTGATAACAAGTGCTCTGATACTTATTGCATGGCGCGAATCAATAATGGGTCGTCTCAAGGCGAAGACATGGGTTCATTTTCACTGTCACACAATTCGCTGGATTTTGACATTGATACTAATACTTGTGCTAGGGCTTGAGGTAGCCGAGGGCCTTGTCTCAGATTATTTAGATCCTGACAGCATGAATTATCATGTAATTGTCCCTCCTTGTTTTTCATTGATCAGCGCAGTGGTGTCAATAATTTTATACCACAATATAGAACTGTGGAATTCTCCACGATTTTTGTTGATTCTGATGCCGTTTTGGCTGACTGCTGGTGGACTTAAGCTATTGAAAGCTTTTTCATTGTATGTTACTGGTATTGAAGGGGAACATCTCAGACTATGGATCACGTGGGCTGTTGTGGTGATTTATGGGGCTCTGTTTGTGGTGGAGGTGATGGAGCTTCTCATGCAGGTAATGTCTGATCAGGAATAACTACAACTTGTACAAGGGTCTCGGTAGTATTTTAAAATGCTATTAAAAAACTTTCTACATTGTATTTTAAAATACTACCGAGACCCTTGTACAAGTTTTTGTTAAAATAGTTAAACTCTGGAGTCCCCAGAACAAAATAAGGAGTTCAGAACTCCAAATTAGGACTTCCCGAGAACCCTGAACTACACTCAATGGCCAAAATTAAGTTCCCAAAATTAATATTTTGTTGAATTTTCTAAAGTATCATTATGTTTGAAGGTAAATAATTCTATTAATACATGCTCGACTGTAATGATACTTCGTAGGATTAATGAGTCGAGTATGTATGGCCTTGGTGACATGACAATAGAATAATTCGCGAGATTTAACAACAGCAAAGAATCAACAGAGGGGCAAAAGAAACGATTGTAAGGCTAGACAAAGAGGGAATTTCACACGAAAAAATAGCTAAATAACGGGGATATATCTACAACATTGAATTACAATTCTTCTAAAGTAAATCTAAACGAACAGAAATCCAATGATAAGTAAAAAAGTTAGATACATAGAACTGAATTCTGACTAATTGCAATGAAATGTGATTATTCATATTTCTGAGGCAGTGGCTAGGGGTACAGTCCTGTACCCATAGAAATTCTGTACTGGAAGCGCTACGGGTACAGGAGTTTGCGTAATAGAAATACACATAATCAACACAATTAATCATAAAAGGAACAACTACCAGTATGGCGATCATCCATATATTATCCATATCCAACACACAGGTGGCCGGTGAGTAGCCATGACATTTAAAACCCGCATTGAAAAAAAAAATTCACTGTTCTTATAGTAAGATCTATTTTTTCAATTCAGGTTTTAAATGTCATGGCTACTCACCGGCCACCTGTGATCCAACATTGTTTACCTAATTTTCTAACAGTTTTAATGGATATCTGAACGTACTAGAGGATGGAACAGTACCCCTAGCCACTGCCTATTTCTTAATTTGATCAAATTAATTGTCTTTTAATTTTGGAATCATAATATAATAATAATAATGTAATGTTATAATTGAATCATAATATTATAGGAATTGCTGGACTATCAGAATGTTGATATTTTTCTAAGAATTTTCTTTATTGATAACAAGTATTTTTGGTTTCAGAGGTATGCCTTCTTCAAGACACCACGTAAAATCCATGCTCCACCTGAGTTGGAGAAAACAAGGTACTATGCAAACTTTGCCAACTTTCTTTCCAAAGCAACATTTTGGTGGATCAGTGATCTTCTCATTGAAGGTTACAGAAGTCCTATTTCTCAGGAACAACTTGGCAAACTGCCTAGTGTAAGTATTTTGGTGTTTGTGTTGAATCACTGCATGGTCTTTGCTAAATGTTAGTTTCACACTTTATATATATTCAAGTAAAAACTGAGTAACATAATGATGTGGCTTCTTACAAATGTTCTATGAAACAGCTTTTAATATTATATTTCTGATATTGCTTGATGATATTCAGAATTTGCTATAAACATTATTGATTTAGGTATGTTAATACAAATGTAGTACCAAAAGCCATAACAATATTGTAATTGTTGTCGCATATCAATATGTATTAGATAACCATAAATCATAAACTCATTTAGGTAAGATTACACACATTTATATATTTATATTTTAATATCCCATGACTGCTTGTCACTTTGGATGTTTTACAATCTCTTGATCTTGGCAATACACAAAGTATTGTTTGTTAATTAACCCAAGTTGGCTTATTTTGTATGAAGCAAACATATCTAAAACAGGATTTGTTAGCTACTCTATTGCTGTTATTTAGTATTCCTAATCAATCCATGATTCTGAAAAAATTTGTTTTGAATGTTAAAAAATACATGTAGTACAGTACAGTACAAACTACTTCTTTAGTCAAGGTTATGTAAATATGTAACTACAGACAATGTAATTAACAAATTGAACACATATACATGTGGGTGTCTCAAAATATGTGTATTAAAAAAGCTGTTCAAAGGATCATGCATGTAGTCTTGTAGATTCACCAATATTTCATAAGTACAAACAAGTGTGTGTTTTCGCCTTATTTTGTTTATTTAGGTGTGGGACTGAGATATTCATTGATTTAAATGAATATACTAAGTTTTTTTCAGATTGAGACCAAAACTTGTGTGTTGTGTTTTTAAATTATCTGTTTTTGGTCTGTATTTTTTCTTTGTTTTTCTATTTTCATGCAAATAAATTCCAATTTCATTGGCATTTGTCGTGTTTCTGAAATTGCATGAAAAGCCCAGCATAATTTTTTTTTATATTGTAGACTGAGAGTGCTGCCAGAAACTATTTTTGTCTTGCAAAGGCTTTTGAAACAGAAAAGGTAAGTACATGACTGTATTGTACCTTTAAAATATCACTCTAAGTTCATAACAAATTAATTGCTTATCCTATCTTTTTTGTTCTAGCATGACATTTTTGGTTGCCTGTTGATGCTTTTTCGGCGTTTCCCATGAGAAAAAATTGCTTGTACTCTTGCAAACAATTTGCACTACTTAAACAAAAATGCTAGGTTATTGATTCATTCATGCAATATATTTCCCCTTATTGCAAAGATTTGAGGAATTTATTCCATCATTGTATGCTATATGACCAAGTGACAGCATTTATTCAAGTCAGTGGGAAGCTTTAAACAGACATTTTCAGGAAAATCTATTAAATACATGTAGTTACTCTATTTATATTAGCTGTTTTTTCTTAGAATTTTACAAAAAGTAAATCCGTGACTGTTTCATCATAGGCATGCTTAAACAGTCACGGATTTACTTATTTTGTAATTCCGGTTTTTAACTATCAATATCGAGTCACCAATGACGAGATACTGGTGCTCAGTGAATGAGTGTATTGTTGATTGATTTATTAATAAATTAATTGATTGATTTCAGACTTGCAGTAAATTCTTTCAACAATTCACATTTACATGTGTACATAAAAACAAAGTGACAATGATTGTACTAAGCCACTGTACCTATTTTTATTTGATTTATTATTATGAGCATTCAGGGGTTCCATTTTACCTTGGATGTGACCCTTTGACCCCTGGAATTTACAAAAAGTCACATTTTGACCCGAAATATTCTGTCTGAAGGTTAATTTTTCTCTAAATTAAAAGTATTTTGGTTATAAAATGCTAAACTTATCAAAATGACCCTTGTGATTCAGTGCCTACTGCAAACTCTGATATTGTATTTTTTAATTGATATTAAGTTACTATTGATTTATATTTACAGGAGAATGCTGCTCAAAACAACAAACAGCCATCATTTCACAAAATAAATCTACGAGCATTCTGGCCGATGCTGTTGTTAGCTGGTGTGTTCAGGATATCTGGTGATCTGCTGGCTTTTATTGGACCTTGGTGTATAGAATCGATTGTCGACTATGCATACAAAGTGATTGAACAGTCAAATGCAGTTGCTCAATTGAAAAATGAAAGTTATTCGTATCTGCCATCTTCAGCTGTTGATAAAAATGTGACTTTGAATGATACATCAGACATGCGCTTGGTAAATATGATATGTTTTGTAAAATGTATACATTATTTATTGTCAAGAATTTAATTGTTGAACAAGAGATTTCATTAATTATTGATCATTTTAATTGACTTTATCCTAGCTTGCAGATAACTATGCATTGTAAAATCTGCATATATACAGCAATCATTGAATTACAATGAAATCTCGTCTCTTGAGGACAATTGCCAGAACATGTAATATTTGTATCTGGTGAAGCCACATTCTTTCAATGTACGTTTGGGAACATATTTACTTTTAGTATAAATATATTTGATTGAATTGTTAGGCAATACCAAATTGAATATATGTTTATCATAGGGGTACATTTTCAAAACCTACCCTACCAGCCAGGAAAAAACAAATGAAGTGTCAATAAATAAGATTTTTTTATCTTTTTCATCTATAACATTTTTCTTGACCAAAACAAGGAATTTGAAAAACAAGATATACAATACGATATACCCCAGTACACCAGTCCAAAGTAAATTTCAAGATTTATCATAAAAAAAACTTTTCTAAATGATAGCTATACGACTCATGAAAACTCTATCCAAGTTTTAGCAGCAGATGTACTGTTTATGAGGTACTTCAAACTAATGTATTGAGTTTTAATAGAAAGAATACAATTGTGAAAAAACTTCAATCATCATATGACTGAATAAATGCAACTTTCCATAATAAGTTTCACTGCAGGATATTGTATTTCAGAGAGATACACTTGTTTTAGATGCATAACAGAATCTATGGGGAAAAAAATACAATGTCAATCTTGACTGAGATCATATTATGTAACTGTGAAAGATCACAAAACAAATCAGTTTAACCCAAGAACATAGTGATAAAACTCTGAAAACAAGTTATGAAACACTGAACATTCCAGTCACTAATTTAAGAGGTTCACTCCTTAACCTGTAACACTTACAAGCAGCCTTAAGATTTGTAAGTTAACGTTTTATTATTTTGGCCCCTCTATTTTTTGGGGGATTTTTTTTCAACCAGACAGTAGAAAACCTACCGCCCGAGGACGCTAAACATTGATTCAATTTGGTATGGCCTTACATAGAAGAAATCACTATTTATAGTATCTGAACCATCGTGTCCATATTACTGAATAATAGTAAGTGGGACATTAAACCCTGCACAAACAAACTGCATGATCTGAAAATGTTTGATTTATATCAATTGATAATTTTCATTTCTTTGTTTCAGCCAATGGAGTATTACGTTACTGTGGGAACATTTTCTGTAAATGGTTATGGTTTGTGTATACTGTTGTTCATAGCAACACTGCTACAACATACTTTGTTACAGAATCATCATTATCTTGTCATCAGACAAGGAATTCGTCTTAGAACAGCAATACAGGTTTATGTCATTTTGCTTTTGAAGAGGCAGTGTCGAATGACCATGCCAAAGTGGTGTTAGCTGACCATACCTAATTTGTGTCAACTGACAATGCTGAGGCAGTGTCGATTGACCATGCCAAAGTGGTGTTAGCTGACCATACCTAATTTGTGTCAACTGACAATGCTGAGGCAGTGTCGATTGACCATGCCAAAGTGGTGTTAGCTGACCATACCTAATTTGTGTCAACTGACAATGCTGAGGCAGTGTCGATTGACCATGCCAAAGTGGTGTTAGCTGACCATACCTAATTTGTGTCAACTGACAATGCTGAGGCAGTGTCGATTGACCATGCCAAAGTGGTGTTAGCTGACCATACCTAATTTGTGTCAACTGACAATGCCATATTCACTGTTTTTCTCTTTATTCAATCTCAATATTAAGACCAACTCAATAAGAAGAACAGTTTTCAAGGGTCCCAAGAGTGGTCTTGTTAAAGAGGTTTTACTGTATAACATGCTTTGAAGAGAAAAAAGCGACATTTATGTCTTTTGCTATATTATCTGTAAATTGTGTGATTAATTTACCCTTTAAAGTCAGCATGCTCTAACACACATTACAGTATGTATAATAAGTTTATATTTTATAAAACGTTCAATTACATTCAAAATTCTAAATTTCCATGCTCATTCTATGGATCTTTTAATATTTTCAATATGTTGTAATTATCAATTTGATTTATTTCAGACAATGGTTTATAACAAGGCACTGAAGATATCGAGTCTAAACATTACCATGGGTAAAACAACAATCGGGCAGATTGTCAACCATATGTCTATGGATGCTTCTTTCCTTATGATGCAATTTTTTTTCATTCATTATATATGGGCTACACCCATTCAGGTACATCTATCACTTGGTTCAATTGTTGGCTCTTGAAAGCAATTGGCTCTTTGACTATGACAGAACAGTGTATTTTGTTCTAGTTTGGATGCCATTGTACATTGTTTTTTTCTTTCAATTTTTATTCATGAGTCTTTCGTCGGTTACTAAAGCTGTGTCTGTTTTTGGTAAAAAAAACAACAGGAAAACTGCTTTGGTAAACTGACTTACGATTCATAAAAAAGTTTACATGAATTTATCATTGATTACTGATTATTGTTTCTGGCATATGTTTTATTCAATGCGTATTTCAGTCATTCATTCTTCACTTAATCCATTATTTGCTAAGTATTTCAACAAAAAATCATCAACATTACATAGAGAAAAAGAGTTTTAAATACAATACATAATAGAATACAAAAGAATATGTTTTCAAAAAAAATATGACATTTTATAGAAAATAATGTATGTATCACTTTTTTCAAATCATTGTGTCTTGATTATATATTGTACAGTTTAGAATCCTTTTTTTAACAAATCTTTTTAAAAAAAATCAAATATTGGTTCAGTTTTATAATATCGAGATCTCATGCTTACATCAAAATACAGAGGATGTTCATTTTGTAAGTCCTGTTTTAACTTTCAAAAATAATTTATCAATACAATGTTTTTATCAGCTCTCACTAATAGTGGCAAAGTGATTGTTGTCAGTTATAAATAAATAGTCATAAATCAAGGTGTAATGTCATGTAATGTATTTTTTCAGTAACTTGCATAAAATCATGTATTTTTTGTGTTTGTTTTAGGTTGTCATAGCGATGATACTGATGTACTTAAAGTTAGGATTGAGCGCTATAATTGGTGGGCTTCTTATTGTTGTGTGCTCACCGATACAGGTGGTCCTTGGTCGAGCTATGTCACGACAACAAAAGAAAGTCCTGGTAAGATAGTACATTATTGTATCAAACAATGATTAGAAGCACTTGTAAACTTCCACAGCTATGTGAAATAATGATTTTATACAGTTTGATCATATGTGACAAACATTTAGAACTCAATTTACTGTATTAAGATATGATGCTAAACTATTACAGCCTCTGAACCATATCATACTTGCAATAGATTAGCACCAAACAATGTGTGCTATCAGTGAAATACTTTCTAACAACTGTTAAACATATTATTTTTTATCGAACATGGTCATGAAGGGATGTGGCAAAGTTTCCAAATAATCGAGGCTTATGTTATTAGATAGCTGTTGTGCATTTGTATCACCATTGTTTTATACAGTAAAACCTCAATAATAAGACCACCATTGGGACCCTTGAAAACTGGTCTTAATATTGAGGTGATCTTATTATCGAGGTTGAATAAAGAACAAAACAGTGAAAATAAACATGCAAATTATGTTCTTAATTTTGAGGTGGTCTTATTATTGAGGTGGTCTTTAAGTGATGTTTTACTGGAACTTCATTGATGTTTTCAGCAACAGTCAGACGTCAGAGTAAAACAGTGCAATGAGATGATTCAAGGTATCAAAGTTATCAAACTTCTTGCCTGGGAAATGTTTATTTTGAAGGAAATCAACAAAACACGAAAAAAGGAACTCTCATTTTTGTTGAAGAGTGTTTTATTCAAATCAGTTTATAGTGAGTTCAGTTTTACTTTACATTCTTTATATTTGATAGTCACACCTGAGATTTTTTGAGGTAGAAGAATATAATTCTACCTAGGGCTACATAGGGATAGTAGCAGTGCTGTTTCTTAAAGATAAGAAAAGTATCCTCTATCTTTAGATAGGTAGCGTGATCTGACAGTGCTAGCCTTGCTTAACAAAATGGCGTCCATGTGGAACAGTGTCGTCTTGGTCTGACGCGCGCCATTTTGTAGCTAGCGAAGCCTTCAAGCATTTTTTATATATATATAACCATATATCCTTAACACAGCAGCTTTTACTATACAATTTGTTTTTAATCTTCAATATGTTAAATGTTTCTGTGACCTTAATACAAAAAAATGGATACCATGGCAACCAACAATATCTAAGTTACATTATTATGCCTAAAATATTATTCTGACAATTTCAATAATATTTCTGTCGAGATACTAATATGAAACAATGTTTTCAATGGTTTGAATGAAAGGGAATGTATCAATATCTGGTGCCATGTGTTGCATCTGATTCACACGATATTATTTTGTATTTACGAAATAATAATTTGTTTTTACGATATAATATAACATTTTTACGAAATAAAAAAAAAGTATGGAAAGTCACTTTAGGGGCTCCGTAGTATCAGTAAGTGTACATGTGTTTTTTATTTCAGGTTTTGTTGCCATTTCAGTACCAATATTGGCTACCTTATTGGTAAATATTTTACTCTTAAATATTCTGTCAACTTTCTTGTAATTAGTTAAGTTATGTATTCCATCTATTCATATAGAGAGATGGTTTCTTCATATCTTTTATCTCATTGTTGTATTACATGTATGAGGTACAAATGCTCGTCATAATGAATTTGAATGTTGAACTGAACTTTTGTCCATGCTTTTCATGGTCAAAGTTGTGTTGATATAAGCTGTCAGATTTTGATGAGAGTTGTATACCTTTGTATAAGAAGGACCATCTAGTTACTACGACTATCTCTAGTAATCTATTGCTGTGTAAATATACCTGTATATTACTGTTGAACCTTTCTGTGCATCAGTGTTTTACAGATGATCAGTAGGTCTGCAACAAAAAGAACCATGTTCATTATCAATGATTCTGAATCAATATATCAATATACTGGCCATTTACTGACGAGGCTTAAATTTGTTTGTCTGCTGTCTTTCTACCTATCCATCAACAATGCATTGTCTCAAACATATTTTTGGCCTCGAGCAGAAGAAATGGTTGTTTTTCAAAACAAAATTACCTACTTATCCAACTTAACTAAGTATCATTACGTCTAGTCAATGCCAACCTTCTTGACGTTTCGATCCTGGCAGATTTTCCAAACCACACATCCATTTTGAAAGAAATTACCTGACAATTGGTTTAGTTCAATAAAGGAATAATTTCTACTCATGAAAACAAAACATGAGTCGAATTATACAAATTCGTCTTTCTGTCAACTCATTTTTCATTTTTGTTATTTTACGGCAATTGTAAATTCCAAAATGAACTTGAAATGATGGAGGTTTGTATCTGCATGCCTATAAGTATTGGAGTGTTTTTCGGCATGACAGAGAAATTAGGGCATGTTAAAGATAGAGTCTGGACACTGGACAGCAGATGCAAAATTGACTAAATTAAGTCAATGCGTTTAAATGACCTTGACATTATGTAAGTAACCTATCGGAAGGTCAAATTGACAAAGAATCTTCTCTATGATCTAGGGAGACCACATGCCGAAATTGAAGTCTTATTTAGATGTTTTTTTCTCTTATTTGTCGACATTTTAGTCATTTGAAACTTTAAACAATAGCCTAATACAAAATTTTGAGTGTTTTTAAGGTTAATAATACAACCTCTAATCATGTATTTGCCTAAATAGTCATTAAGAGGGTCTAAATGACAGGTCAACATGCTAATGTTTGGAGACAGCAATCAAACAATTAAAAAAATATTCTAAAAACGCAAATACAGACATTATCACTTAGTATGTTGATATTTTATTTCAGACTTTCGTCCTGTATCCATTTATTGAGAATCGGCCTCTTACAGCTGGCAAAGCACTGTCTACATTGGCTTTGTTCAATATTTTAACAATGCCACTGACTTTGTTTTCGCTTATGGCATCAACATTAATCACGGCAAACATCAGTGCTAAACGTCTCGTCCCCTATTTTTTGGCTGCTGACGTTGAAGGATTACCAAATCTTGGTGACACGATGAAAACTGTGGACACCCTGAAGCTTGGAGCTGAAAGCGTTGTCGTAGATTCTGGCGCTGATACTGAGGTAATGGCACATGAGATTGTCATGAGTTCTCTCCCCTTATCTCTTCTAGCGTTTTCTGCCTTTTTCCTATATCTAGTATGTATATATATATAGTACATATACGATAGAAGGTATAAAGAGAGAGAAACTCTTTAAGGGATAAAGGTAGAGAACACATTAAGGGATAAAGGGAGAGAACACATTAAGGGATAAAGGGAGCAAACTTATTAAGGGATAAAGGGAGAGAACTTATTATGGGATAAAGGGAGAGAACTTATTACGGGATAAAGGGAGCAAACCCGTGACTATCTCCTGTGCATAATTGTATGTCACATGTGCTAATATTTTGACATGAACTCTGCCAACTAAGAACCTTGACTGTTTAAATATGTTTTACAAATAAGAAAGATGTATTATGAACTGGATATTAGTATTTTCAGCTTCTAAAAATTGTCTGAATGCCAATGGTTTTTTTATTGTTGGCTATTATTGATTGGCTTTGTTTTATTTTATATTGGAATGACATGAAAGTCTCATGTGGGTTGATTACATTTGAGGTTCTCATATGTTTGATGGTGTTTAGGTGATAGAATAGGTTGCCTGGTAATGTAATACCAAGATGTACCTGTCTTGTCCAGTGATGTTCTTCCTTATTTCACTCACACCATGCTTTACAATATATATATTTTATAAATTTTGGAAGACTAAAGAACATTTTTGTATTATTATTCATGTATGTGTTATATAAAATGAATTCAGAATATACACCTGCGAGTGCTGACTAGTGAAGATCGTGATGACCCATTAAGTGCTAGTGTTTGCAGTTTGGTTAGCCATTATTCACATGTTGCCCCTGGTTCCCTGTCGGCACGACAATCCAGACAGAACAGCAGCTCATCATTGCTAGACTTTGGTCAAGATCATCATACAAATGCAGGTAAATGGAGTGTTTTCATAACAATCGTACAGTATGCGTATTTAAACCATCACCAGTGGATAGTGTAAGGTGTTTAAAAGATATATGTCTCTTTCTCTTGAGATTTATGGCCCAAATAACATATCTGGGTGAAATTGAGTAATTAACATTTCTGAATGCAGGGATATCTGTAGGTCACTACAAAACAAACATTACTGCAAAACAACATTTTTTTAGAGAATTACAACACTTTATATGGTCATCAAAATTAGATCTACAAAAAATTCTGAGTTTCACAAATACAGCAAATATGTTTTCAGATACAATAATATTTTACAAATAAATGTATATTATTCTTTTCCTTAAGAAAAGGGGCCGTCTCAATGTTTACCGATAATTGTTTTGCTTCTGATCGCTGCTGAATCATAAATCTTTTACTGAAAAGTTTCAACTAGCTGCTGTAATTAGTGTGAAAACATGATGCCATATTGTGACAAAATGATGTCATCTTTATTGCGTTTTTCTCAGATACGAGGCTCCGTGCATTTGGGCCAAAAATCTCAGAGACTGCCATATTATGATGAAAATTGGTACTGAAGAACTGGCATTACACATTTCCACCGCCAGAATTTCTCCAAATAGCTTTTTACAATTGTACCTTGGGGTAAAAAAGAATGGAAATCTGTCATTTACCATGTATTTTGGTATCATTTAGTGAAGAACTGGGGTTCAGAATTCTGGTTAGATTAAGAAAACATCCATAAGTCAGTACAATTTGTTTTAAGAGATTAAGTGAATATTACGTGAAGAAAATGGTGAATATTTACACTCTGGTGATGGTTTAATGGACACTAAAGTTCACATAGGCAGTTTTCATGTATCTTTGGGTTAATTATGTTTCTTTGGGCTGTTTTGTATCTACTTTAATTTTGAAGTGTCTCACCAAACTAGTATACACATATACACACATATATATATAGCTGTTTCTATTTGTTCATTATGTTGACCACTGCAGAAGTCCCTAAATATCAACTTCAGAGTTTATTTAACATGTTCGAAACTCATTTAAATGTTTAGCCTATCTCTCATATGTATGTATTTAACACCTGCCTCTTGGAACTGTTCACTTGTAAAGGTAATGTACAGTGAAATGGATGATTATTCTCTTTGTAAATATTGAATACAAAAATCTCAAGTTAATAACTTCGGACTCGTTCCTAATCATCCTTTATGCCAAGTAATATTGGTTTAATAACATTAGAGTGGAAGCAGTAGCAGTATCCATTATTCTAACAGTTCTACATGTATTATCACAAAATAGGTGCATATTTCATCATAAGATCATTTACATACATGTATATAAGAACGTATTTTGTTCTTTTCTATAGTATAGAACTTAGTTCTTGGTAAGGTTATCATTATCTCTCTTTGTATAATCAATTCCTTCTTCTGTCACTCTGTACTATTCTTCGATAAACCTTGTTACAGTACTATGTATCAGCTACCCCTTTTGGACATGATATGTTACTAACCAGAATTCGCATCTTTTTCAACCAGTGATTTATTTTGGTTAATTTTACTGCCAAATATAGGATGTTCCCCCTTATCAAGAAGTGTCCATTTTCCCAAAATATCATAATTTTTCCCCAATTCTTTGTTCAATTTTCCCCCTCTGACTGAATGTCCTTTTAATAAGTCAGGTTTTTGTGTATTTATATTTTATATAAGAATCGTTGCTCTTATATCACCTCATATATATAACATATTTGTTATTTAGTTTTTTTTATTTGATAAATAATTTTGCATGTCTTAAATAAATATGATAGAACACGCTATTAAGTTTCATACCAACAAATGCTATTTTATTCTGTTTGTACAAAAGTGTGCATGACTTGATTACACATGGACTTGAGCCTTTGTCTTACAACTAATAGAACCCATTTCTGTCTATCCTCCACACTTCCAACACACTTATTCTTGACATGTAATGTTCCTTGCCATTATAATATTACATGCCTGTCTTGTACTCAGAAATAACTTCACATGTTGCCATACATTACAGGTTTTGTTTTTTTGCCCATTTCGTCTTTAATACATATATGATTGGAATATAAAAATCATAATGTAATATTCAAATAAATAAAAGCTCTAATATTAAGAACACAATTTTCAAGTCCATTTTCGCTGTTTTGCTCTTTATTCAACCTCAATATTAAGACCACCTCGATAAGAAGACCTGTTGTCAAGGGTCCCAATGGTGATCTTATTATTGAGGTTTTAATGTATTTTAAAACAGCATGGGATTAAAGAATGGGTTTTTTATATTGATCGAGTTTTATGTGATGTTGATTCTATGTTTGTGTGTACGTTTCTAGGGTTTCCACGACGACATTCTGGTAAGAATGTGAGCTTTAATGCTCTATTGCTGTGTTCATGTATTCTCAGCTGTTCTCCCTGATATATACGTCTTGTCGCATGAAATATTAACATTTGCTATGTGTGAAATGACGATACATAAGTATTTGCATCAATGTTTTATAGACACAGTCAATCCAGTGTAAACATTGATATGTATGTAAAACAAGCTAGCATTATGAGATCATCATTTGTTTGGTTAAATCTTAAAACAGCCTATTGTATATTTGTCTAGTTTTTGTTAGACTCTGTGGAAGTCCACATGGAAACTTGGTACTGCCATATGTGTAGCTTGTTTTAAGTATACACATTTTTATTATTACTTAGGGTGATATACATACTTCTGAAAGGTTTCATACATATAAGCCCTTTAAATCCAAATAAGCAGTTATGATTTATTGTTGTGTTTAAAGGGCAATAAATCATAATGCCCTTTAAACACTGCTAATTAACTGCCCTTTAAACATGACAGACAATGGAACGCTGTAATTTTTGTATTAATTTGTAAGTCGACATTGCGGTGTAATAAAACATTTATTAACGTATGAGTGGATTCGGAGGTGGGGACCGGGGATAACTTTAATACCCTTTTGGTTCCCAGGTCCTAACTTGGTAGGATGATTGCCTCTGGATTGTTGATGAACCCTATTGACACTGGGTCAAAGGTCAAGGTCAAACTGAGCATTAGGTGGAAATCCTTGTCCACTCTATAACTTAAAGAATTGTTGAACTATTTTGACCATCAAGATCAAATCCTTGTATATCCTAGGTCATCATATTACATAAAATCATCTCTCTGACCATGCATCTTTAGAGGGGGCATAATGTTTTTCAAACATCTCTTGTTCATTTGGAGTTTAAAATCATGTTGAAATGAATTGATGAACTTCCTCAGTATGTTATAACATTTTTACTGAATAACTTTAGAATTATATCCTGCCTATATTGTTAATGCCATAGCATAAGCATAATAACACCCATGTTTTGTTGTAGATAATTCACTAGTGACATTACAGATGAATTCAGAGGTTCCTCTTGATGCTAAATCTCAATGATCATTTTGAAAAGTTTTGTCATGATTTATCATTTTGTAGCCAAATTACCTATAATTTAGTAAAAATTTAACCATTCTGCCCAAATCCTGAGGGCCAAAATGTGGCTTTTTGGAAATTCTTGGGGTCAAAGGGTTAGTACATAAAAAGTAACATTAGTTTATAAATAATTTAACAACTTCACCCAGAAAGTGTTCATTGCTGTCAAGAAGTCAGTGCAATCTATCAGTCTGAATGTAATTCAAGTTGCTATAAAGTTTCTCTACTCTGTTGTTGTTGATTTTATTGTACAAAATTGAGTAAGATTTCTTACAATTACTGTGTTGTTGATACATTATGAAGAATTCACTATGACCTTGACATTTTCCATACTTTCCCATTAACTTTAAGCTATGTATCAGAATGTCCTGCTAAATTTTGTTACGTAGTGATCTTATATAATATCCACTTTTAATTTCCCTGTGATTATTGTTTGTCATATGTCTAGTTTTTGCATCCATTTATCCAACTATGAAGTCCCTATATCAATGAGTGATGGTAACACCAGTCTATCTGCACCTAGATAAACAAGTGGATGGACTTGCTTTGCTGTTTTCCTTCCATGTTAAATATAAATAGATGAAAAATGTTCAAGTTTCCATGCCTTTTTTCATTCAAGTCAAGTGAAGTCAAAATTTATTTATTGTAGGATACTTGCATAAATATACAAGGTTCACACAGGTCTTGAAAAGGCCTTAAATTTGATGCCTACTCCTTGAACACTACTTGAATTTGTAACAGCCAAAAACTCCTTGAAAACTACTGGTACTTGAATATTGAAAAAAAATGGATTTTGGTAAATTGACTTAGAATTCTTGAATTATGAAAAAATGTGAAAAAATGACAGAGCTATTTTCGACTGGGCCTACCGCCTAGTAGGCAATAGTGTGGTAATACAGTACAGTACGGTAGTCAACATGTTTTATGCCCTCTTAAAGTAGTTCTCACACTGTGTAAGTTTATATCCGTGCTGCAGTGATGGTCATCTCAGGGGATAAACCTTCAAACATACACTGGATCCCTTCTTCTCTATACCGAAAAAATCTACATTTTCAGTCCTTGAAAATGGGACAACTTGAATTTCTGTATGAACCATGAATTATATAACATTAGCCATGTACGGCTATTTGCCGACATGAGATATTCTTACAATGTTGTAGTTAATGCATTGATGGTAACATTATAAATACATCTTTATGTTAATGCTTGGTTTGTGCGTCTGCTTTGTTTATTGTTCTATTTTACTAAACATTTGTTCATGTTACGTTTGTATGCCTTGTTTTAGACTATTTACGTCAATTAATACCTTGAAATAAGAGAGACGAGTTTCATATGATTCATTGAGTTTGTGTGGTCAGTTATATAGCTTAGTGCTGATCTTCTCATACCATTTTATTGTTTAATGTTAAACGTGCTGTGTAAAGGAATTCAATCGTTTGTGCAAGATTTGTTTGTGTGTAATGTTTGCATCATTTTTTTATCTAAATGAATCATTCGCCTTAATGATTATTTGCTGCTACTATGTATTTTATTTGCAATAAAGTCACACAGTTTACACTGTTAAGAATAATTTAATTAATTTTGTATAAATTATGAGAACATTTAAGTTTGAAAAACTTGTATATATATATGTTTTTCAGCTGTCACCTTATCAGCAACTTCCGATCATCATCACCACCATCATCATCATTATCATAATCGTTGGCGCCACCAAGGTGGGTCGTCTATAGAAGAGATTGTTGAAGATGAAGCACAGTATGCTGTCGACATTAACGAAGGATGCTTTTCCTGGGATCTGGATACCAAGGCTGTAATACTTAACAATATCAACGTCCATATTCCAGTGGGTATGTTGTGTTAATGATTCATTTTCAAGAGAGGTTGTTGCTCTAGAGAGGAGAGGTTTATATGAAAGTAAATTCTTACATTAGGACAATTGATACTGTTGTTGAAGAGAGGTTGTTGCTCTAGAGAGGAGAGGTTTATATGATAGTAAATTCTTACTTCAGGAAAAGTGATACTTGTGTTGAAAAGAGGTTGTTACTTCAGAGAGGACCAGTCTTGTGAGGTCATACTGTAGGTAATGGATTGACAATGTGCATGTGTGTTATATATTGTAGGTAAATTAGTGATGATTGTTGGAACAGTTGGAAGTGGGAAGTCATCATTACTGTGTGCCATGCTGGGAGAAATGTTGACTCTGTCTGGGAAAGTGCAGTGGAACAGGTATCAATGTATTCTGTATTAATCTACTAGCTGAATGATCGGAAGAAACTTCAATATAATTATTTTTATAAACTGAATTTAACAACATTTCAACCATGTTCGTCTTCATGAGTTTAGTAAAAACAAGAGCAGACAAATTGATGTCATTGTCAGTATATTTTGTATGTTGATATTCAGTCGGACCTCATTCATTGGAATTAATTGGTCATTTCCCTAACCATATACATCATTGGAGGATTGTCTTTGTCACAAAATTCATGAATGCATGTATGTCCATTTGACAGATTTACATGTACTTGCAAGAGACAAATTCAAATATAATACAAGTAATTTCTTAACACTCCGATTTAACCAGGACTGGGGGTATATATGTATGTGTTGCTCTCCTGGACTCTCCTGACGATTAAATAAGTGTAGAGTTGAATTTAGTTGACTGTGAAGATAAGTTTAGTGAAGTGCTGATTCAGTTGCCATTTTGTTTATTTCAGAAATTCTGGTATTGCATATTGTGCACAGAAACCATGGTTATTGAATAAAACATTAAAGGACAATATTCTGTTTGGAAGCCATTTTTCATACAAGAGGTAAGAAGTGGATATATAAGTGGTCCATTGACAAACCATTTTTGAAAACTTTAGGTCAAATATTGTACTCTATGTTGTGGTATTTGATTGCTGATAGAATTATTCTACTATGGTAAAGTTTGTCTCTGTTTGTGGTATAAACTTTAACATACAGTTGATGCATAACTTGTGAGGCAACATCACACGGAAACTGTTACACGTAAACATGTCTGTAGCTACACTGAGGCTAGTGAAGGTGAACGCCTTGGTAAAAATCTCATTAGAATATAAAGCAAGAAATTCCACCATTTATTTTGCTGAATGCCTCTGGCCTTGCCCTTTAAGCCCCATTATATTTTAGCTGTTGGTCTGCATTTGTTAATGATGTATGATTTCAGGTATCAAAAGGTGATAGAAGCTTGCGCTTTACAGCCAGACATTGACAGTCTACCTGCTGGAGATCTCACTGAGATTGGTGAAAAGGTAGAGTAACACTTATGTAATACATATTCTTATTTAAGATGATGGTATATTGTATGCATGAGTGAATAGTTGATATACAGTAAAATCTCAATAATATGATCACCATTGGGACCCTTGAATAATGGTCTTATTATTGAGGTGGTCTTATTATTGAGGTTGAATAAAGAGCAAAACAGTGAAAATGGACTTAAAAATTGTGTGCTTAACTTTGAGGTTCTCTTATTATTAAGGTGGTCTTTAAGTGAGGTTTTACTATACATGCAGTTGCAAATTACAAGTTTTGCACAAGGAAATGGTAATAATAATCAATGGTGTACAAATAGTTGAATTTATGCTCTCTCTGGTTTGACTAATGTGTCAGAACCCAGTATTAGACATACTCACTCACCCAAACATTTCTAAATGATGAATTTCTACCAATATTATGTTCATCAATATTTACATCTTGTTGATATTCTAGTATATTTGTAATTTTGTTTTTCATTATTCTTCTGATTATAATCAATTTTATACATAAGGTAAATGTGAAATACTATGATGGAAAAAAGAAGTAACTCACATGTTAGTGAATTAGTGATAGTTTCTGTTTGGGATCTATATACAAGGTTTCTGATATGTTCACTGTACATACATTTCTTCATAGGGAATCAATTTGAGTGGAGGACAGAAACAAAGAGTTAGTATTGCCCGAGCTTTGTATTCCTCGGCAGATATCATCATTATGGTAAGTGTCAGCTTTTTGTTTTGTTTTTGTAATGGGGCTTTGGATAAACAGCCAGTGTCGTGTAGTGTCTATTCTAACTGTGGGGTGAAGGCCCCTTCTAGCATTATTTTGGGCACAGGCGGGCACCTAGACAGAACCGACAACCTTACTTAATCCAGCTGAATAGCTTCCTCTCATACAAATTCTTCATCCCTGTAACTTCTATTAAATATTGCAATATGGACGTTGACCGTGTCAATATGTGCCTCGAACATTCGGATAATTAAACTGATGTTGTATTAAACAAACTTAGTGCTTTCTGGGAAGTGTCTTTGGTTGCTTAATATTGATTTATAGAATCAAATGAACAATATGTTTATATGTCTATATGTCTTATGAAGTTTGTTTAAAAAACAGATTTTTTTTAGAATTAATGTAAGGGTCCATTCCAATGTGGCAATGTTGCTGAGCAACCAGCTACTTTAAGAATTTGCCTGGTGTCTGGCATTGAATGATAGGAATTGGGAGGTAAATGTGCTCAGAAAGATGGTGTTTTATAAGTCAGAAATGGCCAGCCCTTTATATTGGGATGACAATCAATGAAGACTTAACCTTTATATATTCATTATTTCAGGATGATTCTCTCTCAGCTCTAGATGCCCATGTAGGACGTCATGTGTTTGATGATGTTATCATGAAAAAATTTATGAGGAGAAAAAAGACAGTTATACTTGTGACACATCAGCTGCAGTATCTGAACTATGCTCATAGCGTAAGATCAATTACTTCTGTTCTTCTCTAGAGTGATTCCTTAGACATCAGATTTTGATATTTTTTACGATAGTGCAGAAATATTTTGTGATAGTGTAGAACATTTTGTGATCATGTTGAAGTAGTTTGTGATAGTGTAGAAATATTTTGTGATAAACCATTATTAGTATAGAAAAAAAAACGAGTGGAGTTGTCTATCCGACTTAGACCACATGACTAGCTACACACGAAAATCCTGTGCAATTCGCCGTCAAAAATATCATATATGGTATTACCCCAAAGATAATTTTATCGACAGTAAGTAGGTTATGTAGGATACGATATATATGCTCTGAATACGGAGCGCTGATTGGCTAATTGAGGATAACCATGGTCTAAAAGGGGGAAATATTTGTGAATTTCTACCAAAATAGCTTTGCCACCAGGGATTACACATTTATGAACTGTGTTAATGACAGCACTTGAACATGTACTGATATAGCTATATGCATGGATTCACATCTGATATCTCTAAATGAATACTGTGTTGTTATTACTACCAGGTTATAGTTATGAAGAATGGAGAGATAGAATGTCAAGGAAAACTTAACGAAGTAAAGAAAACACATCCAGAATTGTATGAATCCTGGAGGAAAGCTCTCAAGGAAGCCAAAGCTGCAGAGTCCAGGTAAAACCACAATTTTCCCCATCAGTCAACCAGTTAATCCAGTTAGCAGAGGACAATACTACCACTCAAGAAGTTATCTATTCAAGAAGTGGAAGCATAACAAGTTTATCAGCTTCTTACTTATGAGCTGATAGTTGTACTTTCACCCCTTGAGTTGTTCTATGGAATATAAATAAATAAAATAAAATAGAGTGATTGTGTGACTGTTTGGGGCACAACTCTAATATTGAGTGTTTCAGTGCAAGACTACCACAACTCCTATATGAATACATAGGATTACGATAGTATTGCATTGTACCCGCAATATACTATCATCAACTTTGATTTGCCTCATATCTGATATGAAAGTTCTTATCTATTGAGAATTGTGCTGCACACATTCACACCATCGATGAAATGACTAGTGTGCCAAAAAGCGTGTGCATGCCAGACCACTTGACTGACTTTGTATTCTATGACTACAAATAATGTATGTTGATAATTGGACGTCGAGACAAATTCCTGTTAAGACTTTTGATGAAACTGGGATAAGGTCTATAAAAATGTTTGATGAACTGGGATTGTGTGTTTATATATCAGACTTGAAGGTTTGTATTGTCTTGTGTTACTATGTTGTACAGTTACACTTGTAGTCATAAAGAATCAGAAGATACTCTAGATGGAACAATAGATCATTTACCTACCCGACAGATGGGAGAACTCAGTCAGACAAGTCAGTCATCATCTGAGGATGTCCCTGCAAGGGAGACAAATGGCAAGGTGAGAACAACATCTGTTACATAATATCTATAATACAAAAAAAAGAAATGTTTGACTTCAGAACTACTGCAAAATCAGAAGTTTTGTGAAATTGGGGCATTGAACCTATGACGACTTTGACGTCGTTTGTGGCAAATACAATAAAACCTTAATAATAAGACCACCTTCAGGACCCTTGAAACTGGTCTTTTTATTGAAGTGGTCTTAATATTGAGGTTGAATAAAAGGAAAAACATTGAAATTTGTGGTCTTAATTTTGAGGTGGTCTTATTATTGAGGTGGTCTCTAGGTGAGGTTTTGCTCTACATACAGAATGTTTTTGTTTCAGTAAAACGTCATTATGTATTTGTGTCACTGAGTTTAATGGGGCTTATTTAAGGTGTGCTGATTTTTAATGATATCAGTCTTTGGCTGGACAATGTCATGTACAGGTGCTAATCAAGACAGGTTAATCAGTTGAAAGTTTGTAACTACAGACTTTGGCTGTACATGTATAAACATATACTGTCTAAACCATTTGTGATGACTTATTGTCTAGGAAACTGATTTATAGTGATACATGTTTGGAAAGATAGTAGACATAAGATCTGGTTGTAATGTGTTTATTAAACTAATACTGATTATTTGACTTGACCCTAGGTATCAGTTGTAAGTAGTTCCCCACCATCTATAGATATCAATCTGATGGATGAAGGTACAGATGCCAAAGAAGAAATGGACGACGAGAAAGGTAACATTGATAAATCTCTAGTAACATTTATAATGAGGCGTCTTGCTTGTTTATTATTCCACGTGTCCTTCTATTCATGTTGCCCAGAATATTTTCATATTCTTAATTGATAGGACAGTTTCACATGTCTACATGCAGAGAGATAGACATGGATTATCTTGCAATCATAAAATCTGCATTACCCCAACTTTAGTGTTTAGTGTGTGTGTGTTATATAAAACAAGGACAATAACATCATAAATCAACCTGATAATGTATTAATGGTTTGCTACTTTCATATGTTATGTAAAGTAACTTGCTTGTCATCCACATCTTTTAGCCATCTATCTGTTAGTCTACAAGCAGAGAGATAGACATCAAAGATGGGACACACACCAGGTGCCCCCCCCCCCCCCCCTGGATAAGCTAGTGAGTTCTGTGTAAGAAAACCTACTACGATGTGAAATTTGTATTTTCAGCAGCGAAGAAAGCCAGTATTGGTAAATTGATAAAAACGGAGCATCGTGAAACTGGTTCTGTCAGCTATAAAGTTTATCTTAGTCAACTGCAATCTTGTGGAATACCTTTTGTGATATTAACTCTATGTATCAGTGTAACATATCAAGCTCTTCTAGTAAGTACAAATGTATGGATTTCTACATGGGCCAGCAAATCTACAGAATTTGTGAAAAATTTGTCTCCAAATTCTACAGAGGTAAGCTTTGAATCTATATGCTGCGAATTTATAACTAGCCTACTGATGCACAGTTTTCATGCAATCATTCGGTTTATGATCATATTTTCATTAATGAAACTGAGGAATGTATGATAGCACTGACAAATCATGGGAATGGATTCAGTATGAGCGTTTAGAAATGAAAGAACACATGTATTTGCTGGATTGGATATGTAATTTGTTCATCTTCACAGTATGTACGGTTATACTACAGTGTTTATTTCCTTCTATAATAGGTACCAATAAACGGCACTTTTCTCTATCACAGAAAGTATCTATAAAAGTCTAAGTCTAAGTTTCAGTCTTAAAATGTTTGTGATTAACACCACAGGTCAGTTTTTTGATAATTTATCTCTAATTTAGAATGTTGATATATCTTCAAGTGATAAATGCTGTTGTTTATATTTCAGGTGTTTGATGATATGGCTTATATACCCACATATATTACACTGTGTGTCTGTGCGGCAGTCTGCACCCTCGTCTCATATTTAATATTACATTTATCGGGAGTTCGTGGTGCAAAAAACATGCATGCATCTTTACTCAATACAGTTATAAGAGTACCAATGAGGTAAGATGTTGAGAAAATATTATATATACATTAAATATTATACAGACCTCGTTCATTCGAATTCATTGGGTCCGAAATTTTATTTTGTATAATACATGGTTTCGAATGGCCCATTTCAACTTGATGTGCCCAAGGAGATACACTGGAACCTGATACTTATTTCAGATGATACCAAATACTTGAATAGGAGGTTATCATGTAAATGAGGTCCGATTTTACATAGAGAGATTTATGCATACATGAAAAAGGCAGGATGCTAAAATGTTGATGCTATGAAATACATACACCTGTATATTGTTGGTGTTGTACATTTATATGTATCTGGAATTGTTTTGAATTCTCTACTTTGTCTTAAGTCATCAAAATGGTGGTTTGAGGAAGAACTACACTCATGTGTATTTTAAAGTGTATTGACTTAACAACACACCAACACAGAAAAGCCAAACTTATTTATTGGGGCCTTATTCACAACATTTTAAGACTGAATCTCAGACTTGGAAACAATTGCAAAATTTATATTTACCAGCCTTTCGTTTTCATTAAATCTAAACTAACAAAATTTTGTCTGAATACTGAATAACATTTAAAAGTCTAAAAAGTTTCAGTCTTGAAATGTTTGTGAATAAGGCCACAGGTTATGTTTCCAGTCTATATAAAAGAAATTGTCTTCTGTGTTAGTTATAACATTTGTGTGTTATTAAGTCAAGAGCCTAATGTTAAATGTTAAACTGACCTACAAGATAAGAACTATCAAATACAGTAAAATTTTACTTAAAGACCACCTCAATAATAAGACCACCTCCAAATTAAGTCCATTTTTACTGTTTGCTCTTTATTCAACCTCAATATTAAGACCACCTCAATAAGAAGACCAGTTGTCAAGTGTCCCAATGGTTCATGTAGTCTTATTATTGAGGTTTTACTGTATTTTAAAACAGTTTGGGATTAAAGAATGGTTTTTTTTATATTGATTGAGTTTTATGTGATGTTGATTCTATGTTTGTGTGTACGTTTCTAGGGTTTCCACGACGACATTCTGGTAAGAATGTGAGCTTTAATGCTCTATTGCTGTGTTCATGTATTCTCAGCTGTTCTCCCGGATATATATGTCTTGTCGCATGAAATATTAACATTTGCTATGTGTGAACTGATGATACATATGTATCACCTAAATAATAGAAACACCTTAATAAAAAGACCAAGATTTTCTAGTCCATTTTCACTGTTTTGCTTTTTAGTCAACCTCGATATTAAGACCACCTCAGTAAGAAGACCAGTTTTTAATGGTCTCATGGGTGGTCTTATTATTGAGGTTTTACTGTAGTTTGGAAAAATAATATTTTTATTGAAAGTGACAATGTGACTTAATGTGTCTGTTTGTTGATCTTATTGTAGATTTTTTGATACAAATCCCAGTGGAAGAATTGTGAATCGATTTTCATCGGACATTTGTCAGATAGACCAGGTAGGAAAGTATATACATTTTACTACCAAATATTTACCATGTGTTCTAAGTTAAATACTTTACCAATTGTATTGTATTTTATCATTAATTAAAACATAATCCAGTGTGAGAGATTGCAGCATAACACTCAACAGCAAAATGTCATTTGCAATCACAGTGCATAAATAATTGGATTTATTGGCTTTCGTGTGATACATTTGCAGACCCTAAACTTTCTCTAGTTGCAGATCTGTATTATACTATTTTTAAGGAAAAGATCCTGATTAGGTGCCATTTTGGTCACATGATTGCTGTTACTGAAGTTTTTACTGTGACAAAATTGTACATTTTTTCTAGCCCCGCATACGTGTCTCTGTACTCCGACTTTTACACACATTTTCGTAACAGAGCCACGCGCAAGCCTATAGTAAATGGGATTTTGCCACATGATTTTAATGGCACTCTTCTGGCGTCTTTATAATCGACCGAACAGACTTACAAGGGCACGGAAAAACTGTAGCAATCTTTCCACAAGTAGAAGCAAACAAAAATCGAATTTCTAGTGCATCTGAGTTCCTCACAATTACTTCAACAAGAAGACAGGGGTCAGATGTTTATGACTGCAAATATTGTCGCTAGGGTATCTGTCAATCAAACATAACTCTGCCCACGGTGCACAAATAAACTATCTACCTTACAAACCGGATGTTGACATTCGCGCACCCGCCAATTTCGCCCGTCAAAGTAGCAATACATGATGGATTTTAACGTTGAAACATCTTTTGATCGAATTCGTGATAGATATCACTTTCAGTATTGGCTCAAGGAGGAGCAAATACTAGCAATATCGATGGTGATCTGGGGAGGGTAATAACTAAGTGTGCACCGCCTCCATAGCAACTCTGCTATCTTCTTTTTTTAACAGGTGCTTGATTCACCACTTTTTGACAAAACAAGTCGTATCCATGAAACTCTTGTGTTGAAAAGACAAATAAATCAACGAAAAGCTACAATTTTCTGTCGTTAAGTTTTTTATTGCATGCAAAAAATAAATATGTTCACGAAAATAAGAGTAAATGCAGTGGAAAGACCGGCGGTGTCCAACTTCTATATACTTTTGTGAATAGTTTAGCAGGACGCTGTACAGAGACAGTATAGAGATGTGACGTCCGTGGCTGGACTACATTTTTTCCTATTTTTGGCCATCTTTAGAAAAAAAACTATTGAGCATAACCCTACCTACTCCTGAAAATAGTCCCTTCTCAATACTAATTTGAGTTGTCTGTGTGGAAGAAAAAATGTTTTTGGTTTGCATATTAATAATTGAAACCCAAATTGCCACGAAAAGCAATATGTAAAACAGTAATTACCTCCCTACCCTCTGGAGATTCTCTCCCTTTATCCTTTCTATATTAGAATAGTAAAATTTAGGCAGGTTGGTAGATAGGTAGGGACACATGAGATTGTTACAAGTTATCTCCCTTGACCTCTTTTGTTGTACATGAAAAGTAATAAATAAAATTTAATTACCTCCCTATCCATAATACTGATCCTTTGTATATTTTCAGAAAATTCCACCATGCTGGGAATCCTACCTACATTGTGCCTTGTCAACTCTTGCAGCTATCATAGTGAACTGTATTGTTACTCCATACTTCATTCTTGCCGCTCTACCTGTTTTTGTTTTATATGTCCTCGTTCAAAAGTTCTTCACAGCTACTGCGAGGTAGGATATTTTTTAGTTCAGTACTAGTATGCTCTATGAACCATATTGTAAACTTTAAATGCTCACAAATATATTTGCCATTTATACCTTGACATTTTGTGGATATTATTATACGGGAAATAATGCCAACCACATTAGGTCTTATCAAGATGGTCAGATTTTGCAATGGCTTTTTATTTTCACAGAAATATATCAAATGTGAAAACTGCCAACTTAAAGTGAGTGAAACATTCTCTAATTTACTGTACAGTTTAATAAAGATCTAACATGAGTGGTCATGTTCTATAGAATTTAATAAACCAGTCATTGAAAATGATACAATGCAATGTATGCCAGATTTCTTATGGTTTTCCTTTTAAATCTTCATTGATTTATTGTGCTATAGTTTGTGTATTGTACTATTACAGAGAATTACAGCGACTGGATAGTGTAACCAAGTCACCTATTTTCTCACATTTATCTGAGACATTAAATGGGATACAGACTATACGTGCATACAGGTATGTATTCGTGAAATACAAACTGTCTTCCAGGGCAAGTGGTTAAGGCATCCACCTTGGGAACGGGAGGTTGAAGGTTCGAATCCTGGTAGGGGTCCATTCTGAAATGGCCAGTTGGTGAGTCGCCAGCTAGTTAAATTATGGTTACCGTTTGTCTAACGGCCTGGTGCCTGGCACTAAAGGATAGGAATCCGGATGTAAATGTGCTCAGATGGCATGTGACTCGTGAGTCTGAAATGGCTGGCCCTGTAGATAGGGCGTGACACTATAATCAGTGATCACAGTGCTACATTTGAGCTACAAAATTTAGATTTTTTACTGGGATTCGCAAACGTTCTTTAAATAAACATAAAAAATTGATGATATTCAAACTTTGTGTATGACAAATACATCCACTTACACAGTATCTGTTCATTTTAAGAATTTTAAAAGTCAAATCAAGTGAATATAAGGCTCTAATTCAGAATTGAAATGGTTTTAACCTGTGTATGTATAACATATATTGCATGACATAGCATTACATATCTATAGTTGGTGTTTGTATATTTACAGAGTACAATCACGGTTCAAAAACATTGCACTCAATGCTGTAGATACTAATGTTGTACCATTTTTGTTCAACCAAACAGCAAACAGATGGCTAGGTATAAGGCTGGTAAGTGTCTTATTACATTTTATTTGAGGATTCTTAGTTATGGAATTAGTGGTCTGTATTTTGACTCCCTAGTTAACAGAAACAAAACAGGCCTTGTAGAGGAATATTCTGAAGCTTCTTTAATATATCGACTTGGAACGGATTGTTAAAATCCTAATTTCAAACTAATTTTGATAATGTATTGTATTTGATTGTTGCCATATTTTCCCTGTACAGTCAAGCCAGACTTGTAAACTCGGGTTGTTTCAGCACTAAACTACCAGTCTAGAGGTCATAGGTTCAAACCAAGAGTGAGGCGTACAGTCATGGCGAATACCCATCGGTCAGTCGGACCTGACCGATAAAAACCGACCAGGTCCGATACAGAATGCCTGTGCGTCGGTCCGTATGTCCGACACGGAACGGTACGGGTCGTACGGGTTTTATAACATCCATTGCTGTTTACACAATGCGGTCTTCTTACGCGCACCAATTGTCTGTACTTTCGCTTGTCTTTCGGACATTTGAACATTGATTGTGTCGTCAAAAAGGCATTTCAGAAGTGAATGTGAAAGTAAATAATAATTTTTAACTGTTATTTAACGAAATACGCCAATTATTTGCACATTTGTGTTTGATTTGTTTACTTTCACTTTGAAATGAGCGGTAATTTTCGGCCCGTAATTTTTAACATGTTTTCGGACCGACAAGTTTGCATTCGGTCCGACAAGTTTTCCAAGGTTGTCAGACCAAATGACTGACAAGTCTTGGAAGTCATTCGCCATGACTGGGCGTATGTTCCTCTGACATTTTGACTGAAGATAATTCTTCCCGGCACGTTTGTCCTCCACCTCTGATTCATGTAGGGAAGTTGTCAGTTGCTAGTAGAAGGATGGATTAATACTAGTTGGTAACACTGGATCAATAATTAGTACAAATGGCCGCTATACGTAAACAGCATATGCTATGTCTATTGAGTCAATTTCAATGAGCTGTTTTACCAAAATATTTCCGGTAATCCATGTATTTCATTACTATAGACCTTGTTGAAATGAACATGTGTGTATATTACAGGATTATATGAATATATGTGTATATAACAGGATTATATGAATATATTTGTATATAATAGGATTATATGAATGTGTATATTACAGGATTATATGAACATATGTGTATATAACAGGATTATATGAATATATTTGTATATAATAGGATTATATGAATGTGTATATTACAGGATTATATGAATATATGTATATTACAGGATTATATGAATATATGTGTATATTACAGGATTATATGAATATATGTGTATATTACAGGATTATATGAATATATGTGTATATTACAGGATTATATGAATATATGTGTATATTACAGGATTATATGAATATATTTGTATATTACAGGATTATATGAATATATATGTATATTACAGGATTATATGAATATATGTGTATATTACAGGATTATATGAATATATTTGTATATTACAGGATTATATGAATATATATGTATATTACAGGATTATATGAATATATGTGTATATTACAGGATTATATGAATATATTTGTATATAATAGGATTATATGAATGTGTATATTACAGGATTATATGAATATATGTATATTACAGGATTATATGGGTGCTATACTTGTGTTTGTGTCAGCATTGACCAGTTTGTCGTCTAGCCTGGCAGGAAACACGGAACCAGCATATATTGGTTTGTGTATCGCATATGCTTTAATGGTAAGTTTTGTCTATGTAAGGATATAATGATCAAAGTTACATCCTCAGGAGATTGTCTCGAGTTATCTCCCTTATCCCTTCTATTGTGTATGTACTATATATACATGTATAAACCAAATGAACGGATGAATAGGTTGTATACAACACCCCTATACTCGATATTTAGGCAAACACAATAATGGAGGAAATAGCAAATTTGAGTTATACATACACTATAGAAAGGATAAAGGGAGAGAACTCTAGAAGGGATAAAGGGATAGAACGTGTGGTTTTGGGAAACATATAAGAAAAGTGACAATGCAATGTTGTAGAGAACATCTTTATGAAGGCAATTACCACCAAATTTCTCGTATTTATAACTAAGCATATTTATCTATAGAAATAAGGCTATGCACCTTTTAAGTTCTATCAAGTAGGTTAGAACATATCTTCCTTTTATCATTTCATGTCATTGTGATTGAAATCTAAATTATATGAGAAATTCACATGTGAAAAAAGTAGGGCAGGGAAGGTCACAACCACTAGACGGGGCCGGCCCCAAGGCTGACATCACGGTAGGACACTTTGGCTAGATTACAACTATAGGGACTGTTGCTGTATTTGATTGCAATTGTTTCAGGTATCTAATTATATGAACTGGATTGTTCGACAAGCTACTGACTTGGAGATGTCAATGAATGCTGTTGAACGAGTCAATGAATTCAGAGAACTTCAAACAGAAACTACTGAAAAAGGTACACAATCTTATCATGGCCATGCAATTTGTGGTATCAACATTTGGCTAACTAATGAAGTCTTGTCTCTTCTAATGCACTTGCTATACTTGCTGTATTTACAGTTTAAATTCGAGGGATAGATGCAATGCAATTCTATTTGTTTCTTTATTTATATGCATACAGATTAATTTGGCATTTACCCCTAGAGTTAGGGAAGTAGTTGTGGGAAAAGATTAGAATATTTTTGAACTGATTATTTATAAGCTATGTTGGCATATGAATTAGTTAAACTGAACATGATTTGATTATTTCATACTTAAGGCACTGTGGCCACATTAAATTTATTGCAATCAGTGGTACAAATAGGCCCAAATGTTTATGTACATTAACATGAAGCTTGACAATGTTTTGTTTGTGTCATCACTCAGTACATGTATGAGCAAAGTTATGAAAATCTGCTCTTGTTTCTTGACAAAGGTGGAAGGTCCTATGGACACAATTCTAGTTTTATGATTTTTTCCAAACGTATATTTGACCTTCTATGTGATTGACAAAGCACTGAAAATACAGAATACTGCATAATTCTTACTTGTTTAGAAGACGATTTCTACACTTCCGTATAAAAGATATTGCAGAATATAGAAGTTTCAAATGTCTTATGAAGAACTATAACAGAGTTAATGTTGTATTTATGCTATGCCACATGTTATATTGTTTTGATTTCTGTGTTTTAGAGGAGAAATCAAAAGAATCGTGCTGGCCAACTGTTGGAGAAATTACATTTCAACATGTCAGTCTACGATATGATATAAATCAGGAACCTGTTGTCTCTGATATAAGCTTTTCTATACAGTCTGGAGAAAAGGTAAGTTTTAAGTAACAGTTAAACCTCATTTTAAGATCACCTCAATAATAAGACCACCTCAAAATTAAGTACACACATTTCAAGTCCATTTTCAATGTTTTTCTAACACCAACCTTAATATTAAGACCACCTCAATAAGTTAAGTTAGTTTCCGATTTTGTGCAGATCTTATAACCACCCTTTGAGATCATATTCTCCCTATTCAAAGAAGATGGGAATGTGAGATTATTGTTTTGTTCTTGTTGGTTTGTTGGTAGACCATCTGAATTCTGTTCCATGACTGGAGACCGTTCGGGGCTACAGTGATTGTCTGTGATATTTGTCTTAGGTCTGCAGATGACTCTTATTGTCTTGGTATTTTTTATTGTTGGTAGAACAGTCATTGATTCCGCAAAATGCATATCGATATATCGGATGAGAAATGTTGATGATACATCGATATATTAAAATGCCATTTACATGCCGGCAGTTCCTGATTTTCACTGCTAGTTATGTCTCTTAACATGCTGTTGTATTACTTCAACTATCTTGTTTCCTCATTATTATGAAGTATATATGTTATTTGCATAATAAATAAGATAATTATTAATAATCTTCTGTTATTTATTTTTCCTTGAATGCGTTTGATAGGTAGGCTTATGGTGAAGTTTTAGAAAATCATGAACTGCAGCTTCCGTTTTTGTTTTGTTTGAAATTTCGTCATTTTCAGTATTCATTATTCATAAGTATCATTCTTGTAGAATATGTTCCGATAATATATTGACAGAAAAATATTGAGGGTATATCAATATTTTGTCTATCAATGACAGCTGTAATCGTTAGTGACTTTGACTCCTGGGGGATTATGGGACATTGTAGCTGTGATATGTCATAACTGTGTTAAGATTTTCCTGTGTTTTCCCTTACAGATTGGGATATGTGGCCGCACTGGTAGCGGTAAATCTTCATTGACATTGAGTTTATTCAGAATGATAGAGATTTCTGAGGGAGAAATACTCATAGATGGACGTAATATATCACATATAGCCTTGCCAGAACTGAGATCAAAACTTGCAATAATTCCTCAGGATCCCACTTTATTTACTGGTACAATAAGGTAATGATGGCTTGAATATTGAAAAAAGCATTTCAGATGTCTTCAATAATTTGTAAGCAATATACAATGTAAATTGGAATAATTTTGAAATGCTGGGGAGATATTATGTGTAGCACTATTTTGGGAATGGGTCCAGTGTGATTTGGAAAATTAGCGTTTTGGAAACGTTTTAGGTAATACTTGTCAAAATATTGACATTTCTTATAGCAACTTTATTCTAAGTATCCTTCATGATAACTAAACTTGATAATGCATTTTTCACTTGTTACAAATGGCAACACAATCAACAAGTTATAGTTCATTTTTGCTGTTACTATGACGCAAATAAGTAATCAATGTTGAATTTCCATTTTAAGCACTTGTCGATTATAGGAATTTTTCAGGTTTGGATTGAGAAAACCCCACTATTTCCAATTAGGAATGGCTCCCTTTACTTGACCCAATGTTATGCGGAAAAAGCCCTGCATAGGCCTGTCCAGTTAGGTTCATTGTTAGAGCGCTCTACTACAAATCTGGAGATCAACATTCAAATCCCTGTCTGCTTTTTGTGACAATTTGACTGAAGTTGGATCATGCTAAACCATTGATCCTGTAACTCTGATTTATGTTGAGAAGTTGTCAGTTGTGTGTGAAAGAACAGAAGCCTATAGGCTTGTCTTGTTATCATCTCTAGAATTTCCATTGTATTGTTTCAGATATAACCTGGATCCTGCAGGTGAAATGGATGACAGTAAGATATGGAATGCGTTAGATACTGTACAGATGAAGGAAACTATAGAGTCATTACCTGATAAACTTGGTGCGTAATGTGTACAGTACTATGATTGTACCTTTATTGTTTTAGACCAATTGATGACAATATTCTAAATATATTCATGCATTTTATACCTTGTAAGAATTATTTCTTTGTGATGCCTTGGGTTCATTTACCACGATGATAACTTTAAAATAAAGACAATTTCTGTATCACTTTTAACTACCCATAGCCATTTTTTTCAAAATGTAGTCATATATGAGTTGTTTCATTAGTGACCAAAAAATCCAGGTACATTTTTCTTCTTTCATATAAAACCAAAAATATTAAAATCGGATGTCTACTTTTCTATTTGTAGTGATTCCAATATTAAGAACAAAATGCAAAAGTAGACTTACAAAATTTTTGACATCACATTAGAAACGCTTTACTATAATTTACATTAATTCTTAAAAATCCACTTTTTATACGCCCGTTTGAAAAACGGGACGTATTATGGGAACACCCGCGGCAGGCGGGCGGCGTCCACATGGTTTCCGCTCTCTAAGTCAAAGAGTTTTCATCCGATCTTTACCAAACTTTGTGAAAATGTTTGTGGGCATAATATCTCGGACAAGTTCGTTAACCAGCCACATCGCCCCAGGTACTTCGGAATTATGGCCCTTGAATTATCCAAAATTGGCCAAATTAGCCAAAATTGGCCAAATTAGCCTTGTCCGCTCTCTAAGTCAAACAGTTTTCATCTGATCTTCACCTAACTGGGTAAATATGTTTGTGGGCATAATATCTCACCCAAGTTCGATAACCAGTCATATCGCTCATGTCACTCGGGAGTTACCACCCTTTGATTTTAGAAATTACCTAAAATTTGTCTTGTTTTAACTCTGAGCTCTGATGAGCTCTGACTTATGATGGGCGTATTTTGTGACAGTTTGGCGCTCTTGTTTCAAATGGAAAAACAAATTACACAACTCTTATAATTATTTCCATGTTCATTTAATTCTATAAATCACAATTAAGCCATCGAAACACTTAAGAGACAGCGCTTAGTTTGTGACGTCAAAACTTTCCTTGGGAAATACTCAACATCATAAGTAATGTCACTAATACAGGTTTTTGTCGTGGAAGCCGTTGTATTCATGTATTTTCACTTCGTAGATTCCAGTGTTTCTGAAGGTGGAGAAAATTTCAGTATTGGTCAGAAACAGTTATTCTGTCTTGCTCGAGCATTTTTACGTGAAAACAAGATTCTGGTACTGGATGAAGCCACTGCAAGTATAGATCTAGAAACAGATAACAAACTACAGAAGGTTATTGGAACAGTATTTAAAGATAGAACTGTCATAACTATTGCTGTAAGTTTTACTATTTCTTTACTTATTGTGCTTGATTTAGAGGAAACATTTAGTGCTTATTTGAAGCACAGCTGTGTTATCTTATAGGGAGGCCAGATTGATCCTGGGTTTGGTGAGGTTCTTACTTACTGTTTGTGAGTTAAACTGCCAATACTTTATAATTATGCTGTGATATAACTCAAATCTCAGCCCCTGAGTTCAGTCTATCATAATTATTGCTACCTAACCAACTGTTGCTTGTGGAGACATGTTTTATATAATGACCTACTCACTTTATTTACCCTTAGAGTGCTATCATTTGTATGATATATAGATGTTTGCATTGAAGAATACTGTTTTCATTAAGAGTCTTTCAATATGATGCATATTCTTACTTATTAAATATTACTAGTTGTAAGTATCATATTTGAAGATGTGTCTAACTCAGGGACTGAAAGGAAAACAAGTCCCTCTTATTGCACATTTATTTGCTTTACTAGTTTTACTTCCACTTCTCAAATTTAATTAATACCAGTCTTTGTAAATGCTTACAATGCAATTTTTTCTAATTACAGCATAGAATATCAACAATAATGAACTATGATAGAGTTATGACAATGGAGTCTGGGAAAATGATGGAATATGATTCACCCCAGAATTTGATGGAGAGAGACAGCCATTTTGCAAACCTTGTTAAACATAGTCATTAGTCTGCGTATCTTATAAATCTACAATTGCAGTAGCATCGTTGATTGACTGGTTCAACCCTTCATGGCGTTGGTAGTGATTATGACAGCACATTGGATGTTTTTTACGTCCATGACGGCATTGAATATTTGATTGTGTTTATGACAGCATATTGAGCATTTGTTTGTCTATGACAGCACAATGAACATTAGGTTGTCCATGACAACACATTGAGCATTGGGTAACCATGACAGCATATTGATAGTTACTAAGTTTGGTTGCCAAGTAGCACATCAATTGTTCGGTTGTTTTTGTGAAGACATAGATTGTTTAGTTTTGTCGGTGACAACACAACAATCGTTTAGTTGTGTCTATGACTGCATCTCGAGTGTTTAGTTGTTTCTATGACAGCATATCGAGTGTTTAGTTGTGTCTATGACAGCATCTCAAGTGTTTATTTGTTTCTATGACAGCATATGGAGTGTTGAGTTGTGTCTATGACAGCATATCGAGTGTTTAGTTGTGTCTATGACAGCATATCGAGTGTTTATGTTGAAGCAACCAAAGTATGGACAATTGCTTTAGCTTTTCTGCAGGAAGTTTTAGTTTCTGCTGATTGATTTATAAGCATTTAGCCAGAGTTTTATGTTAGGTATCACAATAGATATGTTGTAAATGTTATGTGATAATGTGCAAAAGCATAGCTTTATAAAGAACCTTCAAACATTGTTGTTGTTTGACAATCTCATCTACTTGGCCTTTTTGATGTTGTTTTCACTATCAGTATTTTCATTGTGTTTAGTGTTAGTGTCAATGTGTAATCATACTGTCAGTCAATGTTACATTAGATGGCAGTATGTCTTGGACCATTTTTGATGTATTTAGTCTGAGCTTGTGCCAAAGTCATTGTCATTGTTGGTTTCAATACCACATAGAGATTCATTGTATTTTTTTGGTGTTTTTTAAATAAAATTGAACAATAATATTTTGGCTCATTATTCATGACATTTATGGTACATATCTTAGTTATACCTGTTATTGGTGATATAAGACAATTTGTAAATATTTTCAACATTAATAATTTTTGGATGAAAAAGGATTTATGATATTTCTGTTAAGTAATAAATGAATAAAATTCACTTAAAAAGAGGGTGATTTGTATTGTTTTAGTTAAGAATCTGCACTTGGTATCCCGTCAGGGGTGCTGCTGTATTTGTTTCCTAGCCTTGTACTAATAGCATGATGTTTTAGAATAAAATGTTTAGATGATAGTGCAATATTGTAATATAAGTCGTCTATATTATGTGTAGATTGTATTCAGAGGCTGTGACCATTTTAAGTAGAACTCGCAAACAATTGAACCATTATATTAGTTAAATAATGCAATCTGTTATTTCAGAAAATTAAGTAAAATTGCTTTTATAATGATGCTTAATTTTCTGTACGCATGCTTTAGTTTCGTTCTCAGTCCATGTGTATCAGTATTGTATTATCTGTTCAGGTCTCTTTATGTGTACATTGCTCTGTATTTTTGTACTGGGTATACCGTCGGGCCATCCGTCCGTCTGTCTGTCTGTAGAAACAATTTTTCAAGCGCAACTACAGTTTTGCATGGATTTCTTACAAATCTAACAGAGTTTATACTTCACATGATGTGTAGAAGTGCATGAAGTTGGGGATTTACAAACTCAATTGTATTACCTTGTATTAGGAATTGCTATATGGTATATACAGTATATACAATCATATGAGAGCAACTTCTTCTACAGTTCTGCTTGGATTTTTATCAAATCTGGCATATATATGGAATATATCTAATATGGCATGCATAGTGTTTACAGTCTTGTCGGTGCAACTCCTTGTGGGCACATTTCAGTTACATGGTCCACACCAGGTGGGGGTATTTAGTGAGTATTTTGAGACATACCAAGTTTTTCTCTGATTCAGTGAACTATGTCAGGTTGTGGGGTGGGGGACGTATTACAAACTTTATTTTGTTTATTTTAATACATTTAGTTGAAATCCTTTTTAATTTTGTCTTTATTTTATTTGTTTGAAATTGTGAATTTTTTTTCATTTAAAAACACTTATTTGTTTTTATATACATTTGACCTCTTTCACTTAATATGTTTAATAATATTTTTGTCTGGTATTACAAACGATTTGTGTACATATTTTTGCTACACCAATATTACTTTGACCTACCACACCTATAAGTATAACTGTTAATTGTGTGCTGAATATAGTACAGCTATGAAAACACATTATTGAAACATTGGAAATTGCATTTAACACTGGATAAGGAACTGTGACAATCTCCTGTGGTCTTAACCTGTGGGTTTTACTCATAACAAGTTGTCAAAGTATGTGTTGGGTTGCCTGTGACAGAAACTGTGATAGCTTTAGTTTTAATACATAGTTGGTTGTTTTAGTTATCTTTTTATTGTTTCACATTTTGTTGCAATGTAGAATTTATATCATTATGCACAAGATGGTATTTAGCGTTGTTTGTTCATATTTTAGTTAAGTTGTTGTATTGTTGTCATTTTTTGTGATCTCTCTGGATCTCGTATATAATAGTAGTGTAAGTATGTCTAACACATGAGTTTCGTTGATTTTACTTGTTTAAAAGTTTTACATGGATATATCTAAATGGGATTGTTTTTATCAATTTTAGCTCACCTTAGCATGAAATACTCTTGTTGAACTGTTAGGATCATTGGCTGTCTGTATTCTTCTGTTGTGCGTCAACGTTTTCTTTAAACAACATCTCCTCTTAAACCACTGAATGGATTTTGTCCAAACTTCCTCGGGTGGGCCTTGTTCCAAGTTGTGTACATTGTTCTGGTCAATTGCATAAGGGGGTCACGGGAGCTAAAAATATATTTAAAAGTGTAAATTTTGAAGCTTCTTGTCAAAACAATAAGGGCTAGAGCTTTGATACTTGGTGTGTAGCATTGTCTAGTGGTTCTCTTACATGATTGTATAAGTTATTGAGTTCCATAAAAAACATGGCTGCCAGGAGGCAGGGCTTGACTTTGTTTGAATAACTTATATACAGTAGAGAAAATATAGGATCCTTATGTCTATAACGTTATGACCCAGTTTATATCTGACACCATTTTGTAAATGATCCTCTTTTGAATGAACCTAGACCAGTTTATTGGCACATTAGTCTAATTCAGCCTTTATGTACAAGTGTACTCCGGTGAGCAATATATGACCATCATGGCTCTCTTGTTTTTTTATATATTTCTTCATAGTAAAAACTTTTCACAGATTGATGAAAGCTAGCTGGTTTGTTTAGTTTTTTTCTTTTTGATAAGTATAAAAATTATCATTTTGTGGTTTATAAACCAAGCACAAACCTGTTGCAATTTAGCCTTATTTGTGTATATGTTTCTGTTTCAATGCTGTTTTGATTGAACCATTGGTAAAAATGCTTTAAAAACGTTCTGTTTTTATTGAACCATAGGTAAAAATGCTTTAAAATCGTTCTGTTTTTATTGAATCATAGGTAAAAATGCTTTAAAATCGTTCTGTTTTTATTGAATCATAGGTAAAAATGCTTTAAAATCGTTCTGTTTTTATTGAACCATAGGTAAAAATGCTTTAAAATTGTTCTGTTTTTATTGAATCATAGGTAAAAATGCTTTAAAATCGTTCTGTGTTTATTGAATCATAGGTAAAAATGTTTTAAAATCGTTCTGTGTTTATTGAACCATAGGTAAAAATGCTTTAAAATACATGTAGTTCTGTTTATTGAACCGCCAATAAGAAATACTGTATATTGTTTTTTGTGCATATCTATTCTTTGATATATTTGAGTCAAACAAATCGCTAAATTTACAATTGTGAAAAATTAGTGCACATAGTTTTTGCATAAATATTCAAGTTTTGTTTTGTCTACCAGAGCGAGAGTTATACACTACTAATACATTTTGTCGCATCATTTGCAGAACCCCATTACTTGTTTTTCATCTTTGTTTGAAAAACAACTTTAAAGTTTTACCCTCCTGTAGAGAATAGTTACATACAGGGTTATGGAATTGCATTTTATTTAAGGTATGTGCATTCCACAACAATGTAGGTCGTAAATATAGAAAGAGCTTAGAAAGACGGGACTCAAAACCGCCGAAAATTGAGTTAAGGGGTTCTGGAAATAAGGAGACGATTTGTTAGATTAATATTTTAGAGTGAAGTCTCTTATTGTTTATTCTTATTTGTACTATTTTTTTCCATTATCAGTCTAGATCAAGTGATATATCACAATCCTCTTGCCTTTAATTGTACTGAAAATTTATCATATTATATTCTAAGTCAGTTTAACACAGTATTTATGTGCTTTGTCAGGTAATTTTCTATTCGTGTTTTGAAATTTCATGTACATTTTATATGTAAGTTATGAAATTGAACTATTTGATGTAAATGCTTTAGAAGTATGTGGCTCACATTTGTAACAAAATCATATTGTAATGATTGCTGTTAATTTTTATGTGTTTAGCAAGACAGCTGAGAGTGGTTTTGCGTCAGTTGTTCCATGCTTGTACTGCAAGACGCCTTACTATTGCTTTAATCAAAACATTTTGTGGATTGAAACAATCATCTTATAGTATTTCACGTTAACTCAATTTTTATATATTGAACTGTTTTATAGTTAACTTGGTATATAAATGTTGTATGGCAAGATTATTTATATTATGCCATTTTTGTGATGCTTTTACATAATATTATATTGAATGACAAAAATATGGGATAAGATTTCACTGTATATTATATGTTGAGTTTTTGTATCATAGGATTAATTAATATTGTTAATTGGTTTTAGTCATTGTTAGTGTTTATATATACAGAAAGTCATTGTTAATAGTCATTTTTAGTTATTTAATTGTCTATATTATACCTCATTTGCATTTTCACCACTTTAATTCAATGTTACTTCACTGTTATATCGTTTTATTGAAATGATAGATTTGTCAACAACAACACCTGAATTATATCTTTTGTAAATTTATTGTTTCTATGTTTTGGCTTACGCCTTAATTTTTAACATTTTGTGTTATCTAATTGATAAATAGTCACTGTGTGTTAGAGTACGGTCAGTAGGTTTTAATTGTTTGTCTGTGATTATTGTATGTAACTACATTTTTGTACTAACACTGATGCATGTAGTATACAGTATTATTCATCCAGGCACTTGTTTGGACATTTTTTGGGGCCATTTATAGGTACCGCTCCCCTATTCAAATAGTATGGTTTTCCCCTATTTCCATTAGAACAAATTTCCGCTACAAAAATGGATGAAAATTAATATGAGATCAGTTGGGTTGATCCACATTTTAAATACATTACAACATATGTAAAAAAAATTGTGTATCTGTCACAGTTGATTGAAAATGGAATAACGAATAAAAAATATCTATAAATTTGACTCAAAATTCCCCTTTTTATCTTTGAAAGACACAAAATACGCCATTTTGTGATATGTGTATTAGTCCTCAAATGCTGTATAGTGCCCTGTTTATGTAATTGTACTCTATGATAAGATATTAGGAATATCTAGTTGGTGCTTTGTCTGTATGTCTATCACTTTTCTCTCTGTCTGTTTCTTGGCTCGAGATTTTATCAAACATTGCCATTTCAATTTGGCTTTACAAAATCTTTATCTGATCAAAGTATTGTATCAAATAATTCATAAAACCATCATTGGTGAGCCACTTCAAGAAATAAATCACATCTTCTTTGAAATAAATGTATTTGAAATTGGAAATGTAGATATGATGACTAGTCAGTCTTTGTGTTTTGCTGAAAATGTCCACTTTTATGTGATAATGTGGAAAATACAGGTTTTTTCTTTTGGACACATATTAAAAGGTATTTACATTGATGCAGATTTTTCATACATTTGCTGTTATTGTATTAATAAATTCTTACATGTGACATAATTTGTGTACCATTAATGCAGTTGATAAGATTATTAGTTAACTCCCTTTATCCCTACTAAGGTTCTCTCCCTTTATCTTTTCTGTAGTATACATAGTTTTACATACTATATATACATATACTATAGGAGTAAAGGGAGAGAACTGTAGAAGGGATAAAGGGAGAAAACTCTTGACAAATACTTGTGATTATCTGTTACTTGAAACATGACTGATAAGAAGCCTTCACACATAAACTTTCATGCATCCAAGATATATTTTTAGCATGACATAGTGTTTTATAAACACAAAATATAACTACATGTATAACCATTTATTGTTAATGTGGAAAATACAGGTTTTTAACCAGATTTTCAAAGAGAGGTGTGTGTCGTTGGGCGGGCGGATGGTCAGGCGGGCGTCAAACTGGGGGTTTCCAGCGAATAACTTGAGTTCCGTTGATCATATTGTAACCAAACTTGGTGTATAGTAAGAACATATGGAGAGCTCGCTTGGGAATGCTTTTGGGTTTGTTTCGTCAAAGGTCTAGGTCACCGTTACTAAAATTAGCAATTTGGTTTCCGACGAATAACTACAGTTTTGTTGATTATATTGACATCAAACTTAGTGTATAGTAAGAACATGTGGAGAGCTCGCTTGGGATTGCTTTTGGGTTTGTTCCGTCCAAGGACACTTAAAATTTAAAAAT
Organism: Mactromeris polynyma; assembly: GCA_032209605.1. Classification (NCBI taxonomy): domain Eukaryota; kingdom Metazoa; phylum Mollusca; class Bivalvia; order Venerida; family Mactridae; genus Mactromeris; species Mactromeris polynyma. The sequence continues at coordinate 6,867,195 of JASFXZ010000021.1, read as the reverse complement.
CAGTTTCCACTTAATATCTTCGCTATGCGTGGGTGTATTGACATCAAACTTGGTGTATCAGCTATGGCACCTTTGCAGCATTGATGATCATCATGTATTCATTATACAAATAGAGCCTTAGTTACAAATAACTAGGTTGAAAACCTGGTTTGTGGGCATTGCCCATTTCTTGTTTCTTTTCTTTTGGACGCGTATTAAAAGGTATTTACATTGATGCAGATTTTTCATACATTTGCTGTTATTGTATTAATAAATTCTTACATGTGACATAATTTGTGTACCATTAATGCAGTTGATAAGATTATTAGTTAACTCCCTTTATCCCTACTAAGGTTCTCTCCCTTTATCTTGTCTGTAGTATACATACTATATATACATATACTATAGGAGTAAAGGGAGAGAACTGTAGAAGGGATAAAGGCAGAAAACTCTTGACAATCTCTTGTGATTATCTGTTACTTGAAACATGTCTGATAAGTTGCCTTCACACATAAACTTTCATGCATCCAAGATATATTTTTAGCATGACATAGTGTTTTCAGTCCTATAAACACAAAATATAACTACATGTATAAACATTTATTGTACATGTATTTACACATATGATATATCTAAAACTTTCAATTGACATTTTCATCAACCAACCAACCAACAAGCTTTCAGCAAAGAGTTCTTTTCATAACAGCATGTTTATTTTCATAAAATTTAACAAGACATAAGTACGGCGACAGCATACATGTATTATCAGTTTATCAAATTTGTGCACATAATATGGACCAATCATACCACTGCCTGGATACATACATTGTGTACATAGCAACTAATATGAACAAATACCTTCTTCAGTTGACTCATTAGAGTGATAATTGCTGTGCATGTATAGCTTTATAGTTCACCCAATAAGTAGAACGTCGATCTTTAGACAGAAATGGAAGTTTCGATGAATAATATAGAATATCATATTAGAAGATGCAGTGAACTTAGAACATGTATAGTGCCGTCTCCCGTAGCTGAGTGGTTAAGGTATCTGCCTTGGGAGTGGGAGGTCGAAGGTTCGAATCCCAGAAGGGATCCGTTCTGATATGGTCGGTTGGTGAGCCGCCAGCTAGTTTAATAGTGGTTACCATGTGCCTACCTGCCTGGGGCCTGGCATTAAAGGATAGAAATCAGGAAGTAAATGTGCTCAGAAAGTAGGTGTCTCATAAGTCAGAAATGGCTGGCCCTTTATACAGGGGCGACACTACAATAAATAAACACTTTACTTTTACTTTTGTACATCTAGTTGATGAAGGCTAATCATTCTTTTCTGACACAGTATCGAGAACCTGGCCTTCTGTCATAAACAACATAGTATTACAATATGTAAGATAAATGATTATTCATCTGAAAGGGTACAAACATCTATAGATCCATCAATGGTTATGATACAACTGAATCATTTACTACATACTGGTCTGTATTATACCCAATGGTCTTGTTTACCCTGGATATCATTTTGTCTACATTATTTTATTGTGAAAACTGTTCTGTATATTATTTATATGTTGTATCATTTTATTTAATTGTACACATAGTAAATGACCAAGGTGTAGCCCTGATGGCTAGCATTGTTTGTGCATGATAAGATGTAATAAACATATAAATTACAGACTAGTTTTTGTGGTATATTGAGAAAAGAGCTTTTCTTATATAAAAGGGTAAGTTTTGTACTTGTGGATTAAATGTTTTTATCATTCAGAAATTATCTTGAATTCGAGGAGTGAAAACGAAACTTGTCTATCTTAATATAAGTAAACAAACAGATAAGACTTGATAGGTTCTCTCCCATCAGATTGCTTCCAGATACAGTAGTATGGAACGCTACCAATCTACCTTGTTTCATTATGCATAACTCAAGATTATTATTATTATTTGACAAAACACAACACAACTGCTAAATTTTCTCCACTACTGATTAATGTTCGAAAGTTACAGCATACGACTGGAATACAAATTTGTTCCTATTAGTAACATTTTTCAGACAAAAATCCCCTATTGTAAAACTTGTCTTATTTTTTCATATAAAAATATGGTAAATGTTTAAACATAAATCATTCATGTAAATGTTGTATTTATATATGCAGCAGATGTTGTAATGTCTTGTTTGATAAACTCCACTGGAAGTGTACGTAGATTGAAGTATTCCGCTCCCCATGTATTCACACCTAATGTCAATATTAAAACTGACAGAATATTCATCACAACTCCAGCTCGAATCTGTAACACAGACAAATGGAATATAAAATAAATGATTCATCGTATAAAACAGTCAACCATAAATGATTAGAAATACTTCCAAAGATCGAGATCTACAATTATACTATTAATGGCATGACATTTGTCAATCCATCGACACAACTTAAATTGAGCCATGTTTCATCAGTTCAGAGCCTTAGCGCCCAACGTAGACTCAAATCACTCTGCTCACTCGTCAATTGCAATATAATGGTACACACTGTGTTCTGTGCTCACTGTCATTATTTCCTACAGCCAAAGAAATGTGAAATCTAGATCTAGGCTGATTGGGGTCTACACTAGCTGCAACAGCTCTGAAGATCCTTTTTGTATGACACAGTTCATTTACCGTATAAGTATATGTTTTCTTGTGATGTGTATAGGTTTGATCATGAAAGGGGTTTTTTAATTTTTATCTGTAATTTCAACAAAAGACAATTGTAAGCACTGTATCATGTAAGCTTCAAAGTGTAGATACAGATGACGAATTGAGTTGTTGGAAAAATAACAATGTGTAAAGCTTGTTGGTACAGTAAAACCTCACTTATAGACCACCTCAATAATAAGACCACCTCACAATTAAGAATACAATTTTCAAGTTCATTTTCACTGTTATGATCTTTATTCAACCTCAATACGAAGACCACCTCAATAAGAAAACCAGTTTTCAAAGGTCCCAAAGTGGTCTTATTGTTCAGGTTTTACTGTACATCTTTTAAGAAATCAGTTGATAAACACATTCCAATGGAAAAAAGTGAATTTACAATACGTAATTCATCACTGTATGTACTTACCATTTCTGTAATTGAAAAATAACCAAGTACATATACCATGGCATTGGGTGGTGTTGCTACTGGCAACATGAAAGCGTATGAGGTAGCTACAGCAGTTGGTATCATCAGATACAGTGGATTCACACCAATCCCTAATGCCTGAAATAGTAACCACGGTACATGTAACAGTGCCCCAACAATATGACTGTGCTGTTTACAAACAGTACTATAAATAGATTATGGATGAATCTCGACAAAACTTAAAAGCGCATGAGGTTTCTTTCACTCATTGTAGCAATATAAATTAAAGTCAAATGTCTTGTATATAATTGTTTATTGCAGACCACATGCAACACACGAAAGTCAAATTATCTCCCTTACAATATATTCAAGCATACAAGATTTACTTCCCTTACATTATCATTAAGATGAATCTAACAAAATAAAAGTAGGCATACCACAAGGCTGTGCTATGGTGCTTTACAAGCTATCCCTTTTCACCATGATTACTGGTCGAATGAAACATTTTATAAGTACTGTTTTGTCTGTTTACATTAATGCATGTATCCTATTGTCTGCATGGAAAATCACATTAATTGGATCTGACTAGCAATTTGTCAATGAAAGAAAACAAACTTCAAACAAATTTTACATCTCAAAATGTTTACATCTTTCCAGGTTTACTTGACTTGCGAAAAAATGAAGTTGTCGATCATGATTACAAAACTCACGCTGACAATTATTCAATTGTCGCTGATTGTCGGCCCATCACTATATGATACAAATAGGAAACCAAGTAGTTTAACCAAATAAATACAACAAATACACTTACCAGTTGTGCTATTATTGGTAAGACGAGTGTACAGGTTGCCGTGTTTGTGACCACTTCAGTGATAAATGATGTCAGTAAAGCAACCAGTAAACTTGTAACCCATACTGGTAAATCTTGGAATACAGTCAAAGCTTCTCTGATTGACTCTGATAATCCAGACACCTGTAAATCAATTAAATATAGGAGAAACATTATACTAAGACAACCACAGGATCTGATGACAATCTGTCTTAGTTGCATGGTGGTCTGATTATTGAGGTAATATGTGGAATAATAATAAAAAATTGGTCCATGAAAATACGGTCCTATAAATGAAGTGGTCTTTCTGTGAAGTTTTATTGTAATGCAACTTAATGTTTTATTGGATACTAATAAGTCATATGTCATGGCAATAGTAATAAAAATAATTGATAATAATAAAAATCCCATTTTCATCCTTTTTAGAAGACTTGTTTAATAAATTCCATAAAAAATGAATACTCATATAAGATCCTCAGCTCTTCATGTAAATATTTTCTCTGAATTTACACTGGCTGACATTTCGTAACTTTCTTGAATTTGCTAAATTCGCAAACAATTTAACATCACATACTTGAGTTCCACTTGTAGTAGAAATTTGATGAAATACCAAGTAATGTTGATATAGTTACCTTACATCCCTGTGCCAGGGCAAACCCTCCACCAAATAACAAGTGATGGAGACAGAGTTACCTTACATCCCTGTGCCAGGGCAAACCCTCCACCAAATACCAAGTAATGTTGATATAGTTACCTTACATCCCTGTGCCAGGGCAAACCCACCACCAAATAACAAGAACAGGCCCCACGGAACTTTCTCATGTACAATTTTCCATGTAATCAATGGTTTCACTGATGTAGGACGATCTTCTAAATGAAAGACAAAAATAAAAGGTCTGAAACACCAATGTTACAAAGTATAATTGTTAAAGGTAACAATTACAATTCATGATCTAGCATTGTTCAGATTTGTAGCAATATGCTCAGTATAAAACATTGGGTACTATGAGACAATAATAAAATTGTATACAGGTTAATAAACTTGTGCTTACCAAACGTATTGCACACATATTCCAAATTGACTCAGAATATTATTTCAATGTGACTATAAAATAATTTACAAATATTCAAAATAATTAATTATAACCAATGTTTGTCTCACTTGTACAAAAGAATGCTGGAAGATTTGCAGGAATCAGGAAGAGTAGAGCAGATACTAATGTAGGAGCAGCAGAGTCGGTCACATATCTGTAAAATATATAAATACATAGATACACATGATACTGTCAAACAAAGACATAGCAACCATCCACTCAAAAGAGATGGTCACATATCTGTAAAATATACATATACATGGATATACATTATACCGTCAAACACAGACATAGCAACCATCAAATCACGTAGTCGGTGACAAGTAAAATTTGAGAGTGCATTTGTAAAAAAAAACAAGCAAATTATACTTGCGTTAAGACAGATGACCTACAGGAGTCAGTCTGATTACTATATAAGAGTACTGTGACAGTTGTGTTAGCCAACCTTGCAAGATATTGAGTGCTTGGTTTCTTCATTTAAGATATTACATACAGTGCAAACTCTCCAGTAAATTCCTTTGGAAGATGCAAATTGTGGCTGTTGTTGAAGGTTGTTGTTCTACAGAGGTTAATCAGTAGGAAATGTTTACTACAATAAATTGATAATGTTGCTGACGTGACATTGTTGCTCAAGAGAGGGTCACTCACGACAGGTTGCACTGTAATTTGCATATATGCTGAGTTTTAGTAAAATAATCATCACTTCAAACATATATTCATTGCATGACATTAAGAATTGCTTACTTTTTCTTGAAGAGATTTCCCCAGCCACCAGCTCCACCTAAATCTCTCGATACCCACAGAACAATCAACAGAGCAAACAGGCAGATAACCATAATCTCTGGAAACCTGAAACATGTACAATCATTAATTTTATATAACATTGGTTACTATCTGTCCCACTGTACCAGCATTCATACATTCAAACACCAAAGCATATACTGTTAACCTCATTTAAATATCACCTTAATAATAAGACCACCTCAAAATTAAGAACACAATTTTCAAGTACATTTTGACTGTTTCGCTCATTATTCAAACTCAATATTATGACCACATCAATATCAAGACCAGTTTTCAAGGGTCCCAAGGGTGGTCTTACTATTGAGGTTTTACTGTACTCGTGTATCATTTCAGTCATTTCATGTTTTCATTGGCACAGTGGCTGAGTGGAGTATACCATTGGGTGCTGTATGTCACAGGTTCATTATCCAGTCGTGAACTCCAAAAATTATTAAAGATGGTGTATAATGTTCCCTGTATTATACAGGTAGGGCCCAAGGAGACTGTCATGAGTTCTCTCCCTCTATCCCTCCTACAGTGTATGTATATATGGTACATACTATATACTACAGAACTCTATAAGGGATAAAGGGACATAACTCGTGACAATCTCCCGCTGGTAGTGGTAGGATAAGTTGGCCCACAGGCAGCTCAATATGACTGGCTATGGTATTATGTCATGTGCCAAGGTTGTTAGTGGTACATGAAACATCAAGGTTAATAACACAAACTACTCTCAAACATAATCTGCTTGTTAACTTTACATCAATGTGAATACTTACAATACAGGACCTAGTGCCTTGTATTCTCTCTTGATGTAATCTCTCACACCTTCACAGCTTCCTGGTCTCTTCTTAAAACAACTGAAAATATAACAACAGTCACATTTCATGAATAAAGCACAGGAGATTTCCCTTTATCCTTTCTACAGTATGTAAAGAGGTGGAGAATGATTGCAGTTACAGGAATCTCTTTCAGTCAAATAGTCATGAAAACATTCACATGATATTGGAATTGAAGTGCTAGGACTAATTGACTGGCTGTCCTATGCTGTACCTATTGAGGTAATGTAGAGAGACTAATTGACTGGCTGTCCTATGCTGTACCTATTGAGGTAATGTAAAGAGACTAATTGACTGGCTGTCCTATGCTATACCTATTGAGGTAATGTAGAGATACTAATTGACTGGCTGTCCTATGCTATACCTATTGAGGTAATGTAAAGAGACTAATTGACTGGCTGTCCAATGCTATACCTATTGAGGTAATGTAGAGAGACTAATTGACTGGCTGTCCAATGCTATACCTATTGAGGTAATGTAGAGAGACTAATTGACTGGCTGTCCTATGCTATACCTATTGAGGTAATGTAAAGAGACTAATTGACTGGCTGTCCAATGCTATACCTATTGAGGTAATGTAAAGAGACTAATTGACTGGCTGTCCTATGCTATACCTATTGAGGTAATGTAAAGAGACTAATTGACTGGCTGTCCTATGCTATACCTATTGAGGTAATGTAAAGAGACTAATTGACTGGCTGTCCTATGCTATACCTATTGAGGTAATGTAGAGATACTAATTGACTGGCTGTCCAATGCTATACCTATTGAGGTAATGTAGAGAGACTAATTGACTGGCTGTCCAATGCTATACCTATTGAGGTAATGTAGAGATACTAATTGACTGGCTGTCCAATGCTATACCTATTGAGGTAATGTAGAGATACTAATTGACTGGCTGTCCTATGCTATACCTATTGAGGTAATGTAGAGAGACTAATTGACTGGCTGTCCAATGCTATACCTATTGAGGTAATGTAAAGAGACTAATTGACTGGCTGTCCTATGCTATACCTATTGAGGTAATGTAAAGAGACTAATTGACTGGCTGTCCTATGCTATACCTATTGAGGTAATGTAGAGATACTAATTGACTGGCTGTCCAATGCTATACCTATTGAGGTAATGTAGAGATACTAATTGACTGGCTGTCCAATGCTATACCTATTGAGGTAATGTAGAGATACTAATTGACTGGCTGTCCTATGCTATACCTATTGAGGTAATGTAGAGAGACTAATTGACTGGCTGTCCTATGCTATACCTATTGAGGTAATGTAAAGAGACTAATTGACTGGCTGTCCTATGCTGTACCTATTGAGGTAATGTAAAGAGACTAATTGACTGGCTGTCTTATGCTATACCTATTGAGATAATGTAGAGAGACTAATTGACTGGCTGTCCTATGCTATACCTATTGAGGTAATGTAAAGAGACTAATTGACTGGCTGTCCAATGCTATACCTATTGAGATAATGTAGAGAGACTAATTGACTGGCTGTCCAATGCTATACCTATTGAGGTAATGTAAAGAGACTAATTGACTGGCTGTCCAATGCTATACCTATTGAGGTAATGTAGAGAGAGATTTGGGAATTGTAGCAAAGATAGAGCTTTGGAACATTATTACGATCTAAAATTATATATATATAGCACAACAGATGCACAAGATACATGATAATGAAATGCATGTAATATCACAACGATCTCTATAAAAAAAAAACATTTTCAAATTCTTATTACAAGCACCGTCTTTAACATTTTCATCACACAGGCAAAAAATCCAATAACAGTTATTGTCTTATGACATAACATGTACATTGTGACATAACATTAAACATTGTATTGGTATACATGATGTCCTTATGTAACACAGACAGGTTGGAGAGTCCAGCTGGTAAAACCCCTGACTACTGATCTAAAGGTCACGAGTTCAAGCTCTGCATTAAGCAGACTTTGGTCAAAAACTTTACAATCCCTCAATTGGCACAATTACTGATCAATGAGATGCAATCATCAAGAGTTATAAGTGCATGTTGTAGTCAGGCGTTACAGAGATTGTCTTGAGATACCTTCACATTTATCCCTTTTAGAGTTCTCTCCCTTTATCCCTTATATAGTTATCTCTCTTTATCTCTTCTATAGTTATCTCTCTTTATCCCTTCTAGAGTTCTCTGCCTTTATCCATTCTAGTGTTCTCTACCTTTATCCCTTTTAGAGTTCTCTCCTTTTATCCCTTGTATAGAATATGCATAAATACATATAGATACACTATAGAAGGGGAAAAGAAGGGGAGATCACTCCTGTTAATCTCCTGTGGTTATAGTAACCTATTTTTCACAACCAATGTAGAATTAATAAATTTGAACTAAACTTGACAGTGATCGAAAACCAACCTGCATCCTCTGAAGTAGAACGTGAGCCACAGGAAAAGAGTGATAAAGATGAGTAATGAGACAGGAAGCCCGAGCACAAGCCATGTTCCAAATGATATCCCTGAATTCAAACCATGCTCTGCAAATATTCTGTAACATACCAATACACTTCAATCAATAGCAATAATGTAACAAGTAGTTAAATATCAGAAATCTTAAAGACAAAGTCGAATTTCATGCAATCATCTTCATGAATTTTTATGTAAAAGTTATATATCATTTAAATTTCAGATAGATATCAATTAATTTCTTCACATTTTCGATGAAATTTTAGTGGGATTTTGGTGAAATTTCACTTTTAGTTTCCCAATATTACTTTCTTATGTCCTTCAATATAACTGATGAATTTCCATTATTTTCAGATCAGGTTAGGACACATTTTGGTATCCAATGAAGCAATATTATAATAATATTATGCATTAAATACAAAAAACTTATAAAAATAAATACTTTAGAAAATGATGAGCAAATATATTCTAAAAATGAATGGCCCTTAAAATATTGACAAAAACGATATAAAATTAAAATCAAAATTCTGAATACATAATATAACTTTTAGGCTATAATAGACAACTTATGTTGATCAATAACTTCAGTCATAGAAATATATAAAAAAAATCTGTGAAATGCAAACAAACAAAAGATATGTAATTGTTGATATCTACATTCAATTCAGTTAATATAATCATCAAACTATCTACATATAAAATGATAAAACAACAAAAATGCAATTTCATGTCCGGAAAGCTGTCCATTTAATACTGAAGACAAAACACTGGATACTTAGTATAAATGTCCATAAAGCTGTCCATTTGATACTGAAGACAAACGCTGGATACTTACTATAAATGTCCATAAAGCTGTCCATTTGATACTGAAGACAAATGCTGGATACTTATTATAAATGTCCATAAAGCTGTCCATTTGATACTGAAGACAAATGCTGGATACTTAGTATAAATGTCCATAAAGCTGTCCATTTGATACTGAAGACAAATGCTGGATACTTACTATAAATGTCCATAAAGCTTTCCATTTGATACTGAAGACAAATGCTGGATACTTACTATAAATGTCCATAAAGCTTTCCATTTGATACTGAAGACAAATGCTGGATACTTACTATAAATGTCCATAAAGCTTTCCATTTGATACTGAAGACAATCGACGGATACTTACTATAAATGTCCATAAAGCTTTCCATTTGATACTGAAGACAATCGACGGATACTTACTATAAATGTCCATAAAGCTTTCCATTTGATACTGAAGACAAACGCTGGATACTTACTATAAATGTCCATAAAGCTGTCCATTTGATACTGAAGACAATCGCTGGATACTTACTATAAATGGCCATAAAGCTGTCCATTTGATACTGAAGACAAATGCTGGATACTTACTATAAATGTCCATAAAGCTTTCCATTTGATACTGAAGACAATCGACGGATACTTACTATAAATGTCCATAAAGCTTTCCATTTGATACTGAAGACAATCGACGGATACTTACTATAAATGTCCATAAAGCTTTCCATTTGATACTGAAGACAAATGCTGGATACTTACTATAAATGTCCATAAAGCTTTCCATTTGATACTGAAGACAAATGCTGGATACTTACTATAAATGTCCATAAAGCTTTCCATTTAATACTGAAGACAAATGCTGGATACTTACTATAAATGTCCATAAAGCTTTCCATTTAATACTGAAGACAAATGCTGGATACTTACTATAAATGTCCATAAAGCTTTCCATTTAATACTGAAGACAAATGCTGGATACTTACTATAAATGTCCATAAAGCTTTCCATTTGATACTGAAGACTAATGTTGGATACTTACTATAAATGTCCATAAAGCTTTCCATTTAATACTGAAGACAAATGCTGGATACTTACTATAAATGTCCATAAAGCTTTCCATTTGATACTGAAGACAATCGCTGGATACTTACTATAAATGTCCATAAAGCTGTCCATTTGATACTGAAGACAATCGCTGGATACTTACTATAAATGTCCATAAAGCTTTCCATTTGATACTGAAGACAATCGCTGGATACTTACTATAAATGTCCATAAAGCTTTCCATTTGATACTGAAGACAATCGCTGGATACTTACTATAAATGTCCATAAAGCTGTCCATTTGATACTGAAGACAATCGCTGGATACTTACTATAAATGTCCATAAAGCTTTCCATTTGATACTGAAGACAATCGCTGGATACTTACTATAAATGTCCATAAAGCTGTCCATTTGATACTGAAGACAATCGCTGGATACTTACTATAAATGTCCATAAAGCTTTCCATTTAATACTGAAGACAAATGCTGGATACTTACTATAAATGTCCATAAAGCTTTCCATTTGATACTGAAGACTAATGTTGGATACTTACTATAAATGTCCATAAAGCTTTCCATTTAATACTGAAGACAAATGCTGGATACTTACTATAAATGTCCATAAAGCTTTCCATTTGATACTGAAGACAATCGCTGGATACTTACTATAAATGTCCATAAAGCTGTCCATTTGATACTGAAGACAATCGCTGGATACTTACTATAAATGTCCATAAAGCTTTCCATTTGATACTGAAGACAATCGCTGGATACTTACTATAAATGTCCATAAAGCTTTCCATTTGATACTGAAGACAATCGCTGGATACTTACTATAAATGTCCATAAAGCTGTCCATTTGATACTGAAGACAATCGCTGGATACTTACTATAAATGTCCATAAAGCTTTCCATTTGATACTGAAGACAATCGCTGGATACTTACTATAAATGTCCATAAAGCTGTCCATTTGATACTGAAGACAATCGCTGGATACTTACTATAAATGTCCATAAAGCTGTCCATTTGATACTGAAGACAAACGCTGGATACTTACTATAAATGTCCATAAAACTGTCCATTTGATACTGAAGACAAATGCTGGATACTTACTATAAATGTCCAGAAAACTTTCCATTTGATACTGAAATCAAACGCTGGATACTTACTCATCAGCAAGCCCTTTGAGGATAATATTGGAGGAACACCCTGTGATTGTTGTAGTGCCACCAATGTTTGCAGCATAAGCAATACTGATGGTCATAGCTTTAGCTAATTGTAGGTGATCTTGTGATGGACTTCTGTCGATGTTGCCAGCTGTACTCTTTGCTCCAGCATTCTGACTATAAATCATATACCAGTACTGGTAAAAAATGCAAGCCTGCCAGAACTATTTTATACAGTTTCTAAAAAAGCTACTTAATACATCTTCTGCTAGTTTTTGGCAAAGAGCCATAAAATTTATCATTCAAATGAATTGAACTATTGAAAAAAGTAGATGTAAACCATTCAAATCACTTAATACAAAATGGCAGGTTAGCTCTTACCAGTATACAATAATTTTCAAAAGTTGTGAATTAAATAATCTACAAAGGATGTATTCATGAATTCAAGAGCCTTGTGTAGCATGACCAATCCTCCAGTCAAAGCAACTGGGGTACTGTAATAGGAAACAATATTCCATTATTAGTCTCAGACTTGAGTTGGTTCTTTGTACAATTTTACTCTGTATCCTCTACCATCGAGTGACTTTTCAACAAAATCCACTTAATAGTTTTGTAGTTTTGCTCCAGACAATGTAATCAAGGGAGATAATTAAAAAATAAGCGAAGTAGAATGATGGTTTGTGTACACTGCACTTTCTCTGAATGTCCTGTTTCAGCAAGAGAAGTTTCTACAAAATCCTTTTCAATAGACCAATTCTATATCCCACTCTGCCTTCAGTGGATGGACAATAAAATATTTGCAGTTTTAGAATTGCAATGGATTTTAGTTGAACTATTGTGGAGTTTTAAGCGATAGATAGTTCCCACATTTACAATATTTACCTCCCTTGTTCTGAAAAGTCATATTGATAAGCAAATTTCCTTAAAGTTTATAGGGAATATAATGTGAATGATGATAAAATAATCAGATATATAAAAATTACTTATTCATTATGCTCATGTGGGCAGAAGAAAAAGTGGTTGCCACATGCAAATTCATCTGGTGCTTTCTCCATTATGACATACATGTATTCGTTAATTACTCCTGTAAGTGCTCAGTTTTGCCTATCAAAATGGCTGATGATTAAGAACTAGGGAGGGAACTATATAATTGTGATAGGTGAGGGAACTATCTATAGACCAATACCATATCCCACTTTGCCTTCAGTGGGTGGATTATAAAATATTTCCAGTTTTAGAATTGCAATGAAAGTTGAACCAATGTGGAGTTTTAAGCAACTAAGTGAATATTGCTCACCTATCTACAACTAATTCTGTGTCTATATCTGTCTCACAGAGATCAACATTTTTGGGTTCATGATTCTGTAATGGAGATGTAGTATCAGTCCCTGTAATACATTATTATAATATATACATAAAATACCATAGGAAATGATAGCAGATTCAAAATTAGTGGAGAAAAACCTATTATGTGTATTGCACAGGAGATTGTCATGAGTTCTCTCCCTTTATCCCTTCTAGATTTCTCTCCCTTTATCCCTGCTTTAGTAAATGTACAGGATAGAAAATGCCATGAGTCTATCTATCAGACTTATATCGTATATACGATATGAATTGGATGAAATAGATGCCACTGATTGGACGGATTGCTGTGAGCATGGTCTTAATATACATTACTTTATAATAATGTAAATAAAAATCCAGTATAGTATTCTATATACACAGCACTGACAGGGTATATGAGTTACAAACAAATTTCCCCTTTATGTGCCTCATGACCTTTTCTGCGGTCAGCTCGACTTGAAAACTTTTATCACATGATGTCTGCAAGTTACTGGAAATTGACAATTCACTTAAACACATTCATGAGTCAACAAATATTGAAAAGATCACATAATTATGTGCTTGTATTACATGTAATATTAAAAAAGATTGATTTTTTAAGTTTGAGGCCATTTCAGTTCGATAGTGTCAATGTGATGAGAGACTAGCAAATTAATTTTAGAATCAAGCGAGCGCTAATAACAATGTGTATTGAGGTATGGAGTATACAATACAGGCAATATACGTGCAAGTGAAATAAAAGAAATGTGATCTACAGAATGTATTTCTGTTATATTTGAAAACGAACATGGTTTATTTATTGAGACTATTCATGATTAAATCAGACAAAGCATTTTTATAAAACAAAAATGTTCATACTATATAAATGTATACTATAGAAGGAACAAGAGTGGCAAACTGTCACAAAATATGCCCGTCATAAGTCAGAGCTCAGAGTTAAAACAAGACAAATTTTAGGTAATTTCTAAAGGGCCATAATTCCAAAAAGCCTGGGGCAATGTGGCTGGTTATCAAACTTGGTCGAGATATTATGCCCACAATAATTTTCACCAAGTTTGGTAAAGATCGGATGAAAACTTATTGACTTAGAGAGCGAACAAGGCTAATTTGGCCAATTTTGGATAATTCAAGGGCCATAATTCCAAAGTGCCTTGGGCGATGTGGATGGTTATTGAACTTGGCCGAGATATTATGCCCACAAACATTTTCACAAAGCTTGTTAAAGATTGGATGAAAACTCTTTGACTTAGAGAGCGGACAAGGCTAATTAGGCCAATTTTGGATAATTCAAGGGCCATAATTCCGAAGAGCCTGAGGTGATGTGGCTGGTTATCGAACTTGGCTGAGATATTATGCCCACAAACATTTTCACCAAGTTTGTTAAAGATCGGATGAAAACTCTTTGACTTAGAGAGCGGACAAGGCTAATTTGGCCAATTTTGGATAATTCAAGGGCCATAATTCCGAAGTGCCTGGGGTGATATGGCTGGTTATCGAACTTGGCCAAGATATTATGCCCACAAACATTTTCACTAAGATTGGTAAAGATCGGATGAAAACTCTTTGACTTAGAGAGCGGACAAAATGTGGACGCCGCCCTCCCGCCCGCCACGCGAGTTCCCATAATATGTACCGTTTTTCAAATGGGCGTATAATAAAGGGAGAGAACAATCTTCTGTGTATAGAACAGTAAGTAAATACACAAGATGGAACAAAATGTCTAATTAATGTGTGTATGATAATAAATGGGTGATAATGTTGAAATCTAAACCTTTAATGTTTGAGATAGACCCGTAACTTTTAGTGGATTTCACACAGTGTGCTGCAAGGAGACAAAGTGCACATTTACAGTACAGTACTTATAAAATACTTATCTAACATTTTCATGACAATGCATATTAAATATTTACATGTATAAGCTGTCATACACATAAGCGTGGATGCTCATTAACATAATATTTAACTAAGCACAATGTAGTATATATTGACTATGCAAATAAACATAAGGTTATTTAAGTTTCAAATATAAGTATAATTCAACAAGTGTATATAGCAAACAAACCAATACATAAAAGTTTTAGTTTTACATAATTTGATAAACTACCCTAAGGAAAGCAATAAGACAACAGTTCTTACCCCTAACAATTGTATCAAACATCTTACCTGCAATATCTATGCAAATGTTTTATGAGACAATATATGTCTTCATTGGGCCACAGTACACCTTATACAATAATGGCCTTTAACAAGGCATTTCATAATAGAGAGAGAGATTGTTACAGATATATTTTCCTTACATATCATGTTTTGTGCAAGTGGCTACCTATGTATATATTTACTTACCATGTTCATCAGAAATACCAGACTCCCCTCTCTCAAGTTCTTTCAACAAAGCATCAGCAATTGGACACATCATTGCAGTAGTAGCTATATTACTTGTCCACATGGACAGAAACCATGCTGGTAGCATCATACCAAACATCAACCTACAATATAACATTACACCTAACATCAACCTAGAATATAACATTACACCTAATATCAACCTAGAATATAACATCAAACCTAATATCAACCTAGAATATAACATCAAACCTAATATCAACCTAGAATATAACATCAAACCTAATATCAACCTAGAATATAACATTACACCTAACATCAACCTAGAATATAACATCAAACCTAATATCAACCTAGAATATAACATCAAACCTAATATCAACCTAGAATATAACATTACACCTAACATCAACCTAGAATATAACATCAAACCTAATATCAACCTAGAATATAACATCAAACCTAACATCAACCTAGAATATAACATCACACCTAACATCAACCTAGAATATAACATCACACCTAACATCAACCTAGAATATAACATCAAACCTAACATCAACCTAGAATATAACATCAAACCTAACATCAACCTAGAATATAACATCACACCTAACATCAACCTAGAATCTAACATCACACATAACATCAACCTAGAATATAACATCACACCTTACATCAACCTAGAATATAACATCACACCTAACATCAACCTAGAATATAACATCAAACCTAACATCAACCTAGAATATAACATCACACCTAACATCAACCTAGAATTAAACACCATACCTAACATCAACCTAGAATATAACATCACACCTTACATCAACCTAGAATCTAACATCACACATAACATCAACCTAGAATCTAACATCACACATAACATCAACCTAGAATCTAACATCACACATAACTTCAGCCTAGAATATAACATTACACCTAACATCAACCTAGAATATAACATCACACATAACTTCAACCTAGAATATAACATCACACCTAACATCAACCTAGAATATAACATCACACATAACATCAACCTAGAATATAACATCACACCTAATATCCACCTAGAATATAACATCACACCTAACATCAGCCTAGAATATAACATCACACCTAACATCCACCTAGAATATAACATCACACCTAACATCCACCTAGAATATAACATCACACCTAACATCAGCCTAGAATATAACATCACACATAACATCAACCTAGAATATAACATCACACCTAACATCAACCTAGAATATAACATCACACATAACATCAACCTAGAATATAACATCACACCTAACATCCACCTAGAATATAACATCACACCTAACATCAGCCTAGAATATAACATCACACCTAACATCCACCTAGAATATAACATCACACCTAACATCCACCTAGAATATAACATCACACCTAACATCAGCCTAGAATATAACATCACACCTAACATCAACCTAGAATTAAACACCATACCTAACATTAACCTAGAATTAAACACCATACCTAACATCAACCTAGAATATAACATCACACCTAACATCAACCTACAATATAACATTACACCTAACATCAACCTAGAATTAAACACCATACCTAACATCAACCTAGAATTAAACACCATACCTAACATCAACCTACAATATAACATCACACCTTACTTCAGCCTAGAATATAACATCACACCTAAAATTAACCTAGAATATAACATCACACCTAACATCAACCTACAATATAACATTACACCTAACATCAACCTACAATATAACATCACACCTAACTTCAGCCTAGAATATAACATCACACCTAAAATTAACCTAGAATATAACATCACACCTTACATCAACCTAGAATATAACATCACACATAACATCAACCTACAATATAACATCACACCTTACATCAACCTACAATATAACATCACACATAACATCAACCTAGAATATAACATCAAACCAAACATCAACCTAGAATATAACATCACACCTAACATCAACCTAGAATATAACATCACACCTAACATCAACCTAGAATATAGCATCACACATAACATCAACCTAGAATATAACATTACACCTAACATCAACCTAGAATATAACATCACACATAACTTCAACCTACAATATAACATCACACATAATATAAACCTATAATATAACATCACACCTAACATCAACCTAGAATATAACATCACACCTAACTTCCACCTAGAATATAACAGTACACCTAACATCAACCTAGAATATAAAATTACACCTAACATCAACCTAGAAAATATAACATCACACCTAACTTCCACCTAGAATATAAAATTACACCTAACATCAACCTAGAAAATATAACATCACACCTAACATCAACCTAGAATATAACATCACACCTAACATCAACCTAGAATATAAAATTACACCTAACATCAACCTAGAAAATATAACATCACACCTAACATCAACCTAGAATATAACATCACACCTAACATCAACCTAGAATATAACATCACACCTAACATCAACCTAGAATATAACATCACACCTAACATCAACCTAGAATATAACATCACACCTAACATCAACCTAGAATATAACATCACACCTAACATCAACCTAGAAAATATAACATCACACCTAACATCAACCTAGAATTAAACACCATACCTAACATCAACCTAGAATATAAAATCACACCATTACATTATGTTAAGCAATTATAAAATAATTGTTTCCAAGTAACAGAATTATACCATTCAATGTTTAAGAGTGTAGAATACCATAAATTCAACTATCTAAGAAAAAAACGGAATGTAATCAATGCAAATAATCATTCTTGAAGCACATAATTCATTTTTTTGAAATACAGTAAAATTTTAAAGTACCAGAAAAACAATTTTAATTCTGTTAAGGAACCATGATATCAATGAAACATCATTATGGGTCTCTAAATAACATCAATGAAGCCAATAATGTTGAATCAGGTGTGTGAAGTCTCTCCTAATGAGATGTATATTCTAACTGTACAGAGATCATTGATATAATGTTAGGAAGTTTCTCACAGCTAAATATTTATACAGAATCTGGCAAGGTATCTTCGAATATTTATCCTAGAACTAAATATAGAATGTGCTTCCTGGTAAAACAATGTATCAATGCATTCTCCAGCAAGGGGATGAAATTGCAAATATCTTTATGACTGGGTGAATATAGAATAAACACAATAAATCCTACTTCATTTAAAAATTGTTTGACACAAACAAATGACGAAATCAGGAATTCCCTAAAAATGGGTTTTTACCTGCAGTACAAACCAAATTTAATTATAGATCCATCGAAGTTCAGTCAGACGTTCAAGCTTAACAGTAAATAATTGTTTGTACCGCAGGATTAGTGGGAAATACCCATATGTATACCAATCGAGAGTATATCTATTCAAAGACCCCAATTAAGACAACTTTCCATGTGTAACAGTACATTATAGAAAGACATGTTAGTCAAGGATGAATATCGAATAGCAACACAAAAATTGAACCAAGATAAGACATAAAAATGTTAAAGCCCCATAAAAAATACTACAGGGTGTTAAACAAAATTGTTCACGAAGTTTGAATTTCAATAAAATGAAAATAATGCTGTATACGTACACTGAATTTATTTTGCATAATGAAAACTACTGCTTTTTCATGAATATCTGTTTTATATTGAACTTGCATGCAGAAGTAAACTACATGAATATAGTGACATAGATGGAAAGAGCATTAAAAAAATACTAAAATTCAAACTTTGTGAACAAACTTTTTTAACACCCTGTATATTCTCAAAAACCGACATAGGTCTGGGGTTTATTTTTGAAACTTGAGACTGATCTCCAAGCTCCAATCTCATTGTAAGGTTAAACATTCACAAGGAAATTCAACTGTCATTATAAAATTCATCAAACTATAATCTGTATACCACATAATGTATCTAAATGTTTACTCAAACATTG
Source organism: Mactromeris polynyma (assembly GCA_032209605.1). Classification (NCBI taxonomy): domain Eukaryota; kingdom Metazoa; phylum Mollusca; class Bivalvia; order Venerida; family Mactridae; genus Mactromeris; species Mactromeris polynyma. The sequence continues at coordinate 6,847,449 of JASFXZ010000021.1, read as the reverse complement.
ATTATAACACATATTCAACTGTAATAAGCTGAGAACAAAAGCTCGTTTTGAGCAAAGAAATGGATCTCAAGTTTAAGAAGCTCAGATCCTGGGGCCTTATTCATAAACATTATAAGTCTTAAACTCAGACTTAGACTTTAAAATGTTGAATGTTCTTTTTTCCCCAACGTTGTTATAACAATTATATAGATTTTAATAAAAGTTTGCAAAAGTGTTACGAGGGCAACAACGATTATTCATACAAACTAAAATTTGTTTAGATTTAATGAAAACACAATGGTTAATATAATTTTTTGCAAATTTAAAGTCTGAGTTTCAGACTTAAAGTGTTTTTGTGAATAATACCCACAGACGGCAACTCACCTGGTCGGCTCGGTACCAATAATTAACAACAATTTGAGAGCAATTCTTTTGTGAATATTCCAGTGTTCAACTGCCGCAGCCATGATCAAACCTCCAACAAATAACATCGAGGCATCCTGTAATATCATCAGTACAGATGATGAACAATGACGTTACCATATTTGGAATGAATAAGTGCAGAAGTTTTCGCATAAATTATTATTTTCTTACATCATTGTTAACCATCAGTTTATTAACAGATTTCACACCAGTGCAGTGAATTGACTCAAACTTCAATACACTTTCTTTTAGTTTTGTGGTACTAAAACGTCACGCCAATGCTTTACAGTCACATGTGGACTCTTGTGCAACTTTTCTTTCAGTGTCTGGTAAGGGGGCACCAAGTAGGAACTGTTAAGTTCCTACAAACCAGCTTGATGGCTTTGATTATAACAAAACTCTACAATCAACAAGTGTGAGGCAAACAATTCAACAGGACATTTGATCCCTCAGGTTGCAATGGTTTGTACTTATATGTCACTTACTGTAATGTATGTCATGGATACTTCCTTCCCAGTCATCAATCCAGTCATTGGAAACAACATTACAGGAAGTAAAGCTGTGACAGCAATAGGGAACGCTTCTGTGGCCCAGTATACTGCCATCAGTATCAGACAGAATCCTGCTGCTGATTGCTGTCAACATGATAATGTACATAATTATTGCTACCATATTATGATGATATGATGAAAATGCATTATGGATACATTGATGATCACTGTTAACATGATTTATACATATACATTGCTAATTATTGTTGACATGATGAATATGCATACATCGCTAATTACTGTTAACAGGATGAATATGCATACATTGCAAATTTAACTGCCGACATGATGAATATGCATAAATTGCTAATTATTGTTGACATGATGAATATTAATACATTGCTAATTACTGTTACAGAAGGAATATGCATACATTGCTTATTTAACTGTTGACACGATGAATATGCATACATTGCTACTTAATGTTGACATGTTGAATATGCAAACATTGCTAATTACTGTTACCATGATAAATATGCATACATTGCTGATTACAGTTACCATGATGAATATGCCTACTTTACTGATTACTGTTACCATGATGAATATGCCTACTTTACTGATTACTGTTACCATGATGAATATGCATACTTTACTGATTACTGTTACCATGATGAATATGCATACTTTACTGATTACTGTTACCATGATGAATATGCCTACTTTACTGATTACTGTTACCATGATGAATATGCCTACTTTACTGATTACTGTTACCATGATGAATATGCATACTTTACTGATTACTGTTACCATGATGAATATGCATACTTTACTGATTACTGTTACCATGATAAATATGCATACATTGCTCATATATAATACTGTTACCATGATGAATATGCAAACATTGCTGATTACTGTTAACTTGATGAATATGCATACATTGCTGATAACTGTTGACATGATGATTATGCATACATTGTTGATTACTGTTAACATGATGAATATGCATATTTTGTTGATTACTTTTAACATGATGAACATGCATACATTGTTGATTACTGTTCACATGATGAATATATATACATTAATGAGCATTGTCATAAAAAGGTTAAAAACAATATTTGTCAATCTCAAAATCTAATCAGCTTGTGGAATAAACCTGAGTGAGTGAGTACAAGCATCTTAATAAGGAGATGAGGTAAAAACCCTAGCAGGGGTTCAAACCCTCTGTGAAAACAGGAAAACACCTATTTCAATACACTGCATCTACTTTTGAAAAGATATTGATGTGATCAATATAAAATTTTGAAATGCTAACAAATGACAGATTTTAAACCAAACAATACTGACCTTGGACCCCTCTAACAGAAGAGGCAGCAACAGTAATGGTGTGGCAACAATTACCACCATGTTCCGTAACGTCCATATTGTCCGAAGTATTCCCATTTTGATTCCTATAACAACTTAGGTGATGCAGAACTGATGAAATACAAGTATTCTAAGTGAATCTCTCCACACAGTAAGTATTAGCAGTCTATTTTGAGATTTAAATGGAATAATAAACTGTAATGTTACTGTATTTAACAAAGTAAGAGTGCTATTATTTAGTCTAATCTACAGTTCAGCACAAAAGAAATACATAGCTCATTATAATGATTTATAAACCTTATACCTTTAGGCAAATAAATGAAAACTACTATAACATATAGGTATGCTTGAGATTGTACTGTTGATATTTTTCATCTTATCAAATCTGATCCTAATAAAATGCAATCTTTTCGAGTTTATCTTGCCTGTCTCCTTGTCTGATGCTGTCAATAGTTTATAAAGAAAATGAAAAGATTGAGAAAACATTATTACCTCGATTTATAATTATCAAAAAAAGTGGACTAATTTAAGGAAATAATTAGTTAGCAATATAATTGATTTAGACAAGTACAGAAAGTTAACATCATCAAAATCCTTCGAAAAATAACACTAAATTGAATTAATTCTGGTACAGACTGAGCTAAGACAAAACCTCTATTAACAAGCATTATCTATTTTCCTGTAGTGAAAATTTACAACCAATTTAACCTCTAAATACTTCAATAAAATATTTATGCCACTCAGATACTTTCCGCAAGTTTGAATTCCCTTTGAATTTACATCAGTAGTATGATTAACATTGTTATCCAATAACAGTGCAATATCTCCAGAGTGGCCCTCTCTTCAACAGCATTTTCAATTTTCCCATAGTAAAAAAACACCACTGATTAAAGTTCGCTAGAGCAACAACCTCTCTACAGCAGCCAAATTTCTCATCTCTAGAAGGGTGTTGCACTGTATATACACCAAACTGATACAAGAAACATTTGTTTGTAATGAAGTAGTTCTCTCCATACAATTACATACAATTCATTGATATTCAAATCATGATCCGACATACCAGGAGACTAGAGAATCAATGTAGGCCAAACATTGGATATCTTGTGATACTATTAGATTTACCAGTTGATGAAAATCTACAGAATTTTTTGTTATACTTAGTCCATGACATTTATACAATAAAATGGCTGCAGCAAGGTATATGCACATGCTTACGGCAGAAATATATAACTCGAAAAATAAAAGTGTTCAAAGTTGAAAAATTCAATTTTTAAACATTTAGGTAAGAAGGGCCAGAGATAGGGGGTATTATGCATAGACATATTCAATGTATCTCAAAGTATCCTGTGTATACACACAATGTCATTGTATGAACCCTGCTGAAAGAAATTATTTGTGGATAACAAAACTCTTAATTTAATAATTCAAACAGAAAACAAATATTTTTTTATTCTTTTCTCATTCATATACAATATTTTGCTCAATATCTTTGAAACAGCAATTGAATATAATTTTAATAAATAAGCCATACAATATAATAACCGGAATGCTTATAATGCAGAACTTTCAAATTCCTTCATAAAATATTGAACCATTATCTTGTAATTGCCTAACCTCAGACTCTGAAGAGAATGGAATTAAGCATCTGTTCAATCAAAATCCTGAGAAAATAGATTCCCTGTTTGATCAGCAGACAAAGTGCTAAAATACAGAGCAGTCTGGTACACAACTGAAACATATGTTACTCAGATTACCTTCTGTATACATTGATTACATGGCTAGAAAGTATCGATAAACCTGAAATTGTTAAACTGAAATTTCTACAATATGATTTTTCTATTACATGTATAGTGCTGTTAGATTGACCGTGAACAGGTGCATTATTTTCAGAACTTTCAGGTCTGATCCATGTCAATTTAGGTAAGTAAATGCACTCGCGCGTAAAGCTGTAAAGTTCTGCTGTTTGGATTAATTTTTTATCAAAACACAACCATAACTTTTTGTCTGTCAAGCTTACCGACAAACATGAACATTTCAATACACCTATTTTGAAATGTAGTGGTCCAGGTAATATATTCAATTATTCATACATTCCCGGTCAATAAAACTGCACTAATTACATTTGCAATTTCTTCATACGCTAATTGGGAGCATTCAAATGAACAAGATAGAAAAGTAAGTAACAAAATGTGGACGCCACATCAGAATGTACATTATTCTTTATAAAATCTTCTGCTCTTCACATGCAAAAAAAAACTTATAAATATTTCCTTGTTTAATTCTTATTCAACCACAATTAAGCCTCAAAACATCTTCGGACAGAGCACTTACTAGTATTTGGTTTTATTAGGAAATACTCGACGTCATAACCAACATCACTACTACAGGTTTTGTCATGGCAGTGTTCAAATAATATAAATTATAACCAGTTTAACGGCAATGTTTAATTCATTTACATTTAGAACCAACTTCCTCACACACATGACGTGATGTATGAAGTTATGCAATAGTAAGAATCCAGTTGGTACGTACCACAATATAGCAGAGATAAAATCCTTAAATTATAAATGTTTTACAATCAAACATATCATACTAAATAATAACCCTGCACACTTTGTTAATTGTCTAACATACAAGTATCTCAGTTATGAGACAAATGGGCTTAAATTAATGTCACGCTACACATTAGGCCAATGATAGTTTATTCTTTGTTATCGTAGTACTCATAGTAATCCAGAATCTTACCAGGAGAGCACAACTGTTCCCGACAGGTGGGAATTTGACACACCAAACGATACCGGGTCCTGGAAAATAGACTTTGGGCAGATTGTTAATAGATCCTAGTATCTCTCACTGTGAGGATTTAGACAAAATGTTTGGCTCTAAGGTGGGGAATTAGATCCCAAAAGAAGTCAAATTATCTAATTCCCCTGAATCTGCCTGCCACCCCTGGGGCAAAATATCAATAGGTGCATGCATAAAACAACAAGGACAATTTTTCGTGTTATATTTATCATGATAATTCTCTAGTTAATTAAGTAGTTAAATTATCTAGTTTCTTTAATGTGATAACCACATAATTTGCTAGTTAATTGTGTAGTTGTGTAGAGGCTCACAGGGAAGACTGGGCTTGCCCAACTGTGTTGCCTCTTTAAATAAAGTCGTTATTATTATTATAGTCAACTGGTGGCAGAAATATGCCACCATAGTAAATAGATGCCTGTTGTTCAACACTAAGGTGTAATAAAAGTCACCCTAATACCACAAACCTAATAAAACTACAAAAATGAGTACATTTGTACATTAAGACACCATTTTACTAAAATAATGTTCATACCACAGGTTTTGTGAGTTATGACTTGACATGATTTAAACAACTGAATGTCTTCTCAGTACTTAGCTGATGTCACACGGTCTGTGCAGTGACAAGTAAATAGATGGCTTACATTCCCTGGATTGCTTGTAACTTCTGTGTCTAAGTTGAATAAGTCAAACAGTATTTTATCTGTTGGTTATTTAGACCCCTTACCTTCACAATGTCTCAATATAAAACTATCCAGAGAATGTCTTATTTAGAGTTTAATCATCACTTTGTCAAAGTTGTTTTGGGTAATTGGAAATGAACTGATATGCATTTTAACATTCATGTTATAAAATATGTAATGTACGTACCATTTGAAGTTCATGCTATTGCATATAATTAAAATGTAATCAATCATCAAACAGACATATGTGTAATTTTTGATAATAATTCATTATCAGTTAATACAACAGTCTGCAGATGATCACAAGATAATTATTATCTGCATCACGGGAGATTGTCAAGAATTATCTCCCTTTATCCCTCTTATAGTATATGTATAGTAAGTTGTTCATCTACTCTTCCTGACCGGCAGGCCTATTAAGTTTCATGACCAAAGACCAAGGCGTTCTTGAGTAATTGAGTGGAAACTGTTTTTGACCTACTGACCTCTAAATTGATAGGGGTCTTCTTGTTATGACCAAGATGCATATTAAAATTGAGATCCACATACCCAAGCGTTCCTGACTTATTGTATGGAAATATTTTTCAGTCAGTGTCACCATGTATTTTTTCATAAAGAGATATATTTGAAATATGGCAATTAAGTCTGTAGGGTTAGTATGATTCTTTGACTTCCTGTTACAGTGTTGGTTTTCATGGCAGAAGGGAGGCGTAATGGTCGAGGGATAGAGCTCCCGATTCCTGCAAGTTCGAGCACTGCTGAGCGGAGTTTGATCACAACTCCTAAATCCCTAATTTAGGTGCAAGAACTGGTTGGTTTCCCAAGAAGCAGTCATCCAGAGTGATAAGTATAAGTTGCAAGAACTGGTTTCAAAATAAATAAGTTTCATCTTCAGCATTATTTCAGTAATGTATGGAAACAAAATAAACAAATCAATGGACAGATACCTGAAGGACTGGAAACAAAGATTAATATAGGGCATCAGCATTATAGTGAGGGCCTCAATAAGGTAACTAAATATCAATTCTGGTAACTAAGACTTCAACAGAAACTAAACCTACTGACAGGTACATTTCAGTAATCATATCTTTTGTATCCAATTTAGTTTGCCTAAAGAATTAAATAAAAATATGACGTGTTGCAAACATTTTTGAGTTTGTCATACAGTGATGTACGGAGGTCAGAGGAACTTTAACTGTGTTTCTAGATAACTAACAAGTACTGACCTGTTTCTGCTTCAGTAACTGACATATTGACGTGAATTTGAGGTAGGGGACATAAGACTTCAGCTGAATGATCTTCAGTCAAGTTGTCCATGGATAATATAAATATGCCTCATCAAGGTTTCAAACTTACTACCCACAGATTGGGAGTGAAGTTCTCTACCATCTGAGCTAACCAAGTAGGACCCAGTCTCTATGCTGCTGTTTAGGTAGCAGGATGATTACAGAATGAAAGAGCAACCACAAATTTTAGCCATATTCTCTCATACAATGCTTCTCAAACATTGGGTCAATTATTTTAACAAGAGGGCCAGGATGGCCCTGGATTGCTCATCCGAGCACCATTGCTCAATATGGCCTGATGATAAACATTAACATTATATATCTGGAGACTTCATAGAGACAAACATTCATGAAGTTCTGTTTAAAAGTGTGAAAACAAGGTTAATCTAAGCTTGGACTAAGAGACCTAGGTTTTGAATACAAAGGACCCAGTTTCGAACTTGGCCTAGATTTCATGAAGTTCTAATTAAAAAGTGGTCTCTGTTAACATTATTTTACTAAGACTAGACCTGGTGACCTAGTTTTGACCACAAGTGACCCAGTTTCAAACTTGGCCCAGAACTAGTAAAGGCAAATCACTCTGACAAAGTTTCATGAAGTTCTGATACAAAATGAGGCCTATATTGTGTTATTATGGTTTTATCAAAAATTGACCTGATGACCTAGTTTTTTATCCTAAGTGACCCAGTTTCAAACTTGACCTAGATTTCATATATACAAATATTCTGACAAGTTTAATGAAAACCCATTTAAAAATGTGGCATCTATTGTGTTAACAAGCTTAATGTTGACAACAGACAACGAATGATGGGCACGGGGTGATCACAAATGTTCACCCTAAGCACTTTGTTCTTAGGTGAGTTAAGAAGTGATCAATTAGATTATCGCTATGCTTTTTCGAGTATGCGATTACACCATGATAGTAAAAGTAACGGTGATTCATGATTACTTTCTTTATTAAATTATGAAAGATATCTTCATGAGTAGTACGTGATTACAAATAAACAGCTACAATGTATATACATGTTATTCATTTAATATATTTGATCATCATAATCATATCAAATGTCTTGTGACTGAGTGTGTACCTGTCAAAGCTTGCATTGAACTTTTACTGTCCCTGTTAATGGTGCTCCATCAGGAAAATCAAAATGCTTCCGAGCCGATATGTTACTTGTACAGAATTCAAAGTCCCTGGTGTATATTACTTATTTACCAATAGTGAAAGTATATATTGCGCATTATAATACTGCCAATAAAAATCCAATAATTCCATTGGTTAAAAGCATGTGTAAATTATTCCATATACATGGTGCTTACAGGGTTTAGACAAATTCCATGTCATAGACTCATACATCTCATGACCTTTTTAGCAGTCGTCGAAGCTATGATCGCTTGATGTCTGCAAATTACTGGAATTTTTTATATGGCACACAAACAGATTATATTCCCCCATATACCCAGTCAACAACCTGTTCAACCAATAAAATAGAAGTGTTCAAAGAATATATTGGATTGGTATTGTTTTCACAGCAGTGCTAACAATGTATTCAGGAGGGCAAGGATTTTTTATTGAGTTAACAATAATCATTGTGAACAGAAAGAGAACTAATAATATTTGAAACACCTGTGTGCTGTGATATAGCATTATTTTGTATATAAGAGATTATCCTTATAAAAAGATTTCACTGATTGGCTATAGTAAACCTTAGGCTATAATATATCCAGCCACACTCATCGAGGACATGTGAATAACTGTTGTGATGTGGGGTTAGACGGCCGCCCGGTTAGCTATGTCGGTAGAGCGCCGTACTAGTGTTTAGGTGGTCGTGGGTTCGAGCCCCACATTCCCCTTGATTTACTATAAAACTGTTTGTTAAACAATAGAAGCAACACATTATCCAGTATTAACTGGCCACTTGATAAGACTGGTTGTACAAACACTCTGTAATCATAAAATATTCATGAGTAATGCCCAAACGATTAACTTATGCTTGAAATAACCATAAAAAGGAATTATTACTAATTAACGATGATTACTGAAGAATATTTATTGATTAATAATCATTGAGGTTAATAATTATTATGAATAAAACGTGAATACATATTAAAATCTTAACACATCACTTACATTTTTTATTCATTTGCTATTACTATCACAAACACACTAACAAACAATAGGATGCAATATATAGAGAATTCAGTGCAAAGCAGATTGTCAACAGTTCTCTCCCTTTATGCCTTCTAGAGTTCTCTCCCTTTATCCCTTATAGTATATATGTTTATACAATACAAGGAATGTAACGCTGTTCTCACCTGACACATTTGGGGTGTAAAAGCAAATTGACAAGGTTTTTGACATGTGCACATTTTGATGCATTTCTGAGAAAAACTAGTCAATTTGTGACGGATTTGCATAACATACGAGTCATTTGAAAGAAAAATTATTCATGTTTCATTTGATATTTTGCTGTCTTACATGCAATTCAGGTGTGAAAGCGTTAGACTCCTTGAACTATATATACATATAACCTAGAAGGGATAAAGGGAGAGAACTTGTAACAATCTTCTGTGATTCAGTGCAATATTATCATAATTGCAAATATATAAGTGGGTAGTTACCATAGACATGCATTCAATTCTTAATACTTTGATCCGAATACAAAATGTAAATATATGATACTAACAGTCAATAATATTACGGGAAATGACTGCATGAGAATTTCACTGAAAACGTCACAACTATTCATAATTGTACACTATAAGAACTATTTCTATCAAGAAATAACGCACCATCCTTTTTTACTAGCACTATTATTTTCGATAGGTATATTTACAGAACTAGAACTTTTTTCAGTAACAGTGTTATCATTCTTTGATTCGATTCCATTTTGAGTCATAGATGCATCATCCTCACTGGACACAATTTTACCTCCATCACTGTTACTATCATTGTTAGAGTTTACTTGTGAAGCATAGTCTGTGTCGTTATCAATATTTTTAAAATCCTCCACAGTACATTTATTCAAGTCACTTGACCATTCATCATTTGGCCTGGATCGATATTCCCACACATCGTTCACTTGTGCATTCTTCAGTCTGAATTCACTTTTTGCTGTCTCATAGGCCATAATGTATTCCTGTAATGAATGTTTAGACGACATGTTTACAACATATTTTTTATGAAAAAATAATTTTAGTGCCTGTGCCTTTTCAATTGGGAAAATAGGCACAATAAATTCCAAAATTGGTAATAGTTGTTTTGCTTATAAAAATATTTTTTCAGCTGTGGCTTGTGTTTGTAACATATATATCATACGAGATGATGTAAGAGCAAAGATTCTTTTATAAAAGGTTCAATTCACAACAACCTGGCTTAATAAAAAGAAATTCATTAAGGAGGGAAAAAACGAACTAAGAATTGGGAAAAAAAGATGTTTGTTTGGGAAAATTTACACTTTTTGATAAGGGAAACGGCCTTAATTTGGTAGTTAATTTAATTAAAACAAGAGTGCCAAACTGTCACAAAATACGCCCATCATAAGTCAGAGCTCAGAGTTAAAACAAGACAAATATTAGGTAATTTCTAAAATCAAAGGGTGGTAACTCCCAGGTGACATGAGCAATATGACTGGTTATCGACCTTGGTCGAGATATGCCCACAAACATTTTCACAAAGTTTGGTAAATATCTGATGCAAACTCTTTGACTTAGAGAGCGGACACAACTAATTTGGCCAATTTTGGATAATTCAAGGGCCATAATTCAGAAGTGCCTGGGGGGGATGTGGTTGGTTATCGAACTTGGCCGAGATATGCCCACAAACATTTTCACAAAGTTTAGTAAAGATCGGATGAAAACTCTTTGACTTAGAGAGCGGATACGGCTAATTTGGACAATTTTGGATAATTCAAGGGCCAAAATTCAGAAGTGCCACAGGCAATGTGGCTGGTTATCGAACTTGGCCGAGATATTATGCCCACAAACATTTTCACCAAGGTTGGTAAAGATCTGATGAAAACTCTTTGACTTAGAGAGCGGAAACCATGTGGACGCCGCCCGCCGCCCGCCCACCGCGGGTGTTCCCATAATATGTCCCGTTTTTCAAACGGGCGTATAAAAATCACTGCAATGGTATACTCAAATGTTTCCCTGCACAGCTTGCACTAATCATGGTGTCTTTCACCAGCAATACATATTTTAAAGATATACTAATGTTCAGATTCACTTTTCACCTTAAAAAAATTGCCTGAAGTATTGTTGTTAATAAATAATTAACAAAACATCACAAGAAGCAAATCACATCCACTATTCAATTAATGTGGTAGAAAATAGTGAAATAGTTAGTGACTAGTCTGTAATTTATGGAGTTGGTGATCTAACCCAAAGTATACTCATGGACATACATAAGTAACATATTATGCTTTATCAATATTCTACAGACCCGTGTATCCATCCCGCTCCTCCCCCTAGGCAAAACATTGATAAGTGCATTTAGGTAACCACCTGACACTGATGCAGCTTTAAAGGGGATGGACAAGTATAGCATTTAATTGTTATTCTGAACACTGTTATATCTGTGAAATATTTTAATCAAATTAACCATGTGTTTCAATGAAATCTACATATTTGGTGTTGGAAAAATAAAGCAGGATGACAATACAGTATACAATAAGGTTTTTATATAAAACCAGCTAGTGTTTCATTCACCTACATTCAGACTCGAGGTGCGATTCCTCAACATGAACAATTTACCAGTACGTATAATATGGTGGATACTTACATGACCAGCCTCATCACCCTTCTTCATCTCTTTACAAGCGTTATAAGCACTCAGCATGTGATCACAATCTAATTGTTGTCCATAGACATAATACTGATCAACTCTAGACCACCATTCTGAAATGATACAACATCCATCAGTGACTTCCCTTTATGTAAATTACTAAGTTTACAATCAACCAACAATATATTTTCTTTACACAATTTTAAATAATCTTTTAAGAAATACACAGGCTTTCATTTGTGTAAGTAATGAACTCAACAATGCAGTTTCCTGGGTTGCGGACCAGGGCCCGGAATTATAACGCATACTTACACTCAGCGTTCAAATCAATAATTATTGTAGTAAACCTTGTAGTAGGTCAATGATTATTTCCAACAAATTATTTTTCATATCACCTAATTAACTACCTATCCAACTAAATTTTGCTGTGTAGGATTATGCCAAACAAACCAAGTTTTAAGGATGGCTTGAGCTAAAAAATGTTGGACATCATCCGCAATAATTCTTCATAAAAAGATGAAACTGAATAAATGATTTATTGACCATTACTTACTTCTGCATTCCTTGTATTCACCATAATACAAATTGCAGTCTAATATCTGAAAGTCAACAATATAACAACAAATTATCAAAAAGTGTTACAGAAGCAACAAGAATAAAATTCCAATAATAAGTAAAACAGGGAACATCCTTATAATATGCTTCTTTGATGCTGGTAATGCACAACAAGCTTTCCAACACAGAAACACTGTAAATGTAGACTGTATTCAGCCAGGTATTATTTGGCAAACTGATGATAATTAGAAATATTTTATTTACGTTATTCTCCATATCTTGACAGGAACATATATCGTCACAGACATATATGGTTTATATGTCTGTGATATCGTCGATTATTTGGATTTTTAATGGTTAATGACTCTAATAATGACATAAGTACACCATTAAACAAACTTCCATTATCGTACAGTGTTGATTATATATACAGTTACAAGAGACCCAAATTCTTGAATATGAGTCTAGGATTACAGACACTTAATACTTAATCGTAGCCACTTCCATTATTCGATTTTACAAAAGCACTTGATTGCATATAATAGGTAAATTTCATGTTCTGCTATATAGGATCAAGGTTAAACCATGAGTTAAACTTACATTGTATATGCAGTCAATCTTGTATTAAGAGACCACCCAAGGGACAGCCAAAAAGTGGTCGCTTAATAAAGTGATCACATTATTTTCGAACGGTTACGAAATGACCAACGCATGGTTACAAATGACCAAAATTTGGCGGTTACGAAAAGGTAAGGTTACGAAATGACCATAATTCTTTTGTATCGCGTTATAGAAAAGTCGCTTAATAGATACTATTTATATAGTAATAGATACATTTATATAGTAAAAACGATTGTGCGGGGGTTTAAGTGGTCGCTTACAGCAAATGGTCGCATAAGACACTTGGTTGCAACAGCAAGATTGACTGTATATCTTTATGTATGCATGTACATATTCAATGTATTGCATCAGACTCCATTGTATCCGAATTTATATTTATCCGCTTACTACCGCAGTTGAACAATCTACATTGTCTACATCTACATTGTACGTCGTCTCAGTCACACTTGACTATTACGCGACGGGTGGTTACAGGTCATAATAATAAGAAAAGAAATAGAGTAAGTAGGAAAGTAAGAAGAGTTTGATAGTTTAAAGGAAGAGCTAAGTTGAAAGTTGTGTCCAGCTACGTTTTCGCTCCCTCAACCCAAACCTCTCCGGTTACGGTGGCCGCGGCCGGCACAGCTTTGAGAATCACTAGGAGGTACTTGTAGCTGGGCGCTGTCTGCAAGTCTAGAAGTTTAATTTTGATAGACCCTGCTTGAAGGATACCAAGTCAGGGGCTTCAGCCACGGAGGCTGGAAGTTTGTTCCATATGGAGATGGTGCGAGGGAAGAAGGAGTTCCTGTGGTACGCTGTAGTTGTAGATGGTTGGCGGTACTTCTTGTTGTGGCATGATCTAGTGTTGCCTACTGCAGGGGTGAGGAGCTCATCAGCTGATATGTCTACAAGATCGTTGGTGATCTTGTAGAGCATGGTCAGCTGGGCCTTGGTCCGCCTTGATTCCAACGTTTCCCACCTCAGATTGTCCATCATCGAAGATACACTGCTGGTGTTGTGGTATCTGTTAGTCACATATCTGGCAGCTCTTCTCTGTACCATCTCGATTTTGTGGATCCTGTCCTTGGTGTATGGGCTCCACACTGTTGAGCAGTACTCCAGGGAAGGTCTCACCAGTGATGGCTGATTTGAAATAAATAAACAAAACAATAAACAATTAAGTAAGCGACTTTTTGCAGAACATACTTTTGCATTGAAATACTCTAGAATTTCTGTAGTTGGAGGCTGAAGACATTTTGAAGGCATTGAATTCGTTTTGCCCTTGTCGGCAGTACCTTCTCTGGAAGCGGCCATGTTGCTATACTGGTTTCCTACTGATTGTACGTGAATTAATTGTAATACGGGTACCAGTCTAACTCGACCACAATCGTAAGTGCTCGGTGGTTTCCGGCAAAGCTCGGAGTCATCTATCCTAATAATCGCCGAAGTGTTCCGAGCTCTGCCGAACTACGCCGAGTAGTTACGATTGTAACAAACAATCACAGTGTTTATCTCCCCTTTGATTTCCATTTTCCGCACTAGAAGAGGAAAATAGATGGAGGAAGGGATGTTCTTTTCATGCACGTGTTTTTATTTTAAAAACATATTTTTGAAGCAACTGCTGCATCACGTTGATTACATGAATAAGGAACAATTCGTTATAGCTTATTCACAGGTTTGTTGAGAAATATGTGGTCCTGAAACTGACCTTAATGTCTGATTATTTGGACTATCGGGCATCCATTGCCATTTGGCACGGGTCGGTCTAAGTACCCCAGGACACCCCAGGACTGCCACAATATACCCCAGGACAACCCTAGGACTCTTCTTAAAGGAATTAAATGTTATTTTAAAACAATTCAATTATTTAAAAACATTATTTATATATATAATTGAGTAATAATGGGAAATCTGAAATGGCTAATAATACGTGAATGAAGTAACTGAACAAGGCACCCCAGCACTGTAACCTAGGACTACCCCAGGACTCTTCTTATTGGAATGCAACTTAAATATTTGCTCAGAAATGCATCTTTATAAGCAATGTAAGATATTGTAATATTTAAATCTTATAGAAATTATCTTTATATGATACATCAAGTGCTCCTAACAGTTTAAAATGTACATAGATATCAATCGGAATGAACATAATGCACCAGTCAATTGTAACCACAGCCCCCCCAGGTCCGGGGGTATAGCGGGGGAAATGGGCCGTGTTTTTACCTTCCAGGTGGCCCCGCAGTGCCGAGTGAATGCGGTGGTTTTGGTTTCGCGCCGAAAATAGCGGGGAATGGGCCTTACCTAGGATGTCCCCGGGGGGCATTTGGCGGGGATTTTACCAGCAGTTTGTTTGGACCTGGGGGGGCCGTGGTTACAATTGACTGGTGCATAACTGACTACATAAGTTTTATTACATTATGTAATACTGTAGCATATTTACTTGTGTTTACTTCTTACAGTAAATTTAAAGAATGTAATAATATTAGCCACTGCAGATTTCCCATTATTACTCCTTTATCTAAATAATGTTTTTGAAGAATTGAATTGTTTTAAAATCACATTTAGAAAAGTCCTGGGGTAGTCCTTGCGTGTCTTGGTCAGAGTTACTTCCCGTACAACGGTAATATTTGCCACTGCAGGTTTCCCATATTTACTAAATTGTATCTAAATAATTATGTTCTTAAATAATTGAATTGTTTTAAAATAACATTTCATTCCAATAAGAAGAGTCCTGGGGTATATTGTGGCAGTCTTGGGTGTCCTGGGGTATTTAGACTGACCAATTTAGCACTAATGATGCTTGGCTAGTCCAAAACGTTGACATGCCCATTTAACCGTAAACATTCATTGTGTTGTTATCTTACTTTCACTTTGCATGTAACCTAACTGGAAAATGTCAAAATGTGAAATAAGTTGTTTAGAGTCTCTTTTATAGGACTAGATGCTTGGCATACTCTGTAATTCAAAGTTTATCATATCTGTTGCCTTTTTAGGAGCTTTCATTTATGCAACAATTGTGATCATTAAAGCCAGAATGGATGTAGTTGCCATGTGCATGCTCTTGCAAATCCAATAAGTTGTGAAACCTTTATTTCTATTTTTTGCCTGTCTGTTGCAAAGACTTATTTGTCCACTCTAATTGTTTCTGGGACAAGTGTCTTTTGTGTTTCTGATGCAATTTTCAGGCAGAGGACTAGCTTACATATAGGAGCAGGGGTGCATCTGTGGTACCCACATGCGTCTGATTTGCTAATTTCGGCAAATTGTTTCTTTTGGGTTATTTCTTTCGCCCAATATTGCCTCAGTGCTTGGAATCCATTTAAACTTGTCAAACTGATGCATCACATTTACAATTACATTGCCAAAATGCCATGCTATGTCATTATAATTCCCAGCGATGATCTGCAATAATTGATAGTCAGACTCAACTTGTACTAGTTGTATAGTACTAGTGAATAGAGGCAAATATATGTTTACTATTTCATTTATTGATTTATTCTTTCATTTATTATAACAGATTGCAAGATGTAACCACAAAACATCTTCCTTCTTAAAGTTAAACTCCTGAATGTAGCCATTCGAGAATTCATACTGATGTTGCAAGGTGTGTTCATAACTTGATATAATCTGAATTAACGGTTGTAAACTATCTTGTTACCTCGCAAGTTGTCTCTGAACTTGGACCTCTATCCAGTATCATAGTCTATGTATTTATGGTAGAAATCATTTATAAAGATGAGATAGTAATCTTGACATAACATTTCCAGTTTCTTTTAGCATACAATGAATGTGAAGCATATAAGCATTCAGTTTAAAACTTTCGGTGCATACATTCACAAAAATGACGACATGCAATAAGAAAAGCAAATTGAATTCAAACTGATTATTTTTCACCTCTGGGTTCATTAACCAATTTCAACCGATGATCGATGGCAGATTTTAACCTGAGATCCCATCGATCATCACTAATAATAATTCCGGTTGTTTGAATCTTTCCCTTTTTACTTCTTATGTATTTTATTATGCTTCTCATCCTTTTAAATGTGTTTCTGTTCTTGCATAGCTGCTTAATTAATGTAATTCTTTTTATCTTTTCAGGTTCTACACAAAAATGGATTTTCAGGGGACGAGAAGATAAATGAACTCATATCTGAGGTACTGTATAATACAGTGTTGTTTTTTCAGGCCTGTTTGAGGGCCCTTTTCCCTCTCGTTAAAGTATATAATCCCCCCCCCACCTAGTCTTGGACAAAATGCATAATTATAAAAATTCCCAGTAAGTCTAAAGAAAAAGTTTTGGTTCAATTTAGCCAAAAATTTACAAAGTTAGAGGCTTTTCTCTCACTGACATTTATATTAATACCAATTGTTTATTAATTAATCACTACATCCTGTAGTTTTATTCCTAAAATGTTGCTGTAATTTCTAGACTTTCCCCAATTTCTAAGTTTAACACACAAACATTCCCAATTTGAAGGGTTTGAGTCATCTTCCCAAAATGGCCAAAACAAATCTTGTTGTAGACTGAAATAAATAATATAACTGGTGATGTATTTTACTATTTGATTTTTGAGCTTTCTTCATTTTCACTCCGGTTATTTCTGTCATAATTTTATTTTGATGTACTGGTAACTAAATGAACTCTCTTTGTATTATTAATCGGTAAATCTGGTCTGGAATCTACTATGTAACATTTAGTGAAAAAGTTATACCAAGTGTTTAAGTTGCTGATTTGCCTCATGTCAGTCAGTGGTTTTCCCTTTTTTGCCTCCAAATTCCATTTTTACCGATCAAAGGGCCCTGGCACCATTCCCCTAAAAGTTAAAAAAATACTGCTAGACAGACGGGACAAAAAAGAATGGTGATCAATGAAAGTATCCTGGTTGGAATGTTATATTGTCATATTGGTATGTATATCTATATGTCTGTTTTAATTTCACTACTTGGATTTTTACGCAATATGTTTTATATAACAGATTGAAGATGAAGTTAATCGGAGAAAGAATCGTGAACGAGAAAGTGTGAAAAGAAAGGATTTGATATCTCGGATATATACCCCATTGTACCCTCAGCTATATAATCTCCAGGTTTGTAAAATCCCTGTTTCCAAATCTTGTATTGTAGTATTGCATATTATTCTTGGTCTATATTCAAGATGTTTGCCTTCCAATTGCTCTAAATTAAGCATAAATCCTGACAAAAGGTGTTTATTTGACATTTTGTGATTCTGATGTAGCTCTGTATTTGCAATGTCGGCAATTAAATACTAAGAATGGTCAATTTGACTAATGGTCGTAATTCCTTGGTTTTCAGCCAGTATGGACATTTTCTTCCGTAAGTTCATGTAACTGACCACTCTCCCAGCCAGAGGTTATTCAGTATACATGTAATACAGTATATAAGGAAACGTCTGCTGTCTGACATACTCTGGGAGATGGGAGAATTTTTAGCTGTTGTTGCAAGGTTGTTGTTCTAGAGAGGTTAAATTGGTCATGTTCTTTACTTTGGGAAAATTGACTGTGTTGTTGAAGGAGGGGGTGCACTGTAATTTGAAATTAATACTTAACAGCATTATAAATTGTCATTTAAATATTTCAGAAGTCATTCCTGTCCCCTGATTTCCTTGCTATTGTTGATTACTGTAAACATGAAGATGCTACATTTGAGGGATTGTTTGACTTCATACAGGAGACAAATAGTAGGTTATTATGCACTTAGCAATGTTTTCCACAGGGGGGGGGATACATGAAACTTTAAACAGAAGACATTTCCCGACATGTGGGAATTTGGGAAAATCAGACTATCTACCAAGTAATTAATGTAGTGAAAACTTTCTGCCCAACCCTTTTGTATGTAATACAATATGATATGTTTGGGTATAGATACAATAAAATATGATTGAACTAAATTATTCTAGATCGCTATTATCATTCAAATAAAATGTCTGCATAAGTTTGTTTCATACTTTATATGTATGACTGTTCACTGTCTACATCTAAAAGGAAGAATTCTGTTTTCAGTTTCAAGAACGTATTCTTTGCCAGTCTTCACTGCCGAGTTTTGTAAAATGTTTCTTGATGAGATGAAGAACTTTGAGCAGAGTGATGCTCCTAAAGGTCGTCCTAACACCATGAATAGATATGGAGTGAGTTATTCCTTCGATGCTGGCTAAAACTTCTCAATGTTATTTGGTTTCTAACTTATAAGTCTGTTAATGGTAGTTTGATTGTAGTTTAATGCTTCAACAGTTGAAATTGCTTAATATTTGTGCTTGGAAAATATCCTTGCATTGATAAAAAATCCTAAACGTTAGTATGCATTTTATTTTTAATGCACTTTATGTCATCTTAGTTAATAATAGACTTGAATGTCAAGCATCCTTGTGAATGGGCAGTGGGATTACTGCCTGGTAGTACTTACAGTAGATTCAAGTATTGAAATGTTTTGTTAAGTTTAAATTTACATAAATTGTACAAATACATGTCTAGATGATTCAGTGCTGATGAGGTAAGCACCAAAGGTAATATGTAAATATTTATGGCAAGATTTTTTTCGACAGTTGAACATGAAGCTATTATTAGGATTTATGAAATTACCATTTCTAAATGCTTTGTTACCAGTGCACATGTCATGTATTAATAGTTTGAATGATGCAATTATTTAAACTATGAGTAATAAGGGCATGAAGGATATATGATGGTACAAATACGCCTTTAACTCAGTGCTTAACCTCCAATGATTATAGTGTAGTCATAGTACATATTGATTTCGTTACAAAAATATGTAACTTGGTTAAAACAATTTGTTCTTCTATTTCAGGTATTATTGGATGAGCTTGGTTTTGATCCATTTTTCACGTCACTGAGAGAGAATTACTTGAATCCTGTAGCGTCACTTCTGTATCCTGACTGGGGCGGGGGTAAGCTAGACTCTCATAAAGTGTTCACTGTACAATATGAGGCCAGTAAAGACACTGACCTTAGTTATCACTTTGACAATGCTGAGGTCACTCTTAATGTTGCCTTGTCACCAAGTGACTCATACAAGGGAGGTAATTTACATTTTGGATCAATGAGAACTGGAGGAGATATTGATACTGAACAGATAGAATATAAACATGAACCTACACTAGGTGTGATACATAGAGGACAACATAAACATGGTGCTTTACCTGTCACCGAGGGGGAGAGATGTAATCTGATTATCTGGATGCGATCTTCCATCGTCAGGAATGAGAAGTGTCCGATGTGTGATCAGGTACCTCATTTACAGGAGAGTGTAGGTTTTGGAGATGGGTTTACACAGCCAAAAAGTGTAGATGTTTGTTCTGTGATATAATACTGTTTTTAAATTATGTATTTGTTTTTAAAGGTCGTCATATACTGTAAATCTGGCATTATTCACAAGCATTTTTGTTTCAGTTCTCAAATAATTAACTGACTAATTCATAATTTTGCCTACAGAAATACCAGTATATAGAATTTCTGTCTTGAATATTTAAGATCCGACTGATAATTCAAAGTCCTCCCATTGTTGTGGAAGGCTTGTGGAGGTTAACATAGCAGGAACCTCTTTGTAACCCACTATCTTCCATTGTTCTATGGCATAAATGATGGCCAGAATATGAGAGCATGTTCCGTTAATCCTGAAAAAGTATAAATTAGCATGGATAGTAAAATTTAGACAATTTGAAAAATTATACTGGGATGGGTAGCAGTTTCTAATTTGGTGTCTGCAATTGAATTAACCAGCTGGTACCTGTGATTCCAAGTTATAGATAAAATCTCGTTATATCTATCGTAAGTACATATTTTCGAGATATGTGGCTAGAGGGCTGTCTAGTTAGCATAGTCAGTAGGGTACCCTACTAGTGTTCAGGGTGTTGTGGGTTCGAGTCAAGCCCCACATCGGGCACATTTTTCACTTGATTTACTTGAATATTTTTTGATACACAAATCAAAAGCAAGACAGTAGTAGTATACAAGTTACCCAGGACATCTTCAAATCTGACTGTAACTAGTTTATTTACACATCCAACAGCATATACCATGTACATACAAACTTATAACGTTCAACACACAGATACTACTATCATGTTATGCAGGCAATGTAAAGCCCCAATACATTACACTTACACAGTTCGAATAAAATACAACTTTAGAAGGATCCATTAGCAGAATTAAGCTATAGCTAAAATATGATCATCCCGGGCAGAAAGTAGCAAGTTTGTGCCAGTCGAGTGATCTTGCTGCATTTGACTAATAATCATGTATATGTTCAGAAATACGGCTATGTAATCCACTAGGTATCGGTTGTGGTATCACATTTTGGTGGGTATATTATGGTATCCCTGGTATGAAGGTTGGAGTAGCAGGAATCGGGGTCGCTGGTCGGGTACGCCCTTGAATATAATTATGTGCCGTGTAATTGGTCTGTAGGTTGCACTGGTACATAATTATTGAAGTTATGCATACATGGCGGTTTAGGGGATGCATAAGCTGGCGTAGAATGTCGGGGAGCTATCATATGGCATCCTTATTGCCACAAAGAAACAGCACTTGTTCAACTATGTCCTCAACAGGAATGATGGAATTAATCTCAGATTCCTTGACCTTTATTAGGTGGCCAACCTTTGGATTTAACAATCCCACTACACTATACACTTTCACATTGGCCAAACACTTGTCTGTGGAAAGTTCGTGAACATAGTAGTTCACAAGGCCCAGTTCTCCATTAGTCATAAGGATAGCATAGCAGATGCGTTTCTGCTGTCTGGTGTATGTAATAGAAGTAACTAACTGTCCATTCTGAAGCCGTACACGAGACACTTTCCTCAGGACTGCTGCATTTGCTGGTATTTGTAGAATATCTGCAACTTTCTTGGAAAGATCCTTATCTGTTACAGCTGTACTTTTTCCAGCGATTTCACAGTTACCACATGCCTTCAAGGATTTAATTTGTCTGCCTGCAGACAACATGTCCATTGTAAAGTCCTTTAAATCACTATTTTCAATGAATTGCACCTCTGTGCACAACTGCTTTTGTGCAAACAATGCCGTCAGTAAATGATGGCTGACATCACCGGTTCCATGTGATGCTTTGATGAGGATTCCATTCATATCCTCAAAACCGAAACAGGACCATGCCCAGAGTGGCCCATGTCGTCTGGCAGAGTCAGCAATGTGGCATCCAATATTATGAATATTGAGTCCACAATTTCGCGGTCCATACAAATGCTGAAAGGACAGGTGAAATTTTGCAAGGGACAGCTCAGCTTCGTCTATATCTTCCTGAATTAATGTGTCACCCAACAGGAGGTATATGCCATGTACTAAATAACACAAGTTATCAAGGTACTCTTGAGGCAAAAACCCTTGTATGCACGGAATGCTGTAATACAGCAACCAGTGCTGAAGTTCCGACGCTTTCAGGTGTGAAAGATTGCCTTGCAGCTTTCTCGGGAGACGTGAAATTTTGTTCGCCGGTTTCATCCCTAGGTTTGACCGTCTACGAGTTCATTTGCTATTTGCGCAAAGGCAAAGGAAACTTCTCGATTTCCACTCAACTGGCTGTTTGGGCTCATGATTCATCGACTCACAATTGTTGTTGGTCCAATTGGTGTTGATCAGTCCTTGTCTAGCAGGAATATTGACCTTGTTCTGCAGACTTATTTTCAGACGTTTCTGAAAATATCCAAGAAATTTTTGAGTCAAATCTGAAAATTTGTTTTCAAACTCCGAACACCTGTCATCAAAACAAAGAGTGTCACGCCCTGTGGACGAGGGACTCGTAAATGGCGATAAGTTAACCAACTCAAACTTCTTTAGCCTTTATTTGAGGTAAAATGGTAAAAAGCTACAATAGAAACAAAACAAAACTACAACAACTATTCAAAACCTACTTATGAAATTATGTTAATTTGCTGTATTTGACTAGACAATGAATAACATATCTTTCCGACTAGCAATTATTACTAATGCTGTAAAACTTAATCTAAAGGCAACATAATGTTACATTGAATGAGCTAATTAACCATTACAATAGGATAGTATACACTAATAATAATACGAAATAATTTGGTACGAAACAATATGGACGAAAATGTTGAGTACGAACATGTGCATTCAAGATCTTCATATAGAACGTAATATGACAAATGTACGATTTGTAACTTTGCAGACATATTAAACAATACATAATAAATCACAAAAAATCATCCACTTACGCTGTAGGGGCCAATAATGACTAGAAATATCAAATGATGGAGTGCACGGAATCGCACGGCAAAAACGCCTGAGGTAAGACACCACTAAAATTCTATACAAAATAGTAGACGAGTTACTTCCCTTGTCTAGAACAAGACAAAGAGTATCATCAGCACCGACAATACCATTTCCCCCAAATATATGGTCGATAATTTTATTTCTGTCCTTACTGTCCGTCAACTGGTGAATCATGTTCTGTTTAAGATGTCTAGTGCACAGGACGTGAGTGGCTTGCGGTAAGTTAGTTTGAATGGCTTTGACCATGGCCTTCTCATCGTCGGTACCAATAACCATTTTGGAGATGTTAGTTTCTGACAATTTCAATGATAAATGATGAAAAAAGTGACTGTATGTTTCAAAGTCACTGTTATCATGGATGAAAATTGGACCGATGAAAACAGGGGCTTCTTTTGTAATGTGGCAGACTACAGAGAGGTGTTTGTAACACATAACTGTGACGTGCATTTAACTAAGCATGAACGTTTATCTACGCCAGGCACTGTTTGACCTGAACAGCATAGATTTTTTATATCCGTAATTTGTGAATCTGTGTACATAATTATACATGGCGGTTTGCCGCTATTTCGTACAATAGAACGGACAAACGGATGACCTTCAGAAACCATATTTTCTAAACATTGTATTTGATCAGCAACATTTGAGGAATGACCTATGGTGTCTTGATCTTTAACCTTTTGTTTATGTACTGTTTTTTTTCATTAAGTTCAAGATTTTTGTTGGTTTGCATTGAGATGATGCCGTACACTTAGCTTCATCAATCACATGACCTGGGACCCTAATATACTCCTTGACATGTGACCCATCACCTTAGGGTCCAAGACCAGGTAATGTCCCCATATACTCAACAACAGCTAGAGAACTTTTACCGTTTGCCAGTCAGGTTACCGTCTTTTTGTATGTTTTGTCCACTTTCAGAGTAGCGTAGCTCTGTTGAATTACATCAGAACACACGTCCTCCTACCATTGACATATTTTTTTTAACACATTGGCAATCTTTAAATAAAATTGATGTCAATATCCCATTTTGCGAAATAAAATTTTGTTTGGGAGAAGCACCAGAAGAGAAAGCCCAAACACCACAGTCATCAGAAAAATCACTGCGTTGTTTGCGGTTCCTTTTCTCAAAGTTTTTGGTGTTGTCTAATACAAAATAAACGTTGCTCTTCAGCCCAACCGGTATTTGTTTTAGCCCAATTTCTTTCTTCATCAATGTGGAAATAACTGTGTTTGTACTGAGGACATTTCCTGACAAGTTCCCCCACAAAGCGTCATCTATTGATTTAAAGTAATTATTTGAATCAACCTCATTAACCTCATTAGCGACTGTACTATTAACCTTGGTGAGTCAACAGAATCAACATCACAATATAAACTGTGAAACAATGTTATTTATAAAATAAGGTCTAAGACAGCGGGTGATGGTTCATAGAAGTAAAGAGGAGAAAAAACAAAATACTAACTATCAACAAATAATTATTGCATAAATTACAGATTTGGAAAACTATTAATCCTATTTTCCCCAAGGATGAGCCACCAGTGTTTATGGTTATTCATTGCAAGATGGTAATCTAATCATAGCTCAACAAGGTTATCCCGTCGCCAATCATTTATTAATATTATTAACGTTATATACTACATATCTTCGATAATTTTCACTTGCACAATAATTTTAGATTGCTCTCAGAAAATACAATTTGCATTTTATATAAGCACTTGGACCTTCATGTGTGAAATAACTCAATTATGACTTGTCTAGACAATGCTGCACTGTAGTTGTCAGGGCCTCCTCTGGGTTTTTTAGACTTGTCGCCAACATTTTCGCCACTTAAGAAAAGTTGGAGCCACTTTAGAGCCACTTTAGAGCCAAAAGTAGCCAAAGTTTCCAGCCATGTTTAAGAACATGAAAATGATTCATATTTAAGTAGTCTTCAAAAAACAACAACAAAAATGTGAAACTTCTATATTTAATGCTGAAATCAAACTAGAGTAATTGCTGACCATAGCGGACACAGACCCCTCAAAGCTGAGCCAACGGGTATGAAACACTTCTTTAAACCTGGAACTTTGACCTGGGATGAGAGACTGAGCTGCTTCAAGCGTGGCCATGTTCTTGGGGGAATTATTGAAAAACTTATAAACGCTATTAAGGATTTCCTGAACTTTAACCATGTAAGGAATAGCATCAGCACCTGTGCAACAGCTTAAAGCTAACCTATGGGCAATACAATGAGTGGCTAAGACACCAGGGACCTCACGCTTTAACCTCGTTACTACACCTGACTTGTGACCTAACATCACTGCTGCTCCATCAGTGCTCAAACCACAAAGATTGGACAAGCTGATACCTTTCACCTGCAACATCTCAATAACCTTATCATAAATGGACTCAGCATTAGCCCTGAACAAACTATCAATACCAAAGAAGTAAGTACCAGGAGTGGTGT
Organism: Mactromeris polynyma; assembly: GCA_032209605.1. NCBI lineage: Eukaryota > Metazoa > Mollusca > Bivalvia > Venerida > Mactridae > Mactromeris > Mactromeris polynyma. The sequence goes on along the minus strand of JASFXZ010000021.1, from coordinate 6,821,740 downwards.
AGCCAAGTTCATCAGACTCGAGTACCCTTACATACATAATCATATTCTGATGATACAAAAATGCCCATATTCATTCTGAAAGACTCAGAACAAATAAGTTTGGTATCTATGTGCATTGTACTATGAAATTCCTTTAATTATATGCATGTTAATATGTCTGCCAAAATAACTGGCTAAACTGAATTTCTTTGGTTTTTATTGACATCGTAATTACTAAAAAAGTTGACAACAACCGCACGTTACAAACGAGCCTGTCGGTCTTTTTGACTAAACCAATCGCCCATTTTGTCTTTAAAGTCGGTCATAATTGTAGTTAATAAGGGGATCATCGACAAACATCAAATATACACGCTGCCGGATGTTTTCATAATGATTAATCAGCCGATCACACATACTTACGCAATTATCTTCTCAAAGTGTCATCCTAAATCAATTACCCGATTTGACAGTACACTGACTGGACTGGTTATCGGTTTTATCACGGTTAACGCTTAGTAAAACGCAGGTAAAACGCGCGAATCGAGAACCAATTCTTAAGCCGCTTATATCGTTAATATAAACAAATATTACGACGGGTGAAAAAGTATGCGCCACTTATTTTCGCCAACTTGTAAAATTTAGCGCCAGATTCTCAAAATTATCGCAAATGGCGACATTGGCGATCGACAGCGGAGGCCCTGGTTGTAATGTTCCTTGTGAAAAGCACATTTTTGACACACGAATTTAAGCGGTTTATCCGACCAAGAGACAAAGGCTACTGTGGTATTAATGTCAGAACATGTACGATGTACCCAGTGTTTACAGTTATTACACCAGATTGTGTCATTAAAACATTCATTGTCACATATCAAGCATAGGTACTGGTGAACCCCCATTCTCAGTGATTTTCACTTTCAGACTCTTATGATTGTCAGTGCTTCTTATTAAATAATAATGAATTGTACATTATCAAAAAAATTATTGAGACTTAATAATCAATTGTAAATTATCAAAAATGTTATGCTACTTTTATCAACATATCAACATCAATATAAGAAATGGTGATATATACTAGCGGAAAAAAGAAACTGTGCATGTGTATAATATGCTATAACTTAGGAGGTATGTAAGGAATCGCAATAAAAATTTCAACAGGGTTTTATCTTACCTTTATTTAACACCAGCTCAATTGATATGGTTATTGAATCAGCTGCGTCTTAGATAGAGATCAGTTTTCAGAGACGTTCTCTAAACAAAGTTCAGCTCATCAATACCGTGTATGTCCACCATTGGAATCGATGCATGCTTGACAACGACGCCGCATTAATGTGACAAGTGTTCTGAAAAATGCCTGGGGAATACCATTCCAGATTCTGACAAGCGCACGTGATAGGTCAGGTAACGTCAACGGCTGATTTTGGAGGCCACGTAACCGTCGCTGAATCTCATCCCACACGTGTTCTATAGGCGACAAATCCGGTGATATTGCAGGCCAGGGCAGCACATTCACATTGTTCTGGGTCAAAAAGTCGAATACGACCCGCGCGACGTGCGGGCGAGCGTTATCCTGTTGCAGCGTGGCGTTACGTTGCTGCACAAAATGGAAGGACGTGAGGCCGTATGATTTCGTCACGATATCTGATGCCTGTAAGTGTGCCGTCTACAACCACAAGTGCTGTTCTACCACGGGATGAGATGCCACCCCACACCATGACACTACCTCCGCCGAATGGACGTCGTTCAATCACACAACTGTTCTGGAAACGTTCACTAACACGACGGTACACTCTAGAACGGCCGTCGCTGCTGTCGAGATGGAACCTGGACTCATCCGTGAAAAGAATACGTGACCAGTCCTGTTGCGTGAAGTGTATGTGTCTTCTACACCAGGCAAAACATGCTACATGATGACGTTGCTGCAGAACAGGACGTATGGCAGGACGTCGTGGACATATGCCTCGTTCACGCAATCGATTACGTACCGTTCGGGGACTGATTCTTCTAAGGCCAGGAATACTTCTAGCCGTCAAAGAAGCAATTCTGAGTCGGTCACGGAGATGAACCACCCGGATGTACGTATCCTGGCGAATAGACGTTACGCGTGGACGTCCTGATCGAGGCCGGTCTCTGGTTGCCCCAAACTGTTGGTACTGTCTCCACAAGGCGTCTACAGTATTTCGGTGAACGCCAAATTGTCTGGCAACGTCAGTATGACGTACACCAGCTTCAATCATGCCTATGGCGCGGCATCTGTCAGTTTCATTCAACCTTGGCATGGCGTATCAACGACGTTTTTCAAAATTATCCTGGTTTTGTGTCTTACATGTAACAATTAACACTATGTTTTAACACAGGTTTAGGCGACAAACGTGTTTGCAACGTGAAAAAGATGACGTTAGCCTGACAGGCAAACTACCCGTGCAACTCATGCACTGGCCAGTGTAAATGACCGAGAGGGATACACAACTTACCTGTGTAAAGTTTCAAGCTTTAATGTATAAAATTGAAGGATATATGAACATTTTACACATGCACAGTTTCTTTTTTCCGCTAGTATACATTTTTGAAAAAAAAATCAGTCATCATCGGAGTTGGTTCCACGTTTTCTTCGTCATCCTCTTCGTCAATGGGCGCCGGTGTTACGGGATGTAAAATGCTCTCTACGATTTCATCATCGTTCATAGTCGCTGATGTAGCCAGGTCCATGTCGACTTCCAACCAGTTGTTGACTTCTTCCTGTGAAGTGTCTTCGCCAAAAGCTCTCCGTGCGTTCTTGTTGTCCATCAATGTCCACTCCTCACACTGTTGTAGATTATTCTCAGCTTGGCACAAGTTTCACACATTTTCATTTACTCAATATCGCCTCTTTGTTGAAACCCGTCATTTATGCCCCTTTAATGACACATTTAATTGCGCATCGCGATATACAAACTATTGATCTATTGGCAGTTGAATAATGCCTTAATTCTGTATAAAAATTGATTTGAGATACTTCATTTTTACACGAATGTATAGGCCCATAGCCAAGGCTACCACACAGTCACACGCATAGCAGACGATCATAATGTCTCGAATGTACACACTAGTTTACAGGGGATTAACCACTGCTATCTACATGATTGACGTGCCCTAAGGTCATTAATTCAATTCAAGAAATCTTGCCGATTCATGATCTCGGTTTGTTAACAGCACGTGATTTTGCGATATAGCAGACGACAAATCGTGGAAAACACGATTTTGAATTTTTTAACAATTTTTTAATGGGAGCCACGACGACATCGCGCTATAATGGATATCGCGTTATATCCGACGGCGGTATATCGGTGTTGCAGTGTATACTCCATAGGGCCTGAAGCAATGAGCAATAAAGTTGCTATAGAATTTGTAGTTGAGAAGAATGGTAATATTGATTTGTACATGTATATACCTAGTACAGCTTTTGTATTAATGTCATACACAGGTGTCCCTCGTTTTGCCCTGTCTGGTGAGTGATGGCTTTTCCCTGTTGAAATGTTGTTGATAAAACCACAATCACATGATATATAGAGAATGCTAGCATAACCAACTCGCTGTTCTCTGTTGATATTGAAAAGATGTAATGGCTTACAACAGTTTTTACACGATTTAAGTTGATCAGCAAGGAATTTCAGCCCACCCACTTTCCGCATCATCTCTCGGGTCGTTTTCTGTCGTTACTTCGTTGTTTTCAGACAACTCATACTTTACAGATGATCTTTCCGATAAAGTTTCCAATCTTGCACATTACCTCCTTTTATAAACTCCTTTCCATCGGCATATAAATGTGTCTATCAATTAGGTAATTAAACTGTCGATTCAAATATACTTATATAGATAAAGATTATCATTCAACTAACCTGTCATCGGTTTACAACTTAAACGTTTACGGTTACTTAATAGTATCAATCGAAAAAAGAACGTTTATAAGTCATAGTAATGCGTTGCTATAGTATCGTGAAGTACCCAAATAACACAAAGAAGTTTTAAAAATTATAGTTCTAAACAAAATAACTTTCAAAATCTGAGGAATTGATATAAATCATGAGAACAATTTGACACTAAATTGACAAATTTTAGCCTTGTAATAACTTCCTCCTGCTGGAAAACTTTGGTCCCCAAAGTTGAAAAACAAGACAAAATATACGAAACTAGATTAACGACTCTATTACTAAACAGGTATTAACTATTCAAACAAATCTATTTTGACTTTGGATGACATTTTATAAAGAAAATGTCGTGTTTCAATGTCAACTTGTTTATTTTCAATTTGTCTATTTCTACATTTGGATGTAAAATGGTTCTTCCGGTGACACCTGCGACATCCGCCTTCAAACATTTTTGCCAGACACGGGTTCTTTTTGCGTATAATCTAAAGACCACAACCATGACATCGTTTGAATTGCCCGGGAAAAATTTGTCTGAGTGTTAATTTAAGAACATCAATTTCTTGTGAGAGGCCATTCAATTCCAAATATAGTTTCCGATTCATTTTTTTGAAACATAACCGAATGTTTGTATAAAATTTCCAGCTCTTCGTTTAAGATAAATGAAGTATACATATTTAATCCGATGTCCAAAAGGTGAATACCATTTTATTTTGAGTAACAACTGGTCTCGATATTTGCTAGGTCATTACCCCAAAGTGAATTAAAATTGAGGCAATAAATTCTAGAGCCATTACCAAACAGTTTTGAAATAGCATTCAGTCATACAATATTATTTTATGAAAAGTCGGGCAAAGATAACAACACTTATCTGAATTTCACTATTATAATATCTTCAATTAACGCCATTACTACACAGCAACAAAACAACAACATGTTAAAACCTTATTTAATGTTTGGATACTTGTGGCCGCAATATTCTCCCTTCGTACACAATGTTGCCATTGCCAAGTAGAGAATCAGTAAAACCCTGGCCAGCCGAAGGCCATGTATATATTTATTTATAGTATATATCTGAAAATAACTCATTTACTAATTTCACTGTTATGCCAACTTCTGCTATGCAACAAAAACCACTTGCCAGAGAAACTATTCTGCTATGCAACAATAACACACGCTATTAGTGTTATACATTATTCTGTTACGCGAGAAAAACCGTGCACGATTTAAGACATTATTCTGCTATGCAACAAACCACACGCAATTAGCCATTAGACTGCTATGCAACAAAACCACACACTGTTAGATTACTGTGCTATGCAACAAAAAACCACAAACTCTTCGCCATTTGACTTTGCTATGCTAATTGGCTCTAACAGTATATTCCGCTATAACATTATTTACCGCTCTACATGAAGATGCCAAAAAATTAGAGGTGTACATGGGACTACCTAGCATATAAGCGCTGTTTGGGCTGTACCCTCACCTCTAATTGTTACAGTTTAAATTTAGAATATTAGATGTGTCCCTTGCCTCGTTATTTCATGAAGCATGAACCAGATCAAGGGACAACTATGAAAATGTAACTTGATTGAGTAGTCTCCCTTGGTTAATCGAGTCTACCCGACACAAGTAGAGACCCTAGAATTAATGTGACCAACGGCTGACCAGAATTTTACAATTTGCGACAAAATTAGATTTCAAGAGGATTAAAAATAAACAAGCAATATACTATGTACATGGTCACTACATATAAATCATCACACGATAAGAATAACTCTTATTGTCATTGTCCACATGATTCATTCTCTTTCCTGCTTATCAGGGTTTCCGACAGAGTTCAACTGTTCACAAGATAGTTAATAAAATCAGATCACAATGTTCACAATAGTTATATATTCATCACTGCTTAACACAAAATAATGACGACTGTATCTTGCGTACTGTTATTGTCCAATCAACACATCTACTTCGACTTATGCCGCTTGGAGTTGAAATTCTTCGTCGGATGCTGCTTCAAATGAACGTTAAGTTATTCGTCGACTCCAATGACTTCTTTGAATGTTTCTTAACTCAATGCAGCGACCATGTACTTCGTATAAACAATTCTGGATGGTAGCAACTGAAATAATTAAAAAACTTGGCAGTAACACGTTCACCAACTAGATTGACATTCATAATATATATACAATGTGAACCAATTCAATTATTACTGGGAGGTGGGTGGGTAAAATTGTTGTGCTGTTTGCTCAGCAGACGTCAGAAGACAAGGGAAGATAATTGGTGTATGCAAAGGGAGCTAACAAAGACAACTTTCTGTACTCAATATTATTCAACCCATTTTTTATTTTATTTTTTCTCAATTTAATTTGAACCAATTAAGTACATTGAGAATATTTAACTGCCCTTTAGCAAAAATAAATTAGTATTATCGCCAAAGCTATAATCCCTATTATTTTATGAAAAGTCGGGCAAAGATAACAACACTTATCTGAATTTCACTATTATAATATCTTCAATTAACGCCATTACTACACAGCAACAAAACAACAACATGTTAAAACCTTATTTAATGTTTGGATACTTGTGGCCGCAATATTCTCCCTTCGTACACAATGTTGCCATTGCCAAGTAGAGAATCAGTAAAACCCTGGCCAGCCGAAGGCCATGTATATATTTATTTATAGTATATATCTGAAAATAACTCATTTACTAATTTCACTGTTATGCCAACTTCTGCTATGCAACAAAAACCACTTGCCAGAGAAACTATTCTGCTATGCAACAATAACACACGCTATTAGTGTTATACATTATTCTGTTACGCGAGAAAAACCGTGCACGATTTAAGACATTATTCTGCTATGCAACAAACCACACGCAATTAGCCATTAGACTGCTATGCAACAAAACCACACACTGTTAGATTACTGTGCTATGCAACAAAAAACCACAAACTCTTCGCCATTTGACTTTGCTATGCTAATTGGCTCTAACAGTATATTCCGCTATAACATTATTTACCGCTCTACATGAAGATGCCAAAAAATTAGAGGTGTACATGGGACTACCTAGCATATAAGCGCTGTTTGGGCTGTACCCTCACCTCTAATTGTTACAGTTTAAATTTAGAATATTAGATGTGTCCCTTGCCTCGTTATTTCATGAAGCATGAACCAGATCAAGGGACAACTATGAAAATGTAACTTGATTGAGTAGTCTCCCTTGGTTAATCGAGTCTACCCGACACAAGTAGAGACCCTAGAATTAATGTGACCAACGGCTGACCAGAATTTTACGCCACAGCAAATATTGAATTGAAATTACATATTTGTCCTCCAAAATTCTAACTTTGACCAATTATCCTACTAGTGTCATTTGACAAAAAAGTATTTATAGCTTCACTTATTGTTAGCAAGTACATATCGTTTCCAACATCAGACAAGTGTACTCCATCAGGTCTATAGAAACCTGGGGTTGTCCTGTCAATATCATGCACTATTATTCTTCCACGGGGGTCATTTAATATAATTTGTTTTACCTTTCGATTAATTCTCTTACGTTTTAAGTCAAGGACCTTGGCAGATTCTGGAGTGTTAGACGAATTTCGCCACTTTAATCTAGGGAGGATATAAGTCCAGGCAATTGTTGCTTCTGGAAAACTACCTTTTAGATAAGCTATTGATTTTTCCAAGTAATTTACAATTTGACAGGTGTGAGATGATGTCATATTATTCCCCCCTAAATTAATAATTATAATATTTGGCCTTATACCACATAAAATTCCATGTTGTATTATGGAATTTAGATCTTGAGCCCTCAGTGATGGTCTACCATTCCATGTCAGCTTAACATCTTTCAACTTTAAATTCTTATCACCACGAGATTCTGCCCTCACACCAGCCCATCTTACTATTGAATCACCTAATACCCATACTTCTGAAAAATTGATATAATTCACTGTTTGTCAAATAAAATAGTATTTTGCCACCAATATAACCAGCATTAAACTGGTGCATTAACAAGCCAAAACAAAAAAAAAAAAAAAAAAAAAAAAATCATATTAACTTCGACCCATTCTAAAGCAATGACTGTTACTGGGAATTCAGTTATAATCGTAAATATCTTTTGTAAGCATCAGATGACCACCGGCCCATTTGCTTAATTGCCAACTCAGAAACTCCCTGGACTGCCAGCTCACTGGCACGTCCAATACGAAAACTATGTGAGCGATACTTTTGATTTGTTATCCCAATAGATGTCAGGACTTTAGATAACACTGCAGAAAATTGCGATCTCATCAACGGACTTCCATTAGCATGGCAAAACAGAAACACAGATGACTGATTTCTTACCCTTAGAAATTTGATCATTGCATTAACACAGCATGAACTACTGTCTTGAGTTTTTGGCAGTCTTATTTTAATTGGCAGGCCATTTTGATTGGTTTTTGTTTCTCGTAATTTAAGTATTATCGCCTCATTATTATTTTCTATTCCAAGATCATCAAACCTTAGAGCTCTCTGCTGCATATCTTGTTTTGTTACTATTATTTCACCAACCCGAAGTAAACCAAAGTAAGCCAGTGTAAAGACTGCTGTGAATAGTTTAGATTCATAAATGGAATAACAGACCTCAGGGAGTTTTTTACAAATGGATTTTAATATATTTAACGTAATAGGCAATCTGCTATCCTTGCTTTGTTTCAGCCTCCTACAACCTTCGAGCATTTTTTTAACCACAAAAAACTGAGTAGGGTCTGGCCAATTGTGCAATTTGTGCTGGAATCTTATGCCAGCAATGTACAATGAAATAGTAGCTGGTGCATAACCAGTTTCAAAGCAGAATGAAATGAAAAGTACAATATGTTCATCAGGTACGGGCCATAATTGTGATAAATGATAATAATAGCGGAACGACTCAAAGGAATTTAATGCAGTCTTGTAAGCTGAACGAGTGTTCTTTGCCATGCTGCATTCTAACAAAGTGCTAACTCTCTGTCTAATACATTCCAAAGAAGGTCGGGCACCTCTGTTGGCTCTGAGTCTGCCTTTGGTGCGAGTTGTTTGAATCGCTGCAACTGTAAACGAGATAAAGCGTCACAAATTGAATTTTTTACCCCGCTAACATGCTGTGACTTGATCACCAAATTAAACTGCAGGCATTGGATAGTTAAATTACGTACTAACATCATAACAGCATTTGACTTTGAAGTCATTGAATTCACTATGTGTACCACAGACATATTATCGCTTCTAAAACAGATCTTTTTATTTCTTAATTCATTTCCCCAGATATACACGGCAGCCACTATTGGAAATAACTCTAACACTGTTATGTCCTTTGTAAAGCCTTTTGAGTGCCACCTCTGAGGCCAAGCTGAATATGCCCATTTTCCTGCAAAATAAATGCCAAAACCTAATCCTGCACCCCCAGCACTGTCAGTATACAAATCAACATCATTGTTTGACACCCAAAACCTATCGTGGAAAATTGTGACCCCATTGAAATTTTTAAAAAAAATGTTTCCACATTAGCAAGTCTTGTCTTATCTCCGTCTTAATGCGGACATGATGATGTGATTTTGTCAAACCACAAATTGAATTTATCAAGCGTCTGCAAAAGGGTCTGCCTGGGACAATGGCTTGGCAAGCAAAATTCAAAACCCCAATTAGGTGTTGCATTTCACGCAATTTTGCTTTTTCTTTACCCAACATTTGATTAATTGTACGCACAATCTCATCTACTTTAACCTGTGGTAGCCTTACAGTCATCTGTTCAGAATCCAACTCCAAACCTAAGAAGCAAATTACTGTTACTGGGCCAGCAGTTTTGTCTTCTGCTAATGGGACTCCTAAAATCTGCATACAATCTTTAAATGTGTGCATAAGATGTAAGCACTCATTAGTTTTACTTTTACCACCTCCCAAAAAATCATCTAGATAGTGAATAAGGTGCTGCGTTAGTGCTTTTCTTTTAACATAAAATTCTAAAAAGGTTGCAAATTTCTCAAATGTACTACAACTTATTGAACAGCCAAATGGCATACACTTATCAAAATAGTACTTGCTTTGGAATTTAAAACCTAAAAGATCAAAATCGAGTGGATGGACAGGTAACAATCTAAAAGCTGCTTTAATATCCATTTTAAACAATGAACAATTTTTTCCTAAATCCTGCACCATATGTATAGCCTTATCAAATTTTGTATACTGAACAGAGGAATATTGCGGATCAATGTAGTCATTCACAGAACTGCCTTCTGGATAAGACAAATGATGTATGAGTCTATACTCATTGGGAACTTTTTTGGGAACTAAACCTATTGGGGATACCCTCAATGTTAGCATTGGACAACTGTCGTAGGGGCCTGCTACTCGACCCTTTATAACTTCATGCTCAATTTTTTGTAAAACAATATCTGGCCTAACAATTGCAGATTGCAAATTTTTGGACTCAAACTTTAAATGTGGACCGTCATAATGCAAGGGAAAACCGTTTATAAAACCTTTTGACAAGTACTCGGCATCAGAATGGTTATAAAATTGTAGTTCCTGCAATAAGTTGTTTACCTTTACAGGTGAAGTAGCCAAAGAAAAATAATGAGTTTTATTGTACGTTTCCACCGGTTCTACCCCGATAATTCCTGTTGAAGGGCCTGTTACTATGAGGTCTCCGAAAGGAACTGTTAAAAGGTCCACTTTGGGGAAATGACAATTGCCGGTTGTCGCTGTATTTTGGGCATGCTCCTGCTCCGTGTAAAACCGAGGCACATTTTGAACATGTGTGGGCAAAACGACAATTTGGCCAGTTACAAGATCCTTTATAGTTAAAATCATTACAGGAGTACGATTTTGATTTATTTTGGTTCTGATTCCATGATGTCATTTGAGCCTGGCCAGAGAAACAGCGCAGCCATAAGTCCCCGTTAAGAACGCTCCACGGACTTACTTTTATACTTTGTCTTAAACGAAACTGCTCATCATAAGTCCTCCATCCAAAGCCAGTGTACTTATTAGCAGCCTCACGAATAATTGAAATATATTGGATTAATTCCTGTACAAATGATGGATGTTCAGTTACATAGATTGACATGAAAATAAGAAACGCATCCGACCACTGCTCAATATTCTTGACCTTGTCCGCAGAATGTTTAGGGCCAGTCTCAATCTGACCATCCTCGTTCAAACGCAAGAGGCCACCTCTATGCGATGATTCAGCTAATTCTACTGCCCCTTTAAGCAGTACTGCTAAATTAATATATGTATTCTTTTTAATTTTGTCTTTAATTTGACTTGGGACATGGACAGTTATGTCATCCCCACCACACCTCAAAATTTCAGGAGATTCCTCCTGCAAATTATTTAAATTCAAATTATTACTAAAGGAATCATTACAGCTATTAACAGTAGCAGAGCATAAATTCTGCTGCATCATAATATGTTCAAAATCAACAAAACGATTTTGGGCTATACCTCTCCTTGATTTTGCCATGGTGGCGCCATCATTTTCTGCCTGCTCATTATCTTCATTTAAGACGTCAACAAGCTCAACATCCTCACTTGAAACTGCAGCTGTGCTTGACCTAAGCCTCTTTGTTCCTCTGCCTCTTCCTGGCATGTTATATTAGTACAGAATTGCAAGGATTGCACCAGATTTATTTAACTAAAATTGTTGTGCTGTTTGCTCAGCAGACGTCAGAAGACAAGGGGAAATGTCGTGTTTCAATGTCAACTTGTTTATTTTCAATTTGTCTATTTCTACATTTGGATGTAAAATGGTTCTTCCGGTGACACCTGCGACATCCGCCTTCAAACATTTTTGCCAGACACGGGTTCTTTTTGCGTATAATCTAAAGACCACAACCATGACATCGTTTGAATTGCCCGGGAAAAATTTGTCTGAGTGTTAATTTAAGAACATCAATTTCTTGTGAGAGGCCATTCAATTCCAAATATAGTTTCCGATTCATTTTTTTGAAACATAACCGAATGTTTGTATAAAATTTCCAGCTCTTCGTTTAAGATAAATGAAGTATACATATTTAATCCGATGTCCAAAAGGTGAATACCATTTTATTTTGAGTAACAACTGGTCTCGATATTTGCTAGGTCATTACCCCAAAGTGAATTAAAATTGAGGCAATAAATTCTAGAGCCATTACCAAACAGTTTTGAAATAGCATTCAGTCATACAATATTGTTACAAACATGTATATTAGGTCAATGTGGATCTACACATGTATGTTAGCCTTACAGCCACAATAGCCAATGGCTTCTATATTTCCAGACATACTTTGAAAAGTTCAAAACATATTATTTTTTTGTAATTTCTTGTAAAATTATTTTCAAAATATGGTATTTTTTCACAAATCAGAAAGTTTTGGCAACTTAATTAGAAACCAAAGCGCCATAATGAATCCATGAAGTTTACATAAGAGTTATGTAGCTGTCATTTCTTCATGAGTCATGTTTTTTTCTAGGTTTGACTATATATATATATAAAGAACATAAACACAACATCATAGTAATTAAGATACCCTACTTTTTTAATTGTTATACAATGATGAACCACATGTGCACTGGGTAATACCGTATGCTGTAGCATCTTTGACTCTTCAATGCAAATGTCAGTGTTCTTAAGCAAGACGAGATGGTTTAAATCCTGTATACTGTCCAAAAGCATCAGGAAATTTGTCCTTGATTCCCCATACACAGCAGGAAGGAATCACTCTCAAATTATTTTCAAAATATGGTATTTTTTCACAAATCAGAAAGTTTTGGCAACTAAATTTGAAACCAAAGCGCCATAATGAATCCATGAAGTTTACATAAGAGTTATGTAGCTGTCATTTCTTCATGAGTCATGTTTTTTTCTAGGTGTGACTATATATATATATATAAAGAACATACAACATCATAGTAATTTTAGTATGAATTAACAAAGATACCCTACTTTTTAATTGTTATACAATGATGAACCACATGTGCACTGGGTAATACCGTATGCTGTAGCATCTTTGACTCTTCAATGCAAATGTCAGTGTTCTTAAGCAAGATGAGATGGTTTAAATCCTGTATACTGTCCAAAAGCATCGGGAAATTTGTCTCTGATTCCCCATACACAGCAGGAAGGAATCACTCTCCGGTCCCCAGGGGCAAGCCTTCCATAGGACCACAGAATGTACTGTCTGTATGCATACACAGCAGGAAGGAATCACTCTCCGGTCCCAAGGGGCAAGCCTTCCATAGGTCCACAGAATGTACTGTATGTATGCATACACAGCAGGAAGGAATCACTCTCCGGTCCCAAGGGGCAAGCCTTCCATAGGTCCACAGAATGTACTGTATGTATGCATACACAGCAAGAAGGAATCACTCTCCGGTCCCCAGGGGCAAGCCTTCCATAGGTCCACAGAATGTACAGTATGTATGCATACACAGCAAGAAGGAATCACTCTCCGGTCCCCAGGGGCAAGCCTGCCATAGGACCACAGAATGTACAGTATGTATGCATACACAGCAGGAAGGAATCACTCTCCGGTCCCCAGGGGCAAGCCTTCCATAGGTCCACAGAATGTACAGTCTGTATGCATACACAGCAGGAAGGAATCACTCTCCGGTCCCAAGGGGCAAGCCTTCCATAGGTCCACAGAATGTACTGTATGTATGCATACACAGCAGGAAGGAATCACTCTCCGGTCCCCAGGGGCAAGCCTTCCATAGGTCCACAGAATGTACAGTCTGTATGCATACACAGCAGGAAGGAATCACTCTCCGGTCCCCAGGGGCAAGCCTTCCATAGGATGTATGCCCCATGGCGGTTGGCCTTCCACTGGTCTGGCTCATCATCAAAGACCAGGATGTCTCTTCGCATCATTCTCGCTAAGGCCAACACCCCCTCATCCAGGACAAGTACACCAAAGTCCTGAAATGAAACAAGATGTCCAGGCTGTTACTTTATATCATGTGGATGTGTTTCTTAATCATGAATAACTCTTAATTTAATACAAGTATTATCTATACATCAAAGATACTGGTTTCTATGACTGTAAATAATGCATGAATGTTAATCATATGACGTTTTATTATGCATTGGGACATTGCTTTGTTATAAGGACTGAAGTTCACTGAGCCATTATGAAATTTTAGAATATGTGAATATTGTGGAACACGCTAAGAGTCTCCATATAGCTAACCATGAGCAATAAATAACATAAAACATGTAGTAATATTCTCTTTCGTTTTACTTCTTGAATGCTCACTTGAGGTAAAATACTGCAAATATATAAACAAAAAGGACATGTATAGAACTGAATATGAATTATTGACTATTTCTATACAAAACCAGATACAACATAAGATTCTTACAACAAAAGAAACTACATGTGCCACGAAAATACAGACAAAATGATTGACAAAGTTCTTACAAACAAGTATTAAATACTATGAAATTAAGAAAATGTTAAAGCTCTTCTATAAGTAAAGTCAAGTACGAAAACGATAGGGTACGAATAATTTGCGCTAAACTAAAAAACTGAATTACGGGTTGCAGGCAAATTGACACGAAAATATACTAAAGCCGATATTTAGGGAGCAAAACAATATTTACGTATAAACCAAACTTACACCATAATATGGCAAGGACGACGACATAATCCCAAAACATACAAGGGCGATTTTCTTCAAACCCACAACGTGCTGCCACTAAAACGAGAACGAGGCTAAAACGTCATTATAAGTCTAACAACGGTACGCTAAAGAGCGAAAAGTGAAAAGAGAGGAAACCTTCTCTGAAGGATCGAAGTCAAAAATACCAAACAGCACAGTGAACACTAATCAAAATTTTACAAAATATTGCAGCAACATTAAAATAATAACATTTCTTAGATGAAATTAATAATAGTAGTGTTGATACTTACTGGTAGCAAGGAAATACAGTGTTCCTTCTCACAACACACTTTTTCTGCCTGGGTTGGCATTTCCCAGCAATGTCCGCAGAAACACCAATCTGGTGTACTACCACCGGGGCCTGGATGGTGTCCTCCCGGCTGTGGGCGGGCAGGTCTCATTATGTCCAGCATCACACTGGGCATCTTCTGGATGACCTGCTGAAGTGCATCTTGTAGCTCCTCAATAGTCATAGTCACAACTTCTTCCTGAACAAATGAAAAACAAATATGCACTGAAAATAAATTGTATCAATTTTTTTTCCAGTTAGGTATTATAGATTCCTTTTTCTAATGAACATACGCAATAAAGTTCTAACTTAATTTCATAAATTTGTATGCATAGAGGTTAATTATCTTCACAGATTGACACAGTGATTTTAAAAATGTGTTCACATAAGCCTTACTTAATAACTTAAATATAAATGAGTTTGTTCCTAAGAATTAACCTGATATTTATGTGTATAAATTCTCATTGTTATATATACTTAATAACACTCATGCTGGCCTGACGTTGTCTTAGCACTTCAGCCTCATCCGCTTCTCCAATTGTGGCACCACCTCTTCCTCTCGAACCACTGCCCCTTGAGCTTCCTCTGCTTCGACTTCTAGAGCCCCTGTCCCTCGAACCTCTTCGGACACTTTCACCTCGCCCACGTGATCCCTTCCCTCGTCCCCGACCCCTACTTCTGGGCCTTTGTGGGCTGTCCCTTGTGGTTGATCTGGACTCAACTGATTTGGTTGAACCAGCGTCGTCTCCTATTTGGTGGTAAAAATGGTATAAAGTCTGAGTCAATTTTAAAACTAATTACAATCTAGTAGTGGTACTGGTCACGGAAAGCTAGACATTTCAGCTCAAACTGCATTTGAAATATTTTTCAACCGTATCTATTTAATATAAAATGAGAGCAAATAAATGTTAGCATAATGTTCATCCTATCTAGACCTAACTCCATCACCAACACTACCAGACCTACATGTAACTGTTTATGATTTGGGCATGCGGTATTGTTTGCATAAAATATAGGACAGACCATAGTTTATTTCTCTTCCTGAAATGTTGTTTCAATTAAAACATAGGTACCCGGTAGTATTTATGTCAGGCAAAGGGTTTTATGTTACATAATTCCAATCTGTTTTACCTAACAAGTTTAGAAAAAAAAAGCATTCAATTTGTGAACACGTCCTCTCAGTTCGCTGACTGTCCCTTCTTTATTACCACTAATCGCTCAACAATAGAAAGCAATAGTGTGAAGGTGATAAATACAGTCAACGAAGCGTAGAGGATATATTCAAAGCAGCCTGATTAAAAGAATATGCTCCCAAAAAAGTAGAAAAAAATTGGAAAATTCCCCACCCACCGAACATGACGATGATATTTATATCTTACTGCAATAAATCGACGTATTTTATCAAATGGATAACATGTATTTGGAACATATATTAACGTTGAATGCGGCGTTTGCACTCATGTAACAAAACCAAGCTTACCGACGACATTTTCATGCAGCATGTGTTTTCTGTATTCGAATTGTAGTTTTTGGATGTGTACAATTTACATATAACAATTACATGTACTTAGCAACTAGCAAATATGGCGTTTTTTATATTAGGTATTAGATATGCGTTGTCTGTCGCTGTTTCACTTGTATATACCTTACCTCAACCTCCTCTCTAGGATTATATACAAATAACACCACGTTCATTATTCATTTTTAATTTCCAGTATCTGAATCTACATATATATAACATAACTGAGATAAATCCACGACAGCGGTACCGATATACAATATACAAAAGTGAACACACGTACCGAGAATGAAAGATACGTTCAATCAATAAGAGTTCTTTTAAAGACACTGAGGATGACATTTCTTAATCTCAGAAGCCCCCTTCCTTCACACCAGGGTGGACCATGTCCCTATCATAATGTTTTGGGTATTGGACTCTTTTTCCGGCATCTATGTATTGCGTCTTCAGATACTTCTTCAATCTTTCATTGACAGACTTCCTAATTTTATCATATGTTGTTGTATCCATTCCACTAGATTGGAAGAATTTGCCACGTGGCAATATTGAACAAACAAACCACACCACACAAATCATAAACACAAAATATGTTGGTACTAGGGGACAGAAGTTTGTTGTCTGATGGCCAGAACACAGGTCTTTCATGTGATGAAGTGTCTTTTTGCGCTGTTGCTAATTATGCTGGTATAATATTGAAATCACAACTTTTTAAGAGGCAAATTATCAACTGTATCATATTATTAATGTTTTACAATTAAAATAAACCTGGGCGCCTGTCTCAGCAGCACGTCTAGCTGTAGGCTAAAGATAAAATCTTCCCAGGACATACCCCTAATTCCCCACCAAGATATTGAGAGTGGTAGTACTAGGTTGACTCTCTGTCTGTCCATGGCTCTTCTCCCAGCCCAGTATGGGATGGAGTCCCCCAGAAACCAAATATCTAACTGAGAGAAAGACATCATTAGGTTGCACCCAAATGATATGTATGACATGTGAAATGCAATAACAATCTTAAGCTTTTTAATTATTAATAGTTTGCCCTACGTTTTTGTCTTTATTGTCATTTTGTTAGCATGAACTTTGTATCCCGTAGCCCAGATTTATCGGCGTCATGCCTGCGCTGTCAAATGAGGTACTTGGGGTCTGCGTTTCATTTAAAACGTGAAAATTCTCATTGTTATATATACTTACACTCATGCTGGCCTGATGTTGTCTTAGCACTTCAGCCTCATCCGTTTCTCTAATTGTGGCACCACCTCTTCCTCTCGAACCACTGCCCCTTGAGCTTCCTCTGCTTCGACTTCTAGAGCCCCTGTCCCTCGAACCTCTTCGGACACTTTCAACTCGCCCACGTGATCCCTTCCCCCGACCCCAACTTCTGGGCCTTTGTGGGCTGTCACTTGTGGTTGATCTGGACTCAACTGATTTGGTTGAACCAGCGTCGTCTCCTATCTAGTGGTAAAAATGGTATAAAGTCTGAGTCAATTTTAAAACTAATTACAATCTAGTAGTGGTACTGGTCACGGAAAGCTAGACATTTCAGCTCAAACTGCATTTGAAATATTTTTCAACCGTATCTATTTAATATAAAATGAGAGCAAATAAATGTTAGCATAATGTTCATCCTATCTAGACCTAACTCCATCACCAACACTACCAGACCTACATGTAACTGTTTATGATTTGGGCAGTATTGTTTGCATAAAATATAGGACAGATCATAGTCATTTCTCTTCCTGAAATGTTGTTTCAATTAAAACATAGGTAGTATTTATGTCAGGCAAAGGGTTTATGTTACATAATTCCAATCCGTTTTACCTAACAAGTTTAGAAAAAAAAAGCATTCAATCTGTGAACAGGTCCTCTCAGTTCGCTGACTGTCCCTTCTTTGTTACCACTAATCGCTCAACAATAGAAAGCAATTGCGTGAAGGTGATAAATACAGTCAACGAAGCGTAGAGGATATATTCAAAGCAGCCTGATTCAAAGAATATGCTCCCAAAAAAAAGTAGAGAAATTGGAAAATTCCCCACCCCCCGAACATGACGATGATATTTATATCTTACTGCAATAAATCGACGTATTTTATCAAATGGATAACATGTATTTGGAACATATATTAACGTTGAATGCGGCGTTTGCACTCATGTAACAAAACCAAGCTTACTGACGACATTTTCATACAGCATGTGTTTTCTGTATTCGAATTGTAGTTTTTGGATGTGTACAATTTACATATAACAATTACATGTACTTAGCAACTAGCAAATATGGCGTTTTTTATATTAGGTATTAGATATGCGTTGTCTGTCGCTGTTTCACTTTTATATACCTTACCTCGACCTCCTCTCTAGGATTATATACAAATAACACCACGTTCATTATTCATTTTTAATTTCCGGCATCTGAATCTACATATATATAACATAACTGAGATAAATCCACGACAGCGGTACCGATATACAATATACAAAAGTGAACACACGTACCGAGAATGAAAGATACGTTCAATCAATAAGAGTTCTTTTAAAGACACTGAGGATGACATTTCTTAATCTCAGAAGCCCCCCTTCCTTCACACCAGGGTGGACCATGTCCCTATCATAATGTTTTGGGTATTGGACTCTTTTTCCGGCATCTATGTATTGCGTCTTCAGATACTTCTTCAATCTTTCATTGACAGACTTCCTAATTTTATCATATGTTGTTGTATCCATTCCACTAGATTGGAAGAATTTGCCACGTGGCAATATTGAACACTCTCTCCACACCACACAACTTCAGTTCCCGCACAAGGTTAACTAAATCCTTAAAAATCTCAGCGTGGCTGCACTCTTTCGTTATATTATTTCCACCAAGAATAATAAACACATATCTGAAAATATATAATAATTTCATGTCAACACGTGTTTTATGATAAATTTTACCCCCAAGATAATGCCAGTTTTATAAATTGTTGGTTCCCATCCGGAAACTTCCGCAAGTGTAATTTCCATATCTATTTAAAAAATGAATTATTTGGATAACGAATACCCAAGTTTGCAGAGTATTACAGACTAATAAATTATAAAGTATGCACTATGGTGAAATAGAATATTTCAAGTCGATCATTTACCTTGGATTGTCTGCGCAAAGTCTATCAAACTCGCATTCCATTTTACGTCTAGTAGACATCCCTGGAACTCCATAAAATGTACAGTTATGCTTGAATTTCAAATCTCCATGCGTGAACTTATTTAGTCTAGATACATATGAATCTCCAAATATTGCGTAAGCCATGTTTAAAAGTATTGTTTATGTGGAGTTGAGTTTACTTAGTTTCATTTTTCTTAGGAGGTAATGTAATGCTTTGCGACTCACGTTAAATTTCTTCGAAGTCTTTAACATTATCTACATTAGGCAAAATCTTACCTCTATCTGGATCTTCACCTCTGTTTGTGTCAGCACATCTCCTTCTCGTCTGCATTGGATGTATTGTTTGCCACCTGTACTGCCCTTCGCTACGGTCCTCTTCCTCGTCCTGGCATTTTTTACTTTTCTTGAAGTTAGCATGTTGTCTGTCAGAATTGAAAAGGCTAGGTCGCTGCGTGCATTCCCTTTATATAGGGGGACGAGACTTCTGGAAGCGAGGCCATAGTAACACTTCCGACAGTGTATATAAACAACCAGTTCCCCAAATAATAAGCAATTCTTTCTAAGTAAATAATTGGTTTTATTTAATACTCCCTAGGGCTGGTGTGTCTGAGGGTTACTTTGATGGAGTCAAAATTGTTACACATGACAACTAGATATTTGTAGCTGAATGCTATCTGATGTAATTCCATTAGGCCACACCTTTTTTATTTCTTGGTTTACAAGAATTTTTTGAAAAAAGTTAAGACTGGTAGGTCGAAAAAATAAATAAAAAAAATGATTAGGTATGTATAAATTTGGAAAAAACAAACAGTGTACTGCTAATATGTCATTTTAATATATATATATATAACACTTGTTTAATATTCAAGTCGAAATGTCACTTCTTCTGTTTTGTTTTTGTTTTCACAGCATTTCTTGTCAGATATCTCTGACACAAACAAACTGTAGAACAACCATGACTTCTTTTGTATTATACGTTTCGAAATGTCGAGTGATTTAAGCATATTCACCAATATTATTCAGTGCATTGTTTTATTTTTGTACATTGTCACGAAAACATATGACTAAACAGTATTAAAATCAAATTCACACAAACCACCAAGTCCTCCTTTGGTATAATTCGGGCGAGTGCAGTTCCAACGTCTTCGTCCAATGACGCCCGCATAAATGATTTCTTCGGCGAAGACAATGACGGATAACCTATCCATAAAACTTGAAAATGCATTTCTTCCATGGGAGACGCCATTTTGTTTCACTTGCGACACGGTGATCTCCCTTTACGATGATTACTGAACAGTAGGGGAATTAATTCGGTCGTACCAAACACTCAATTCGTCCTCAAAATATTTCGATTTTTCGACGTTTCGTCCCCATCAGGAGGGAAAAAAATCTGATATCGTATTTTTATTTTTATTTCCACTTTTGCAAAAATTACGTTCGCCGGTTTTGTAAACCAAGAAATAAAAAAGGTGTGGCCTTACAGAGAGCAAATTATCCACCAGTTGTATTTAAAATGCAAAAAAGGATCTTTTAAAACTGACTAGCCCAATCTTTTTACCTGAAATATTCTTTCTTGTGACTCCATGGTCTAAACCCATTTCCCTGCTGAAATTAACATACAGGTTACAGTTGGCATGAAAACGTCGACGAAGTGCTCTGAATGCACTTTCCAGAACACTTTTTCTAGATATGATGATTTCTACTTTTGTCATCATTGTTCATTTTCCCCTGGAACTCTTTGAATATTGCTGGTAGTTGATGTGCTGATGCCACATTTTTCATCATATTTTTTCCAAGCATTATTTTGGAAATTCTTACCTGCCTCACGTATTACTGACATGTATTTCATGAGCTCCATACCTTTTTCTGGATACTTTGATAGAATGATGCTAAGAATATATCAAAAAGGCATGACAGTCCATTTATCAATATTTCTAACAGTTTGTTTTAGAGAAGCTGGCCTTGAAAATCTGGGTCACATTTAAGTAGTCTTATCTAAACTGTATTTGGCCAAAATGGCAGTGCACTCAGGTGAGCAATATAGGGCCATCATGGCCCTCGTGTTCTGTTAGAAATCTGCTTATGTAAATGTAGGTTTGTCAGTAAATGCTTGTTTTATTTACCTTTGAAATAATTGTGATTTTACGATGCTTATTGTCCTAGTCATTTTTCTGTTTTATTAACAATGACATTGGCTCCATATCTGAACTTGACATTGACCCAGGTCAGTATGTTTGGACCAAGTTTGGTCATAATATTTCATTCAGGTTATAAGCCATCTCGGCTGGGCTGATTTTTGTGAATACTGTTTGTAGTGTGATATGTTTGTGTTTATGTTCGCAAAAATATTTCTTCTTTCCTCTGTTTTCAGGGTGGGTGAACACAGACATGACTCTTTTGTTTACTACGCGGCATGAAAAGCTGGCTTTCGATCATCCAAAATCCTGTTGCATCGATGCCCAAATCTACAGAGATCTATGTGTCGATATGGGTATCAATGCAACCCGATTTTGGACGACCAGGTTTTAGGCTATTAAAAACTATTTCTAGCAAACAAACTGCAAAAGTATGTACCGTTTTGTGAACAGCTGTCAGCTTTTTGTCAAAAAAGTCACGTGTTAACCTACCCTGGTTTTGTGGTGAGCATTACATAGTATATAGAACATTAAATGCATATTATACTATACCATTATTGTTATCTTCTGCTAAACTACAGTTATATTAGCTTTATACTGTATACGTAACATCATTCGAGAACGTCAATGTTACAAAAATAGATAAATGGCTTCTGCCCAATATCTCCATATATGTATACTGTCCAAATGTGTCAGGAAACTTGTCTCTGATTTTCAAGACACAACATGAAGGAATCGCTCTCCTATCTCCAGCTCCTAAGTGACCGAATGTCCAGAGAATGTATTGTCGGTAGGCAGTATGTCTGTTGGCCGCCATATGGTCTAGCTCCTCATCATACACTAAAATGTCTCTGCGTAGAAGGCGTGCAAGAGCTATCACTGCCTCATCAAGTATAAGCACTTGAAAATCCTGAAAGTGACACAAAACTATTATCAACAGTGATAAAAATTACTCTTGTACAAAGAGTGCTCAAATCATAATCTTTTTCAGTAATTTCACATGTGTCTGATCTAGATGAATTAGGAACCTGGGTGCTTTTAACAAGCACAGAATCATTTGGCAAAATTAAAAGATTTAGTGAACAGATAATGCATACTTGGGCAAGGTCCTACAACAGAGAAATATCAATGCATTTGTGAGTCATTGCTGCGCTAATTCCATTGCTATTATTTGCTAGTGCAACCAATTGTTATAAACTTGTTTCTCTCTTCACAGGTTGGTATTGTAGTCTAGTTGTTACATCGTCCCCATAAGTAATTTTGCTCACAATAGCACAGTATCAATGAAGGGTTCATGGAACCAAAATAGACATTGTCAGACTCAAAGTTGAGGAAACAACAACCGTAGAAAATATGCTCATGGTCGAGTAGTTAAGTCGTTGGGCGTTTAATAGGAAGCCATGTAGCTGACGTTGGGAATGTCTTTTAATTCTATGGAAATATCAGTCCAAGCATAAAATATTGCTTGCAGGGAGAACAGGCGATCTTGTGCCATTAGTATGATTACAGGTCAGTAGTTTCAATAAAACACTGGTATTCTTCATATTACCTAATGTCAGTGTGTATATATTAGAGTTTTGTTATACTTACCGGTACAAGAGACACACAATTCTCCTTTCCACAACAAACTCTCTCATTGGCTGAAGGCATTTCTCGACACTTGGTGCACACACACCATTCTGGCACCGCCACATCAGGACCGGGATGGTAGCCACCTGGTTGCCTAACAGCTGGACGCATGATGTCAATCATGACAGTTGGGGTCTTCTCAAGGACATGTAGGAGAATCTGCCTGCATTCCTCGACACTCATCTGGTTTATCTCGTCCTGGATGTACATGAAAATATAACCCAAGCTATGATTACAAATAAAGACATGTATAACCACCATTCTTAAAATTGCTGCAAAATCAAGTATGCACATAACATTATGACCATGCCTGTATTACACATTAATTCCATAACTAGAAACAATTTTTGTTCAATATGCCTGCATAGTTGATTAGTTAGCGAATTTGACATTACGAACGTTACAATTAACAGTTTAAGCAACTTATTCAACATTTTGAACATAATTTATATGTAATCTCGACTTTGCATGGATCAAAGGATAAAATGTGAAGAGTAAAACCAAATAATGGGAATGAAAGGTTGCCATTATTGGAACTAAATATTCAAATATGTGATGATTTTTTATTAGTTTAAACTTATTTATTTTACATCTTTTGGGAAACAAGTTATTACAAACTTTTACTAATCCCTCTCAATAAATGCTTACTGGGCTACAAACCAGTACTCGCACCAAATTGTGAAGTTTGTGATCAAATTCTGCTAAAAGCAGGACTCGAACTTACAAACTTTGTATCATGAGTGGGGCACTCTTTCTGTAAACCACTTTGGCTCATTCCTTATAATTGATCAATCTTCTGAGGAAAGTCTGTTGAACCGTTCTGGTTTTCGACATAGCTGTTTTGTGATAATATAAACGCGACAATTTTACAAACTGCGTATTCAATATTTGCTCTGTTATTTTTTTTTCAAAGATGGGTGAACAGCATAGGAAGTGCCCAGGTCCACTGGCTGTGTAGCATTAGTATCTATATCGTCCTCAGACACTGATGTGTCACAGTCAGACATGTTCAGCATAGCATTTACGGCCTTGTGGTACTTGCCCATCGATATGTCACAGTATGACATTAATTCCACAAGACTGGAAGATATTACTTCAGTAATTTAAATGCACATTTTATGTGTTTATTATTTTGCATAGTAGTTACGTCTTAATGGTATTAGACCATCTATTTATCAATGATAAGCTGCAATGTGAATAATAGAAATCATTTGTAATTTATAATAAAGCCATGTTTACTCACACTTTGATTGTCGTAGTCCTTCTCAGTACACTCTTCATCACAGAGTGTGCTCCTCGACATGGCCGGCGTCTCTTGATCTTGGAGGAAGGACAGAGGCTCGGCTCGTTCAGTTGTTCGAGCCAGCCCCAGATTGCTTGACTCATTCACCTTCTTCAGCTCCTTTCTGAAGTTTTGTTCGAATAGCGATGAAGGTCTTCCTTCGTGGCGTTCTGGAAATGCTCTTTGTACTTGGCCAACAGCTTCTCATATGCCAAATCTTTCTTACCTCTATTCGAATATTCATTGCTCTTCACTTCCTAAAGAGCTGGCAACTCTCTTTATAATTCAATACATTCAAGGAGAAATTTCCTCTTTTCTTCTTTATCCCGACTGGACATTTTTACTCTTTTGATCATGTATGGGCCGCTTTACTTTTAAATACAGTTTTCTTAGAAGAGAAGCAGAAAGTGAAAATTGTTAAGTCTCTGGTTTAAAAGAGAGAGAATACGTAACTAAAGGGAACGCCACATACACAAGACAGTGCCTATGCTTACACTACAGGGAATTTAACCATGACCTCTCATACTCAAGGTTGTATAAACACTGAGAAAAAACAATACTACAATAACTTACAAAATTTGCTATTTTCAACAATGGATATTTCTGTACAACATTAACCAAGGATTTTCTCTCAGTAGTTTGAATAAATTTTCGTCTGCCATTAAATGTTGCTTGTAGTGTCTTCATCAGAAATGCCCTGTCTTGCTCTGTTCCTGGTTTTTCCAATTCTTTGTGCATTGCATCCATTGCCTCAACTTCTGTCATGCATGAAGGTTCTTCTACAACTGCAAGTAAATATATATCTACAGTTCCAGTTTTTTTCCACAAGACGAAAACAAATTATGCAAGTAAAGGGTTTCCTTCCTAAAAAATTTAGGGTTCATGGTAAGTCAGATTTTTTTGGGATCTTTTCAGAAAGCATCATATTCAAAATCAGATGAGAAACCCTAACACATACCTTTTCTTTTTGGCCTACATGTTGTACATGTAATTACAGAAAAATCTGCTGAATTTTGTCCCAATGCAATATTAAAATATACATGTATATATATATTCATTTTATATTTATACTTTTTACAGTTTTTTGCATCTTTGTATCAAAACATCATTTAAAGAAAAAATAACAAAATCCATTTTAATAAATCAAATCAAACTTTTTGGACAAGAGTCCCAAATATTCTGTAAAATTCTAATCAACTAATTTATATCATATCACACTTGTAATTAAGCCATTTGCTGTGGTCATACATGACAAGAGAGAAAAGATGTACTGAGCACTACTACTGACCGACCATGCACATTTTAGCACATTTTTATGAATAAAGGATTCAGCCAGTTTATTTAAAACTGATTCTGTCTTGGTCCATAATTCTGAATGATTGATATTGTTATTCTATTTATCTACCTGTGATAACCTGAGTACAAAATATTATAGTGGTGTATGATTTGATGGCTGCTAGGTTAGCTCAGTGGGTAGAGTGCCATACTAGTGTTCAGCGTGCTGTGTGTTTGAGCCCCAAATTTGGTGAACTCTTCCCATTGATTTACTTCAATGATGTGCGCAGTGTTTGAGGACTCATGACAGACGAGCCTCAAATGTCGTCAGGGGGAGTAGTGTGGGATTAGATGGCCGCGCAGTTAGCTCAGTTGGTAGTGCGCCATGCTAGTGTTTAGGGGGCTGTGGGTTCAAACCTAACATCAGCCTCACTCCCCCCTTTGATTTACTTCAATATCATCTGTTTTTGACACTTTCACATTATATCATAAGAACTAACACAATAAAAGTTGCAAACAATATCGATTTCAGAGTATGCTGAAGCTCTTTAACTCACATTTTATAAATGAATTACAGCCACACAGTCATTCTTGTCTTAGATGTGACAGTCCAACTATATATTTGGAAATTTATTCTCATACTCTTTAATATAATTTTATTTCAACTTACCCAGCTTTACAAGTGCAGAGGGCTGAAATGATGTAGCCTTTTTCCTTGTCTGTACAGATCCAGGTTCTGTGCCAATGCTTCTTGTCTGACACCTTCTGGGATGGCACCACAGTACACTTCAAGTAACATACCGACTGACTGGCATCGTGATACAGAAGTTTTTGGACATGTCCAGACACAAAGAAATTGTACCCATCAACAGGCTTCAGTCTGCTTCATGGAAGCTTGGGGCAATACTACAACAAACTAAACAACATATATGTGCCCAGTGCGGGGAGTAATTTAACACTGAACACTTTCTGCTTCACTGTACCACTTTCAGTGCTTAAAAAGGACCATTTTAATTGCAGCCCTTAACACGCTGGGTTTTACTTTCAGTAAGTTTAATTTAAGGAACCTCAGCAAGGCCATCAGGAAGTCCAGCGCTGGAGGTGTTTATTCTAGATTGCGAGATGTCCAACAAAATCTAAATTATACAAATATTTAATGCCCTGGTCAGTCTGTATCATTACAATGGATTAAATATATGCAATTTTTAGACATATTTATAAATTTGAATAAAAATAATAATATAGCCTAGTATATAAATCTCTGGGAACAGGTGTTAGGGGGGAGACTTCAAGAACACGTAAAATAGAAGAAATCTAACTTTCTAAGCATATATTTTGATACATAGTTCCCACATCTACAATATTTACCTCCCTTGTTCTGAATTGTCAGACATTATTATATGCACATTGCCTTTAAGTTTATAGGGAGTATAATGTAAATGATGATAAAACTAATCTGATAAATCAAAAATAACTTATTCATCATGCTCATGTAGGCATTTGACTCAGTAAGTAGAAGAGAAAGTGGTTGTCACATGCAAATTCTCATGGTATTTTCTCAATTATCACGTTTGGTAATTACCCCTATAAGGGCCTATCAGAGGCATACAGAGGGGACGTTATGAAAATATACAGGTTTTTACCTGACATTTGATTGGAAAACTCATGACTGGCTTGAGATTCTTGTAAACAAGTATGAGTATGACGTAGAAAACGGATATACTTTGACGTCACAATACATCACGTGGATGCGTAAATATCGATATGCAATTCAATTTCAAAGGAAATTCAGTCATCAAAAACACTGTAAAACACATCCTTTATTTGCCATACTTGAGTTTGCGCATTAGTCATTTCAAATGTTTAAACTTTAATTTATTTACAGAAGAAGACTGAAGAGAACCATTACAGGCATTATCGAGATTATGATTTTCCAGCGTTTCTCCGTTTTCAGAATTCAGTTCCGATTTCCATTTAGGGCTGCACATGTATGTCTATTACTAACCTTTTCCTCCGACATTCTTTTCATCACCTCAGCCTCAACACCTCGCCATGTTAAAAATTGCGCTATAGCCTCCATGGCGGTGTCGGTTGGTCTGTTGAAATGTACCACGTGAGTACAAATGGCGTTTTTGAATCAGGGGAGCTAACTGTGTAATTACCATAAAGCAGCAAAGATGAAACGGCCGTTTTGATTGGCTAAACTAAGTCGTGGCCACAAGTTAATAAGTTGTGGCCTCAACTTAATAAGTTGTGGCCACAATATAAATAAAGTGTTGCGGATGTCACCTCTGTGCCACCGTAAGATTCTGTATTAATGGTGAATATTCTGGCAGCTGTATATCTGTTGTGAGTGAGGGTTTTCCTTTAGATGAACTTGGGATATTCAGTTCCTACAAGATCAAGTTTTTGTGAACATGCTAAATTTACAGAATTAGCGATGTTCTGATTATCAATTATTATTCGAATAAAAATCAATATATTTGTATTTTCTATCAATCGATTATAATTTTTAATAATTGATAAATGTAAAAAATTCTAAAAAGTATTTTTTCTTACAGATTTTTTGTGTACATGTATCTCAATGTAAATGTAAGGTATGCATTAAAACACCCATGAAATATATATTTTGTACACATACTCACTTTATTATTGCACAGTATGTTTGGGTCATTCTAGTACTTCAATACTGTATGTTAAATGAACAAGTATGACATAAGCAAAAATCTGGTTAGGACATTTCTTGTCACAATCTTATACATTCAGATAGCTGAATGAGTAGTGATTTTTAAACATACCAATTTATGTGAAGACACTGAACTCCCAACATCTGTTGAACTGTCAAGTGTAACACTTACAACAACATGTATACTAACAAAACAAATATTCAAAAAGATGAAGTGTATAGTTTTCATTTTGGGTCAGTGTATGAATGGGCATTCAATTGTGTTGTTCATGCTGAGATATCGTTATACCAATTACTCCTACTTCTATTCTTCAGTAACCCTTTCCTGCACATACCATAGTGTATCCCCTGGAGCGTATCTTTAGGGGCCTTGCAGATTTCACATTCAAGCTCAGTAAGCAACTGGTGCTTAGTAGAGACATGTCTGATCAATTCGTCAAGGGATATTACCAACAGTCGCTGCATGTGTGCGGTTGGTAAGGGAATTGAAAATTCAAAATTGAAGGATGTTTGTAAAATATTTCAGTCAAATCAGATACGTCTGATGCTGAAACATAATTATGAGAATACACAACACAATATGATATATTTTATAGCTTTAATAGGATGAGATATATCATTAAATATTTCTTGCATAAAATAGTTATAAATATATCATATAAAACAACAGAATCAACAGATCAGTTTACACATTTTGGATCATGATGTTAATTCATGTCAACATATTTATAGTAACCACCACCAAATAATGTATGTAAATCTTTCAACTATTCAAAGAAAGTTGTATTAAGTAATTGGTATAGTTTATCAATATTACTACTCTCAACAATAAACCACTGTCTACCACTTCTAACACAATTTGGCACAAAACCCCTTTTCAAAACAAAGTCCATTTTTACAATTTGTTTATCCTCCCTTAGTGGCCATTGAAAATGTCTGGGTTTTTTTGTCCGTCGCTTGCTCTACCACTCCAGGATACCAAATATCCTGGTAAGCAACAGCGACATGTTCATTGACACTGAATCCTTCGTAGTGGGGAAGTGATTTGGACAACTCGGAACTAATTTCTTCTCTCTAAAGAACTTTCCCTAGTTTTGTTTTTTTTGGTTTTGGCCGACATTCCATTTGTGTATAGATTTCTTAACGTTTTCTTCTTCTTGCCTGTGTTTCTTTTTTAATGAGGGACCAAGTTTTCTAGCACTTTTCATGAGATGGGTTTGTAAATCAACAGGTTTGTCCTTGAGCCATTGCATTAAGTGTTTCCTGTTCCTTTTCAACAGTTGCACGGAGGAGTGGTGGTGAATAGAAGCATTTGGCCTGCACCTCTGACTAGAATCTAAATCACCAAAATGATGTTCACATGCAAAATTGGTGACCTGTGCACATGCGGTCAAGTATTATTTGATACAATTTAATATATTTTGTAACCCCATAGGATCAATAATCCTACAAAACGATGAAAACCAGCGACCGGCGATTGTTAACAAATATTTGCGTGTCGAGGTCGCATCAATCGTCATATATTTTTGCAATTGAGTAAAATACATTCAAATTTCATAAAATATAAAACAATCAAATACTTACCAATCAATTTCAGTCAAGTTATAGAACCATCCGTAACCGTGGTATCTGTTGTGGATGATTTTTTAATGACAACTATTGATTGAAAGCTGCCATTACAACATAAAGATGGCGGCGCGTGCTGTCATTACGATCATACAGTTTGAATGTGATTTACATGTACAATAACAGATAACTTTTACAAAACGAGGTATACTACAATTAACATGGTTGAACATTTAGATGATGATCACGTGCAAGGAATGTTTCACAGTCAAACATCTATAAAAAAGGTATGTGTGGACTAAAATTTTGTATCTGACAATGCATTATTTTTTTTTACTGTTAGAAAGTTTTGAAATTGAGGAATATTTACCCTGGCAATACACCACCACCCCTTGAGAAGAGGATCAAATTGTGATTCGCAGCTCGTATATTGCAAGGGGCTTAATTACTATCCTAACCAGTGCATTTATGTCTTTTTTTTTGGGACAGTCTTTTTATGTTGATTTTGCGTTTAACGTGTGCCTGGTTTTTTACTGTCCGTTCGTGGGGCTACAGCAGTAGTCTGCCCGTCAGTGGAATTGACCAGTTTTGACCCAGTGACCTTATACTGCCGAAACCTCTTAAATAGATTTTGGTGCTGTGTCAATGTCATAGATAGCCATTCAGTTTTGGTTTTGAAAAACACAGAATGGCTACCCGATAATCTAAATTCACCAGTGCCAATAACCCAAAACAAAACTGCAAGCTTTTATTAATGCTTGCAGCAAGCTTGCGACAAACTTGCAGGAAAAAAGCTAGCTCAAGCTTACAACTGATCAAAAAAGCTTGTGCAAGCTTGCGGTTTATTAGGCTTGCAAGCTTGTGCAAGCTTGCGGTTTATTAGGCTTGCAAGCTTGTGGTTCATTGAACTTGCAAGCTTGTGCAAGCTTGCGCGAACTTGTGATTCATTAAACTGGAAAGCTTGCAAAGGCTTGTGCAAGCTTGTGCGAGCTTGCACATACCAGTTGAATCACAAGTTAATTGAATGCATGTTGTCAGCAGGCAAGCTTCTCATTGTCAAACTTCCTCCTGAAGCTAAAGGATGAAACATACATGTATATTAAACAGCAAATATATCCAAAATATTTATATTAATATATACGCTCAACACGTATACATGGTCATGTAAAGCAGGCGACACAATTTTCTGACCATTATATATATTGCTGTAAGTTATTTGTTTTTGTTTAAAGCCCTTCTTGCAGTGGCACACTTGCTATTGATAACGTCATTAAACACAGAATCTTCTAAACATGGTGTCCCATCACTCCTCTTGAACTGCATCAAGACAAACTGTTTAATGGCAAGAGCTGCTGTAGGATGCAATTTCACAGTGTCAATGTTGGCATTGTGTGCCTTCTTTGATCCCCTGGCACTTGACTTAGCCAGCTGTTCTCTGGTGAACAAAATGTCCATCAAGGCTATGGTCATTTTTCTTGGGTTACTTGCGCCCAAATGCTGTACTTGCGAAAGCTGCGTCTGGCTTATATATATGGGTGATTCCACGCTAGTGGGAAACATAGTGGGACAATTTATTAAAATTTAAAATCTTATAAATATGATGTTTCACACTTGATTCTGCTTGGAAAATTATTCCTTTTTCATAAAATTTAGATGGCGAGATAACTTCAAACACTGTTTTTGTTTACTATTCCGCCATTGTTCTCTTAACTTTTGACACTGACTTCCGGTTTTTGGTTTTGGTTTCGAACCTTGAGATTCTACACCATGTTCTTCTTTTTCTAGTGTCTGTTTTTCTAGTTTCTTTTTTTCTCTCCATTTCTGCACACGGAGGCATGTTTTTTCTCTGTTATTTAACTATTGCTCCTCGCTGAGATTGGCTCTATAAGCTCTGTTTCTTGCATTTGCAAGGTTCTTGTATGATTCATATTATTCATGATTGGCCTTAATTCTTTCTCTGTAAAGCTTCATTCTTTCTTTGTCTGTGGTTTTCTCCTTTTTTGAAACTTTTGCATCATTGCTATCTGACCGTCTTGTAGTAGATCGCACCATAGATCTGAGTGCTCATGTGACCTTTGACCTGCAAAACAGGGAAGCAAAAGCTGTCAGTAGGAGAGTGCGCTAAAAGTTACGTGAACATGCTATGGGATGACATACGTGCTAAATTATCATCAATTTGAGAATTGGTCCCGTTCAAGAGTTGGTACCCTAAGGCTATGGTGTCCATATGTAACTGGTGTAAAAACATATATAAGAATGTACATTTCTGAATATATTTTAAATCTTTAAACGTACGTACACCATATGCATTGAACTCTTGTTACACAGGACACCAGATTGTAAGAAATGTAACAAGTATTCTAAAGAAGTGGTGAAATGATGGTATTACATTTGAGTTGCACATCTGCAAATTTACATTTTTAACATATTCACGAATTTGCTTTAAATATTTGTTTTCTTTCTTCAGCTTGGACTGGTAGACTGTTTTCTATAGTGCATGTTTTTTTTGTCCTCACAGTTTTGTTTTTTCCCAGATGTGAATCAACAACATTGCTGTCTTGATTGTAAGTTGGGTTTCTTCTTGATTCTTCAACATTATCAGATTTCACTGAATAATTTGTTTTATTCATCTTCTTGGTTGTAGGTCCTTCCTCATTTGTTTTCATTTTCCTTTTATGTGAGTTTACATTTTTTATGTTTTGGTTTTCTAACAAGTTAGCATGTTTCAAATTTTCATTGCAAAACTCACAATTGCCATGATTGCAAGTGCAGCTCAAATTTCTGTAAGAAACCATCCCTGGAGAATTTACAATGATTCGGTCTGTGAAAACTGATATTAAATTCTTCATCAAATATCTTTCGATACATGCTGACCTTCACTGGCGTTTTATCTGATTCAGCACATTTGGTGAGATATAACTCATACATCCTTGTAATTGATAAACCGGCCTCAAGATACTCTTTGCTTGATGTTGCTCGGCAGTAGTGAGATGGCACTCTAGGGAAGGAATCAATGTGCTCCTTCACGAAATTGACAGTTTCCGAAGGCGTTCTGCCGCCTCCTTTTCCGGATCTCCTTCTGCCAAGTACTTGGGTCTCTTATGCGTTTTCTCCCTCGTTTTTGTTGTTTTCCATTATTGTTCATACCTAGGTCTTCATCAGAATGTCTGTCAACACTTTCTTCATTATTGTCTTTACATTCATTATTGTTTTCATCAGGAATATGATCTTCAAGAGAAACAACTGTGTTTCCATTATTATTTATATGTTTATCTGCTTTATATTCATCTTCAAGTTGTTTATCTAAATTCACCAACGTGTCAATAAGTTCTACAGCTAAGTCTACATTTGATTGCTGCTGCACAGGAAAGTATATACCTGGTTGTTGATCAGGTAAGACATGTTCATCAGAGTTAAGCCAAAGTATAAATTGTCATCATATATCTCACTGGACAGTTGTTTGGTAAAGGACTGAGGATATCTGTCACTGTTATATTCTAGATCGTTCGTTGTTATTGATGCATTTGTATCTTCAGGGTTCATTGAAATCAATATTTTATCATCATCATGATTACCATCTAACAGTTTCAATACTTCACTCAGGCTAAATTTACTCATGGTTATAAATTGATATGGATGTATTAAGAAACAAATCTACTATTTCTGACTTGAATTCCTCTCTTGAAATTAGCAGAAATTTTGTGGACCATATAGCATTAACATAAAACATCATAATTAAAATGTCTATTGGGATAAATGAAATGTAATGCATAATAGCTGATGTCATTTATATATACCACTATTACCTAGCACAAAAAGTCGGGTAACAGATTCTTAAACCAAATGTCTGTGAGTTTTGGCAACATAATTTGATTGAAAAGATTCTTGTCTCTTTTCACAGTCACAACCACTATATTATCTGGTGGAACAAATACAACTAATTTACAGCAGTCAATCCCACAAATATTCAATTGGCCTTGAATCTGATAATAATAATCATGAGTCTCCTTGAGTTTCAATTTTTTACCACTTTCTCTTTTGAGGTAGAAGGCAGAATTGTTAATTTGTTTCAGAATTGATGTTTTTCTGTCAAACAGACTAAAGGGGCATTTAATTTCAATAAGTTCTAGTTCTTTGGTATCGGTCAATACAATCCTGTCTGGGCTTGCACCTAAAAAAGGTATTTTTGGATTAACAATTAAACCAACTGGACTGTCTAAAATTTTGTGCTGGCAGCTGTACTTAGTAAAAGCGGTGTCTTCGTACATTATGCCATGTTTTACACTTCTTGTTGTAAAAAACATCTTCTTCTGTGCAAATGTTTTACATGGATCAGTGGTTGGTTTCATCCTGCAGAATGATCCAAATGCTGAGGCAGTTATTCTGTACTTGCTTTTCTGCAAACCACTTTGCATTTTTGCTCTGCAATCTGCTTTTCAATAATTTGGAATTTTCTTAAGTCACACTTTATCTGATGACTAAAGAACATATCTTCTGTCTGGTTAAACACATAATTGTTCACCTCAAATAGAGTTCCATTCATTTTCTCTGTAGTGAAGTTGTGGCGTATCAACTGTACCAGTATTTTATAATAACGTAAATCACAAGTGTGAAGGTAATATAGTGATAAGAACACAAGCGCGTTGATTCTACGAGTTTTATTTTACAACTACTGAACATAGAGACATGTGATGGAGATAGTAGGCATGCGCGTTAGTCAAGCGTAAATGTATAGTCTATTTCAGAGTGTTAAGAATGACTGAATATACTACCCTCAAACAGCAATTCACCACTACAACTCTGGCCTTCAGTTTTGTCTGGTTCACAGTTGTTGATTCTTATTGTTTCAATCGCTGGCAGTTTTAACCCATTTGCATTGTACTACTTTACTAGTTTTTCTATTTGCCTATTTGAAATTGAACTTGCAAAATGAGGCACAGGGTTGTGATATTTCACAGAAGAACAAAGTTCTCGTTTACACACCTTGAAAGGTCTGGAATTCTCTTGATGCCCTGGGGATGAAGATCAATTATAAAGTATATCAGAGCCATAATGTGCTAACACTCCCCATCAATCCCTGCTGGACATGGAACATATGGACCATTTCATGGTAGTCCCTATATTCTTTAAACAAACATACACATTATATTCTTTGTCTTTCATTGATGTATTTTCTTGAAAAAGGAATAGCTGAAAATATTGTTTTTACACATTTTTACTGTCTCTTATTTTTAAGAGTTTATTTTCTGTTTTTAATCTGTTTTCGACAGAAGGAAACTTGTTCTGTGATTGCCCCATTTAGGTCTGCTTCTGTTGGTGCCTCCAGGTTATCCTTCTGCACCATCTGCGAACGTAATCTGTTAAAATAAATTTAAATGTATTCATTCATCAACATGGCAGTACTAAAACTCCTGTATTAATATTTTGCTGTTAGAACAAAGCCTAAAAGAAAAGCAAATACAGTAGACATTGCTCGAGCGACCACCTGTAATAAGCTACTTTTTTATTAAACGACCACTTAAATTCCCGCCCGAGCGTTTTTACTATATAAATTGTATCTATTAAATGACGCGACCAGCGACAGCATTAAACCAGTCCCGACCGGTAAAAAAGATAGTTAAATAATCCATTAAACGACCACATGCACTTAATCCCATTGTGCATTTCACACCTTATTCACAACTGCATTCGCGCATTGTCCTTTAAACATTTGAATAAACAATTAGGCGTGATAAATGCGACCAGGTTATTACTCATGTAAAAATCGTTGCATATATATGTCCGTTTGAACGCGAGTCTCGAATGTAAATGGATTACACAGCATAAACACTCATAATTTCTACAAGAACCAAGTTCATGTAACGTCGTTGCTAAGCGACTTACGTTGCTTGATGTCACCGAGTTTTTACATCAAAGTACATGAACCTTGTCATATTGGATAACTTACATGGAATTTAAGAATTAGACACTTGTCCAGTGTTCTATTGCCTAGTGAGCTGATAGAGTGGTTTAAATTTACGAGCTTTGTTTAACACCATAGATACATATGAATGGAAAGAGGATGGTATTTATATGTTTTGATTGTTCAGTACGACATTCATTTGTACTTGACTTTCGTTAAATTTGTTGATATCTATTAAGAGACTACTTTATTAAGCGACCACTTTTTGGCCGTCCCTTGGGTGGTCTCTTAATACAATGTCTACTGTACTTGCATAAAGTAGTGTATAAAGGTATAAATCTCACTGATACTAACTTTTTAAAAACATTGACAATTTAATGCAGACAACTCTTTACAACTCTCCTGAACAGCATAAATTACAACAAACCTTTGGTGGCGGCACATTTTCACTTGGCAGGGGGCTCTCGATAATCTCCATCTTTTGTTTTTGTCAAGCCCTGCCCTCTGGATTGCGCTATTTCCTGCATGGAAAACACTGCCTTCAGTAGCAGGTAGCACATCTTGTATCCAAGCTTTAGGGCTTTTCTCGCAGCTGCACACGCCTTGGCAAGCTGCTCCTGGTCCACAGAGACATCTGGGTATTCCTTAAGTAATGTGTACCTCTGTAGAGATACAATAATAGTAGTTATGGCCATCAACTGGTTCTGAGGGAGTCTCAAAAGTTTGCTTAGCTTGTAATACAAAATTATAACAAAACAGAAGATATGTTGTAAATGGGCTTTTATTAAAGCCAGTAAAAACATATTATTCAATGTCACTAAACTGCCCACTTTTGTGAATACTAACACTTAAAAATGAACATCAACAATAAAACACTTAATTAACCCCAGTGTAGCATCCCATCCTTTGGAAAGACTGCATGAATCTTCATGGTTCCCGGTACTGGATTTTGATTTCTCTCTTCTAGCTCTTTTGATGCTTTCTCGTAGTCTTCTGCAGAGTAAAACGCATAATTTGTGCTCTTTTTCTGGCCACAAGCCCAGCTGTAAAAGTCTGTCGCATCTTGAATGTTAATTTTTCCTTGTATGCAAGCCTCTGCTGCTTGGTGTTTTGCAACTCCTCCGAGGCCGGTCACTGGAAAGGTCCATGTGACGGCCTCGGAGGAGTTGCACCTGGCCTTCACTTTGAACAGCTCTTCGTGGTGCAGTACAATATCAAACATGTATCTATTCCAATACTGTGAGGATAGACTGTCAGTCCAATAATGGATCATCTTCATTTTAGGAAACTCTGCTTTGAGTTCAGGTACTAATTGTTTCAGTATTGCATACACTGCCGACGAATTATGGTTGGTCACGTCAGACACATAAATGATATTTTTATGTGCAACACAATGTATACTTTAACCCCGTATAACGGAATGTATATTGTAAAACGATACAAATACTCAACTGATCAAACGAAGTACGAACTATGTAAGACGCCTGTGATGCGTTACAATGACAGCTCGTAAGTTGTTGAACAACTTCCTGTTGCCTGTCTGTGACAAATGTACCCCGTCTGGTGCAAACGCTGTTTCCACAGACTCATGTGGAGACCAGAAACCCTTTAAACGCCACAAACTAGCTCCTTCAATCCGCCGACATCTAATGTCTAAAAGTTTATTCAGTGATTCAACCTTTGCAGAAAATGTGTCAATATTGACGGGGGTATCTTGATGGAACCCCTGCTTGAACTCTGTACGTTGTCTGGCAAACTACAACCTGGGGCACCAGCAGGACAAAACGTAATGTGTCCACCAAATCCACTATGTTAGACGCCGTAGCCACGGGTTCCTCCCGATACAAATCGTTTGTCCCTCAACTATCAAAATTATAACCAAGTCTGGTTGAAAAGCCTGTACACACTCTAAGTTTGACCTTAAATCAGTAACTCTCGCTCCAGGAAAACCAGAAAATTGCACTAAGAACTCTTCAGGAGATAAATTCAGCGAATAGGAAAGATCAGGCGAAGATTGAATAAAATGTTTTAGTCTTTTTACAAAAGAATGTCCAAACGTAAGATGTTAAATCCTACCATTGCGACGAAATATTTCGTGCAATTAAAGGATGTAGTTGAGGCCCTTGATATCTCTGATAAATAATCCATAAATTATAAGCCTATAAATTATATTCTGTATATTCGAAACACTTTAGGGGGTACAGCATCGTTTCCTCTGTCTTTCACACACAGAATGTAAGCATTCACTTGCGCAACTTCCCGACATCTATGGTATATGGTATGATACCATTTTGAACTTTTATGTGGGTAGCATGTACCAAATTTTTTATCTAGAATGGCTACACCACCCATGCTTAAGTTGTATGTCTGTGGTGATTTGGCGCTTGAATAGTGATGGTGAACTGTACTTGCTGTCTGTGAAGAGGATATGTGACTCTTCCATCCATCCCTTTGATTAATAGGTTCATCTAGTCCCATAAGGACCACATGAAACATTTGCCCTTCACGATGACCATAGGGGGGATATCATCATCCGACCCATTTATACAGGCTACTATGGTCACAGACTCTCTCGAATTCCCTAGACGACCAGGAACATTTCTGGACCCCTTGCGTGCCAAAACCTTAGTTGGCTTATGGGTTAAAAAACCTTAGTTGGCGTATGGGTTAATGAGACAGATGTCTCATCCATATTCCATATATTAAGGGGTTTATCAACTACATGTTTCAATTGCATGAACATCTTACTGCGGACGGTAGATAGGGCTATTTGTGATCTCAATGACAAACCATTTCTTTTTAAAAAACAATTGACCAAGTCATCTCCGAATATTCCATTCTTGAATAGTTTTTTTTCTTCAATTTGTCGGCTAGCCTTGCAGCCTCAACTTTCAATTGTTTTCTATCTATCCCGAAACCAATTTCTGCTGACTGGTTAATTTTGTCAGACAACATTCGTTTAACATGGGACGGAAACGTTGGTTGATTAGCATTATACATGTTCATCTTTAAATCTGCTGTTAAATCCAGCAATCTTACAAAGTTTGTTAAGCTATCAACAGGTTTATCTTTGCATGAATATGCATGTACCCATCAAATGGAGTCACTTGGAGTTTATATCGTTAATGGCATCACCTCTGTCCATTGTTAAAGAGGGAATCTTTTCCAAATGGCTTTCTCTCGATGACAATATACTGTAAATAATATTCAGTACAATTGTATTTAGACTGTGTGTTATATTGTTGTAATTTACTGTTATTTATGGATCTTTGATGTGATAGATATATTTACTTGTTGAATTGGAATTATATGCTAATATATTTTTACATGTTTTTTGCGTTGCTTATTTTTTATTGTTGAACTTCAGTTAGTTAGTGTTATGAGACAGTACTTAACACACGTAATAACTCCAGAAATTGGTAATTCAGTACAAAAGACCAATGCCAGCATCTTTATTCATTTCTTTTAGATGAAATCAGGAATCTGTAGTTTGTGATTATGTATAATTCTATACGGGATCACTAATTCAGTATAGGATAAGAAATGATGAATCAAGATGTTTCTACTGGTCTTATTTAGTTCAATCATGTGTTGATTAAAGTAAATACTGTAAGATGGCATTAACCGATACAGCATACAATAATGTCTTGCAAATGACAGTGATCATATTGTAGTGTTAGGAGTTGAAAACCATTTTCCGACAGTATTGCAGTATGTACTGGAGGAAGTTGCCCCACAGGATGTTGTAACGCGTTCTCTCCCTTTATCCATGTATACATGTAGTACTATACATATTCTACAGAAATGGAGAACACTAAAAGGGATAAAGGGAGATAATTCATGACAATCTCCTGTGAGTTGACCTAGCCAGTGTTATAGGGTTACCAACCAATACTGACAACTTCCACACATGAGTCAGAGATGGAGGACAAATAACTTTGGATTCTGATAGGCTGTTTGACTGTCATATGCTCTACCAACTGGAGTTAACTATGAGGACTACAGTGATCATCAAGTTTTGCTAATCAAAGACTGCATCAAGTTGATCAAAGAAGCCCAGAAATTGAAAGATCCAACAAGTGGCTTGAAGCCAAGATAGTGAATGATGCTTTTATTATAATATATACATCTTTATTTTTGATTGGACAGATCACACTTTACATGCATATTACATACACACATTGAGAATTATACAAACATACACACTTTGGTATTTTTACCGTATCGAAATCATTAACAAAACTGCCATCTTATCAAGACTGAAAGATGCACAAAAGTCTCTTCAAATTAAACTCAATCAGCAGTGCTAATCAAAGTAACATCTTCTATATTGTATGATAATAAAATGAGAGAGACAGTAGTGTATGGAAGGCCTAGTTCACAAAACAAGGCCTACCCACACAAGATCTTACAGTAGGAAAAAAAGAATGGTGACGGGGTAACAATATAACCCTACAGGGATGGAAATATGATAAAACTAACCAGGGGCCTTAATCGCAAACATTTTACGACTGAAAATTCAGACTTCAGATTTACAAAAGTTAAATTTTCCAGCATTTCATTGAATCTAAATGAAAGAAATTTTGTTTGAATAACTTGTTACCCACTGTACACTTTTTGCCATATAATGATTAACCTCTATACTGTAATAACAACATTGCAGCAAACAGAAATTTTAACATCTAAAGTGTAAGTCTGAGTTTCAGTCTTATGTTTGTGTGACCACGGTCCCTGGATGGAAAGAAGAACAAATAAAAGCTAAAAAGGAGGGGTATAAAATAAAAGGGATGAGATACATGTAAGATGTCAATCTAAAATACCAAGGTTTTTACTAAAGCAATAATCGGGATCACATTTGACGGATCTAATGATATTTTTCAACTCTGACTTGGGAGTCGGCACTACATTAAAACAAATTAATGTGAAAATTGAATCATTTATTTCACTAATCTGAAGATATCTGTATCACCTTTATGCACTAAACTTGAGAAAACAATTTTTCTTGCAAGTTCATAGTTGTCTTGGAAAATATTGACAATAGTTTTATAGGAAATGCACCAATTTTGTCATGAAAAATGCAGATTTGCAAAATCCAGACAGAGCTGAGTACACTTAAAATCGCCCAATTTCCATGCTTATAATGATAATTCTTTATTAAAAGATGGACGCTCGATAATCCTATAAGGTTTATCTCGCTTAGAAATACAATATTCTGAAAGCACATATATTCAACTCACACATCTGACAGTGAAAAATGATAAAATAACAATATTTAGGATTTCACCATACAGCATGTTTCCCCTTAATATTCTCACACTTGTCATATGAATACAAGATCACTATATAATATATTAGTTAAAGGCAATGATAAGATGCAGTTATAACGTGCAATATCCATGTAATATATCAAATTTCAGTCAAAGCAGCAACAATTAACAATCTCTTAATAAAGATTATATACAACAGTCGCAACAAATAAAACAACCTATAATCATAAAATGGTGTTGAACAAACAAATATTCTTGTATCTTTCAATCAAGTATTGGTATTAAAATCATAAAAAATTAAACATTATGGGGCTCCTCTGATTTAAACATTAATTGAAATAAAGTAAGACGACTTCCATTTAACAATTAATGTTGCACATCAGGTTTTAAATTGAACTAGAATGTGTCCATAGGACACAGATGCCCCCCCCCCCCCATTGTCACAAAAGCAAATGCTATTATTCTGCTCATAGTTTGTGAATGGATATCAAAATTACCAAGTGAACAACTGTACTGATTATGGTGATAAGTCAAGGGCCATAACTTTGCACTGACTGGGCATATCTATACATGAAACCCCAGGTGCACAACTATACAGGTTGGTGAACATTCCTGTAAAGTTTAATGACTCTGGCTCATATATGTTTGGAGATATGAGTGACACAAGATTACATACTCTGTAGGCTATATTTTAACTAAGTCAAGGGACATAACTCTGCACTTACTGGACACAACCAAACATGAAACCCCAGGTGCAAAACTATATAGACTAGTGAACATTCCTGTAAAGTTTTATGACTCTGGCTCATATTCTTTTGGAGATTTGAGTGACACAAGCTTTTGTGAAGGACGGACAGAGTGGGGGCATAAAAATGAATTTACCCTAAATGCTACACATGGTCAGCATAAACAGTAAACAAGTTTCTATGCTGTGAAAAGTTAAGCTCCGCCTACCGCTGTCTTTGTAAAGCGATATCAGATTGGATAAGCTACTACTCCCTATCTCAACTGAAGGGAGAAATTGACTTCTCCCTTAACTCTGATCCTAGTTTGGTCCCTTATATACGAGTACCAATTTTTACTGAAAGAAATGCTTTGAAGTGGCAAAAGGACAGAAGACATAAAAGAATGAGTAAGATAAAAGAACACAATAAGAAGAAAAAAGATGATTTACTAGCACTAGAACAGTGTGTTGAATCAAATTTAGTAAAACTCTACTCTATAAAAACATAAACAAACACTTACATATATATACAATCATATTATGCTATAATACCGAAGTAAAAATCTTCATTTCAATAGAGAAATCATTGATCAATTTCAAAACAAACTCGTGTCCAATTCACACGAAACAATGCAGCAGTAATAAAGACCTCATGTGACTATTCATTTCCGTCTTCTACCCCAGGACTTGTCCAGTTGT
This sequence comes from Mactromeris polynyma, assembly GCA_032209605.1. Classification (NCBI taxonomy): domain Eukaryota; kingdom Metazoa; phylum Mollusca; class Bivalvia; order Venerida; family Mactridae; genus Mactromeris; species Mactromeris polynyma. The sequence goes on along the minus strand of JASFXZ010000021.1, from coordinate 6,779,081 downwards.
TCTGTCATTTAAAATCAAAACGGCCATTACAAGCCTAACTTCAAGGACATTGGTACCATGCCTAAGTATATAGACATCATTCCAATCTATTTCTAAGAAAATGTGGATGATAAGAAATCAACGATTTATATTGTAATAGAGACACTAGAGAGATTGTTAAACAACTTTTTGGTATTAAAGCTTTTTCATTAGTGAGCAGTTAATTAAATTCATTTAAGTAGATATGAGAATAATGCTGCAAAATAAACATGGATGACATGTTTGTATGTTAAAATTTACAAGAAAAGATTAAGTAAAAGTAGAGGAATATGTCTTACAACAAGTTTACAAGGTTAAAAAATGTGTAAGAGTCATTCATTTTGCTTGTTAATTTTAAAACACTACGTTATGCCATAAACACTAAAACCTGGGAGTAATTTTTGGTAATACTAGAGGAATGAGTATTTCCACAGTTGTTAATGCTTGAAGGACAAATTCATGGTGAAAATCCAGTAGGTGATGTGATGGTGGTGCTTGGACTATTGGCAGGACTTGGCCCTCGTGCATTCTTGAACTTGTCGTGCAGGGCCCTATGTAGGGGCTCCATAGGGACAGCAAACTTGACAGACTTCGTGGTATCATTTGGTGGTCTGGAATGGAAAAATACACCCAATATATAGTAGATGGGTTTCTACTGCCATACAAACAATGTTGAAAGTGAAACAACGTTACCATTAGTACTATCTATATACATTAAGGTTTCTTTAAATAGTATATAAACAATCAAACACAATTTCAGCCTATATCTGGGCTTAAACCTAAATCATCCAAAAATGACATGTCCTTATACAAAACTTTCATCAACAAGTTTTACATTTGATTCCTGAGTTTTTATGCAGTGTGTAAATCACAGGAGATTGCCACAAGTTCTTTCCCTTTACCCCCATCTAGAGTTCTCTCCCTCCTGTGGTGTAAATCAAGACATGCAAGCAAAACAAAAGCTAAAAGTTTTAAATCACACACATCAGTGGATCTTATTTTATTTTGAATCATTTTGAAATTGGAAGTGTAAGCAGCACCAGTATTTTAGTTTCTGCATTAGCATAAAATGTTTTAATTCAGGAGACAAAAACAAAACATGAATATACAAAATTTGCCAACGCAAGAATGGATTTTAAATATTGAAAAACCTGTAAAACATACTTGTTTTCTGAGACACATTTGAGACGTTTCCATGGATTTGATGACAAGAGTTCTTGATGTAGACTGGTTAATGAACAATCCAGCTGTGGTGTAGATCCCAGTATACTGAAAATACAAACAGCAAGTAACATGTTAAGTGATTGACAGACAAAAAGCTGTAAAATCTGAAAATTAGTGTAAGTATAATCATCACGGTTTTATAATAATTATGTAATACAGATGGTAGTTAATTCACAAAATGTTTTATAAAAAACCTTTGGCAAAATCTTCACTGTCATTTGTGAATTGTGATTTCAAGCAATGATAATCAGAAAAGGACCATTGATTATTACTAGAGATTTCAAGAACTTAATTCACGTAAATGCAACTGCCACTGAGGCAAAATCTAACTCAAAACACTATGATAATGAAGCACCTTGTGCATTAATTACAGAACATGAAACCAGCAGAACTACTGAAAACAATATAAAATCAAATAAATTAGAAACTCAAATGACTCACTCATCGTAATTGTCTCGTTTCTTTTTCTGACTGTTTGGAGTCATCGTCTGCAACACAATAGTAAACAACTGAAAAATTCTCACAAAAGGTTGTGATTTAATTCAATATAAAACTGAAAAAAAAACTATTTGGTTCTTCATACTACCATGAAATCAAACAGTATACAGTTATTTCATGGTTATTCGGGTAACGGTCAAAACTTTTGTCCCGATGGTGGAGGGGATGACATCTGAACTGTTGCCCGAGGCTGATAGTAAGCGTGACGTAGGTCAACAGAAGCCATGTAACAATTAGGCTCGACAAGTTTAAGAGCAGTTTCATAAGTTTCCATCTTTAATACTGAATATACTTATTAAGATCTTTTAGATTCAATATCAGTAGAGGGGATGACATCTATAACAGTTCAGAATGTCATCCCCGACACCAAGGGACAACAGTTTTGACTGTTACCCAAATAACCATGAAATAAATGTTTTATTACCTGATCAAAAGTTTATCTAAACAAAAAAGGAAATAACTGTCTAAAAATAAAATCATCTAAAAATAAAATTTGGAAATTCCAATGACTTCATAGCGCCAGAGGGAAACAGTTCATACTGTTGACCAGGGAATAGTTCAATCCAAGACAAATTGATAGCTTTCATGTAAAACAGCAAAAAATAACAGATTTATATAAGGAATCAGGTAATAATCGTGGTTACTTTCAACATAGAAACATGATAATGCATTGACTTGAAATACATAAACATCACCGCATAATCACAGAAGGACCACACTCGGACATCAAGGACTTGTGATCAAAAGATGAGGACCAACAATCAGACGTAGGATCAATGCTCAGAGGGGGTGAACCAACAATCGTAGGTGGATTACACTAATAAGTTTAACTTTTTTACAAGTTCATAATTATAACACCCATCCTGAGTGCCAGCCTCCGTCAAAAATTGTGAAAGAATCTGGCCCATTGCCAGACTGGATCCCATGGTCTTCATATGAGAAGTCCAGTGCTCTAGAACACAGTGCCTCCTTCGCTGTACATCAGTGATACAAAGGATCAGCAAATGAACAGTGTAATATAAGCGTGCTTGATACATATATTATACAATGTGCCATTGTCAATTTAGTTAAACATGAAAACATTACCCTTGTCATTCTATTTTCAATTGGTGTTAGAGGTTTCCTCGATAAACCACTCAGCTTTAACGGTGTGACATTCTCATGAAAGATTGGGACTGGAGGCGGCGGGGGCGGAGCTGGAACCTGCATTGACTTTCTTGAAGGTGTTGCATTTGGATCTTGAGTCTGGCGTTGTCTTTTTGCCTCCAAGCGTTTAGAAATTCTACGTCCTTTGGTTTCTAAAGGCAGTAATATCTAGGTCAGGCTTCAAACACAAAAGCACAGGCAGCAAAAATACAGAATGTTAAAAGCAGACTAGTTTAACAGTTTGTTTTGTTCAGTTTATTGTAGGGGGCTCTAAGACACATCAACATCCAGGGTCATGAAGTGACTTCCCAGCTATTAGTTTCAGGATGACCCCAGACAGACACCTGTGTAGAACCCTTTAGAAAAACTGGCACCAGCCTAGGTAGCACCATCAGTTTGTTAGCCAGATGGATAGCTTCTTCACAAATTTTACATAATGGGTGGAATTCCAACCCTGAGCCGTGACAGGCAAGTGATTTAAAGCCAGCAACCATAACCACTTGACCATGTAGGCCCCTTTGAGTCAAGTTTTTATGTTTATTCACAGCTGTGGAACATGCATAGACAGTCACATAATTTATAAAGAACCTAAAGGCAGTAACCAGCAATTATCTAACTTACCAAGAGAACAATCAAATGCTTTTATCATATTGGACTTTAAATCTTGCAGATGTCTGTCTCGTTCAGGTTCTGTGACTTTAACGAGAGGACTATTCTCACCATGAATCATGTCATACACTTTAACCTACAGAAAACAGAGAAGCAGAAAGGTCATTCCGACAGTCGTGGTATATATAAATAGGGATATGTTAAAAACCAGTTTGAGCAAAATTTACCAGAAGTGTATCACAAAACATTAGAAAAATATGAATATTACTTGGTCTACTACTAGATCGAATATATTGTAAAATTCACGCTCAAATTGCAATGAAAACAGTGACAGGATTTAGCACAGATCTGACTAGTCTCCAATCTAAAATTAAACTTTGTTTGTACCCCTGGCAAGTACCTATTTTTAGCAAATTCTGGATTTCGCCTATTGGAACATTTCATGAGAGCTACTGTAGTAATTTGTCTCAATCAAATCATTACAGCCATCCCTAAAATGTGGAATTTCACTCAGTTGCTAGTGCATCAGGCAGATTATCAGTTTACTTGCATGAATTCACAAAGTTTTACCAGTTGTAGGGACATGTGAAAGTTTCATGCATATCAGCTCCATATCACTGAATAGTAAATTTGTTACACCAGTAATTTTCCTTTTTTCAGTTAATAAGTTTCAAAATTTCCTACTTTCATTAAACTCAGGATTCCACCATTCTCAAGGTCTTGTCTTTTCTTTTTCTTCAATATGTCAGTGAACTCTCCTTTATGTGTATCAAGGTACACTATCAAATTCTGCAATGATTTAAAATTAAAATAACCATGTACATGTAATACCTAAATAAGTTCATTGACATTTTCAATAATTGTTTTTGTGTTCCTTATTTAGCAAAAAACTATAAGCTAGACTAGCACTACATTTGTAGTTGCAAAAGAAAGTTGGTTGCCAGATAAATAAGCAATTAACTTGATAAATATATGCAATTTGGGTTATTTGGAGGCAATTTTGGCAAATGTTTAGATGCAAGATGGCAATTTGGATACCTACTTCCATAAACTATTTACAGAACCTGGCTGGGTCTCCAAACATGTCTAACTGCCCGGTATATCCATTAAACAACAATTGAACCTCATCTTTGTCTTTAAAAGTGTGAATAACACAAAAATACTAATAACTTTCTAAACTTCAAAATCATGTACAAATATAGAACAAAATTTGAATGTAGCTAAACAATGAGAAGGTAAAAGAACTGGACTCATGCTTAACACTTAAACTTGCATATTCTCTCAAAATATTTAGAACTTCCCTCAAATGCAATTCACAAAGATGTTTTAAGCAAAAACTCAACTCATATGTACAGTACTTGAAAATGCTTCAGAAACAACTTTATTGAATAATTCAGGGATAACTTGTTTTTATTGGGTTTGACACCATTTTTCACAATTAGCAGATGGGCTAACCAGTTTTGCAGCAATTAATTATCAACCAATACTAACTTGCCATTCTGCACACAGCTGGCAACTTCCCCCACACGAATCAGAGTTGGAGGTCAAATGACTCTAGCCAAGTGTCATGGAAGGACATGACCTGCCCAGCCCAGGAATTTAACTCGGGTCTCCCATGTGACAGCCCAGCTTTCTACTGACTAAGATAACTCTAATGAATAGATCAGTATGGGGGAATACTCAAAATTTTGTTTTTACTAGATAGTTACACTGAGAGCCTTTGTTGTTTCTGTCTCAGATTGATCCTCATATTGTTCTTCAGTAAGTGGTTCACAGAATAATGTTGTTGGTTTGCATGCTTCATCAAATTCCTCTCCATCTTCCACTCCTCGTACTGATACTGCAGGGGATGCCATTGTCTGTAAATATGAAAAATGGTAAATGAAGTGTTTTATGTCAGAAATAAAATCTGGATAATTTTAAGCACTGAATGTCGGCGGCACGACTTACCAAAATACTCTTCAAATATACCCAAATACGGTATTAAGAACCATTATATTGACATATTATTATCCCATATTGCCAACAGATTGTTAATTGAACAATTTTGCAATACTGATAATTGAAATAAAAGACAATTAACCATTTATGAAAACATTGTAAGAATAAAATTTACTAATCCCAAGTATTTCCTATCATGATGCTCTACATTCCTTAGTTGTCCCTAGACATGATGTTCAAGAATTTAACAAGCTCATTTATACTTTTATTTGAGATATTAAGAAGGAAAAAATTAAAAAACATGTTGATAGGAGATTTATACTAAATGGTTGACTTAGAGTTAGAGTTGGTACATAATATTATGAAATGGGTGAAAACATTAACAAATAACGTCACTGCCAACAGGAAAGTTATTACAACATTTAACTTTTAAATAAGTACTTGAATGTTTTGCTTGTTTTTTTACATGAATCTGGATAGTCTTAAGAACCTTCCTTTCATGAATTTACCTATATTTTACAATAAATGTTCTGGAGTTATGGATCCAAGTGAAAAATAAATCTATAGATTATATAGAAATATCCCACATATATATTTGGGTACATACGAAACTTGTTTATGCCTCTTAACTGTAATCCTTCTTCTTCTTCTTAATATATTGTACATATCCCACTCTGGGGCATCGTCGTACAAGGTGTATTTCTAAAAGTGTTAATATTGCTCATTATTTATATTGTAAACTACTTTATTACCTTCCAAAACCATTTAAAAACATATATTTCCACATTAATTGACTGTATTTGTGTAAATCTAACTGTATTTAGGTAAATCGTGCCGCCCTGAATGTAGTGGTTTAAATGTCTGTGATAGTTAATATTTTATTTTAACAAATATTTAACAAAATATTACTTCTATTTACATATATATATGTACGTAATACAGTGTGATAAATTAGGTATCGAGATGTACAACAAGAAGGGGTCGAAGTAAATCAGGGGTCATAATGGCATGGGGTCGAGGTGTCTCACGAAATTATTTGGGGTCGAAATGTCTCGATACCGTCTACATGGTACCAGTTCTGCAACGATGCGGCTATATGGTATCGGAAAGTGGATCGCCGATTGGTAACAGTTTTTGGATCAGCCGAAAACAAGACAACGTCGTAAAAGTAGCCACTTTACGGTGATCCAAAAGTTAGAAATCGAAAGTAGGCCTAAATGAGAACGAGAACGGAATGAGAACAGAGATGGTCAAGTAACTGAGTCTGATGGACCTGAGAACATATATAGTCAAAAAGATGGATTCCAACAACGTTGACGGATTTCAATTAAAAGAAACGATTGAAGAGTGTGAAATAGCTATACATGATCATGAAGAACAACACACGTTGAGTTTCAACGTTATGTCCAGCTCGAAAGGCTTTGGGCACACGGGTACTGTACTGTATAATACTTATTTATTTATATTTCATGCCTATGTTCCTTGTTGAAAATTGGTCTAGCACCAAACATTTCGTCCACTCTGAATAAAGTCGTTATTATTATTAATATCCAGCTTGTACCATCTAAAAAATGCTAACTCGAATGCCAGTTTGTTGTATAGTGTCACGGGCGTAGGAGAAGGGGGGGGGGGGGGGGGGGGGGGGGGGCCAGCCCCCCCCCCCAATGTCAGGACAGGGGGGGGGGCAACATATAGTTTGGCCTCCCCAATAATCCAGACCACATGCATTCTTTTTGGCATAAAACAGTCTGGTAGCAAAGAAATACCCGCAAAGGTAAAATAAAAACAATAAATATGTAATTTTTTCGAGCTCGCTTCGCTCGCAAAATAACTATTATTATTATAAGAACTAGACATATACATGTCTGATATGCTGCTCAGATAAAGATTGCACAAGCTTCTATGTAGCTATAATTATGTCTTGTTAAATAGCCCTTGCCAACCCATCCCCATAAAAGTTCTCAGGCTTAGAAATTCCGAGATACTTGTGCAAGGATAAGTGTAACAATTCATATAATAAGTACTATAACTGACTTGATTTGTAATAAAACATGTCCTGTTTTAATACCAAATAAGGTAGCTCAGAAAGCCCAGATTGCACCAGATGGATCCATTTATTAAAAAAAAATCCCGGTGGAGCATACCCCCGTATCCCCCAAGTTACTAGCATATAATCATATTTTTAATAAATGCCATCTTTTTCAAGTCTTTTCTGACAATGTACGAACAACACACACACACGTAGTAGGGCTAGCTCATGTATTGTTACTGTTCCTGAAGATCTCACCCATATGTTTACCCCCCCCCCCCCTCCCTTCTTAAAAAAAATATCCCCCCCCAAGTTTGACCATGCAGTCAGCGAGGTACTGAGACGACTTGCGTAGCCATGTCTCACTGTGCCCCTCATGTAACTTGGACCTTAGCTGAGAGGAACTGTTCCCAAGACCCCGTTGGCGCATCAGGGTGATTACGCGAATGTCACAAGCATATCTGAAATTACGATGGATGAATGGGATGTTGATACATGAATATGTGAATGAGTTAGCACAAAATGGACACAGGGAAATCAATACTTCACATTGAATGAGAATGAGTGTGAGATGTGATGATAGTACACATTTATAGAGAATGGGTAATCAAACATTGATACATGCAGTATACCAAGTTGATGCGTAAGGAAATTATTATCGGCACTTACTTATAAGTCAGAAGGGCTGGAAACAGGTTTCTGTGTCCGACGTCTAGTTGGTCGAGCAGTATCCCACTCCAGCCGATCAACTTCTTCAAACACCGACCACAACGCAAATATTCAGTTGCCAGGTAGTAGTATTCGCTTACGTCCATTACTCGTCTAACACGCTGATACAATCCTGCAGATGTCAGTGGATTCTTCGAGCATGCTGCATGGGGACAATGAAAGCGAACACTCCACTGTCTGTATGGCATCCACAGAAAAAGCCGGTGCCCGAAGTATCTGTAAATCAAACACATTGAGTACACACATGTTCTTTCAGTTACTGTCTGTCAAAATTAATACTAACCATTATTAAAATAACTGATTATCTTACTTAAGGTACATTAATATGTATCTGGCAGATGTCTATGCTGATTTGTTGTTAAATTTTTATTTAAAGCATTTTATTTCATCATTTGTATTGAAATTGCATATAATAATGTTGCTATTGAGTAAAGGGTTAATGAAAACAAAGTATGTTGATGCTGAACATACACCGACCATTTACATGACATTTACTTAAGTATAAAGACTTTTAATTTCATGGCATGCACTCCATACCGCGATTAATTACAACCCTTTATTGTCAGTACCTTTCAACCTTAGGAATTTGGTTAGAAGTCACGAGAGGTTGCGGTGGATAGAACCATAGTTGATTGGTCTTGGCAGGGTCCAGATCAACCCGGTCAGCAGTTAACTTTCCAGAAGCCGACCACCTAAACATTGCCTTAGAGATCCACTGGTGGTCCTCAGGCTCAATGGTAGTTTTCCATCCAGCTGGCAGTGGGTATCCAACTGTATATTTAAGGGTACATAGGCATTTAACACCAGATAATCATATGTAATGAGCATTTATAAGGAATTAAGATAATAATGTAATGTATGTAATTTTACAACATATAGACAAACAATTTCTGGTATCAAAACTGAAGGAATATATTGCGTTGACAGTCAACTGATGACACATGTAAATCATGTTTTTTCCTTGTAGTGTAAGTAGCACACATTTCATTTCTTGAAATGGAGTCTGGGTTCAATACCTAGCAGGGAGTGTTGTATTTATAATGTGTCCACAGTGTAAGAACTTAATTAGATCTACAGGCAATATGCTATAAATACAAATGAGAGATGTAAAGTAATGTGTTATGCAGCAACTACCATGTACAATACTAAAAAAGCTAGTTGGTTAGATGAACTGTCTACAGGAAAATAAAAAGCATGAACTTGAGACATTTATTTACAAATATAAGATGCACTAACATGGTTATGTGCAGGATAAACAATAACATGGTTATGTGCAGGATAAACAAAAAGAATGGTGAGCAAGGGTTAAGATACATAGAATCCCAACATGAAACCAGTTACATTTACAGTATACCACAATGTACAACTTACTACCGCTAAAATAAAACACCACTAACACTAAACATGTAGTACATAGCAGGGCGACAAGAATGTAGCATATTATACAATAGCCTGGGCATAGCCGTATCTGTGGACATACTTTGATAGCATATAAATATACCATTTATAAAACCGTTATGATATTGAATACCATTTGGATAAATTCCAACCCTTTAAATACAGACATACGGCTATCCCCACTACAGGTGAACTAAGCCAAAGCCACAACAAATAAATTCTTACCAATCACAGCCAACACAGTCCTGTTGAAAAAGTGCAACATTAGCATATGCTTATATTATACATTGTTATAAACATAAACAAACATTTTGCTTCTTAAAACATCAAACATCTTATAGAAATACTGGATATTCACAGAACTTGCCATTTAAGTTAGGCATATGTTATGATTTAAGAATAAAATCAAGTGGCAATTTTTAACTATTAGCAATATATATGCATGTATGACCTAAAACTATCAATGACTCACCCTTGGAGGTGCCCGACTCTGGCGTAGCAATCATTGGAATAGTCTTCCTCACAAGCTTGGCCTCAATTGGAATAGTCTTCCTCACAAGCTTGGCCTCAATATTCTGGACGGCAGATAATAAGGTACTGTCATCCATCTCAACGTCATCTGTCATAGTCGTATTGCCTGTAATTGTACAAATATAGTGAACAATATGCTAGATCAACATAGTTTGTATTAGCTTCAGTTATAGACATTTGTCACTCAATGAATTACTAAACTTATTAACCCTTTACATCATAAAATACTGTAAGGTAAACAACTAAACACACAATCCCAATACTGGATATACTAATTCTATGTATCCTCAACAAAGAATTAGACATTAGTTTGTATTACCTGATGTTGATGCAATAGGCTCGGGTGTTTTTTTCTTCTTTTCATCCCATTCCTTGATCTTCATCTTTAATGCTTTATCTCCATTGGGGAAAAACTCCATATACTCCTGAAAGATATTAAAGTATGTCTTTCTTTATTTACAATTCAATGCAACTTAAATATTTAATCATACGGTTAGTGTGTAATATACATTTAATTATAGCTCATATGAGTCGGTAATATGCAGGCAAATCTCGGTCGCAATCACTGCTATTTACCCGCATTAACTGTCATATAATACAGTTATAATATGCATGTAAAAGGAAAAACAATAAATACACTGGTTTGTTCAATCATTAAATCATAAAATGATGAATGCTGGTTAACAATTTTAATAAGTTGATTCTAAAAGTGGATCACTCTGTCTATATGGTATCTGAAAGTGGATCACTCTGTCTATATGGTATCTGAAAGTGGATCACTCTGTCTACATGGTATCTGAAAGTGGATCACTCTGTCTATATGTTATCTGAAAGTGGATCGCTCTGTCTATATGGTATCTGAAAGTGGATCACTCTGTCTATATGTTATCTGAAAGTGCATCACTCTGTCTATATGGTATCTGAAAGTGGATCACTCTGCCTATATGATATCTGAAAGTGGATCACTCTGTCTATATGATATCTGAAAGTAGATCACTCTGTCTATATGTTATCTGAAAGTGGGTCACTCTGTCTATATGTTATCTGAAAGTGGATCACTTTGTCTATATGGTATCTAAAAGTGGATCACTCTGTCTATATGGTATCTGAAAGTGGGTCACTCTGTCTATATGGTATCTGAAAGTGGATCACTCTGTCTATATGTTATCTGAAAGTGCATCACTCTGTCTATATGGTATCTGAAAGTGGATCACCCTTTCTATATGGTATCTGAAAGTGCATTACTCGACTGTCTATATGGTATCTGAAAGTGGATCACTCTTTCTATATGGTATCTGAAATGGCACCACTCTTTCTATATGGTACCTGCTTTTTCAGTAAATAATTTTCAGCGCCGCAGGAATAAATTTATAATAATAAAAAAATTAATGCTTTGATATTCAAATTGATATGATCTTATTTTTCTTTCTTAGTTATTCAACGATCAGAGTCAGCTAGAAAGTATGTCAAATGGATTGACAAGGATGTGCCATACATTCCTCTTGGGATTAAAAAGTATTCTTGCCATCATGGCACAGATAAGCACGCATCTGTTAAGAGAAAGCGTTTGCAGGTGAGTACACCATAAATAATTTTATATACACGTATATATAAATTATTTATTACATGACTTCGCTTGTACATGGGCTAGTATAACAAGTATGATTTTTTTTTTAGTTTAACAGCAAATGACATCAATATATCTAATAAATGACATCATTTAATGCTCAATTGTTTAGCACTATTTCTATTACAATTCCTTGTCGTTTCATTTAAGGAAAAGGAAGACAGAAAAATGGAACATAATTGGTGTAAGCAGGACATAAGAGAAGGAGTACAGACTACAAAGAAGATTGACTGCCCTGCTCAAATTCATATCAAAGAAGTGTTACTATATCCTGATGTGCAGGTTTAACTTTAATTTTACTGTAAATGTAGGGTATTTGTAGTAAAGAAAGATATATCTGTGATATATATGTAATAGATACAGTACTTGTTTTTTATCAAAAGTGTCCTCTAACAAAGCTAAAGTTTAGTTTTGGGGGAATTAAAAACAAATTGTCTGAGGCAAAGCCGAGGATAATTTGGTTTTCATTCCCCAAAAACGTTCTAGGACCCTTGTTAGAGGAGACTTTTGATCAAAAACTTGTACTGTATCTGACTTAAACTCTGACAATATTTAAATAGGTTTGGCCTAATTGACCAATTAAATGCTTAGTGCAAAAGTGTCCTGCTTACAGAAAAGGAAGTATACTTTTTTAAAAGAATCGCTGGGCGTGTCAGAGTTTAACAAACAATAGGAACCCTGCCTTTTGCTGAACCTGTCACCAGATAGTACAGTATAAGCTTTGCAAAAAGCAAACTTTATTTGATAACTATAATAACTATGTCATTTGTTGTGTGATCGAGATGGTGTTCATACACAAGACTCAGGACCCTAGGTAATTGTCACAACTACAGTCCTATGGACACATTTGTAATTTTCATGATTATAATACAATTAAAATAAACTTGATTGGAGGTGCTATATGCTTTCTATATAAGTAGTGTTCAGTTTAAATGATTCATGTTAGATTATTTCAGTTCCTATGTTAATAGTAAAGTATATTACCCAGGTAACAAACACACAGCGTGGCAGAAAAGCAGCTGTCAAAGAAGTAAAAAGGCTTTTTTTGGAAGGACAGGGACTCAGAAATTTTTTCTTGAAGCTTCCAGAGTTAGATGAGCATAAAGGCCACCCTACAGGAGAAGTATGTATCTAAGATTATTAAAAATACTGATATCATTTTACCCTTATAGTTTAGTTGGGAGTTATAGGTGCGGAAATTTGCTGTTTAGGTAGCTTGTGTGAACTAGCTGCTTAGGATTAAAAATTGGGCTGATAAGGCCAAGGTCACTGATACTAAATATCGAAAATCCGATTCCGCTCAGAAGCTTTTGTTATGTATGAGATACCATGCTGAAACATGCTCAATAGCTAAGAGCATATTTGTTGTTGAAGGAGATTGTTTGACTGACATACAAATCAACCTGGTTTCTGGATTGTGTTGTGGGTGGTTATCGGCTTTGAATCTTTTGAAATTATATTGTTTGCAATTTTTACCTTAAAGGTCAATGATAAACCTGGACCATAAGAATAATAATGACATCAGAAAATTGTCCCTTAGAATTTCAAAATATACACTTAACAGCAAAAGAAAGTAACAGCAAAAGAAAGTAAACAGTGTAAATACATTCAACAACTAAAGAAAATATTCAGTCTTTATATATTTTTATGCCCCCAAAGGGTGGCATTTTAAAATTGAACCGTCCGTCAGTCCGTCAGTCTGTTTGTCCAGGCTAAGGTTTAAGTTTTTCAAGTGCACTTTTTTGTTTAATGTCAATGCTATTGCAATGATACTTGACACACTTATTAACTGTCATAAGTTAACATTAACTAGATGAGGGGGCATAACTCTAGGATGATTTTGTAAGGAGTTATGACCCCTTATAAATTTTAGTTAAAATTTTTCATGAAGTCAATTTTGGCCCTTTTTATATAAAATGACCACATTTTTGCCCAAATTCAAGGGAGGGGGGTCTAGACCCCCTCTCTCTGGATCCATGCATGAGTACTATTAATTGTTATTTTTATGTTCCTAATATACTTCTTCAATGTTGGTGGCATTTTTATCAAACTGGTTCCGTCTATATTGCCCTATTATATAATTCTTATTTATTATCAACATTTACTATGAGAGATTATTGCTCCCCTTCACTATCATTACTTTGGGGGCATATGTCTCTTACAGTGACAGTTCTAGTTTTATACATGTATTTCATTTTTTTTAAATTCATGTTAAAAAATATATACGAAATTTGGAATATATGTAATGCAGTACCTGATTCAGCTTTCATCATTACATATTGACAAAAATGGTTATTGCTGGGAAATAAGTTGATTTATCTCCGTCAATGACAAATATTAAAAAAATAAAACTGTAACTTTGTTTTGTCGCTAATTGTTTATTTTATCCAAATTTATTAAAGATATGCTATGGAAAAAGTTCTTAAACTTACCTTATCAATTTTAACGCAGGCGTGTGAGAGAAAAGAATTCTAGTTTTGATTACTGGACTGTCAAGAACTACTTATTATGTTATGTTATGTAATCTTCTGTATGATATAGCCATGTTGTGAACCAACACCTCCCAAAGCTAACACTTCCAAAATTTTAACCTATCAAAATAGTTATATGACTATACAGTTTGCAGGGCCATCTCAGAGGCTCGACATTGACCTCAGAAACAAAATAAAGGACCTTGTGAGAAATGATGGAGCGGACAGTGTGAGAGAGGTGAAGCACACCATTAAACAGCAGGTGAAACAAACCGTTGGCAAGGTATCAATCCACAACAGGAAATACCATCCAACGAATAAAACAATTAAAAATCACATGGCTTCAGCATTGAGGGCTGTAGGGACAGCTGGTGATGACCAGTCATCATTGGAGTATTATGTAAGTATGGACTTTAAAGAACATTAATATAGTGGACAAAGAAGTAAATATGTATATAAAATAAACATATTGGAAAGAAAGTAAACTAAAATGATATTTACCAGTAATATAGATCTACTGAAACTGCTGTTATAAGAAAAGAAATATGGAAAACCCTTCATATTAGTTTGGATTACTGTGAAGATATTTGCAAATTGTATAAAATGTTCTAAAACAATAATGTCTGAAAAATGGGCATGTGGCAAGGCAGGTTTTTTCATTGGAATAAATAAAGCACATATTTATCTGGGACCACACTGTGTTTTCTTTAGTAGTATATACATGTATAGTCAATAATTATAGTTATAACCGCATTTATTTATTACAATACTACTGTATCTTATGTAAATTTTATATATACAATGTATATATTACCTATTTATATATTGTCCTTTCAAATTATTTAGGTAAAATATAAATCAGTTGATTGTACTATTGATTGCAATACACACATATACTTGTACATACATTTAAAACTTGCAAGAAACAATTTATTTTGGTTTCACCTTTTCGGCTATTATAACGCAGTATCAGATTGAATAAATTAGTCAATTGTACATGTAAGATTACTAAATTCCAGGAAATAAATGTATGTAATGTATGTAATTAATTAGTTTGAATAGTAAATAACCTTCTCTGCTGTATGCTTTGTTTATAATTGCTTGCCAAATGTCTGACAGAAATAAACTGAGACTCTTGCACATTAATGCAAAAAACATACTGAAGCGTTATAAAAACACAAAGTTTAATTAGTTTCAGGCCAATTATGTCGATCAATATCATGTATTGTTATGGCCTACAAGTAAATTGTAAGTAAACTTGTTAAATTTCACAACATTGTAACTTATAATTGCAAATAATATCTATACCTGTATACCAAACTGTTAAATTATTTGGCTACTGTTTCATAATTATATATCATAGCTGAATGAGTGGAGAAGGGAACACCCCAATGATCTAGTTCATCTTCAAACCAAAGAAAAAACAGAAACTGGAATCAGTAAGGTACTAATGAGAGTTGATGCAACCTACAAACAATGTATTATATTATCAATATAAACCGTGCATCAATAGCACAAGGGATAAGATTACCTATATGAGTAAAGTAATTTGCTGTAGAGGGTATAAGTACATGTGGATGGTCAAGTGTTTTTTTGCTTTTGACTACCAAACCAGAGGTGATTGGTTTGAATCCCTGCCATTAATTTTTAATTTTAGAAAACTTC